>OY728142.1:1759049420-1760284420 GCA_963277665.1 Viscum album | reverse complement strand
AAATGGTGTAAAAAATAATAAACTATGATAAAATTATATGTGTTACTTTATAGAGGTGCTAGTTCGCACAATGCATGGTTAGAATTTACATTTCTTGAATAATTAGAGGGAATTGTTGGGGATTATTGTATATCTCATAATAATAATATTTATATTATTTTTTTACATTTATTAATAAAATTATTCATTATAATCTATAAATATAGGCACAGGTAAAATAAAAAATATATCTTCGCTTCATGGTGTTTCTAGTCTACACAATGCATAAATAAAAGTTTTGTTTTTCTTAGTAGGAAATATTCATGAATATTTATAGTTATTAATTTAGAATAATAAAATGTATTATAGAAAATATCTATTCCATTATAAAATAAATATAAAATTATATTTAGATTATAAGGAAAAAATGAAAAGCAGATAATGGAAAAAATTACTCACATTGAGGAAATTATATTTCCCTTACAATACACTATTAAAATAAGGGTTTCAAGAAAATTTTGTGGGATAATAGGATAAGGGAAAATTTATAGGTATATAAGTGAATGAAAAAGTTTAGTTTTCAAGGAGAATCATAATTTTTTTGTTGATCATGATGGGGTGGTGAGAGTTGTTAGAATGGTATTTTTGTAAATAATACAAATTAATATAAAGAGAGAACATATTTCACATGTAAGTAAGACTCAAAAATAGATAATAATGGATCTAGGGATGATATAAGGTTGATAATACCTCTAATATTAATTTTTAATATATATTTAAACATATTTATATCCTGTAATTTTAAAATAGTATCTTTCACCTTTTTTTAGTTTCTATGATAACTAATTTTTACTTAAGTAATTTAAAAATAATTCATAAAAATAAAATGAACCTTATTAAATAATTATTACATACTAATTATAAATATTATTTCTATTCTATTAAATAATTTTTTTGTGTATGAAAAACTTATTTTATCATTAGTGCATGCAATCCATAAAAACCCAGCTTTAGAAAAATTTTATATTTAAGAATAAAATTTATGTGTAATGTAAAATTATCAATTTATTTAACTAAAAAGATATAAATTATTTTATTATAAATAAAATTAAATTAATTTTTCATTCAATGATATCTATATCCAAATTTTACAAAAAATAAAATTTAATCAAAGTAAAATAACAAAATTAGTTTTATTGAAAACTATATGTTATGTTGTCAATTATATATTTTAAAGAAACATTATTCAATTATAAAATATATATTTTTTCTAATGAAATAAATCTTTGATCATGATTTTATATATATATATTTTTAGTTATACTTCTTGATATATTTATAGAACTTGTGATTTTTATAAAAATATAATTCTTAACAATTCAACTAAAAGAAATACTTTTATATAATTATCATTAATTAACATTGAGAAGCTTTTTCATTATAAATTAAAAAATTAATTTAATTTTGTAAAAATCAATTTATGAAATTTATTTATTTAGTTATTTAAATGAAGAAATAAAATATTAAGTACAATAATTTTCGTTGAAAATGTTTTTTGGAACTTGAATGGTCTTCAATATTATTTCACATAAATTCATAAATATTTAACAAGACATAATAGTTTATAAATTGAAATATTATAATATATAATAAACTTCATACTATGATCAATATAATTTATCAAGGTAAAATAAAATACCATTTTAAGAGAAAATTGTTCATCAAAATGAATCTTATTTAAAAAATATAAATCAAATAATAATATAAATTAATTATTTTAATTGATTCTTATCTTTTATTTACTAAGTATTATATTATTAATTTATTTTTCATAGGTCTTGGTACATTTTAATTAGGTGTTACATTAGTTCGGTGGTGTGTTTGTCACAAGTTATAGAATATAATAATAGTATAAAAGTTTAAAATCTCATGTTGTTACATTTTATAACTATTAATATATTACATACATAGTTTTTTTACTAATACTCACTCATGAATGTTGGAAAGGGTATTCTTATCATATTATTAATTTTGGAAATAACTTCTACTATGACTTCTACCTTTCTCACATCGGTTGTAACAAGTTACTTGTCTTTCCTGAAACAATAATAATCATTCATATAATAATGTACTCCAATATTTATTTACAATAATATTATATTCTATATAATATTACTTTCCAAAAATAATTTATATCACAAAGAAATTATACCAATATGAAATAATTTATTTCTCTAAAAATTAACTCTATCTTTAACCCTCAAATTATATTATCCACTTGTCTATAAGGTCAAAAAATAGACAATATATATCATAATATATAAAAAATTAACCGTCAAGTGATGTATAACTACTTTTATTAAATCAATAATCAATAACATTTTTATCAATACTACCCATATCACTTTCCTAAAAATCAATGGTATTTTTAATTTTAAGATTTATCCATCCCTAAATAATGTTTTCTTTAATAGTTAACAAAAAATATAACCGTGTTATAAATTCACTCTTCAAATTTATTGATAAAATATAACATATTCTTCCAAAAATCCTTCACATAATTATAACGATGAACAATCCATTATTGTACAACATAATCCTCATTAATTTTACAATAATATTTAATATTATCAATAAATATTACTCACTAAAAACGATAATAATGAGTATCAATATTAAATTTATATTATGATATCAGGCTTAGAAACTCTGTAGTGACAATGAAACTAACATTCTCTATCACTATTTGAATATGATAAGATTATAAACTATGTACTTACTCTTCATTATTATGTTATAAAACATTGTGGTGTATATATACATACTTTTTTAGATTCATTTTAAAAACCCCATTTCAACCAAATACTTAAAATAAAATAAATATGATAATATCTAAATATAAATACGAAAGCATAAATATAAAGATGTATTACCTTATTACACCTTCATTTTGAACACATGATACATTTTGTACATCCAATTACTCAATTTTTCAATACTTGGATATATATGGTCAATTTCATATTATGCTCACTAATGTAATTAGATAACAACATAATTAAATCCTTCATAATGTTTCATTAGAGATAATTATAAATAGTGATCACACTTTCACCTGTAGTTTCATATCAGTTGTGTAATTAAGTATTTTATTCATTCACCGTGTGAAAAATCAAGGTAATTGCTAATATAACCTTTTCAAAACTACTACCCCTGGGTACATCTGATCAAAATACTATATCCACAAATTATATCATAATTGAGATGTATTTTCTAGGAGAACCACACAATCTCTATATAACTAACACAATTTGTTTTTATCATATACATAGACTTATCCATTAGTCTTATACTAGTTTTTTTACTAAATTTATCTTATTGTAATTCCTAAATAACCTAAAATATTTTTTATTATCTCAACTAACATTAAATTATTATATAAACCTTTGAAATTTTGATCAACCATAACTTATAAATCCAAAAGGACATTTTAACTCCTAATTTATATTCGAACAAAAATATATTGACCTCTAAAGTTATCGAACCCTTAATTTGATACTAACTAAGGTTCCACATTCTAACAATCTGGGATACAGTGCTAAAGAAAATATAAATTACACACTAACATTAATACACTTCGTTACAAAGAACATATGACATATATAATATAACATTTACATTTTGGGTTCATTTAATTATTATATTTTTTGGGAATTTTGAAAAATATTTATGTATTAGAAACCATTTTATTTTTATCAAATGGACATTGTTACCACTATATAAGAAACTACATAATCCATGAGATTTCTTCAAAATCTTCTATAAATTATTCACTTAAAATACACCTCTAGAAATTTTATACATTTCTTATATTCATAACTCTGGGAAACAGAAACAATAGGTAAGTGTAATAATAATGATAATTAAGGAAAATTACACGGGATGACAATAAAAATCATAATATTAGAGTATGGGTATAATAAGGATACATAAGAAATGAATACCCAATATATCCTAAACAAAAAATAATTTATAATGGAGTATGGAATAGAAGAACATTATAAATGAATCTAAAATATTGTGGAAAAATTAGTAAATAAACATGAGCACTAAAAATATAACAGTGTCATAAGAATAAGTTTTAAAATGTATAACAAACATGAGAGTGGGGAAAAATAACATGGTGGACTTGGATACGCCTATTTATTCTCATAACATTGTAGAGAAGACCATACAAACTGATTCCCAAAACATATCGGAGAAATCATGGCTACTTTATTCCCATATTGGAATGAGAATTACAAACCTATTCCCAGAAATTATCTCATGAGAAACAAATCCTTAACCAATGAACCAGACAATGATATAGTGTCCCACCCATCATCACCCATACATTTTCTTTCAAATTGAAATAAATAATTCCTTGTATCCAAAAGAACTCATGGAATGAAAATTTTTCATTCAACACTTCATTTTGAAACAATGGGAAAAATGGGTTTTATGTCTGTTGACAATGGAATCACATAAATAAATCATTCAAAATAAAAAAGAGATAAACTCATTGAAAATAAATTTGTATAAATAGATATTTGGTAACTTTCTAGGTGATTACCCCTTAATTATGATGATGACGTATGGGGTATCAACACCATATATAGAAATAGATATATTTTTAAACGAATATTTTTTCTAATAAATCATCATATAGAATATGGGTGAATAGCCTATAATTATTAAAAATGATAACACTATATTCATAAAGAAAATACATTTCAAGAATGATCATTACTATAATAGAGAATGACATGGAAATATGAATAAAGTGATCAATGGTATATTTTTTAGATAAGAAAACTAAATAAGGTATCCATAGAATGAAGGAAGATGTTAAAATTTTAATAATTTCCTTTGTCATGCATAAATTATTTAAAAATTAAATGAGATTGATGAAAATAAATTTTTTTTATTTTTTTATAAAAATCACTTTGAAAATAAGAAATATCTCTAATCCTTTGAAAAAATATTATACGAAATATTTTATAAAAATAATAGAAAGATAATTTCATTTAAAACCCACGAATATATTGAGATAATTTCCATATCAAATTAAATGTTTTAATATAATTATGAATTTTCATAGAAAATGATAAAAATAGATACTTTTCAGGCATTGATGAAAATATACCATATTCAAAACATTTAAAAATACTAATAATCATAAAATTTAATTAATCAATTATTGTGGAATAAAAAATTACATTGGAAAAAGCATCTAATTAATATGGATATAAAAAAGGGAGGTTCCTGAACAAAAAAATGGTACGGTCGATTTTTGTACAATGGTTAAATAATTATCTAAGGGGAATAATGAAATAATAATAAGACAAGTAAAAACCAATGAATGGACAGATGTGAAAAAAATGATAGGGTTTTTAAATATATAAATATAAAAATTCATATATGGGGTATCATTAAAAATAAATATCTATTTTAAAATATGATATGTTATGAAATCCTCACAGTATGGGTAACATAAGAATAAAGTAATCATGAGATAAAGATCATGAAATGGACATAAAAATATTTATAAATATAATATATTTCATATTTAAAATAAATAGGTAATTCAATACACTATATAAAAAAATAATGGTGTGAAATATCAAAAAAATCTCCAAAAATTAAAATTGAGTAAAAGAACCCCATAAATATATTGAAAAAATTGAGTCAAACCCCCTTAAATGATATGATATAAAATTTAAAATTAAATACAATGAATAATTATAGGATCCTGATAAAAAATATTAAAGTAATTAAAAACAAAATTACCATAAAAGCATGGTGTATAATAAGATATATTAGTTAAGGTGTGAAAATTTAATAGAATAAACTCTTAACTTGTTTCCCTTCATATTCAAATGAACTCTAATTTCCAATGTGAAAAACATAAATATATTAATCACCTATTTAATAACCTTTTTAATATATTTAACATTTTATAAAAATACTAATAAATATTCACAACATATATATTAGTTAGTTATTATCTATTTTCAACATCATGTATGAGTAATCATGATTCTTTTGAACTAGATTCATAATAATGTTATGGTTCATTGTTGTTCTATCAAAGCTCATCATCACTAAATCCTAAACTATACTGTATTTTCTTAAAAAAATTATCTATAATTATTTAATTTCATTATAGGGAAGTTTTTATTTTGTTCTATAAAGATAAAATTAGTGTTGTTCATGTTTTAGTCATTTTTAACACGAGAACATTAGTATCTAAGTTAATGATGTTAAAATTATAATTATTAGTCTAGAACCAAATTAAAATCTTTATTTTAATGTTTATACCATATATTATGAATAATGAAGTTCTCATAGTCTTAAATGATATTATTTTCTAACATTTATCAATTATGTGGTTAGATTGACCTATATATAAACATACAATAGTTAATTGATGATAATGATTATGAATTTGGTTTCTAATGGTAGTAATATAATTATTATAGATGAATAATGATATTATTTAAATAATTTTAATGTGGTGAATCAATTTCCAATAGGTATTAACAAATTAAAAGAAACTAGATGGAAAATGAGGTATGTTACTTCATGGATGTAGTAGTATAGACAATGCATATTTAAATTTTTCATTTCTCACTTAAATAGAGGGAAATAATTTGTTTTAACACACTTATATTTTATGATATAATTATTTTCAATTAAATTTCATTTCTTTTATAGCTTTCAGTACATGCAATCATATGTCTAAATTAACAATAATATGGTACATTGTTATAAACTATTCATTCTGTTTTTTCAGTGAATAGGAATAACTACATTTTGAAATATATATAATTATTTGAGATAAAATAAATATTTTGATATATAATTACTAATTTTTTAGTAATGTCATTATGTGCCTTAAAATATATATTTTCCTCAAAATGGTTTTTTTAGAGAATAATATAATTAATTTATGGAACTTTTATAGAATTTATTTTGAAAAAATGAAATTATTTTTTGAAATCATCATGTAAAAATTATCTTAGAGTGATTTTATAATAATTTTTAAAATGGTAGTTTTTTCAATGAATAGTGAAAAATACTAATTATTATTTTATAATATACTTTTGTTTAAATAATTTAAAAATATATTTTTATAAAATGTTTTTAATAGTTAAATTTTTAAATTTATATTAAAAATAGTCTAATTATAGTCATTATAATTAATTTGAGGTTTTATTTTGGTATAAAAATGTTTTATACTTAATAATTTTTTTCATGAAAACTAATTTTCATCGTGTTTTGTAGGTTTACTTTTAAATTAAACTATATGAATTCAATCAATATAATGTTAGATAAATGATTATTTATTTGGATTCTTCATTTTAATATTTTTAAATGATACCACTTTTGTTTTTTGTTATAATGAATAGTGACAATAGAGAAAATTTGTCATCATGGTTCAGGTTAAAACATGTTTACAAGGGGGGTTAAACTAAGAGGTAAGGTTATGATTTTTAATTAAACATGTCTAAATACTATAGTATAGACATTCATGGACTTAATCTTGTTTCATAATTTAAAATATATCCATTTGGAATCATTTTTCATGAGAATGACATTATTATATGTTATTATTTTAAGAAATTCCATGTTTTTTCACTCCCCCAGTAATAAAAAGAAACCCTTATACTCTCATAATTACGCAACTTTGATCAATATAGATCTAAAAACCCTAAAAAAACTATCTTATGACAAAAATATACATGAATATGTGTTTTTTATTCATAAAACACCATTCCAGTGTTCCTTAAGAAATAATCTAAAGGGGACCAACAAAAGGAGGGTTAATTATCCTACCTAACCTCCATCAGATTATTTATTCTTTTACCTTCTCTAAATATATGGTATTCATCCTAAAATAATATATTTCTTATCCTCAATATAATGAAATGTTATTATGATTATATAACTACCATTATTCACCACATTTTCTATCACATGGGATGTGAAAGTATCACTCATGCATACATGTAGACTACCTCCTCCATATAGTCTTACAATTAATTTTCAGTCACCATATTTCAAGGATGATTATATTTACGGGTTTGATGTTTCTATATAATATTTATGATATAATTATTCTTCTATAATAATAATTTAATATCTTCTTTCTTTCATTCCCTTCTGTTGGAAAGTGATAATGTCACTCGTACGTATGTGTGGACCACCCCCTCCACGAAGTGATGCGATTTTTTCATTTATTATTTACATGGATGGTAATTAGGATATGATTAATGTATATATATTATATAATGATGATTTGTGAAATTGTGATTAATTTTTGAATTTATTTTTTCCCATCTTTCAAAAATTGAAAACTACCTTCCTGCATACATACGGTCTACCATCTCCATAAATAGTATAATTCATTTTCTATGCATAAAATTTATGAAATATTTTAAATGTATTTATATATAATAAATATATATGATATTTTTTACCATGAATAACATTTAGTATATGGGTTATCCATGATTAATGTACATTTAATGAAACTACAAAAAAATATCTTGAAAAGGGAAACTATTAATTTTCTGGAATATCGATTATAATATTGAATTATTAATAATTGGGTGTTGAAAATTTTTAATTGGATAATATGTGATATTATAAGTATATATATGATTCTGATATATAATTATAATAATTTTAAATTTATTATACAGGATTATATAGTGCTTTCGAAGCCTTTTGATCTTATTAACAGGGATTTATTTTACAATCTCATTATTTATCATGATTGTTTAAGATTATGTTTACAAAGATGACATTTTATGACCTATATTACAATAATAACCTAAAATTTAATTTCATCTAGTTATTTATTAGATACTACATTTTTTCCATTAATTTCTCTCTCTTTAATAACTCAAGAGATCAAAAAAATAATATAAAATTAAATCTATTTCTCTCCTTTATAAAAAAACATTTTTAGGAGTATCAATGTTTTCTAAAAATGATTTCAAGATTGTTTTTGATATTCTATTATAATTTTCTAAATTCATTTTTTCCCATAATTTATATTTTTAAAAAAATTAAATGAATCTTCTTGTAATTTTATAAAGTTTGTACATTTGTATTTGTACCAAGTATATGAATGGATTTATATTTTTAATGTGTAATGCATGAATGGAATTTCCCACAGTCATGAATGCACATTGATTTGAAGCTTTCATTAAAAGTTTCCAAGGTTCTTCTCAAAGAAAGTTTTTCCCATTGTTTTTTTAATTTATATTTTAAATAATATATTTTGAATTGAAAATGGTATTTTCCACAAGAAATGTTGTAGAGATATTTTAAATATATTTATCATGTATAACAACATCAATTGATGATACTTATTCTATACTAGGGATTTGATCTAGAGATATAATCCACATTAATTAATTAATTTTCTTGTAAGTATAATGAATTTATGAATACCATTTTATTCCCACTAGTTAACTAAGTTATGATTAAACCTTTTGGATACCATTTCTTTTCTATGGGTTATACTATGATGAAATGTGGAAATGATTATAAAACTTGTTTCCTTTCCACATTTTATTCTATGAATAATGTTTTATCATCTTATGGAATGTATATGTATGATTTTAATTATAATATTGGTGGTATTGGAATTATATAACCCTCCAATTCCACACACTAGATTATATTATAACATTATAATTTATAATTTATAATTACAAAGATGGTGAAACACTTGAACAAACATGAATATTTATTCATAGATAATCATAAAATCTTAATCTTATTATCATTGGTAATATTACCAATATTTTTTATCATTCATAATCACTTAAAAAAATTTGAATAACCCAATCATATCCCCTTGTAGTGTCAAATTAGGTGCACAATTTGGGAACATTCACCTTGGGATGTAACGATATCCATTATATATATTCTACTAACTCTTTTAGGGGTTATTAGTATTCAATGAATTTTTTCTAAAACAACTTTAATTTTATTAGTATCCAAATAGGGATTTATTTCTATAAAAATCATATAATCTCTATCATTTGAAAATAATTATGATATTATTATACAATTAGAAATATCCTCATATTTTATCATAGGTTCATGTTCCCAAATATATGTTTTCCTAAATCAAGTCTCCAAATTTTTTACTATACTTACTTTGTTACTAACTATAACACCCAGAATCATATAGACCGGAGTTCATATTTATTTTTCTATATTTATTATAAAATTCCAGTGATTCTATCTCAAAGGATCAAATAGTTTAGCAGTATTGGGAGACTAGATACATACACGATCCTCACATTACTTCTCACAACCAAAATTATTATATAATAATTATTATGTGAAAGGTTTTATTTCTTCTTGCCAATACCTAAATTCAATTATATATACATTATTCATATCCTAAGGAAAGGAAAACATAATAAATTATGAGAAAATATGGTGAGAAAGGGATTACATATAATTAAACAATTAAAAAACAAATAAAACATGAATAATATGGATGATATAATCAATGAATCAAATATTACATAAAAAAATCAATAAAGGGGGAATGAATTCATTGATAACATTAAAACACAAAAATTGACATGTATAAAAATAATTTCATTCATAATGGAAGAATTCACTGTGTTAATCATTATAATCCTAATGTCGAGTCCTTATTCCAAGACAAAATCTGTAAAAAAAGTTAATTCACACATAAAATACAAAAATAGTTCATATAATTTGACCTACTAATTCATCTAGGGGATATAGTAGGTCTTTTCCATTATATAGTATGTCTAATTCATTCATCACATGAAATGGGTGAAAAATAATAAATGTAAAAGTTCATATTGATAAATGATCATATGAAATTTTAGTAATTTTCCAAATAAATTAATATCAAATAATAATAATTCATATAGATTAATATAGAAAATTGTATCAAAATAATACATCCCCATTAAAACATAATATTCACCAAATAATATTAATGTAATTAAAAATAATTTAAAACATCACTGGATAATATATTGATAAAAACACCATTTTCACCATGAAACCACTTGTCTAAAGATTTATAACATATTATGAAAAATATTTTCTATGAAAATAATAATTTGGACATGTAAATAAATATTTAAGGCAATGATCATTCTGAATTATTTGAAAGTATGTTCATTCCATATAAGTCAAAAAAAAATTCCTTCCAATATATTATAAAAAATTAAAAAAATTAAAAATTTAAAATATGAAAATAATATTCATTTTAATACATTTTTAAGTAAGTGAAACATGGATAATAAATTATTTAATAAATCATTAGAGTATAATAAAAATATTCATTAAAACATTTTAAATAAAGTATGAACATGGAAGAAAAATATTCCTAACCAAGTATAAAAACATAGTCATTTTTTATTTAAAATATTGGTTCTGTATATTCAGAATATAAATAAAGGGAAATTAAATAAGAAATAGAAATTTACAATAATAAACATTGGATAAAAAAATAAATTGGGTATAATATATAAAGATCATATAATTATCCCAATTGATAAATAACCATAAACCATCTCGAATAATGATGAGATTGTGAAATAAAACATTTCCTCAGGTCTGACTTATTGTTAGACACCAATTAAAATTGGTGTATCCATTTATTTTGTGTTTTATTCATTGTGAACTATATCACTATAATCCCTAGTATATTTCTATATTCTATGTAGGTTTAATTGACATGATTTGGTGAAGCACGTTCGATTTCTAGTACACCATTTCAATGATTGCATGTGATGATGATTTTACCAATAGAGGGAATGTAGAGGAATGGATAAAGTAATGTGAATTTATAGAATTTTGATCATGATAACATTGGGAGATGAGTTGATGATATCAAATAAAGGGGAGAATCCAGATAGGTTTGCATCATAAAAATGTTAGTTGTGAAGTTCCTGTGTAATTATTGACGAGGTATGGAATATATGGGAGTGGGGAATCATGGGAAATATTTATGGAATTTTGTTTTCAAGGATTTAAACTTTACAAATATGGTGATGGATTTTTTTTTTCAAATATTGGGTTTCACAAAGGTTGAGCTTCACAATTCTTTGGAGCATTGAGAAAAATCATTGAGAACATGTGATGGAAAGAAGGTAAATCTTTGCAACTATGAAAACCTTCATGAATGTGTTAAATTTAACTAGAGCATCAAGAATAGATGATATTGAAGAGAAGTAATGACGAGGTTTGTAAAGATGATTCTCAGAGTGTAGGAAATTCATGAAAGGTTGAGCCTATAAATAGGAGGCTACCCCCCACTTCATTTGTAATGAAGAGAACTAGTAAAAAAAGTGAATTTCTCTAATTACTAAAAGGTGTAACTAATCTAAAAATTTTCTCAAATTAGGAATTGTTCTTGAGCAGAATAATCGTGAAAGGGATATATATGAACTGATTGATGTGATGGAATATCATAAAAGTAAGATCCATGAAGACTGGGGTTTTATAAAGTCTGTGAGTTCTGTGAAGGATATGAGATTCAAGATTGCAATTTTCTTTACGATGGATGTGAACTTAAAAGGGGATGGGATATTAATTAATGTGTGTGCTTTCATGAATGATGTTATTTCTTGTAAACATAATGGTGGTCTTGCAAAGGCTAAGAGCTTCACAACCAGTAGTGTTAAGCATCTGGTTTAAATGAAAAGTGATTTCAAGTGCATCAACTCAAGACTATGGTGTGACCAGAGTCTCGTGATACTCAAATAAAAAAACAAAAATTCCCAATATATTGAAGATAACTTCATTTTGTTAAACTGAGTAAGACTTTACACAAGGAAGTGATCTATGGGGAGTTTATGGAAGTGTTCTGATTGAGGTAGTGTGAAGTCCCTAAAATTATTATAAGGGAAGTGAACCTGGCATGGAGTGACTATAAGAAAATAATTATATCCACAAGACTAGTGGTGATTTATTGATTTTGTAACATTGTAACAATTTCAGTGTGTGCTACATGGACATAGACCAATGTTTTTGAACTAAGTAAAATTAATAGGTCTTGTATTCTTTCTTGTATTATATTTTTCGAGATTAAAATTAGTGCATTGGATTGAGATAACATCGATATTATCTAGATAAGGATAAGAAAAGTGCATCATTTAATCAAATAATCATGAAATTGGAGAAAAAAAGAGTGAACCTACTAATAATTGAGGTAAAGATCAGTTTTAATAGTGAGATTTTCATAGATATGTGAGAAAACACTAGTATGTTTCATATCCTGATTCACCCCCAATCATGGTATCTCTCACTAGAAGTCCAATGTGGTCTCAAACTTGTGTTGTAAGTGATTTTAGACTCCAATGTGATAAATTTAATTTTTTTTATAATTACATAATATAATCATTTACATAATTATAATATCATATATGATCCAATTACAACATTTCAATACCTGTTTATTAATAATTATTTTCTAAATTTGTCATTTCTGATGTGTTAACTATTTCATTTTTCTGGTATGTTTTTCTTCTTTAGTTTCATTACTTCCCTTTATTTCATGGTTCAATCATCTGTAGGATAATAACAAAGACAAAAGTATAATTTTTATACATTAATTTTGATTTTAAAAAATGTTAACAAATTTATTTTTTTTAAATGAACTATGTTACAATCATTGAGATGGTAGTACATATGTAAAAATTTCAAACATTTAAATTTTTCAATGATATTGATGTAAAAAATTTAAGTATTATTTCATATTTACATAATTATAATTATAACATAACTTAAATATTAATTATATAAATAATCTTATATATACAATATATGTGATACGTTGGTGAAAAATGACCGACATCACTTCATGGAGGTGGTACTCCACACATACGCACGAAAGGCTTTATCATTTTTAAAGGAACAGAAAGGTATAAAAATATATGATATGTTAATTTTTTTAATATTTCATTAATATCATATATATATATATATACATTAAATCCATAATTATAAATATTTAGGTATGAAAATGATGGAAAAAAAATTACATTGGTTATCGAGGTGGTAGTCCACTGTACACATGATTAACGATTTCATTTCGAATATAATGGAAACATATATGGATATAGGTTATTACATTTACATAATAATAAACATGAATAGATAATATACTATTGTTAATATTTCATAATGGTTGATTATGATTTTAAAGATGTATAAGAATAAAGAAAACAAAAATGTAAGGTTTTGAGGTATACATATTCTTCAAACAAACTCATTAGGTTTTTTACCCAAAGCCTTCCCAGGATAGTTCTCTGATCAATCCAGAAAACATAGGTCATGTTGAGGAATTAATGGAAGGTATTTGGGTTGTGATTTTATATTCCAAAAGGATAGTGGTGTGTGGATATGGGAGGATAGTGGTGTCCTTTTATATGTGGGGAAGAGGACACACTTGGAATTCTTAAAAAGTATAAAATATATTATTCTCTTATTCAAGAACAACTAATAAAAATGGACCATTTATAAATATTATATGATATTCGGTCTAAATATGTCCCTAAAAATAAATTATAAATCTTTTTAGGTCAGTTTAATAATTAACTATTAAATTTACCCCTAGTAAACCTGTTTTAACCATAACTATGGTAACCGATCATTACGGATTTTACTATTCATTATGAAAAAAAGATATATTAACCATACTAAATAAAATTAATCTTTGTGGTTCAAAATATGGAATCTTTTTATCAATTTCAATAAATAGAAGGGGAATAATTTAATTTAAAAATAAATATGAAAAACATGATGACAAAAAAAATTTGGGAAAAAAATTCTATTATGTAGAAATATTTTTTTATAAAAAATTAATGTATAAAATTAATTCTAAAGAACATAATTGGATTGTGAATAATATTATTTAACAAATTTTTCTTTTAATCTGTTTTTAATCTTAATTTATCTTTTTAAATGATTAAAACAAGTACATTTTTTTCAAAAAAAATCAATACTGTCACAATTCATTGAAATTTCAAAATTTTAAGAAAAGTATCATAAATTCATTCTAAGTGAACTTTGAGATGACGAATTAAAAAAAGTTAATTTTTAAAAATTTAAATTCTATAATTTGGAAATTATTATTTTAAATAAAACCATATAATGAATGATAATTAAATATAGATATAAATAGAACTTTTTCCTTTTGACTAAAAAAATGCAGAATTTTCTTACTATTAATATAACTTAGTAAAATATCATAAAAATTTCATAAAAATAATTTATTATATAATATCATGGGTTGTTAAATTATTCTCGTTAGATCATTGATATCTCTCTTGTTTACCCCTAATGAGAAGTTGAGATTTCCCTTTCTAATGTTTTGTTTCCCTAGGTTATAGAAAAGGATTTTAAGTATGTCATTCAAATAAGTTTTCTAGTTGTAATTAACTATGTGGGAAATGATGTAGATATCTAACGAACATTTTATTTAATCCATGTTTAAAACCCACCAGAACTATACTATTCTATAAGGGATATTTATGTTATTTATTGAATATTCATCCTATAATATGCAATATTTATGTATGAAATGTATGGGTCTATAAAAATGTATTATAAGTTTTCATAATAATGGAAATTATAATATATATTTAAAATATATTCTTCAATTTCACCCTTATAGTCAATAATGATAGGTGTGGTAAAAACACAAAAGTTTTTACTTCTTTGACATAGTAGTTATCAGAACGCACAAATTACAGAATTATTTATTTTAATAAAATAGGGGAATGGTGGTTAAAAATTATTCAAATGTAATAATGAAATCCAATATAAAAAACAATAATTTTGTTATAATAGAATTAGATAATTTTATTTGTATTGTGAAAGAAAATTAAATAAGTTACGAAAAACATAGTTGTGTTAAGGTCTTGTTATTTTTATTGGAAGACTCTAGGAAATGGATTTATAAATACAATATAATTCAAATAAAGGATCATATAAAAATAATGAGACTACAGGGGGATTATAAAAGGTATATTTTCAAGGGTAAACCAAATTTTTAATATATTCATGAAGGGGTGGTGAGAGGTCCCTTTTGAAAGTTGTGATAATGAAATTTTTGAAAATATATAAACATAATATAAAGAAAGAACATGTTTCACAAGTCAAAAAGACTAAAAATGGTCAATAATAGAGTAGGGGTGATATATGTTTAATAATCCATCAACCATTTATTTTTACACATGTTGTAAACATGTTTTTTTGTTCATTGCACTTTGAATTTTCACTTATTCCATTTTTGGTTTTATGATGGTAACTAATTGTTTCTTCAGTAATTTACTATTATTATATGAAAATAAAATCACTTTATTAAATAAAATTAGAAAAAAAATTCCAAATATTAAATCTATTTTATTAGACAAAACTACTATTTTTCAAAATGATTATCTTTAACATTATCACAAGTGGAAAATAAATCCCCTTTTTTAGAAAAAGTTTATTTTCAACCATAATATTTTTAGATAGAGTTAGACAATATTTTAAATTTATTTTCATGACATAAATTGGATTATTATAAAATAAATAAAAATATTTATTTGGATTTGAAATAAATTCAAAGATGCATTTTAAAAAAATAATTTTTAGTTAAAAGAAAATTCAAAAATAACTTTTATTGGAAAAGATTACATAATATGTTAAACATAGAATTTATACATTCATAATATTATTTTTAAATATATGGTTTTAATTATTTTATAAATATTTATTCATATATAATGATTTATATGTTTTTATGTTACACATACTTCTTGATATAGTCATAAAAACTATTATTTTAGTAAAAATTGGATTTTTAATTATTCACAAAAAAGCCATTTATTTCATAAAAATGTCAAAAATGAACTCTAAGATAATTTTAATATTATAATTCAAAAAAATATGTGTATTTATCAAATTAAAATTATAAAAATTATGTATTTATTTTTTAAAATGATAATTCAAAATACTAATAAATTTTTTATTTAAAAATAACCCTTCTAAACATAAAAATTATTTAATCGTATTCCATATAATTTTATAAATAATTTTATTTTTAAATGATATATTATACATAGAAATATAACTTATATTAAGAATCTTTTAACTATGATAAATTCAATTTATTAGGTTAAAATACACAACATTTATTATATGTAAATTTTTATTTGAAAGGCATCTTTTTTAAAATAGTAATCAAAGAAAAATAATAATTTTTATTAATATTATTTTCATAAATATATTTTTTAAATACTAAAGATTGTATTATTAATTCAATTTTAACCTGTCATTTTTTATTTTTAGTCAGGTTTTACATTAGTTCGGTGTTGTGGGTAACACAAGCTATCAAATATAATATTAATTAAAGGGTTCCAATATCTTGGATCATTATAGCTACACATAAAGTCTGATTATGAGAAATGGTTCTCCCCACCAATGGAAAAACTACCAAAAACACACTTTCATCTGTTCATTAGCCTTCTAACCATGTTTGGAACAATTCTCTCGATGTGGTTTCCACCTCAATGTATCTGATTCCACATAAAAATTTAAGTCAAATTATCAATGGTCTATAGTTATTGAAAACAATCAGACACACTAACTAAAATTTCCCCACAATACCAAATAGTGTTGAATTAAACTCAAAAGGAATCACAGGATTATTCAATTCTCGTTACTCTTTCCAAACCTCAAAAACATATTTAATTCCAAAGTTGGGTCCAAAACAACATATTTTGACTACCATACTATCATCTTGAGCATCAGGACACCATAGATTCAACTATTCCTTGGATCTCTCAAAAACTACCTCAAACCTAATGGAATCACTTTAGATACATTCAATATTTTATCAAAAACTCAAATATAGTATTATCTAAAGGAACTAGATAAAATCAAATCTTTATGCTCAATGATATCTGGTGATACCTCGACTATATACCAACTAGTATCACCAAATCCATGACCTATATGATATAAGTTTTACTTGGTTGGGACTAATATGGAACTCATCATTATAATTTTAACAATATCCTAACCCACCAAAGAAACCACTAAACATACATGTCCCAAGCACCATTCATTACCTCACATAATGACTGGATGATGTAATCATGATCATAACTGAGAGGAAACATTAGATAACCATAATCATATTCCCAACTAATAAGGAATTTCATCCCAAATAGCCACTAGTTTTCTCCCCACCATATTAATTTACATATACTTCTCTATAAGCATTTACCCATCAAGGTGCTTTCACCAAACCTCCAAAAAAATCATGCCATTGTGTCCATATAGGAAAAACATTCTATGGTATTTTAATCCTTCACTAATGTATCTTTCCACTATAAAATGACATCTCCCATCATATGAAACTCTAGTCCCCCCCCCACATGACTTAATATTCCTCACCACCACACAACAATTGTATAACTACTTGGGTTCATTTGTAATCAAAGAAAATTGTCAATTCACCTGCACATGTCCCATTCCCTAGTCAGAAACTCAATCAGGTACCATGTGTAGACAAAACTCACCACACTAATACAAAAATAAATTTCCAAAAAATCATCTTCAATGATTAATCTTATCCAAAAATGGAAAGTTGATTCAGAAAGAACTGTCTCATAGGTTCTCACTCACTGCCCACCCCAATCTATACCAAACCTAACACCAACACACTTCCTTGCTATCTGAGCACACATCACTAGACTTATTCTCCCCTGAGTCGCATCCCATCAAACCTAGGATCATATAGTTAATCCTCAACCATTCCCCATTACATGTCAAGATCACCCCATTATCCATGGAATCTCACCCCACCAATGATAATGGTATGATGACCCACCAAACGATTATTGTTAAAGACCATGAACCCCTACCCCACATTGAAATAGTACCACCAAAAGCGCATCAGGAAACTACTTTACCAAAAACCAAATTGTTCATACCCACAAAATCATCCTCAGTACTAGGAACACTAAACTAATTTTACATCCTTAAGGCTCAAGGAATTTCCATTCACTTTCTTCAACAACCCAGTTTTTTTATGTAGAGTTCCACCAAAAATTTATATGAGAAACCACAATATAGGTTTTTTCTGACAAATAAACAAAAAACGCCATCATACCTATTACTCACATGGGTTTATAAACCTCGTGGAAACCCATGAAAATCTCCAAATCATTTCTTATGTATACCATGCCCTCATCGATTCATCATTGAGTAAGAAACCCCTTACCAAAACATGATTTGTCTCCATGCATCCCTTGATGAAGTGATTATATTCCCATCATCGAATGACCTCCCATCATAATATCATCATTCCATGCCATCAAAAGGAAATACACATAGTCATCCTAAGTAGAGTTACACTAATAAGTTGTATAAGAAAATTTCATATACATTTTTGTTGAAATGTTGATCAACTCAACCTCCAATTAGAAAAAAACTATATGAAAACACATATATTTCATGTTCATCTTACATTATGGTTTTGTGGCATGTACATATTCCTCTTACTAACCAACCAAGATACAAGAACCATGCTAAATCATAATCCTCAAAGTAAATGTTTTCTGTAAAAGTTGAAATCAGCAGACCGCCAATCGAAAATGAAGAACAACAATCCCATGATCTATTTACCAAGACTACTTATCATAAAATGTGCTCTTGATGGACATGTATTATTTCCATCAAAATATATTACATATCCGTAGACCATCTATTTTCCATATCCTCAAATGATCTATCAATACTATCATGTGATGCCATTTTATGATTCCCCATCTCTGAGGCCACTCAGTAGTGCTCTTTCCAGGGTTACCACCTAGCCACTTGTGTACCTCCCCCTACACCAGAAGCTTCCAACAAGAAGAAAGGTCCTAAAAACATAAATCAACAATACTATGCCCTTAAATTAGAGTCACATTATATAACAATAATAATGATATTCATTATCCATTTCCTTATACATCATAATTTAAATTATAAAACATAAAATCATATATAAAAACAAATGATTCTATCATAAAAGACAAACATTAAATGATCACCCACCGATCTAGTCATATATAAAAATTAAACAAAAGAGGAAAATTTCCTAACCTAACACTACTACGATCCTTAAGTGTCACAAAAAATGTCTCTAAAACCCACAAAGATACTTTTTCCTAACCCAATACATGTCTTATCTGGAATCTAAATGATGACTTAAGTTCTATTTGTGTACCATGATACTAGTGTAGGTTCTGAGCAGAAAACTATTTTGGGTATCACCAAGCACCCCATGTTTACATCTTCACAAGTGTGTGTATACATAAGAACAAGAAATACATAACTAAACATGATTTATGATTCATTATGCGTGAAATAGTTTCTATGAAACTCGAAAATATATACAATATAAAACCCTGATATTTTATGAAATAGTTTTATAAATAAATTTTATTTCATTAATTTCTTTATTTTCATTTAACATCATGTTTAAAAAACCATGAAAAAATATTTAAATGTTATTTCTGAATGTGATTGTTATCACCTAGACATTATATTGGAGGGTATTAATAGAAGTAACTAAATTATAAAAATTTAATGGTTTAAAAATGTATAAAATGAATTCATTTACAATAAATTGATTGTAAATGAAAAAAATCATTGAAAGTAAATGATTTGTTTTTATGGAAAAACTATTTTTATACATGAAATTTTTATTTATATTAGAAAATTAAATTGATTTCTATTGGTTAATGATTTTAATAAAATATATTTAATATAATTCGATTTAAATTTATTAACATCGATAAAATATTTTTTCTCATCATGGGATAAGAACATATAAGAAGTTTAGTAATAAATAACGTATTTTTTAAAACTCATTTTCAGTGATTTTTTTGATATTATGATAAAAATAAAATACGTCACATATAGAAATTGAAATGATAAAAATGGATTCAATAATTTAAATCAGGTCAACACAATTTGGTAGATTGGTCCATTTTATTTTTAATCATTATGAATTGTAACTGTTGTCAAATTTATCAACTCAGTCAAAAGATAAATAAGGTTAACCATGGTTAAAAATAAGTTTCAATATCAAAATTTTCATCTTAATTATCATTAGATAATTCTAATTCAAACCTTATCACATTTTATTAAAATATATTTTCTTTAGGGTAACTTTTCCATGAAAATGACCAAAATAATATTTAATGTAAAGAAAAAATCCGAATTTCACTATCTTTATTATAAATATATCTTATTTGTTCACATGGGGAAGAATCTAGTTTTGAATGAATATTTATTATTATTTTGAAAATAAAAAAATAATTATTTTAATTTATTTATATTTTTTAAAAGTTATATTATTACCTAAAATTTATATGAAACGATGAGATAATACATCTTTAATGAATAGAAAAATAAAAAAATGATTTTAATAATAATAAAAGTAATATAATTTGAGTGATTTATAGAGTTCTGAGAATTTTATAGATAAATATGGAATAATATTGTTGTGTTAGAGGATTATATTTGAGTTCCATCCTTTTCATGATGTCATTAATGTCAAATTAAATGCATTATGTCAAAAATGCCATTAATGATGTTTTATGAAAATAATATTTTATTAAATTATTTAAAAATCATAAAAATAATAAAATTAGACAAGGATGATATGTTATGTTCAAAAATTTAATTCCTTGAAAATTTATGAAAGAATATTTTCTTTATATGTAATATTATTACCATTTACTATTAAAAAAGATGTTATTGCAGTTAATGTTAAAATATATTAACTAAGTGGTTAAAGCCGAAGATATCGATTAAAACACTACATAAACATATATAAATTATATTTATTTAAGTTAGTTTAACCAAATACAACCATATTTCGAAATATATATCCTTTTGAAAGCATTTTTATCGATAATTTCTTTTTATATTCTTATCTTTTTAGAAGTTCCAAGAGTACCCCTCCCCTCACTTATAAAAGAGAACCCTCATTTCCATTATTTTCATCACATTGATACTTATAGTTCAACCAAATCCCATAAAAATAGATTATCAAAATCCATATAAACATTATTGAGGTTCTATTCTTCAAAAAAACCAACCTTAGGATCCATAATAGGATTTATAAAGGAGTTCTTTTAAAGAATAGGTAATTTACATAACTAATCACTTTCCTTTTTACATCATCTTTTACCTCTTATAATATATTTTTATTTATAATATAATAATAATATCATTATACTTATTATAAGTAAATGATATTATGATTATTAATCCATGATAACCCACCCCCTTTCGCACCAAATGGGAGGTGAACATATCTCTTGTGTGTACAAGTGATGCACCATATCCATGGGGTGATATAATTAATTTTTCAACACCATATTTTATGGATGGTTATTATGAAAGATTTAATAATTATATATATGATATTAATGAAAAAAATATTATCCTTTAATTTTAATATAATATCTACAATCTTACCTTCCAATGCATTGGAAAACGATAATGTCACACATGTGAATGTGTGAACTACCACATCCTCAAAGAGGTGAATTATTTTTCATTTACTATATACATGGATAGTAGTAAGAATATATTAAATAAGTATATATAATTAATACGATATAATAATGACTCTATAAGGTCTAATTATTAATTATCTTTATTTTATTACATCCATAGAAAAGTAAAAATAGTGTCCATGCGTGCAAACAACCTACCATCTCCATGAACAATGTAATAAATTTTTCTATATCTTACTTATATGGATAAATATAAAAATACATAATTAATATATATTATAATTATATACTAAATAAAATTATACATGTGATTTTATCATGATCAATGTATAAGGAATGGAAGTACCAAAAAAAATTATTAGGAACAAATGAAATAGTTAACACCTGGAAATGATTATTTAAATAGTGAATTGATAATAAATGGGTGTTGAAATTTTATAATGGAATAATATATAAAATTAAAAATATTTACATTTTTATGTTATAAAATTATAATAAATTTAAATTTATTATTCATGAGGATATATCAATTTCAAAGAAATTAGAACTTGGTATAGGGGTTTGTAGTAAAATATAATTATTTAAGAAGATTATTTATTAATATATTTCTAGTGATGAAATATCCAAATAAACCTCTCATGAAAATCATAAATTTTATTCTAATTTGGTTATTTATTTACAATACAAGTTTTAATTTCATTTATCTAACTTTATGTACTCAATACATTGAATGAAGATTTTAAATGAAAAACTTATTTATTTCTTTATATGACCGAAAAACCATTTTTATCTATATCCATGTTTTCTAAAAATGTTTTCAAGAGTTTTTATATTATTATCCTCTGATTTTTTTAAACTAATTTTTACCCATTATTGAGTTTTTATAGAATTGGATAAATGTAAAATTATTATTTTTTTGACAAGGTACATTTAATATTTTTATAAAAGTGTTAAATGAATGTTCCAATTTAATTTATATGACATAAACATAATTTTCCAGTAGAATGAACCCTCAATGATTTGAATATTCCATTAATATTTTCCTATTTAATTTTCAAATAAAATTTTGTCCTCACTAATTATTAATTTTGTAGAGTTTAAACAAATAATTTAAAAGTAAAAAGTATATTTTTCTTAAGAAATTTTCCAAGAAATCTTATAAAGGAATTTTTTATCTAAGTTTATCCCTTGGATGTTATTTATGTTTCACTAGGTATATGAACCAATGATACCATATTTACTATTTTTCTAGGTGATTAATGATTATGATGACAATATCCCAACAAAACCCATTTATTTTCCTATGGGTTATACTATGATGATATGATGAAATGTTTTTTAATGATGTTTTATTACATGGGTTATTCTATGATGAAATGATTATATTACCCATTTATTTTTCAAAGGTTAAGAAATGATAACTATTTTTTGATCTTATGGAACACATATGTATGATTTTAATAATGTGGTGGGTGGAACCAAAATTATATATCCCTCCAATACATTTTTTTAAGGATGGATATCTCATGAGATAAATAGGATTTTAATGGGGAGTGAACCAAGTTTAGTATGGGACTCTATCCACTAAGATAGTCTTGGGAGTGAAACTAGACTAATATATTGGAATTTTAAGTAAATATAATCCACAATGATAGTCTTAGACATGATACTTGAGTACTAAAGAAATTATTTCCTAAAATTATGTGTATTACACAATTATAAGTCTAATGAAATGTTATGATCAAATGTATTACGTTCATTGATTACATTCTAAATCATGTCTTTCAAACTGAAAATGTTTTTTCATTGACTCAATATTATGATCTATGATATCCTAGGTATGTTTTTCAAATCATAAGATCTGGTTGTCACACATGTATTCTCATGTTATGATTATTTTATCATTAATATTTTCCTTATTTACCATTAAATATTATTATATCAAACCCTATTTTATTCCTTTCCCCTAGTTATGAAGAATGGTATTAAGTATTCCAGTTGTTAAGAACAAAGTGGGAGAAGATATAGTTCACTTATGAGCTAGGTTTTTCTATATACATATTTCCAAAGATAATAAACCTATATAATTATGTCACATGTCATTTTTTATGAATTTAATATTTATCATTTAATATGTGATATATTTGTATGAAAGTTATGTGTAATTATAGTTGGCATTAGAACAATGTTTGTTTTCCTTTGGAAAGTTAGATGAGAAAAACAATATTGAGAAACCTGAGGATATGTCTTTGTAAATGATAAAATCCTAAATATTTGTTAATTACCATAAATGATATAATTTAATACTAAGTTGCTATAGAATGAAAATGTGTCTTTATTTATATATATAATAATCAAATATTCATGGTTTCTTGGTTTCCCTTTATGAATATTGTTCATTGCATTATGATTTTTGGTTTTAGTGGATAGATGGAACACAAATAACTATGTCAATGATGGATATGAGGGAAAATGAAATGATTGTACTCATGAGAAACCAAATTCTATGGGAAATAGAATAAAAAATATAATTTCTATGGTTATGAAACTTTCTTATGCTATGAATCAGGATGAGCTTCCAAACAATCAGAGGAGGTAATAATGTTCTACTTAGTACTTCATGAAGATACAACCATATTCTTTTAGAGGGTAAATTGATCCATTATATGTTGAGAAATGGACCATTACCACTAAAAATATATTTTACATTCTCTAATTTTTAGAATAAGAAAAAATTATTTTAACTATCTATAAATTGGAAGGTGAATAATATTAATGGTAGACACTTATCAGGAACATTAATCACCATGATGAAATTTATTAAATGGAATGGGATGAATTTAAGAGATTATTTTTCAATAAGTATATTTCTCGTATTCCTCATACACAAATTAAGAAGGAATTATTTGGTATAAATCAAAAGGATTATGAATATTTTATTACCTATGAGTCAAATTTTACAAAAATCACATGGTAAATTTCTAGTATTATCATCCATTTGAAATTATGGTTGATTGATTATTGAATATAATGAAACCAATCCATTAAATGGAATTATCAACAAGATATTTTGGAATATTTTAAGAAATAATTTGATTTTTTGTCAATGTATAAATTTATCTTTTAGTTACTCATCTATCTCATGGTTTAGATAAGAAAAAATAGATGGAATTCAATAGAAATTCTAAAAAACGTGGAGTGAAGATTGTGACAATTATTTTATGCTCATATTGTGGTAGGAAACATGGTTTAAATTCTCTTAATAGGTTTGGTAAATAATTATAGTTTGTAAAGGAATGTATTTGGGAAATAAAATTACATAGTGATGGGAATATGTTAGATAATTTTTGTGGAAAATAAACACAGAATTCACCACCCACACTCTAGTTTTTTAAATTCAAGGAGTATGGTTTATATGCTAACCAGATATTAAACCCAATGATTAATGATGATGATCAATGTTACTATTCTTTTCAGTCCAAATATAAAGGTAAATCTCGTGATATCACTATTTCCAATGTAGAGTATGATAATCAAGTGGTAAATGATACACATTCAATCAACTCTACAGTTTCTAATGTATTATTTTATTCAGTATGTACCCACTATATTATATCAGGATAAATTGATATGTGTTTCATAGTACCAACTCAATTATTAGATGTTGAATTAGAATTTAAAACCTCTAATGGTAAGATGATCTTATTACAGGTCTAGGATTCTTCTCCAATTGATGTTTATGATAATGTTCTTACTAAAAATACCATTATTATACCTATAGTTTTATTTCATTTTATTTCAGGAATGTATTGGATATCTTTTTATAAATCACACATCAATTGTAAATAAGGGAAGAAACAATTGATATTTCAAACCAACCTATGATCTCTTATCAATGAAGTAATAAATATTAAATTCCAATGGAAATTTCAACCATTATATGGGTCTTGATTCATATTCAAAAATGGGTGTTAATCTCATATGGTTGGGGAGAATATCAAAATTGATGACATGCCTTTTTGTGGGATTTTGTTAATGTATTTCTTGAATAGTTTCATATTCCTCCACTAAATCAGGAATCAATTTCTCAATAGACCTTTAACCTTGTGCTACACATATTTTAAAGGCTCCATTTAGAATTTCCATAATAAAATGTAGGAATTAAAGAAGAAAATATAGGATAATATTTAAAAGGGGTTTCTCCATCCATGTGAATCACCTAGAGGTCACCTATTTATTTTATAAAAAAGAAAGATGGATCATTATGAAAATTCCTTGTCAAAATAAATACTTTTTATTAATGGAAGAGGGAGAACAATGGTACAAAATGTTCATGGGGTATAAAATAGTGAAATACAAGTATATCACCTCTAACCAAGTTAATTCACTTTTAGGGAAGATAGGAAATTCTAGTTTTGACCAAAATAGGTGAATCATGATCCCCTCATGTAGCCAAGGAATTATAATTTAGAACATAACAAGATCACTATTAAGAATAAGTATCCTCGTCTTCATGTTAATGAATTTTTTGATTAACCTCATGGATATCAATACTTTTCCAAGATTGATCTTATTTATTGACTAATTAAATTGAGTATTAAGAAGGATAATATACCCAATTCATTATTCTGTACAAGTCATGGAAACTATGAATACATAGTGATGTTATTTACTATTACTGGTTCCCCTACCATCTTCATGGATATAATGAACAGAGTCATTCAAGATCACCTTGAATAATTTTTGTTAGTATTTATAGATTATATTATTTAATATTCAAAGGGAAATGAAGAGAATTTATATTACTTGAGTATTATAATGAAGAACCTGTGGAATGAGAAGTTATATTCAAAGTCTACAAAGTGTTTATTTTGGAAAAAAAGTAACATTTTGGGTCATATAATCTTAATAGAGGGTATTTCGGTTGATCAATCAAGGATGAAAGTAATTTAAAGTTATCCCAGAGTGACCATTGTGAATAAGATCTATATTTTTCTTGGTTTGGATAGAAATTATCTATTATTTTTTGGAGAATTTATCATAAATTTATAATCCACTCACTATGTTGACATCAAATAGAGCCATGTTCGTTTAGAAAGATGAATGTGAATAAGTTTCCAACGAGCTGGAGTGGAGGTTAGTCAATGCACCTGCACATACATTACCAAATAGTAGAGAATGGTTTGTGATATATAGTGATTACTTTAATAATTATAATAATATAATTATTTATGATGAATGATATATTGATAGATTATCCACTATTCCAATTAAAGGTTCATGATAAAAATTACACAACTCTTGATTTGGAGTTAGATGTGGTAGTTTTTTTCATCAATGGTATGAAGACACTACTTTTATGGAAATTATTTTGATATATATTCTAATAATAAAAGTTTAATGTATATATTTACTCAGAATGAGCTGAATAGGCACGAGATAAGATGTTTGGATTTTATTATATATTATAAAAACTCAATACACTACCACCATGGGAAAGTTAATAGGTCGAATATGAAATGAGTCAAAAGGATCATGCTAGATTATCTATAATGAGGATAAAAAAATATACAATATTTCTATATTTTCAAAATTTTAATTTGGAAATCCTGAAAAAATGGAGAAATATTATCTTTCACAATTGATTTCTCTACCATCTATCCATGGGAGGATTAAATAGGTGTAAAAAGAAGATATAGAGTTTCAAAATAAGGTACGAAATATTCAAAATATTAACCTTGATTTTTATGGAATGATTCATTTCAGAATACATGTATTTGTTTAAAATATATAATATTTTAAGAAGAATATGTAATAAGAGTATCTTTGTTCATTATTAACAATTCATCCCTAATATATAAAGATTTATAAATATATTAATGTTTTATTATGGTGGGATAACATGAACAGATATATTGTTGATTATGTATATCAAATATTTTTATATCAACAAGTAAATAATGAGATATATGTTTCTAAGGGGATATTATAACCATTACCCATACCTGAATGAAAATGGGAAAATGTTACCTTGAATTTAGTCATCAGTCTCCCCAAAAAGTCTATTAGATATAACATGATTTGGTTTATAGTCGATCACCTGAAAAATTCATCTCACTTATTTTCCATCAGAGATTATTTCTCTCTTTAAAATATTTAAAAATATATACATTTAGTATTTTGTATGTTTTTGATATATACAATATTATTTTATATAAAATCATGTTATGAGGTTTACCTCAATGTTCTGGAGTAATCTTGAATAAGATCTAGATAAGGAGTTGATTATTTATACAGCATATCATCCTCAGACATATGATCTATATGATAGAACCATTCAAACCCTATAGGATATTTTGAGATATTTTTCTATAGATTTTAAAGGTATTTGGGATCTACACATTCTATTAGTCTATTTTTATTATCAAAATAGATTTCACTCAAGAATTAATATTTCTCCAAATGAATCCCTTTATTTAATGATGTGTAAAACAACAATTATATTGGGTGAAGTTGTTGAAGGAATCCTATTAGGTCCTGATATAGCTAAGTAAATTTTATAGAAATCTATATCCACTAAATAGTATGTTAAGGTATCTCAGAGTTGACAGAAAAATTATGCTACTATTCTTCCAAGAGATGTGAAGTTCGGTATTTCTGAGAAAATTATTCTATGAATTTATATATGGAAAAAGGTTATGATATTTATAAATAAGGGAAATATGATCCCAATGTATATTTAAACCTTTTAGATTATTGATCGAGTATGTATGGAAGCTTAACCCTTGTCGCTTCCAATGAACCTTTCACGTGTTATGATGTGTTGGATTTATCACTCCTGAGGAAGTACATACATGGTCCATCACATATAATGGACTCAAATGTAATACCTATAGATCATCATAATTCAAATTAAGAAATAACATTATAAATCATAGAGTGGAAAAAATTTATAGAATAGGGAAACTCACCTATTTATATTTCATTGGAGTGATAAAATTTTCTAATATGAAACTTGGTAATCAAAGGAGGTAATAAAATGGAGTTATCCCTATTTCTTACTTCAGAGTGATCAAATATTGAGGGTGGATCTAATTTTATGCTTGGTATAATGTAAAAACTTATGATTTTATGGCATACTTTTATAAATAAATTTGATTTCATTGATAGAATGATTTACACACAACACCAAGTTTAAAAGAACTATTTTATACAATTTAGATATTATTATATAATGGGATAGTTATCACATATATGATTGATTGGAGGATATGAATATAGATAAATAAATTTTAAAAAATATAGGGTCTACACATGTATTAAATGAATTCATTTTTTATTATTTTAATAGAATTGAAAATTAAAAAAGTCATTTGAATGTAAAAGATAGGTTATTCTAATAAAATTTTATTTATGAAAGAAATATGTTTTTATATTAATAAATTAAATTGATCACTATAGGTGAAAGATTATAAAAAATATATATATTATATTTTCAATCAAATTTTTTAACAATGATATAATAATATTTCAAGGAATTACATAAGAATATATATCAAGTTTTATACCCAAAATTGTATTTTTTATAAATACATGTTTTCATCACATTTTTCACAATAATTTTAAAATAAAATTATTGAAATTATTGAAATTTAATTATGATAAATTATTTCTATATTTTCAATTATGAGGTCCAAATTTGGTAGTAATACCCTTTTATCTTTAGGTATTAAAAATAGTAACTATGGAAAAATTTATCACCTTGGTAATGGGTAAATAAAGTTAACCTGGGATAAAAATAAGTTTAAAATTCATTTTATCTAAGTTATAATTGGCTAAAGAGACCTAGAACCTTATAAAATTACCCTAAAAATATTATTTTTTAATGACACCTTTCTAAGAAAATGAAATTTATAAAATTTAAAATAATTAAAAAAATAACTCTCTTACTTCTAAATATATCTTATTTCTTCACATAGGGATAAATATAGTTGAGAATAAATATTAATTGTTAATTTCAAGATAGTGAACAAATTTTTATTATGTTAATTCTATTATAATTTTTAGTACATATATAATTAATTTAATTGCTTATGAAACCCTAACATTGTATTTTTTTAAATTAATAGAAACATATTAGAAAGTATATTCAAAATATAATGAGAAATACAATTTGAGGGATTTATAGTGTTCCAATAATTTCATAGATAAATAAAAAACCTTAATTTTATTTCAAAGAATTATATTCAAATTATATTATAGTATTAATTCCTTGAAATTCTAATTTAAATAATAGTGTGAAAAATAACAATAATGATATTTTAGGAAAAGAATATTTTATTGAATTAATTGAAAATAATAAAAATATTGAAAGATTAATTTGAATCATATAAAGACAAAATTTTCATTTTATGTAAATTTATGTGAAAATTTCCACCTTATAATTAATATTATAAACCATTAAGAGTGAAAAAATTTGTCTCCACAGTTGAGGTTAAAATATATTCACTGTAGGGTAAAACCAAACTACAAGGTTGAAAACAAAACATAAACCGTTAATTTTTTTGATTGATGTTATAAGAAAAAAATTCTACCTTATATTTTAATCTCATGGAATGTTGAAGCATTTGAATAGATATTTACTTTTTATATTTCCATCTTCTAAGAAATTTAAAGTAACAGACCGATGAAGGATATGACCTGGGGTCATTGACCAAGGAATCCCTTTTTAGTCCCGGGAGTTCATCCATATAAAGCTCAGTATAATAAATCCTACTAGGGCTAGGACCCAAGGCCGTTGACTTGAGAATCCTCTTCATGTCTATATAGTGTATCAATTGAGAACTCGGTATACTGTAGACCTTCTAGGGCCAGGACCCAAGGCCATTGACCAAGGTATCCTCTTTGAGTCCATGGATTGCATCCATAGTAAACTCAATAAAATATAGACCTACTTGGGTCAGAACCCTAGTCTATTGACTAGGGAATCCGCTTTGTCTATATAGATTGGATCCATAGAAAACTCAGTAAATGGTGTCATTCCATTCGGCATTATAGGTTCCATAACACAATTCCCCACATCAATGCCATAACATGATATCCATATAATCAATAAGGATCATAATCTTGATCCCAGGAAGTACCTATGGGAATCCATGTCATACATCTCATAACATCAGGAACAATATCCAAAATTCACAAAGTATCTCCGAAAATCATAGTTGCATCAACAAAAAACGAGTGAATGTATGAATAAAATATGTAGGGTAGTTTAACACCTAAACCCAACACTAATATTATAGCCTCATAGGATTACATGTTCGGTGTGGGTTCTAAGTGCCACCCACTACCATATCTACCTAGGACCATGACATACTAGCTCAAGGTTGGTCAAACTTTGGGGAACTATAATGAACCGACCTAAATACACTCCCAAAACAATGCCCAACCCAACACGCCACATACCTAAAGGGTGTTCCCAATCCTCACAGTCTAGATACTAGCACCCAGAAATTAAACAACAACTAAAGGGAACAATTTAACTCAACCTAAAGAAAAAATATGGTATATATATATATAAAGAGATAGTAGAATAAGGAATATATATTCCATAACTAAAAGAAGATCATAGAAACCAAAGAAAAAAAAGAGTATAACAATATCAAAGTACAAGTAAAACCACAAAGAACTAAAAAAGAGGAAAACCAACTAATCCAAGTCAAATCATGGGATAGCCCACACCATCTCACTGTTGATCTACCTAGAATCATCTTACCAAAACCTCGCCACCTCACTGCAGAACATTTCCCTCCCTTGCATCAAAATACTTACAATGGTCTATGAACCACCAAATAATTGTGTAGGGTGTGAGCTAATAGGGTTAGTAGGATCTCACCCAGGTGTTCTATAACAAGTATCTGGAAAAAAAATCAAGTATTCTCATTTAAATTAGAGCATGTCATGATATGAAATAAATTATTTTTTATCAAAATCATGGTAAACATTTTCCCTTTTCCAATAATTACAAATCAACGGAGGTTATATCAATTTCAAATCCAAAGAATGCATATCAAAAACCAAATCAGTAAAAAGCCAAATCATAGATAAACCATGCCAAGGAACTCAATAGGTAGACTATCATACTACTCATACCATAAAAAATGACTAGTGAACAACAAATCCTTATAACATAGGCCGAAAGAGTAGAGAAACACCCCATGAGTAAAACCCCAAACAATGTCAAACAAGTCTCTAGAACCAATAGACTAGGGAGAATAAAAAAACCCATGAGAAAATACCTTAATTTTAACATGGATGATGACCCTAATTTAAACATTCTACGTATATACCCAAGGCTTCCCAGGAGATATATTTTATAAATCATTTAAATGATTTGAAAATAACCCTTTTTTCATTTACCAAAAACTAGGTAAAACCCACCTTTTATCTCAAATCCATTTATGCACAAACTAATCATTCCAAATTAATTTATAAATAATTTTATAAAAATTGGAGCCATACAATTCATCTAACATATACTGGAGAATGAATCACCTACCCAAAACTCAAGGCAACACATTCCCATGAAGGATACACCAACAAGAGGAATGAAACAATGAAAAGGGATTCCTTATAACCAATCTATACATATTATAATTTATTAAATTCAAAAAAGGGTTAATATATAAGAGGAAATAACACATACATCAAGAACACACACCCGCCTCACCATAACCAATAAAGGAAATGGCCCCCTGAATGAGATTATACCATGCATGTATACGATAAATAAGAGGATTTATCACCACAAATCAATGAATTTGATAATTCAATTCCATGAAACTCTCATGATCAAGTAAAAAAAGAATTATAAAGGCCTGGTCACCTGGAGAGATGGGAGCCTATCACTACAATGACCCATCATTGAGAAAATTAATTTGTATTGAACAAAGACTCCCAAAATCTCTAGAGAAGCCTTCTAGGTCTATAGAAAAAAAATTATGGGAGAATGAAATGAAATATCATTCACATGAAACCAAAAAAAATTCATCTTAGGATATTACATTGTGTCTAATCACCTAACATGTTGTGTAATCCACAATGATGATATTCACCAGAAAACTCATTGTCGTTTTTAATTAAAATTTATTTTTTATAATTATACATCATGTAACCATTACATAGTGTGTAATCCTTTCACATTGTGTACTCATTTCATGAATTGTATCTCATGATCAAGTACATGTCATGTAACCCCTTTACACATCGTGTAACCACCCATTTTAAAATATAAAACTTCATAACAAACTCGATTTCCTCCAAGATTAGAGAGAAACCCACTAGGATATTAACAAATTTGTACCTGGATTACATTAATTCAAAAAAAAAATCCATCTCCAAACATTAAGAAATTTTTTTCGACAAATGTTCTCTATCCTTAGGAGACCCAATATGCACCCAATTAAAGAGAAAAACAAGTAAAGATAAAGGAACTACCTAAAAGTGGGTAATGGGATGTCACAAACTTCCCAGTATAAGAATTTTTGTCCCTAGAAAGTGATATGGAAGAATGAATTCTGGTAAAGAGGTGAGGAAATGTATCCCTAATCAAGGACATGTGCTCTCAGGTATTATCATAATATAGTCCATGTTTTCATAATGTAACATCCTAGTTCTGGAAGCCACTTAGAGGCGCCTCGTACCCGGTTGGTCACATGGCCTCAAGCGCATTTCCCCAAACGCCAGAGGCTGCCGACTAGCAGTGAGGGCCTTGGGTGTGATAGTGGGGAAACTATGCCCTTATTAGCAGAGTACATAGAGGAATAGAAAACAAATAACAAAAATAGCGGAAACAGTAGACATACATACAAGAGTAAACAATAAATAGCGGAATACTAACAAATAAACAACTAGAGCAGAAGCATATGTAAATAATGCATAATACATATATGTCTAGGAAAAACAGCCAAACAATTCACAATGCTGAACAAAGTACTAAGCCAAAGTACAAGAGAAAAATATATGAGAAACTCCTCAGCATCGTAAGACTTGTCTTGGTCCCATGATCTCCATCTCCATTGCAATCAAGAACCTGAAGTAGAAGGGCACTTTCCCTTATCTATACTTTCAACAACATAATCTATTTGGGCCCAAAATCATGACCTAAACAGGGTGTAAGAAAAAGTCCCAATAGGAAACCACCCAAAGATATGTGCCTAACAGTACAGGATACAACACAGTAGTAACAATCCATAGTTTCAAGCATATAATCTACAAATGAGAAACATCCACTCAAGCAAGTAGAAAAAAAAGGTAACCTCTGGGTAGTTCTCACAGCCTAACCCCTAAGGTTCAACCTACAAGTACTAGCAACCCTCTCAGAGTCACACACAGTCTCAGCCCTCTTTTTCAGCCAAGATAATGGACTCTCTGAGGAAGCACTCACTGTCAATTCCCCCCTATAGTCTCGTAACGTACTAAAGGCTCTCTGGGGAAGAACTCAACGTCAATTCCCCTTGTGGTCCACATCGAGGAACTACAGACTCTCTGAGGAAGCACTCAACGTCAATTCCCCCTTTGCTCTTGCATCGTAAATTAAAGAAACTTTGCAGAACCCCTTACGTCCATTCTCTCTATGGTCCACTACACTAGGTTCTCACAGCCCTGTGTAAAAAAAACATGCATAGCGTGTGTATTGGAACAAGTAAACCTCAAGAACTATTTGTCTATCATTCTAAGGCACAACAGCATAACAGTACAACAGTTCCACTATCCTACAACTAGGTATGGAAACTGGAAGAACTCCGAACAAGCAAATAAGCATGGAAAACATCCATAGCACAGTAAAAACTACCCTATTCACAAGAAATTACCTCTACTCAAGCAATCATGAAAAGCACGAAACAACAAGGGAAAAACAGAAAACACGCAATACCTCGTTCAAGGGTATTGGTGGAATTTGTACAAAATATTCACAGACTTCCTACAGAAAGGCACAAACCACCTTCCTCAATTCTAAGAGAATGATATACGTGAACCATGATGATTGATTCTCCTTATAATGTTCAGGATTTGAGAAAACGTCAAAACGCTCAACCAATGATATCTTGAGAAAGAGGAGGAATTGGGAAACAAGGCTCTAGGAGAAGGAAGAACTCACCACTGTGGTTCCAACGCAATCAACGACGGTCAATTCGGAGAACAGACAGAGGCACGGGAGCTTGGAGAAGATCTGCGGTCGTACGACTTCTCTCAGACGAACGAAACCTAGACGAAAGGTGTTATGTCCGTCAGGTGCGACCCCGGTGCGTTTAATGAAAAAAAATAGAAAATACACGGCATGTACTTCTTGAGTACACGGCGTGTACTCCATTTTTCCATACTCTACTTTAAGAGGCCTCCACTTCACCCCTACACACCGTGTGTGTGGCCCGGACATGGCCAGCACACGGCCTGGCACAGCAAGGGAGTACACAGCATGTACTCATAAAGTACACGGTGTGTACTTAAAAATTTTCCAAAAACTCCTCTTTTCTCAAAAACTAAAAAAAAGGAAAAACATACCTAAAATGAAGATCTGGGTTCTTACAGACTTCCCCCCTTAAAGAAATTCTTCCCAAAATTTCCCTAACGAGGTGGAGTAGAAGAAACCCCGAACAGCTCCGACCACTGTGATCGCACATCAGCCTCCCTTTCCCAGGTCTCGTTCTATACTCTCCGGTGCTTCCATAACACTCGTACTAGAGGAACAGATCGCCCATGGAGAACCTTCGTACTGCGATCGAAAATCTGGATAGGATTCTCCTCAAATGATGCATCCACTTCGAGCTCAACTTCCTCGGGCTGAAAGACATGAGACAGGTCTGAAAAGTAACGTTGGAGCTGAGAGATATGAAAGACGTCGTGCATGGCCTGGTACCTCTGAGGTAACTGCAGCTGATAGGAAACTGGCCCAAATCTCTCCAATAGCTCAAACGGTCTGATGTACTGTGGTGAAAGCTTACCCTGTCTCTGAATCCTCTTGTTTCCCAACCTCAGTGCGACACGCATGAAAACCTGATCCCTAACCTCGAACTCCATAGGTCGTCTCTGCTGATCAGCATAAGACCTCTATCGAGACAGTGTTGTATCCATCCTCTTCCGAATCAACTCTATATGATCTAAGGTTTCTTGAACAAGATGAGGTCCCAATAAAGATGCCTCTCCTACCTCCAGCCAGCATAAAGGTGATCGACATGGCATGCCATACAAAGCCTCGTAAGGTGCTATCTGAATAGTCGCCTGAAAACTTTTGTTGTAGGCGAACTCCACAAGAGGGATATGCTTCTCCCAAGAACCTCCAAAGTATAGAATTCAAGCTCGGAGCATATACTCAAGCACCTGGATCGTACGCTTGGACTGTCCATCTGTCTGGGGGTGGTATGATGTACTCAAAAGTACCTATGTTCCCAAAGCCTTCTGAAGCCCCTACCAAAACCGAGAAGTAAAGAGCGCATCCCTGTCTGAAACAATGGAGTGTGGAACTCCAGGCAGACGTACAATCTCTCAGATGTAAAGTCGTCCCAGATCATCAACACTGAAGGTCTTCTTGATCGGTAATAAGTGAGCAACATTCGTAAGTCTGTCGAAGACAACCCAAACAGCATCATTCCCTCAAGGTGACCTCGGAAATACAGTCACGAAGTCCACCGTGACATCGTTTCACTTGCACTTCGGAATGGGTAACAGCTATAAAAGGCCTTCTGGTCGTTGATGCTCCGCCTTCACCTTCTGACAAGTATAACACCTCAAGAAGAAACCAGCAACATCCCTCTTCATACCTGGCCACCAGTATTGGCGATGAAGATCCTGATACGTCTTAGTGACGCCAGGATGAACTGCCCAAACTGGGGAATGAAATTCCCGCATCAGCACCTCACGTATGTCTGTTGGCACCCATACGTGTCCCTGGAAATGCAAGATATCATCCTTTCCCACTGTCCATCCAGGAAGAGGGTCCTCTCCTAACACACTCTCCCGTAGGACTAAGCCTTCTGAGTCTGATAGATACCTCATCTATACCCTATCAAAAAGTGTAGAGGTAAAAGCTACAGAAGATAGGTATGTCTGTCCCAATCTTTCATGCACCTCCAGATGCATCTCAGAGAATAGAGCGATAAGCTTCCACTCACTGTTGGCCTCCTGAACTACCTGAATCTGAGTTCTCCTAATCAACACATCTTCTACTACGTTGCTCTTTCCTGACGTATAGGCAAGTTCAAAATCAAAAGACTGAAGATATTCGACCCACCTGTGCTATCTTAGATTCATATTGCGCTGAGTGAAGATGTACTTGAGACTCTTGTGGTCGGTGAAAACCACAAAGTGCTCTCCCAGAAGATAATGTCTCCAACAGCGTAAGGCATGAACAAAAGCTGCCAACTCCAGATCGTGTGTTGGGTAGTTCCTCTCATGTGGCCTCGACTGCCGAGACCCATACGCAATGAATCCAACTCCCTGCATAAGCACAGCACCCAGCTCGATACCTGAAGCATCACAATAAACAGTATAACTCTTTCCTGGATCTGGAAAGACTAGTATTGGTGCTGACGTCAACCTTCCTTTTCAGCTTCTAAAAGGCTGACTCACACGAATCTAACCATAAGAACTTCTCTCCCTTCCTGGTCAGACCTATCAAAGGTGCTTCTAGGCGTGAGAAGTTCTGAATGAAGCATTTGTAGTACCCATCCAGCCCTAGGAAACTCCGTACCTCAAAAACGTTCTTCGACTGCTCCCAGGAAACTACAGCTCTCACTTTATCTGGGTCCACAGATACTCCTGCCTCTGAGATGACATAACCCAAGAAGTGAATCTCGTCCATCCAAAAGTGGCACTTTGAGAGTTTATCATAAAGACGATGCTCTCTCAGTGTACTCAGAATGATCTCAATATGGGTAACATTATAACACCCTGAGATTTTATGAAAAATATTATTTTTAATTTCAATGATGTCTTGTGTTGTATGCTACACCAAGATTATCTTGCGCTATACGCAACACTATATTAGCTTACAGTATACGCAACACTATTCTTGGATTATGTTACACACAATTTCAAGTTCATTTGATAGTAGTCATTCTACGCAACATTAAGTGTATATATATATATATATATTCAATATATAAATGAAATATGGTTGGATTCTATTATATGAAACAACAAAGGAGTCTTGCACAACACGCAACCCTGACTTGGCTTGCATTACAAGCAATTGCGACCTTCCTCGATAGCGTGTGTCGTACGCAATATCGGGTTTCACTAAACAAAGATATATTGTTATAATATTATTATGGACTAGCCGTTATGAATAGTATTAACTGCATTTTGAATTTTATAACATTATTATTCATCTTACATATTTTCTAGAACATGGTATGAGAACAAAATAAATTTTTCAGATGAAATAAGTATTTTTCAAAAAATGCAGTTTTGTCGCCTTTTGATGGCACACCCACTTTAAATCTTGTTTTTGACATGTCTATAAGTTCAATTTGAGAAAATAAAATTCTTCTTTGGAATCAGGATATAAAAATTTACTTTGGATAAATTTTTCATATTATTCTGATAACTTTCATATTTTAATGAATAGAAAAAACATGATATATTTTAATTAAAAACAACTTATTTCATCGTAATAATTTATATGGTCAGATTATCTTTTCAATTTTTTTTAAAGTTTAATTAGAATATATTTTTACCATTTAATCCAATGTTGGTAATTTTAATTAATTTTACTTTGAAATTGGACATAAACAAGTATCAATCTTTTGATAGTTGTTGTTTCTTAAAAACACGCTATTTGTTTTGATAACGGGAATTAAAATTAAAATTAATTAATGCCACTTCTATGTTTTTAATTTAGAAAAATGGACATCATTTTTGAATTCTTAATATCAAAAATATTTTAGGCTGAATTTTTGGTATTTTTTTGAAAAACTTCAATTTTTGATGAATAGTGAAAACACTGAGTTTTTGGTTAAAACCGACTTTTTATTTAAAAAATAATTTATTTGATTTAAATGTATTTTAGGTCAAAATAGATACATAATACTTATATAAGTTCAATGAAATTCATTGGAGTCATTTTATAATAATTTTAGATTTATAAAAATTGTATTGAACTTTTCATCGACTTTTACCCACCTCCTAGGAGCTTTTTCAATTGTTCATAAAACTTAATTTTACCGCTTCTATGAGTTGAATTTCAAAAATCCTAAAGACACGGTTGATATCAAGGAGTAAAATGTGGTTCAATTAGATAAAAATAACTTTTGGTGAATAGTAACTTTTTACTTTTATTTACCACGGTTAAAAGTAAAAAGGGTAATTCAAGGTTAAAAGAATATTATAATAATTCAAAATCACCTTAACACTTTTCCAAACCTTATTATATGAGTAATGGCCGACCCTGGGCATCCTTGGGTATATTTTTGGATCCCATGGAGCCACTTATGAAAGACAATGACACATTAGATTAATTAATTTAATGTAAAGACAAAATTGACATTAACAAAAATCTTTTGGTAAATTAATATTTATACGGTGTTATATAAGTCATATTTTCGACTATAAACATTCATTAGAAATATAACAAGATTTCCTAAATCATGGTATTTTTTCATAATTTTTAGACATCAAATGTTTAAATTATTTATGACACAATAATGATGCAGTGTTTACCTTATTAGTAAATGATTTAAATAAATAAGATTATAATGATTAAAATATTATCTAAAACATGTCCAATTCTGATTGGATTATTTTATTTCTACCATGAGTCATCTTATATTCATCTTTAATTATTTTTAGACTTTTTGAAACTGAAGATAAGTTTATAATAAAATAATATTTTCACACTTTCCAAAAGAGCCCCTCCTCCCCCTTATAAAAGAAGACCATTTCTATCCAATTCATCACAACTCTCAAGCCATTATGATCGTCCAAAATCTGCCCAATTAAGCTCTATACATCCCTCTCCTCCCCCTAGAAGCCTTACATTATGCATAAGGCACTTCAAGAAGTCCTTTTGGTTCAAACCAAAGGAAGTTACCCAAATTAAAGGTAACAGTTTCTCTTAAGTTGTTTTCTTTTATTCTACTACTCCAACCACTAAACTCTTTTTAATAATTTATTTTGTAACAACACTAGTATCATAAATATAATAGGATGTTTTTATGAGAAGTATTAGAACTACAGTTACACACACCTCCATCTAATGGATGAAGAACATAATGTTTCTGTGGATGGAAAACTAACGCCTCACGAAACGATGATTGTTCGATTTTCTCTTACCGCCTCTCATGGTGTCCATTATGATGGAACTGTATTTATATATGATATATATTATGTTTATGATTCCCTTATTCTTCTTTACTTCCCAATTATATCAAGCCTTTATGGTTTTCATATTCGGTAAATATAATAATCTCATTTCAGGATGTGCGGACTACCGCCCCCTCAAAGTTATGTGATTCGTTAATGCCTTATGTGGGATATATAAAGGATGTAGTTAATGATATTATATATGATATTATATTGTAATTATAAAATACCTATGTATCATTATGTTTTAATTCTATTAAAATAATAAAAAGAAATGAAAGTAGCGTTCATGTGTACGTACGGCTTACTGTCTCCATGAATGGTGCATTTCATTTCTTACCTCCATATGTTATGTACAATTATAAATACATGTATATGATAGATATATATGATATATATGATATATAAATCATTAATATAATTCTGGATATAATGAACATTTGACCACATTAACAGCATGTAATTATAAGAAGTCCATTTTTGACTCAAGTACCAAATATTGACAAAACGAACATTAATAACTTAATGGTTACATAATGTTTATAACATAGTAATAAGTGATATAAATGGAATAATAAATTTGAAAAATGTTCTTAAGCAATTATAAATTATCTTTGGTTTATTATTCAGGAGATTAAAGAACGATCGATTCAAGTCGGACATGAGGTAAGGGAACATCTTAACCCAATTTTCGTTCTTTGGGTTGATCTTCTCTTTCTTGTTTATGTTGTTCTTTGATTATTTGAGAAATGAATTTTTATATCTTATCATGTATTTATGCTTTCTTTATGTGACCTTATAGTTAATAGACATAAGTGATCTATTTTATTTACAAAAAGATCTTCCTAATGGATAACTATTCCAATCTCATTCTTATCCGAGATTGTTATTCGTAAGTATTTACTGGGGTTATTGTTATCATCCATGCCCATGTTTTCTAAAAATGTTTTCATGTATTTTTAAAGTAATTTTTACCCATTTTTTAAATTTACCACATTATTTAAAGGAATATTACTTTCGTTTACCACATGGGTAAATTTTTGACTTTTCTGACAAAAGTACGAGAAGAATGTTATTTTTAACTTATATGGCGTGAATGGATTTTTACGGTTTCATAACGCCTCATTTTCATGAAGCTTACTCTACAAGATTTTATTACTATTTATAACAAAATACTTTTCTTTTAAAATTCCATGTCAGTTTTTGAAAAGAAAATTATTTTGAAAAATAATGGATATTTTCCTCAAGAATTCATTTCAAGTGTTTTATCAAAACCATTTTTCCATCTAAGATGATATTATTTTATATGTGTATGTTTCAAGTATAATGTCTCTATGATTTAAATGGTTTCACTTTTCTTATGATGAAATGATATCCATTTGTTTTATATGGATTATGATATGATGGAATGATGTTTATGAAACCCATTTTATTCTTTGGGTTATGATTTATGTTTATGTTGTGGCACAAGTAAGAATGATTTCATTATGAGATGGGTGGGACGTATATCTACCTCCAATGCATTGGGTAAAGATTTATATCTCATGAGATAGACATGGATGGAACGGAAAGTAAATCGGGTTCAGTAATACAGGGGTGGAATGGCAAGTAAACCCGGTTAATTATGGGACTTTGTCCACTAATATGGTCTTGGAAACAATGTCTTGGCTACTATGGAAATCATATCATGTGATTAATGTTTTACCACAATTACATGTTTTATTCCCATGCTATTTTATCATGATTAATGTTTCTTTATGATATATGTCTTACGTACTGCCATGTTTTATGTCATTGCTCATTATTTTGATGTTTAAACATTATATTCATGTTTTTAAGTTCCAATGTATATGGTTTGTTTTATTTTCTCCATGATTACCCTTACTGAGAATTTTAGCTCACCCTTTATATGTTTTCTTTTCCCCATGATATAAAGAATGGTTTTAGGTAAGAAAAAAAAAGGGGAAGATCTTTATGGGAGATGTTGAAGATCTTTCACCACGATTAGAAGATTATGTTCTGAGTTTCCAAAGACACTAAACTATTACGGTCCTTGTGTGTTGGTTTTTTGTTATATATTAAGTATTCCGCAAAAGTAATGTAATGTCCTTGTATGTCAGGATTTGGGTCTCTATAGTTGGTATCAGAGTAAAGGTTTAGTCAATCTTTGGAAACTAGGATGCGAAAACTTTAGTGAGATCCCTAGAGATATTTCTAAGGTATATCTAGGGATGTCCCTAAGGTTTAGTATAACTATAGGTTACAGTACTAGAATTATGTTGATGATCATGAATAACCTAGTTTGAACCTAAGGTGTCACAGATTAAAGAATGTGTGATAAGTTCGACATCCCATAAGTGACTTTTAATGATTACGTCGTTCCTCGTTATTTTAACTATTTCTTACACTGTGGTTTCAGGTTTTAGTCAATGGAGGGAACATGAAGGAATTCAGTTAACGTTGATTCCGATGGAAAAATTGGTCACTGTTATCAACAAAATTGTTTAATGCCTAGAGAGAAAGATATTGTGGTTATGCTGAATCAGTCATCACGATATATGATTAACAAGGTGAACTTTGGTGGTATTACTAAGTCATCAAATAAGAGAAATATGGAATTTTATGCATGTTCGCATGGTGAGGAGCATAGAGAAAGGATGATTGATATTTCTAAAGGGAAGAAGAACCTTGAGGAATACCTCAAATGGAGGGAAAGATGTTATCTGTGTGGAGAAAAGGGTCATAGAGTGACAGACTGTTATGGAGTTCAATGTCTTATTTGTGAAGAACATGGGAATTACCCAACTCAATGCCCTGACCTAAGAGGTTACTTCTAAATCAAGGAAGGACATATTCCATGATAATCATTGAAGAGGATGGATTTAAGTGTTTATGTATTGGTATTCAAGAATAATGTTGTTGAGGTACATTTATGGTGTATTGGAATATTTTTGTATTAGTCTATTGTGGTTTTCTATAATTTTATGGTACCGGCAACCATGAAAAGTGATTCAAATATTTTGGAAATTAGATGATATGTGCATAATGAAGGGATAAGGAGAAAATGAAATTTTTCATAGTATTCATGAGCTCGTGACTGATATAAGGACAAAGTGATACCATGGTTTGAGTATATCGAAATTTTAGGATTTTGGTATGTGGAAAGAGTTAACTTTTGACAGCATTCATGTTTTTAGTAAGGTTCAATGGGTATTCATTTTTCCCAAGAATACAAGATTATGGTATTCACATTTTTGGAATGCGATAAAAAAGATATATCTTGTGATATATGAGGGATAAATGACGGTATTCACGTGCTTGTTATATGACCGTTTTAGTAATCATTCTCTTTATACTATAAGATTAGACAGAAGTATTTTTGAAAAGCCTAAAGGTTGGAATGGATTAAGTTGGACATCATATAGTATTGTTTAAGGATATAGATTTTTGATATTATGATAGTATAGTTTTAGAAAAAAGGACAACCTGCAAGACGGGCGACAACCTGTCACGTCGGACAAGGTTGCGGGAATCGAACCCACAACCAAAGTGTGACATGCCTTTATCGTCTACCACTAGCCTACAAGAAGTCCCTGGTTAGTAGAAACTAGTTTTATTTTATAAATCGCTATGATAGTAGAGGTATAAGTCCATTTTAGCAACCATATACGATTAATCTCAGCATAGATGGACTTCTGTATATTTAATAAATTGTGCTAAACTTTTTGTGATAGAAATAGATGGAATGACCTATCATTCTATCGCATAATCTTCTAACACTTCACAGAAGAAAAATTCAACTTCATTTCTTTAAGATATGAACTGGAAATTGTTCGAGGCATGAGCAACGGTGAGATGATACTAAAATAAAGTATTTCTTCTAATTCAAATTCTTCAACTTTAGGGAAACGATCTTGAAAAAAAAATGTTGTCCTAGTACTCTCATATCTGGTAAATCGAATGGTACCTTAGATCATCACAAATTTATGGCTTTGTGATTGTTGGCTTTTTCATAGCCATGTCTTCTACCAATCTTTATCAGAAGTTGATGGTTATATTTTTCATCCATATCCATATTTTAACCTATGTTCTCTTATATGGAAACCCAGTGATGAGTTACTTTGGGTAATCGTTACATTTCATACTTTAGTTTTTAAAATTAAGTTTTAGTATTCCTTTTTATGATGTGGGTTTCTATGAATAGTAAACGATTTATAACCCTAACGAATTTTGAGGGCGAAATTCATTTTAAGGGGGGTAGAATGTAACACCATGATATTTTATGAAAAATATTATTTTTCTTTTCATTGATGTCTTGTGTTTTATGCTACACTAATATTATCTTGAGCTATACGCAACACTGTATTAGCTTGCAGTATACGCAACACTATTCTTGGATTTTGTTACACATAATTTCAAGTTTGTTTGATAGTAGTCATTCTATGTAACATTGAGTGTATATATATATATATATATATATGTATTCAATGTAGAAATGAAATATGGTTGGATTATATTATAGGAAACAACAAAGGAGTCTTGTACAACACGCAACCCTACCTTGGCTTGCCTTACACGCAATTGCGACCTTCCTTGATAGCGTGTACACTACGCAATACCGAGTTTCACTAAACAAAGATATATTGTTATAATATTATTATGGACTAGTCGTTATGAATAGTATTAACTAAATTTTGAATTTTATAACATTATTATTCATCTTACATATTTTCTAGAACATGGTATGAGAACAAAATAAATTTTTCTGATAAAATAATTATTTTTTCAAAAAATGCAGTTTTTCCGCCTTTTGATGGTGCACCCACTTTAAATCTTGTTTTTGACATGTCTATAAGTTCAATTTGAGATACTAAAATTCTTCTTTATAATCATGATATAAAAATTTACTTTGGATAAATTTTTCATATTATTCTGATAACTTTCATATTTTAATGAATAGTAAAAACATGCTATATTTTAATTAAAAACAACTTTTTTCATCACAATAATTTATATGGTTATATTATCTTTTTAATTGGATTTAAAGTGTAATTAGAATATATTTTTAGCATGTAATCCAATGTTGGTAATTGGATTAATTTCACTTTAAAATTGGACATAAACAAGTATCAATCTTTTGATAGTTATTGTTTCTTAAAAACACACTATTTGTTTTGATAAGGGGAATTAATTTTAAAATTAATTAATGCCACTTATATGTTTTGAATTTGGAAAAATGGACATCATTTTTGAATTCGTAATATCAAATATAAATTAGGCTTATTTTTTGGTATTTTTCTGAAAAACTTCAACATTTGATGAATAGTGAAAACACTGAGTTTTTGGTTAAAACTGACTTTTTATTTAAATAATGATTTATTTTATTTAAATGTATTTTAGGTCAAAATAGATACATAATACTTATATAATTTCAATTAAATTCATTGGAGTCATTTTATAATAATTTTAGATTTATAAAAATTGTATTGAACTTTTCACCGTCCTTTACCCACCTCCTAGGAGCTTTTTCAATTGTTCATAAAACTTAATTTTACCGCTTCTATGAGTTGAATTTAAAAAATCTGAGAGACGCGGTTAATATCAAGGAGTAAAATGTGGTTCAATTAGATAAAAATAATTTTTGGTGAATAGTAACTTTTTACTTTTATTTACCACGGTTAAAATTAAATAGGGTAATTCAAGGTTAAAAGAATATTATAATAATTAAAAATCACCTTAACACTTGTTCAAACCTTATTGGATGAGTAAGGGCCAACCATGGGCATCCTTGGGTCGATTTTGGGACCCCATGAAGCCACTTATGAAAGACAATGACACATTAGATTAATTAATTTAATGTAAAGACAAAATTGACATTAACAAAAATCTTTTAGTAAATTAATTTTTATATTGAGTTATATAAGTCATATTTTTTACTATAAATATTCATTATAAATATACAAATATTTCCTACATCATGGTATTTTTTTCATAATTTTTAGACATCAAATGAATTAAATTATGTATGACACAATAATGATGCAGTGTTTACCTCATTAGTAAATGATTTAAATAAATAATATTATAATGATTAAAATATTATCCAAAACAAGTCCAATTATGATTGGATGATTTTATTTCTACCATGAGTCATATTATATTCATCTTTAATTATTTTTTGACCTTTTGAAACTGAAGATAAGTCTATAATAAAATAATATTTTCACACTTTCCAAAAGAGTCTCTCCTCCCCCTTATAAAAGGAGACCATTTCAATCCAATTCCTCACAACTCTCAATCCATTAGGATCGTACAACCTCTGCCAAATTAAGCTCTCTACATCCCTCTCCTACCTCTAGAATCCTTACATTAGGAATAAGGCACTTCAAGAAGTCCTTTTGGTTCAAACCAAAGGAAGTTACCCAAATTAAAGGTAACAGTTTCTCTTAAGTTGTTTTCTTTTATTCTACTTATCCATCCCCTAAACTCTTTTTGATACATTCTTTTGTAACAAAACCAATATCCTCAATATACTGGGATGTTTTTATGAGAAGTATTAGAACTAAACTTACACACACCTCCATCTAATGGATGAATAACATAATGTTTCTGTGGATGACAAACTAACGCCTCACAAAACGATGATTGTTCGATTTTCTCCTACCACCTCTCATGGTGGCCATTATGATGGAACTGTATTTATATATGATATATATTATGTTTATTATTTCCTTATGCTTCTTTACTTCCCAATTATATCAAGCCTTTATGGTTACCATATTTGGTAAATACGATAATCTCATTTTAGGAAGTGCAGACTATCGCCCCCTCAAAGTGATGTGATTCGTTAATGCCTTATGTGGGATGTATAAAGGATGTAGTTAATGTTATTGTATATGATATTATATTTGAATTATAATATAACTATGTATCATTATGTTTTAATTCCATTAAAATAAGAAATATAAATGAAAGTAGCGTTCATGTGTACGTACGGCTTATCGTCTCCATGAACGGTGCATTTCATTTCTTACCTCCATATGTTATTTACAATTATAAATACATGTATATGATGGATATATATGATATATATGATATATAAATAACTAATATAATTCTGGATATAATGAAACTTTGACCACATGAACAACATGTAATTATAAGAAGTCCATTTTTGACTCAAGTGCCAAATATCGACAAAACTAAAATTATTAACTTAAATGGTTACATAATGTTTATAACATGGTAATAAGTGATATAAATAGAATAATAAATTTTAAAAAAAAATTTTAAGCAAGTATAAATTAACTTTGGTTCATTATTTAGGAGATTAAAGAACGATCGAGTCAAGTCGGAAACGAGGTAAGGGAACATATTAACCCAATTTCCATTCTTTGGGTTGATCTTCTCTTTCTTGTTTATGTCGTTCTTTGATTATGTGAGAAATGAATTTTTATATCTTATCATGTATTTATGCTTTCTTTATGTGACCTTATAGTGAATACACATAAGTGATCTATTTTATTTTCAAAAATATCTTTGTAAGGGATAACTATTCCAATCTCGTTCTTATCTGAGATTGTTATTCGTAAGTATTTACTGAGGTTATTGTTATCATCCATGCCCATGTTCTATAAAAATGTTTTCATGTATTTTTAAAGTCTTTTTTACCCATTTTTGAAAGTTACAACATGTTATGAAAGAAATATTACTTTTTTTTACCACACGGGGAACTTTTTGAATTTTCCGAAAAAAGTACGAGAAGAATATTATTTTTAAATTATACGGCATGAACAGATTTTTATGGTTTCATAACACCTCATTTTCATGAAGCTTACTCTACAAGATTTTATGAATATTTTCAATAAAATACTTTTCTTTTAAAATTACATGTCATTTTGTGAAAAGAAAATGATTTTGAAAAAGAATGGATATTTTCCTCAAGAATTAATTTCAAGTGTTTTATCAAAACCATTTTTCCATATAAGATGACATTATTTCATATGTGTATGTTTCAAGTATAATGTGTCTATGATTTACATGGTTTCAGTTTTCTTATGATGAAATGATATCCATTTGTTTTATATGGATTATGATATGATGGAATGATGTTTATAAATCCCATTTTATTCTTTGGGTTATGATTTATGTTTATGTTTTGGCACAAGTAAGAATGATTTCATTATGAGATAGGTGGGACCTATATCTCCTTCCAATGAATTGGGTAAAGATTTATATCTCATGAGATAGACATGGATGGAACAGAAAGTAAATTTGGTTCAGTAATACAGGGTTGGAACGGCAAGTAAACTCGGTTCAGTAAGGGACTTTGTCCACTAAGATGGTCTTGGCAGCAATGCTTTGGATACTATGGAAATCATATCATGTGCTTAATGTTTTTTCACAATTACATGTTTTATTCCCATGCTATTTTATCATGATTAATGTTTCTTTATGATCTATGCCTTATGTACTGCCATGTTTTATGTCAATTCTCAAGATTTTGATGTTTAAAAATTATGTTCATGTTTTTAAGTTCAAATGTATATGGTTGTTTTATTTTATCCATGATTACCCTTATTGATCATTTGAGCTCACCCTTTATATGTTTTCTTTTCCCCAGGATATAAATAAAGGTTTTAGGTAAGAAAAAAAATAGGAAGATCTTTATGGGAGATGTTGAAGATCTTTCACCACGAATAGAAGATTATGTTCCGAGTTTCCAAAGACACTAAACTATTACGGTCCTTGTGTGTTGGGTTTTTCTTATGTATTAAGTATTCCGCAAAAGTAATGTAATGTCCATGTATTTCAGGCTTTGGGTCTCTACAAGCATGGTCGTGTCAAGTGTGAAAGTACACCAAGATATCTTCCATGAAGACCACGATGAAAGAATCCAAGTAAGGATGGAACACTCAGTTCATCAGTTCCATGAAAACTGCTGGCGCATTCATGAGACCGAACGGCATAACCGTATAGTCGTAGAGACCATACCTGCTCCTGAAGGCTGTCAGAGGTATATCTGATGGTCTAACACATAACTGATGATAACCAGACCTCAAATCAATCTTCGAGAACACCCGGGATCCTTGAAGCTGATCGAAGAGATCATCAATCCTTGGAAAGGGATGTCAGTTCTTGACCGTAAACTGGTTCAACTTCCGATAATCCACACAGAGTCTAAGGGTACCATCTACCTTCTTTGCAAACAGGACAGGTGAACTCCAAGGAGAAGTACTGGGTCGGATGAAACCCTTTGACTGTAACTCCACCAACTACTTCTTGAGCTCCTGCAACTCAGGTGTAGCCATCCTATAGGGAGGAATGGACACCAGTGCCACTCCTGGCACGAGCTCAATAGAGAATTCCACCTCACGCTCCAGAGGAAAACCTGAAAAGTCCTCTTGAAAGACATCCCTAAAACAATCCACCACTGGAGGAAAGTCCAACTGTGAAGTCCCCTAGTCATCCAGATAAAGACTAGAAATATGGGTCATCACCCTTTCTAGCCCATGATGCTCGAGTCCAGCTCGACTAGCCTGAACGTCCCATTCGCCTCTATGAAGAAAAGATTCGCCCTCAAGTGAAATAAAACTCACCCTGCGATGATAAAAGTCGACGACTGCCTGGAAGGGAACCAACCAATCCATCCTGAGAATGACATCATAACCTGTCATCTGTAGGACATAGAGATCCTATAAGAAATGATACCATGCAACCTCTAGAGGGAAATCTCTGCCCTGACGTACACTAGATGTTCTCGTTCCCAAAGGTGTGTCTAGTGTCAACAAGTTGGGAGAAGAAAGGATACAGAGCTCAAGGCTCTCCACAACAGTAATAGAGATAAATCTATGCATAGCACCAGTATCAAAAAGAGTTGAAGATAAAACTGAGGCTACTAAAAGCGTACCTCGAACGGTAGAGGGTCCAGGATTCTGCTCCTGATAGGTCTTCTCCACCGCAAAATTATGGTCTGCCCTACGGCCTTGTGACCCTACCTGACCACTCTAAGCTGATCCTCCCTGCTGGCACTGAAGGACTAGTGACTGACTGCCACGGCCTTGACCTCCATGTCACCCCGAACAGCTGGAAGAACTCTAGTTCCCCGACTGGGGAGAAACTGGTGGTGCTGCTCCTGAACGAGGAGTCATGGAAGAACCCCTATCACTAGCTACTGGTGAGAAAACCTGGCAGAAACGCTAAAGGTGCCCCGTATTTCCGTAAGATCGGCACTCCACTGGGTCTCTCTGGCACTGCGGTCTCATTTTCCCTGCCATTCCGCACTGGTAGTATACGACTTGGCTACCTGAAGATGTATCTCGCCTCCTCGGATCACCACGCGCAGTCTCCCTACGGGGCTTCCTACTATCAACTGGAGGAACACTATCTCTAGAAGAAGAACCGCCCTGGCACGCTGCTCCAGAGTCTCTCAGATTGTGCTTCTCAACCAGTGCATGGTTGACAATAGAAGTGATATAAGTCAACTAGAAGATATTCCCCTGTGAGAAGATCTCCCGCCTGAGTCCATCCTCAAACTTCCTTGCTAATAACACCCCACTTCCATCCTGGAGGGGTGTGAAACACTACAGCTCGGTGAAACGAGAGGAATAATCCACGACAGAAAGAGTACCCTGCTCTAGACTCACGAACTCCGGGGATCGATCAGCCCTCAGGGTCTCCAAGTAGAAGTAGTCATAGAACACACGCTGGAACTCCTCCTAATCCATAACCTGCTGATGACCCACCTGTGAGATCACGTCCCACCACCTCTTGGAGGAGTCTCAGAGCATGTAGGTAGCAAGCTTGACCCGCCTCTCTGGAGGTGTCTCCAGATGCTCGAAGATAGTCAGCATGGCTTCTATCCATGACTCTGCAGACTGTGGTCCTCCTTCCCCTGAGAAAGTAAGAGGATGATGCTGCTGGAAAACCTGTGTCAAGTCTTCCATAGTCGTGGCTGGAGGCGGTGCTCCCTGAAAGGTCTGCATCATCCTCATAAACCTTCCCTGAACTGTGCATCAGTTCCTGCAACTGGTATAACAGTCGGTGCCAAGGCTGGCCTGACCGTAGGATCGGAAGGAATTCCCTGATCATCCATTTCTGGCATCTGATCACTGCTTGAAAACTGAGGTACAACCAAAGGACATCTTAGAGGCATAGCTCTGAAAGATCAAAAGCATACCTTAGATTAGAAAAACAAGGACAGAGAACAAAGGATTACAAAAATAGAAACATGAGAAGGAAACCCTCAAGATTTACAAAACATGACTACACAGCATGTATAAATTCTACACGGTGTGTACCTAACTCCACTCCCCTGCCCGTGTCTCCTTGTACGGCTAACCCACATTGTCATCTTAAACTGAGACTACACGGCGTGTTACCTATGGACCCAGCATGTAGTAGACAAGGTTTCAACGACCCGTGTTGTTAGTTACACGGTCGGATACACAGTTGAGACTACACAGCGTGTTCCGAACAATTACGGGGTGCACTTGAAGATCTTCCCGACCCGTGTTGTTGGCGACACGGCCAAGTGCACGTCTGACCCTTACACGGCGTGTTCCGAACAAACACGGTGTGTATAAGAGGAGAGAACATTTTCTCATGTTGTTCGTGACACGACCGGGTATAGAGGAAAATTATACACAACGTGTTCATAAAAAACACGGTGTGTATGAGATGAGTTTCCCTGACCCGTGTTGTTAGTTACATGGCCGGGTACATGCTCACTATTTCATGGTGTGTACCTATCGTACACGGCGTGTTCTTATATATTTTTCACAACCTGTGTTTCTGCTCACACTGTTAGTGAAATGGTTTAAAACTACACGGTGTGTATATATAACATACACGTCGTGTATTCTGGGTTTTTCTGGGCAGTAGCTCTGAAACTGCACCGAAGCCCAGAAAACACGGAAAAACGAGCATGAAGGAGCCAAATCCTGATTCGTGAGGGCCCATACTCCCTACGAATCAAAGCTTGGAATCTATTCAAGAAAAGTATGATACAAAAAATCCTCTAAAAAATAGTAGAGATTATAACAAATAATATATCACAACAGCATGCATAATCTACACAAATTCTATCACAACAACATGAAATCGCTAATGCGCCCTATATGGTATAGCAAGAATGCATGGAATGTGATTTCTAACAAGTTCCTATATGATGCATGAGATGGAATACCCTCATCTCATCGGGTTACGATAGAAATAGAACCACAATTGCAACAACAATAACAACACAAGGAATGTGGATCACTCTAGGTGAAATCTGATCAACCATAAAATCGCAAAACCAGAAAACTGCAATAAACGAGGAAGTATGGATTTTCCCTGTACACGGGTTAGCTACTCATGAGAACAGCTTAATACCCAGTACTGAATCCATCCTATCCCTGGATAAAGTCTTCAAACCGTAAATCAATAGAAAAGAACACCTCTGATACCACTTTGTAACATCCCCATTCCGGAAGCCACTTAGAGGCGCCCCGTACCCAGTTGGTCACATGGCCTCAAGCGCATTTCCTAAAACGCCAGAGGCTACCGACTAGTAGTGAGGGCCTTGAGTGTGATAGGTTGGAAACTATTCCCTCATTGGAAGAGTGCACAACGGAAGAGAAAACAAATAACAACAATAGCAGATTTAGCAGACATACATACAAGATTAAACGATAAACAACGGAAGACTAACAAATAAACAAATGGAGAAGAAGCATATGTAAATAATGCATGATACATATATGTCTAGGAAAAACATCCAGACAAGTCACAATGCTGAACACAGTACTAAGCCAAAGTAATAGAGAAAAATAGATGAGCAACTCCTCAGCATTGCACACCTCGGCTTGGTCCCATGCTCTCCAGCTCTAGTGCAATCAAGAACCTGAAGTAGATGGGCACTTTCCCTTATCTATACCTACAACAACATAATCTGTTTGGGCCCAAAAGCACGACCCAAACAGGGTGTGAGACAAATTCCCAATAGGCAACCACCCAAAGATCGGTGCCTAACAGTCAGTGAATACATGGCAGTAAGGAAATATATTAAGCAGTAAACAAGATACAACACAGCAGTAACAATCCACATTATCTAGCATATAATCTACAAACGAGAAATAGCCACTCAAGAAAGTAGATCAAAAAGGTAACCTCTGGGTAGTTCTCACAGCCTAACCTCTAAGGTTCAACCTACAAGTACTAGCCACCCTCTCGGAGTCACACACAGTCTCACCCCTCTGGTTCAACCAAGATAATAGACTCTCTGAGGAAGCACTCACCGTCAATTCCCACTATAGTCTCGTAATGTACTAAAGGCTCTCTGGGGAAGCACTCAATGTAAATTCCCCTTGTGGCCCACATCAAGGAATTACAGACTCTCTGAGGAATCACTCAACATCAATTCCCCCTTTAGTCTCGCGTCGTAAATTAAAGACACTTTGGAGAATCCCTTACGTCCATTCTTCATATGGTCCACTACACTAGGTTCTCACAGCCATGTGTAAAACAAACATGCATAGCGCACGTATCGGCCCAAGTAAACCTCAATAACTACTTGTCTATCATTCTAAGGCACAACAGCATAACAGTATAACAGTTCCACTATCCTACGCATTGAAACTGGCAGAACGCCGAACAAGAAAACAAGCATGGAAAACATCCAGAGCATAGTAAAAACTTATCTATTCACAAGAAATTACCTCTACTCATGCAATCAATCAAATCAGGCAACAAAAAGGGAAAAAAAGGAAACACGCAATACCCTTTTCAAGGGTATTGGTGTAATTTGCACAAAATATTCACAAACTTCCTACAGAAAGGCACAAACCACCTACCTCAAAGCTAGGATAATGATATACGTGAACCATGATGATTGATTCTTCTTATAACTTCGAAGATATGAGAAAAATTCAAAACTCTCAACCAATAATATCTTGATAAAGAAGAGGAATTGGAAAACAAGGATCTAGGGGAAGGAAGAACTCACCGCTGCGGTTCCAACGCAATCGACGACGGTCGATTCGGAGAACAGACGAAGGCACGGGATCTCAGAGAAGATCTGCAGCCGTACGGCTTCCCTTGGATGAACGAGACCTAGACAAAAGGTGTTATGTCCGTCAGGCACGACCCCAGTGTGTTTAATGAAAAAAAATATGGCGTGTACTTCTTGAGTACACGGTGTGTACTCCATTTTTTTGTACTCCGCTTTAAGCGGCCTCCACTTCACTCCTACACACCGTGTGTGTGGCCGGGACACGACCAGCACATGACATGGTGTGGCAAGGGAGTACACACCGTGTACTCATAAAGTACACGGCGTGTACTTCAAAATTTTCCAGAAACTCCTTTTTTCTCAAAAACTCAAGAAAAAGGAAAAACATACCTGAAACGAAGATCCGGGTTCTTACACATAACACTTTGACTAAGGGAACAGAATTCCCACATAATACTTTCACTTGAGATTCAATGATCTCAGTTGGATACTAAAAAACAAAAACATATGGATATAACTCAATATCTTCCCAACTCAGAACATGAGAGGGATTAGGATGATATTTCATGATCTATGATATGTGGAAAACAACATAAATTCCTTTTAATTGAGTTGAAAATTACAACTAGTCAGCAAATAGTCTAAGCTAATAAATGACTTTAAATAGTCACATGTATCTCAGAGACAACTTTATAGTTTTTCCAAGATGAAAGTGACCCAATTGAGGAGAAACATTCATGAAAACCTGGTCACCTATGGGGAATTCCAAAGGACAATGTCATTGATCTACATAATAATTCTTCTGACTCTGATCTGTAACCAGGCATCATTGTATATCTTAAATCATCATAGATATATCATGAACCAACCTCAAAAAAACTGGAGAATATTTTCTGACCTCTATCCAACAACGAGGTGACCATCATGGATGAATGTACAAAGCCTCAAAATGATCCATTCTGATTGACATTTGATGACTATTTTTATAATAAAACTCAACCATTCCCAGATGTTTATCCCATGATCCACAATAATCCCTGACATAGGTATGAAGCATGTCCTCCAAAGTATGAATATCATACTCTATCTAACCATCTGTGTATGGATGATAAGTTGTACTCAATTTGACCTAAGACTTCATCCCCTCTTAGAGACTTCTCCACAACCTATAATCAAACCTAGGATACTTATCTGAAACAATGGCATAAGTAACCCCATGTAACTTCACAACTTTCTATACATACATTTTACCCATATCTTTAACTATTATAGTGTCTCTAATTGGAATAAAATGAGATGACTTTTACAACTGATCAATCACCACCTAGATAGCATTCCTCCATCAAGGAGTCTATGGTAATCTAATAACAAAGTTCATGGATACCTCATACCATTTCCAAATATACACTATAAGAGGCTAGAGAAAACCATAAGGTTTTGAATTGTCTACCTTAATATGTTGATAGTTGTAACAGTATAACACATAATCAACAATGTCACACTTAATACCTGGCCATCATAATTTTCATCTCATATCATAATACATATTTGTAGTGCCAAGATGAATGAACCATGATTAACTATGAAAATAATACATAACTTAACAACTTGTAGATATTGGAATGAAAAACCAGTCCCCAAATATGAGAATACCATAGGAATAGAGAGACTAACTAGATTTGGTCTCGTAACTATATTGGGTTTCGTGAGTTCCTATTAACTCTATATACTACTACTGATTCTATAGAATAGACTCAATGATATATGATGATAACTAAACACTAGTCAGAACTATACCTACAACATCCTCCAGAGGATCTATATGCAATTGAGTAAAAAGACCGATAAGGTTCTACTCTTCCTTCGATTCTAAAACAACTTATGATGGAACTTTCCTTCTAAGAGTGCCTACAGCAAAATTCTTTATCCCCTATGTGTAGGCGATATTGAATTCAAACATATAAAGGTATTACACCAATCACATCTACTTGAGATTCAAGTATTTCTGAGAAAATATATAGCTCAAACTCTTTTGATCAAAAAATATTGTGAACTATTCTCCAAAAAGATAATTTCTCCCACACTTAAGGGCATGCATAAATGAGGAAAACTCTAAATCATGAGTGGGGTGACTCTTCTCATGTTTTCGAAGCTAAAAATAAAAAAAATCCACCACATGATCATCCTTCATGAAAACACAACCCAAACCAGTTCTACAAGCATCATAGAAACAACATATCCTTTACCAAGATCAGGTAATATCAAAAGAGAAGATAATGATAGAATTCATTTCATCTCATTAAAATAAGATTAAAATTTTTCATCCAATGTGAATTTGACCCCAATATTAGTAAGAATATCCAAAGGTGACACAAACCTTGAGAAATCCTTAATGAACCATTGATAGTATCTAGAAAGACCATGGAAGCTCTGAATTTCAAATAAATTTTTTGTCTCTTCCCTTTATAAGAAATCCTTTACCTTCTCAGGATAAACTGATAATCCATGCTCGGAAATCAAGTTCTCAAATAATTTCTCTTTTTGAATCCAGAAGTTTCATTTTGAAATCTTCCTATACAAATGGTGAATTCTTAGGATTTATAAAACCAGAATCATATGGTGCTCATGATGGCGCTCAGATCTTGAATAAACCAAAATTTCATCCATGAACACTACCAAAAAATATTTAGATGCTAATTGAATATCTGATTCATCAAATACATAAAATATTTTGGCAATTTAGTTAGACTAAACAGCATCAGAAGATATTCATAATGGTTATACCTACTCATAAAATCCATTTTTTGTATATCGCACTCATGAACTCTTAGATAATGATAACCTAACCAAATATCAATCTTCCAGAACCACTGCCCCCCTTCAATTAATCAAAAAAATCATCAACATGAAGAAAAATATATTTGTTCTTAACTACTACCCAATTCATGTTTCAAAAGTCCACACACAATTTGAGAAAACCATCTACCTTCTTGGAAAAGAGAAATGGGGATGGCCAAGATGAAACACTAAGGTGAACAAAACCCTTTTTCACCAGGTCATCCAATTAAATATTGATCTCTTTCAACTCTACTATTTCCATATTATAAGAAGGTATCAATATTGGTTGGGTCCCTCATTCCATGTCAATTGTAAACTCTACCTCCCTCTCTAGAGGAACCCCAGATAAATCATTTAGAAAAAAATAAGAAAACCCCAAACAATGACGATAAGATCAACAACATAAGAAAAAACATTGGTCTCAACTTCAATAGTAGAAAAAAACTCATGATCTCTAGGTAGGAAGGTCCTTCATGGACAAACCTTGAATCTCAAAATCCCTGAAACACATTTTATTTCCTATAATCCACAAGAAATAAGACATGTATATGATAAGAATCAACATCATCTCAATGAGAAACAAGCCAATCCATACTGAGGATAATGTTGAAGAAATCCAAATCAAGAACAAGAAAATCCTTGACTAACTCAGTATCAACAATAGATAGTGCACAAGGACACTAAAACCTCTTCTCTTTTATATTCCCAAGAGGTTTTGTGAACTCCATTAAAAAGGACATTAGTTTTATAATTATATTAATCATTTCAACAAAAAAACTAGATATAAATAAGTGGGAATCACCAATATCAAATAAATAAATCCCTACAGAGGATGTAATAAAGATGGTACCTCTCATTATCATGGGACCTAAATCTCCCTACACTAGATACTCGTCTACTAAGTGAAGAAGCTATACTCTTGAGTCCTATTAATGGGTCCCTATAGTAATTAAAGCATATGATCGAGATGTAGTATCCTTTGGAGCTCATGATCCTTGACTATAATGAGGAATAGGCATGTCCAATAAAATACTCTATATATAACCATAACTCCCACAACTACTACCCAAATTTTATGGTGAAGTAAAAGAACTCCATGTGTGTTCAACCTTTCCACACTAATAAAAATTCAGAGTCGCACTACTAGTTGTAACCAGAGGTTCCAAAGAGACATACTACTAAGAAACACCTCCACCTCTCTTATTATAATCCTGCCACTTTCTCTTTTTCCCTATCATGCCACTAAACCTAACACAGGGTGGAAAAAAGGGGGGGACTACCCAACCTTGACTATAATATTCATCCCTTCCATTATAAACTTTTACATAATCTTTTCATAGGTAAAAATATTCAACTTAAATACATGTGATCTAATATCTGGTTGTATACCCTATAGGTACTTCTAATCCTTTATATGGTCATTTTTTCAACCCCTAGTGAAAAACGAACCAGATCAGAAAATTGATTGATGTATGTCGACACTGCATTCTCTCCCTTATGTAAAGAAAGAAACTCTAGATACTTCTCCATCATAAATGAATCTAGAAAAACTGATGGAATAATATATTCTTTAATCCCTTCCATCCCAATCCCATATTCTTAACATCGTGTACCATAGAATCCAACCACCTCTTGTTGGGACCCTCAAGTCAGAATGTCGTACACATCACCTTGTTATTCTCATGTGTTTCCAGTAATTCAAAGATCTTATCAATAATTTCAAGATAGTACTCTACCTCTTGAAGTTAATTCATACCCCTAAAGGATGGTGGCTTCTCACACAATGAATCTCTTGATCAATCCCTTTCTCCTCTAACTCTTTTTTGTATCTCAACAAATGAATTTTGAACTTATGGAACATTATGGTTAATAACATGAACCGCTCGCATGATAACCATGATAAAGTTCTAATCCATCAGATGATTCCCTTAAGGAGCATTAGTTCCACCCTCATAAGGAAATCATGGAACATGTCTTAGGGGCATACTACTACACACCTAAACAAAATAAATGATCAAACAATTGAACAATCTCAGTTCAAACCAAAAAACCCATAAGAAAAAACTAAGATCAACTACAAGAAATCAACATAGGAGACACACATCCCAAAATACCATGGTAACTTGAGTCTCATCATGTAAATTGTTGGATAGAAACTCACTGAAACATACCTCCTAAATCCTAACAATCCTATCTCTAGTCTAACAGATGTCCCAAGATAAGGACTCTTGAGGAAAGACCACATTTGATACCAATCTGTAATAAACCAACTAAAATACCCCCCCAAAATGGTATCTGACCCAACACACCACATACTTGAAGGGATTTCACAATCTTTATGGGCTGGAAGCTAGCATCCGAGCATCGAACAACAACCAAAGGTAATGATTTCTCCCAACCATAAGCAACTAAATGGCACATATCTATATAAATATATAGTAGTAGAAGGAATAAATATTCCATAATTAAAATTAGATAGTGAAACCCAAATAAAAACAATATTAGAACAATCTTCCAGTACAATTCAACCCAAAAATGACTAAAAAAGTAAAATCAACTACTCCATGTGATAGCGTGGGAAAACCTGCACCATCTCACCATCCATCTATCTAGACTTAGCTGACCAAAACCTCACCACCTCACTATGATGCCTTGTCTTTCCATGCATCAGACATAAAAGTTCTATTCACCATCAAAGAATTGTGAAGGTTTTGAGATAAAAAGATCAGTAGGATTTCACCTAGGTGTTTCATAATAAGTCTCTACACAAATAATTCTAATATTATCATTTCAAAAAATGGCATGATAAGCAGTAAAGAAGATTTTATAAAAAACATGATAAAAAATTTCCCTTTCCCAACAATTTGAAAATAAAGGTAGGTATATCAATTTCAAATCCAAATAATGAATATTAAAAAAGAAATTAGTACAAAGATAAATCATAGGAAAACCATGCCAAGGAACTCAGTAGGTCAGGCTAGAAGACTATTCATACCACAACAAGTGGAAAGTGTAAAAAAATCCTTTAGAACACAAGCCTAGGGAGTATAGAAGCACCCCATTAGTGAGACCCCCAAAAATATCAAACAAGTACCTAGAACAAAAGGCCTAGTGTTCATAGAAAATCACCACGAGAAAATACCTTAATGGTAACATGGGAGATATCCCAAAGTTAAACCTTCTAACTATATACCCAAGGATTCCCATGTGCTTCATTTCATAAATTATTTCAATTATTTGAAAATACTCCTTCCATTTACCAAAAACCCAGAAAATCACATCTTATCATAAAACCATTTTCACACACAAAATAATCATCCAAAAATCATTGATAAATAATTTTATAAAAAAAAGTGCAATGAAATTCATCCAACACAGGCTAGAGATGGAACCACCTACCCCAAACCCAGGGTCACACATGCCCACGAAGGATGAACCAACAAGTGGAATGAAACGATGACAATAGAGTCCCTCAAACAAATATAAACATATTATAATTGATTCAATTCAAAACCAAGGTTGGAAAAGAATAAGAGACAATACATACCTCAAGAACGCACGCCCACCACACCACAACAAATAAAGGAAATACTCCCTGGAACGAGATCACACAATGGATCTAGAATAGGAACAAGAGGAATCATCACCATGGATCACTGAATCTAATTACGCTACACCACATCAATACCTTGATCAAGGAAACAAAGAATCATAAATACCTACCTAGTTGGAGAGATGAGAAGCAACCACTATGATGACCCAATGTCGAACAGATCAATCTGGATTTAATAGAGACCCCCTAAATCACTGGAGAAGCCTTATAGGTTAAGAGAAAAAAATAAATATGGGAGAATAAAATTAAATTTCATTATCACAAATCCCTAAAAGGTTATTCTTAATAAATTACACCGCATGTAATCTCTTTACTCATCGTGTAATCAATGACGATCACACACTCCAGAAAACCCATCACCTTTTTTTACTTAAAACTAATCTCTTATCATTACACTTCATGTAACCATTACACAATGTGTAATATTTTCACTATATGTACTCATTTCACAAATTTTTTCTAGAGATCAAGAACACATTGTGTAACCCCTTTACACATAGTGTAACTTCCCAACATACAGTAGAAAAATTTATAACATACTCGAGTGTCCTCAAAACTCAGGGAGAACCCCATGAGAATATTAATAAATTAACACCTAATTTTAATTAATTCAAACAAATATCCTTCCCCAATATTTAATTAATCTTTCTTGTCAAATTTTATCCATCCTATAGAGTCCCAATACACACCAAATTAAAGAGGAAAACAAGAAAAGAGAAGGGAACTACCTGAAAGTGAGTAAAAGGATGTTATATACACCCACTAGATCCCCAAAGCTAATGCTCAAGAGAGCCATCCTACCCATGATCTTTGAGTTTGAAATGTAAATGGAAGCATCAATCTTGGTATCCTCTAAGTAAAAACATAAGTAAGTGAATCCCTTTTAGCGTCCCAAAAGTAATAATCAAGTGGGGCATCCTACATAGTATCATCTAGGCCGTACTATAAGTAGAGGAATCCCATGGCGGATCCTCAATCTTAGTCATAGTCTTATGTTGAGGTATAAATCTAGTGCACAATTTTTGTTAATTACCATTGGTGTTCATATATTTAATCTTACCTAATCATTTAATCAATAATTTTATTAGAATAATTCAAAAAAAGTGACATCACCCACAATGGAAATCCCAAGCATACACATACTATATAACATAAATAAATACTATAGGGAATGTATGATGGACCACAAACATTTATGAATATTTAACCTTTTATAGAGAGCTCTTGGCATTTATATCCAAGATCACTACTATCCAAGTTAAGCTGCATTGTCTTCCAAGTCTCTAGCTAGCATAAAGTAGGTCCACATAGACAAGAACATCCTTTAGAAAATTAAAAATAATAATAAAAAATAAAATCCAAATAGGAGTAATAGGAGATAAATCATTGGATGCCCTTAACTTGATGAAAATATTAGAAACCCCAAGAAAATTGTATCTTTGGTTCCCCTAGTACCACTCTCAAAAAAATCCTTGTCCAACGGCATCAACCCATTAATTAAATTAAATTAATTTATGTTAAAAACCTATAAAATTATAATGAATGTATACCTCATCAAAATTTCATGTGTCCAAGTGTAGATAGACTCTTGGGTAATCATCTTTATAGGCATAGAAAAATTCTTATCACTCGTATCTGATTCCACTATGCTCTGGTAGAATCAGGATTCAAATACCTAACCAGGAAATTGAAAATTAGGGGAGCTGAAGAAAACTAAAATATAGGTTAACGGAGTTAAAGACTCACCTAATGTCTTCCAACGCACCTTATGGTATCCAATTTTGACCAAGAACAGGGAGAACTCCCATGGAGAAAGGTAGGAAGAGGGTCGACATGCATGTGGAGCTCTTAGATGAAAAGAATGAGAATAATGGGGTATAACCCTTTAAGGTTCAGAGGGGAAAAATAGTAATTTTCTCCTCTTTAATAAATCACATGGTTAGGATGCCTGATGTGAAAAATTGTGTGTTAACCATATGGTGCTACATTCACCCATACAACTCCACCTCACACAATTTGAGTACATGGTTAGTCAAACCATATGCCAACCATTCTAAAAGTCTGCATCAAATTGAAGACCCCCCACACAATTTCAACTAGACTTCCATAAGGTTTCTGAAACCATTCTTCTATAAAGGATGGCCCATGTGGTTAGACTATATAGTTAGCACTAATTGTGTGTCAACCATGCACCATGAGATACACCTTTCCAAAATATTGGTTTCAGTTCCTGGACCCCTGAGACACTTCCGAAACATCTAGTACATCTTCCATTCCTCATTCCATTCCTAAAAGCATAATTTATAGGCATTCTAACATTTGGAATTCTATTTCAGAATTCCAATCAATATTTGATTCATCTAGTAATTGAAAATTAAAAATATTTCAAAAATTGACAACATAATAAAACTTAGGACCTTACAGCCTCCCCCCCCCTTAAAACTTACAATCCTCAAGATGCCTTAGTGGACATAAAAATAAATAACCTAACCTAATTGATTCATGGATTATGTTCAAAATGTTTTGTTACATTTTTTAATTCCCAACACACCTCCAAGAACTAATTTAATCATAATACACTTAACCACCAACACTGATATAATTCCCATAACCAAATTTTAAATCACAAGACATTTATTATCCAATCCCATCCAACTCGATACATAATCACATCACCATATCTTCCAAAAATCAACCTACATTGCTCCTAACAATAGGTTCCTGATTTCACAACCTATTCCAAGACATAGTAATTCCACCATTGGAATTTTCTAAAGATACACATCCCTAATTTCCTAAAGATGATTATGGAATTATTCTCAACAATCTAAACCCAATTACAAATGAGGTCACTACTCATAGTCCTCAATCTGACCGAATTTGTAAACATCAATTGACCAAACTCTACCAGTACATGGAAACTTTCCCTTGAAAATCCCAAACCAATGTCTAATCTTCACCCATATCATCCCAATGGCATGCTTGATGCATCTCTATAATAACTACATTAAACTGTATAAAGGAACGCTAGTAAAACCTTCTTAATAGAACTATTCTAGAAAAATATCAGCTTCAACATCCAACACAACACCAAAAACCAATTTGATGCCTTTATCCCATGGCATATTGAGATCTTTTTTAACATGCTTATTGAAGTCCTTAACTAACTTCTAGTTACACATATGAGAAGAACCATCCCCTATTCCAAATTTTCATTATATTATAACATAATCAAAAACATAATACTCAATCCAAAACCATTATATCATCAAATTATACTCCAGGATTAATGAAAAAACTTTGACTTTACCCAAGTCCATATTAAAATTTTTACTTGGAATTTGTTGAGAAATCAATCAATACATCGATCCATATATTTAATGGAATATGAGGTCCAAGAAGACCATCTAATGAGGTATCTCAATATCCCACGACCCTTCCCACATGGGGGTCACCCACTACTGACTAACATCCTTCTCCCCACCTTAGGAGCATCCTTTTCATCTAATTCACTAAAATAGAACCTAATAACCACAACATATACCATGTTCCTCCCACACATAGAAACTACCATGGATTAGAACCCATCCATACTAATAATTAATATAAATTTCTCCCTTGAATCAGTCCCAATTCCCAAAAATAGTTTCTATAGAGCTTATATAAATTAAAAAAAATGAGGTTTTCCACCCTAAAATGGCCAATGGTGACTACACACCATCTGCTTACTTTTAAACTTCTCCTTGACTAGACTTCCAAAGAGTCTTTCATCCAACCACAAAAGATACATAGGTAGCCCAGAATGTAACCAATTTTCTCTCAATGTACTATGTACAATGTCAAGATATTGTGTATGATCAACTCTATCTAAGAGTACAATAAGATTACATAAATAGGTGTGTATTTATCCTCTGATTCATGCTCACATATAAATAGTTTGTTCTTGCCTAATCCAACTCATGATATCACATATCCTGATAATGTGTGTCCAGATATAACCACGGGTCCAATGCCTCTCCGAACCCAATTTATTCTTGATGTCTCCTCTACCACAAAGATGCATTCCTAATTTATGTCACAACTTCCAAGAAACCATGCCCATAGAATTTCTTTTAAACCATTTCTCCTCATTTAACACATGGATTCTCATCACTTTATGATTTAAACGATACCATGTATATCTGACGTGTACCAAAACATACTATTCAGTAGGTGTAAAATACCTTACCACACAATCATTATCAATCGAATCACGCTACCATGATTCATTCATCAACAAGGCCAAGTTGACTATGATACATGGCATGTTAGTCTTAACATACCATAAGATCCCTTAAAAATTATGCACCACACCTATGCCATGTCTCATCCTATAAAGAACCATAATACAAAGTCTTTCTATTCATGAGTGTCTACCTACACTATGACCATGTTAATAATCATATAATCACTGGTCAATAGGGTCAGGAACTCAAGCAGTCCTTCCCATGAAATCTAGTCTTGATACGCAAGCACCATAGATGACTTCTACAAGATCTATGGCATCACCATGACTATATTGAAAAACCCTATCACTTCAATTAATGGGTTTCTACATGAGTATGCAACTAATATCTCTACCTCATAAAGAATCCATAAACTTAGGCCAACCCCTCTTGCAGGTTTCCCATGAAAAAATGGAAATCCATCCTACTAGGGTCTAAGTCAAAAAAGGGCCTATAGGTCTCCCACCTAGCCCTACTGATCAAATTTCATAGGAGGGTCACTAGTTATAACAATATAGACTAAAATAAAACCTCTCAACAATGTCACATCTCATAGGGCATCATCTGCACACCTATATTATTATAAGTAATCTAACATGTTATTGGATCTATCTCTAAAATAGGTAACAAACCAACCTACAAGGGTTAAATATTATCAAGCATTAGCCTATTGGGTCCTTAATCCTCACTGTGAATCCTCATAAGTGACTAACCCTAGAGTGTGATGATATAATATAGAAAAGAATTATGAACTAACACACACCAAGAATCCATATGTGGTAATACCCCCTTGAGATTCCAGTTCACTATAAACATTTTGGTATATATTAGCATCATACAAAGAGACTTGACTAGATAAATATAACAAAGGTAAAAACTTCCAACACAAATCTACAAGATTCAATGGTGTGCACATAACATCATTTCCATTATCCATGTCATACAACACATACAGTTCAGTTAAGTATAATTTAATTCTAATCCATGGGAGAAAACATCATATAGGTTATTACAAAATCTTTAAATAATTGAACCTAGAAATAACACCATATTGTGGGTCTTTCATATAAGAATAATGCATCATATTGGCCTACAAGGGTCACTGCACCACCCATGCACAAGGACTAAGTCATCATCCTCATCATAAATCATCTCATTGTGGATCCCCAAAACCTTACATCAAATATATATATATATATATATATATAATTAATCTCAATTGAGTATAAGTACACCAAAAACCTATAAAATTAAAACCATTTAGGTTATTGATAACACTTTAAACAATTTTCTTATGACTTTAGTAAAATAACACACTAGTGGGATTATAATATGTGGACACTATGTGCCAAGTATGATGCATGATATGCTTCTTACCTTTTCTGACCATGAGTCAAAATCAATAAATGGCCTCTTTCCAACAGGATGAGAACCATAGTCCATATAAAATCATAAACTCCAAAGAACATGTGCAAATCATACACAAATATAACATCATAGATAAAAATAGAAATCCCATACCCATGGAATCAAGGAATTATTACCAGAATGGGTGTTCATGATGAAACAGTTAGATATCTATCACTAGTTCCAACACATTCTTAATACTCCTATAAATCATATCCTAAATCATAATGAAATAGGAAAAGAATGCCTCAAATGCCAATTTTTAACAAACTATCTTGGGTGACACTAATCTGGTTCCTTGATCTGGTTCTCCACAAGGCCCCAAGCACACCTCCATGTATTTCATAGGTTGACAACTAGTAGCAAGGGCCTAGGGTTTAATAGTGGGGAGACTATTCCCTTATATTATAGTAATAAATAGTATAAATAACCAAATAACATCTATAAAAGTAAAAAAAATTGTGAAATTAGTAAATATATACAAGATTGTAATAAAGAATGAAATACAGTAAAGGCCTGAATAGTCATGTCATATATACAACACTGATCACCCACTGGGCTAAAAATAAATATAGACAAATACATAAAAGACATGGAAATAAAAGTAAAAGCCTCTAATATGTACACTGATCCATAACACATACCCAATATCCACATACATATCTAATCTATCCTACTTTATTAGGCTTGGGCCTCTACCCATCCGGGCCTACAACCAAGTTAACGTCCTCTTGGGTACCCCAGTGTAATAGTGGTCTGACCAGGGTGTGAGTATATAACTCAGTAGAGAACCATGAACGTGGTCCTATACATATTTATTAAAATTCAATGTATATAAATGTTAACTAATCATCGGGATATTAATGATAATAATAAAAATGAACATTAATACAACAAATATGTAAATAAAATAAACCATAACTGATCCTTGGGTCTATAATCTCAATTGAACATACCTACTTCTTCCTAAGCTATAATATCTTTGAACATGGTTTCACATTATATATATATATTTTTGTGTGTGTGTGTTTATATATAAATATTAATATATATATATATATATATATATATGAGTAAGGTGATAAATAACTTAAAAAATCAACCACAATCGATCCTTAGTTCTGTAATCTCAATCGACAAGTACCTTCTCTATTAAACGCCAAAAAGATCTCTCAGTAAGCTACATCACCACATGGGATACATTTTATAGCCATAGGATCACCTGCAATCACATCAAATAATTATAATTAAGGATGTTGTGTACTGATGGACAACCTTATAAAGATGGCACTACATCAATTATGGCCTATGTCGAATGCATCTAGTATCAAACCTATGAGGGGAAGAACCTGGTACCACTGATAAAGGAATTTTTTTCTAATCCATTGAGCACATCCATAGCAAACTCAGTATAATATAGACCTAATAGGACTAGGAATCAAGTCTAATGACTTGGGTATCCTCTTTGAGTATATGGATCGCATCCATAAAAAACTCATTATAATGTAGACCTACTAGGGCATGGACCCAAGTCCAATGCCTAGGGTGTCCTATTTGAGTCAATGGAGTGCATCCGGAGAAAACATATTATAATGTATACCTAATAAGGCTAGGAAAAAATTTCATTGACCATGTCATTCTATTTTATTCCATGGAGTGCATCCATAGAAAACATAGTATAATGTAGACCTACTAAGTTCAAGACCATAGTCCATTGACCAAGGATTCCTCTTTGAGTATCTAGATAGAATACATAGAAAACTCAGTATAATTTAGATCTACTATGGCCAGGACCCAAGTCCACTGAATAGGGTGTCCTCTTCAAGTCCATAGAGTAAATCCATAACAAACTCAACAAACTATTCCATACCATCTGGACTCATCGACACCATACCACAATTCCCCTCATCAGTGACATACCATGATATACAATTACATCAATAAGGCTCATAATTTGGATCCCAAGAAGTAACTATGGGAATCCATATCATACATCACATTAGATTGGGAATAATGGAAAGAATATCCCAAGCATCTTTGAAAAATAATAGTTGCATTAATAGTAAATGAGTGAATCCACGAATAAAGAAATAAGGGTGGTTTAATTAATAAACACAACACTAATTCCATAGCCTCATGTTCATACATGTCTATTTTAGGTTTTAGGTTCCACCTACTACCATCTCAACCCAGACCCCTGACATACTAGATCATGGTTGATCAAACATTGGTGCACCCACTGGTCCCCCTTGGTCAGTGCTTAGGAGAGGCATCCTACCCATGATCCCTAAGGTTCTCTTGTAAATAGAGGCATCACTATTGGGATCCTATAAGTCAAAAAATAAGTAAGGGAATCCCTATGGGGGTCCTAAAAGGAATAATAAAATGGTGCATCCCACATGGTATCCTCTAGGTAATATAATAATCATAGGAATACTACATGGGATCATCGATCTCATTCATAGTCTTGGGTTGAGGTATAAAGCTAGAACACAAGGTTTTTTAGTGACCCCTGGCATTCATCTCATTAAGAAACCCCAATTAGTTAATCAATTAGTTCATTATAATAACTCTAAATAGGAATATCCTCCCATTGGGAAAATACCAAGCTTGCACATACTATAAAAAATTCATAAAAAATCTAGGCCAGGTATGGTGGACCACCTACCTTTAGGAATATTTAACCATTTATCACTATCTCTCAGTAGCTTTGTCTAAGATCACTATTATTGAAGCTAAGACACGTTGCCTTACAAGTCCCTAGATAACATAGGGAAGGTCAACATAGTCAATAACATTATTTAATACATTACACAATTTAATATAAAATTAAAACCAAAGAGGCATAACTTGTGATAACTCATCAGATGCCCTTCGCTCAATAAAAATTTGAGAAACTTTGATAAATATGTATCTTGGTGACTACAGAACCACTATCAAGTAAATCTTTAACCATAATCATCAATTCATTTAATAATTTAAATTAATTATGATAAAACCCTTTGAAAATTTATAATGAAGGTATAACTGATTGAAATGGAATGTTACTAAGCCCATATGGCCTACCGAGTCATCCTATTCCTATGTAGATAAAAATACCTATCATTGATATCCAATTCCACTATTCTCTCATGGAATCAAGATTGAAATCCCTAACCAATAAACCAAAAAATAAAGGCAACTAAAGAAAACTACAATGCAAGTTAATAAAGTTGAAGACACACGTCAAGGATTTTAATACACCTAACAACATTTGATTTTGACCAAGAATAATAGGTAACTCCCATAGAGTAATTTAGGAAGAGTTATGGAATGTGTGGGGAGCTCCTAGGTTAAAATAAGGAGAAAAAATTGGTATAATCCTTTAATATTCATAGGGTAAAATGGTAATTTACCCCCTCTATAATGAATCATATTGCTAGGCCACAGGGTCTGGAAAACCATGTACCAGCCGTGAGGCTCTACTATGCCTATACACCTCCACCTCTCATGGTTGTGGTGCATGGTTTTTCAAACCATGAGCTAACCATGCGATGTGTCTGTAGAAAATTTTAGACCCCAAACATGGTTTCCTCTATCATATCACACCATTTCTCAAACCATGTTCCTGTAAAAAATGTCTTACGCTATTAGGATACACTTTTATCATTAATTGTGTTCCATGATATGAACCCTTCCAAAACATCAGTTTTGGGCCCCAAACCCATGGTATGCTCTTAAAACCTCTAGTTCATCTTCAAAGACCCATTATATGCACAAAAACATCATTTGGAGGCGTTACAAAATTTGGAATTTTGTTCTAACACATTGATCAACATTTGACTTGTCCAGTAATTAAAAATTAAAAATCCTTTTTAAGTTTAAAACTTTTAAAAACATGGGATCTTACATGTACTTATCCTTGGTAGTTAGAGCACATGATATGGGTAATAGTTTGGAGACCAGACCAACCATAAGTGTCTTTGAAAACTGAGAAGGTTTGTGTTCCATCTATTGATTGTTACAATGTGAGATGCCTTATATAGATAGAGAGGATATTCTTTTTTGTTGATCATGTACACTTATGTCGTATTCTTTAGGAATAAATATTCAAACTAGGACCTAGACTGAGGACCCACATGAGGGTACCTCTATTATTTTGTGACATAGGGTCCCTAGTGGGTTCCCTGATGACCAGTTTTCCCTGAGTGTGATTAAATGGATTGGTTAGATATGGTATTGGGTGTTTCCTTAAAAATCATACCAATGATGTGATCCTTATGGGATATGTATATGGGTGAGGGACTAAGTCATTAATCCATCCCCTACTTTGTATTTATACTTCACTTGTTATTTGTTTATGTAGCTAGAGATTCTCATATATTTCCTGGGACCCATCATGTGGTATTGATGAGAAGAGATGGTATTGATGTTTATTCTCATATATTCTTACAAGGATCTACATATTTATCTATTCATGAATGTCTGGGATAATGGGGTTCAACCATAGTTCCCTAGGATTCCTAGTTTACCTAGGCCCTGTGTGGTATACACTCATAGGAGTGGTCTTGGATGGTTTTAAATTGTAGATTCACATAGGTTTGGTTTTGTATTTTGTATGGAATACACCCTAAGAAGTATCTAAAAAAGAATAAAAGACTCTCATAAGGAAGGTGATATGAGAATATCATAAGTCTTATTCTTGGGATGAGAAAATCCCATAGGGGATACATGTAATACTAATTAGATGTCATGAGTTGATGATATAAATATATGGGTTGTAACAAGATAGATCTTGATACTATTGGGTGGCCATGGATTTGTATCTAGGAAGTTTTAGTGGACTATAACATGCTATCTTGGTTGGACCTCATGGTGGGGCTCAGATCCTGAAATCTATTAGGGGCCAACTATCAGTTGAGGAGTATCTAGGATAGTATATAGGGGGGCTTGGCCCTGAGTTTTTGGTACTTATGGAGATTATACCTAGGTGAGGATACTCACATAGAGTATGTATGTGATACCTTTGGTAATATACCCTTTATGAGAAAACTCATATAGTGGAGGTCTATGATACAATGTTTGGAACATGTTTTCAATGTTCTCAGAGACATTATGGCATTGGTCCAAAGAATTAATTATTATTATTATTTATTGGTCATCAGTTTTCTATTTCATTAGAGAATGTCATGTTCACATATCATTGAATATTATAGTTGGTATGAGACCTCATTCATGGTACCCAATTGAGTTTTTTACTCACACCATGCTCAGGACAACATTACACTTGGGTACCTTGGAATCTCTTGTATGGATATTATTGGCATGGGTTTTGTTTGAGGCCCGAGATAGCATGATCAAGCAAGTTGACTCGAATGACGTTAGATATTATGATGAGGTGAGCCTCAGTGCAGTCATAGATCCAACTCATTTTATTTATATTACACTGGTATTTAAATATGACTCAACCATTAGGCGATCAACTATTGTATTCCATGATTATTTCATCCATTGTGGAATTACATATATTATTTATCTCAATTATATTTATTGATTAGTTGTTTAGTTTAATTTTATTTTATATACACTGATGTATAGGGTTTTGGGAAATTTTTTATATGATTGTTCACTCTGATAAAGGGATAAAGCCTCCCCATAATACCTCTTTAAACCCCCACTTCTAGTCACTATCATCTAGAATTCATGGAGGAAAATCTGAGGTACTGTAGCTACCATCGGTATTGAATTTTCCATTGACTTAGGGTGGTGGGTTATTTTAAAGTGGTATCAGATATTTTTTATATTTTCTTAATATTTTGGGATCTAGTCGATAAGAGACATAGGGATGTGTCAGTACATGTGGTAGAACTCAGTATAGTGTGTCATGAACACCTTTCTTGAGGGAAGTCTATGTTACTAGGAAATGAGATTGATGTTCTTGGATTATGTTGTTTTGTTTGATTTTTATTTTCACCTCATGTGACACACATGAAGTTTGATATTTATGATTTATAGTTTATAGACCTTAGATCGTGGCCTATTGGAAAGATACCATGTGTGTGTTTTGATTCTTGGTTGGTAGAGGAAAGAGGCATCGAATTCATCATATCAGGGGTATAGGATCTATATGATAGAATACTTATAGTGTTGTTGTTTTCACTAAAAATTTAGGGTCATTTTTTTAAAGTGTCAAAAATTTCTCATGCAGTGTCTTCCCATATAAGTACGTGGTGTAACTCTACTCAGATGGGTCAACTTATATATATGTTTTATCCTGGTTTCAAGTCTTATGAGTCCTAATGTGATGATGGTGGAATCGACCCTTCATCAAGGGATGTGTGAAGGACCTGATGGGTCAATAAAGGGACTCAATATCTTATAGAGGAACCCTTGGTGGGGAGTTTGAAATGGTTTGGGTTATTTAAAGTGTCAGTAACAGCCTATATTTTGTTTCCCCATATATCTTTGAATGGTACTCTAAGTAACTAAGCTAATAATAGTGATCCTCTAAATACATATTATCTAGGATGATGTTTTTGTGTGTGTACATGTGACCATGAATAGTGATACATGATTCTCTAGGGGTAGTCTTGTGTGGGGATTCTTGGGGAGAGTCGATGCCCTTGTGGGTTACTTTTTGGCATGCGATTTGTTATTTATTTTTTAAGTGGGTGCAGTGAGTACTATCTCGTGGGTTGTGACCCTAGTGATACCTAGTTTTTGGGTCTAGGTTAGAGATATTTTTGACCCTTGAGATACATCTTATACCTTACTAATTTTGTGGCTAGTATGATTGGGGGAACCCATGAGTGGGGTTGTCTCGGGTCTATGGGTGCCTTTGAGATAAGGATCATGGGGGAGTGCTTTGGGATATTCAACCAATGCATAGAGGTGAAATTTAATGTTTGATATAGGCATGGTGGTTCCTTAGATTCCTTGGGGAAGTCACCATGTGTGATAGTGTCTTGAATGTATTGTAGATTATAGTGTTTACATGGGTAAACACGTGAGGATTTTGAATAGCATCGGGCGATTTCTAATCACGTGGATGAGAATGACACGTTTGTAGTGCGCAGTTATGTGATAGAAATTGTAACAAGTGTAGTGACAATTTTGAATAGTGTAACAATTCCTCCTTTCTAGATGAGACTGACATGAATGAGGATCATGTTCATTGGTTAAGAACTTGATCCTAGTTTAGGTGATGTGCGACTCACAGAGGCATAAGTGGGGTGATGGTTTGGGTGGTATGGTATTCTACACCCACTATATAATATTGGAATGGCATGTGCCATTGTGTGAAGAACCCTCTTGAAATTTGAATCATTGGGAAGTTATGCGTCAGCCGAGGGACAATAAGTTTTAATGAGATACTATGGGTAAAGTTTCCCTCATGTTAAGGGATCATGGGTGAATAAGGAATGTGGTCATACAATTATTTAGGTGTTATTATTCACAGAATAAAATAGATTAAATGTGATATAGATTATATGAAGAATAATAAAAATATTTTGGATGTAATATTAGGTGGAGTTAAAGCATAGGAATTGGGCTCAAGAGGGTTTGTGATAGATTAGATGTGTTTGATCATGATAAGCCGGTGTATGTGGTATGATAGAGAATGGAGAGAAGTTTAGTTGGGTGGGGGTCAACTGAGTAATCACACCGAGTGTTAGGTATAGACATCAGAGTGGTTTATTTTATTTTCATGGGATTCCTTTGGGTTAAGGGAATTATGAATAGGTAATTTAGTGTGCATCGATATCTAGAGTGGATTGTTTTCAAGGAAAATCATACAAAGATTTTTTGGCTTGTGTTAACTAATTCAATTATATTTGAATAGTTAGAAATTAAAACAGGTGTGTAATTTTAGAAACAATGGAGTGTTTCGAGAATCATCCATTTCTTTTCAAGTAAAATCTGGCATGATCAGGTTTTGGCCTTGGTTGATCGGTGTTCTAATAAATTTGGTCATAATTGAGAATAAGGATTAGGTTTCTCTTTTTTTTATTAGTTTTGGAGATTCAATAACCACATCAGGAACATTTTGGAATGTGGGTATCAAATTCCAATGGAAATTTCCAATAGTGGAGGCACCAAGGCAATGAAATTTTGATGTTATGAGTGAATTTATTTGGTGGGGGGAACCAAAGTCTAAATGGATAATTTTATGAAAAAATAATCATGTACCGAGGTAGATGGATTCCATAGAGTTCTTTCTCAGATTTTTGGAAGATGGATATGAGCATGGGTTCTGGTTTGGTGGCTTATGTTCCATAACATGGAGTTTCTATTTAGAAGTGTGTTTTTCATTTGGAGCAGGAATGAGACCATTTAATGGTGAGTGGAAGACTAATATAGGTAGATAGATGTGATTAGATGAGCATAAATACTTCTCATGGATGAGAATTGTTATGGTGGGGAGGTTGTATGTTCCCATGATTGTATGGGTTGAAAATTCTAGAAACAATTTGAATTTTTGAAATGCTGGATGGATTGAATTTTGACTGGAGGTTTAGAGAAAAAATAAAAGGGTTAGAACCCATCAAAGGTCCCAGTTTAGACTTGGTATGAAGTTCTTAAGGATTTATTAATAGTTCCCATGGGTTCGGGGCCCAAATTTTGAATTTATATATTTTCATCTTAGGGTGAACGGTTAGTGCTGGCCATTCACCATAACCATGAGACCTAAAATACATATGTGTATGGTTTGTAAAACTGAGGAGAAATACCCTAGAAACCATGTGAGTACTTGTAAATTTATTCATGAATGTAGCACAACTAGTGTATGGTTTGAAAATTGTTCTCTATAACCATGCGGGTTTGAGAGACTTGGGGTAGTGATGGATGCATGGCTGGAGCATGGTTTAGCAGATTGTGTTCTCTTTAAAAAGTGGAAGAAATAATAATTTTCCCCTATATAATTTTAATCATCCATCCACTTTCTTCTTCACTCTCACACATTCACGACCCTTAACATCTCCCTCATCTTCCCACTTTTAACCACCTTAAATTTTGGATGGTTTATTGTTAATTATTTAGAATTTTAAGTGATTCTCATTCATTTGGTAGCTTCCATTCTTATTATCATTGCTTTTCCCTAAATTTTGAGTTCATTAGATAGGGATTTCTAACCTAATTACACTATAGTGTGGTCGAATCGGCCTTAAACCATAGGGATTCCTCTTGGATTGCACAAAGGAGATCCTAAGATGAATTTCTTCAAGTCGTTTCTCATAATTTCATTAAAGTGTGAGGATGTGGTGATTTTTTTGTTTTTTCCTAACTTTTAATTAAATTAGTTATGGAATCAATTCCATGTGTTAATGAATTTTTCTAGTACAAGGCTAGAGGATTCCACATGTCATTGGATTGTGTTTGTTTTTTTTTTCTGGTGTGACAAGGCCACCAGTGAACTTTTCATAAGTTATGACCTTTTTAATTAATATTTAAAATTAAGTTTATATGATATAATTTATTTATAGAAGTTTTTTAGCTTGAGTTAGGAGCATATTAAGTTGTGTGAGCTTGGTTGAGGCTGGAAAAACCTTGGAAGGCCTTAGTAGAGCTTCTAACACTTGAAGATAAATTGGGAAAGCTTCCAAAAGATGGTAGGTGGTCTGTGTACTTTCCCTTGTGGTATTTATTCCTTTTATTTATTCTTGTGGCATGTGATCTCACCACTGAGGTAGTTTTTGTGGTTAATTAAATAAATTTTATAATTTAAACATATTAATTGAATTGTTTTAATTAATTAATTATTTAGTTAATTAAATGGAAACGTCTCTACTAGGATTCATAATGTGATAAGGCCCCGGTGGACCATGGTATTGGATGGATTTACTTAGCTACCAGTAGATGAGGCCATGGCTTTGGATGTACTTAGACTTTGTGGTTATACCATAGTCTAGGGTTGATGGGTTGGAGAGTGGAATAACCTACCTTGAAACCTAGGATGGGACTTGTTCCATCTCTTGAATTTTTTAATGTTATATACCCTATGATGTTGGTGAGGTCATTATATTTTGATGATGGTGTTGATGGATGTGTTATTCCTTAGGCAACATCTGTTGACCTGATACCTACAACAATAGCCCATGTGAGGGTGCCATTATTATATTGTGACTTGTAGAACCCTAGTGGGTCCATCGATTACTAGATTTACCTAGATGGGAGTAAAAGGCTTGGGTGTAGATTGTATTTGATGTCACCTTAGAACCCATTTAGAAGATTTGAGCATGAGGATCTTCAGATATAGGGGAGAGGCTCATGCATTTGACCAACCCCTACCATGTATTTATGCTTCAATTTTTATTTCTCAATGCAACTATAGTTTCCCGAATGTGTTTCCAAGGACCAAACTTAAGGCCATATGAGATTAGATGGTAGTGATGTAGATTCCCATAGGTTCTTCCTTGGATCAGAATATTTATCCACATAAGAATTTTTGGGATAGTGGGATTCAAACTTGGGTCTCTATGATGCCTTTTATACCTAGGTTATGTGTGGTAGGAGATCATAGAAGATATCTTTGAAGGTTTTTAATGGTGAACATCCAGAAGGTATTTTTTTTATTATGTATGCTATACACTGTAGAGAATATTGATGAATGTATGGAAGACTCCCATAAGCGAGGTGCGCTAAGATTATCATAGGGATTATTCCCGAGATAAGAAAATTCCCATATTTGAGGTATGTGTTGCTAATAGGCTACCACAAGTTAGGGTTGAATACAGATTAGATTCCATGAGTAGGATTCAGATATGGTTGGGATTCCATGGATTTAGAGATGGGTTATTTTGGTGGACCATCACGTGTTATCCTAGTAGGGGCCTCACGGTGAGGGATCGGAGACTATGATCTGTAGGAGGTCATGTAATATGTCAAGGTGTGGCTAGTCTAATATACTATGGTGGGATTAGCCCTAATTTTTTGATACATATGGTTCTTATTCCCAGATGTGTATACTATCATATGGGAGTTAAGTGATACCTTTGGGAATATAACTTTAATTATAAATCTCCCATTATTGAGGTATTTGATGTTGTTATTTCATACATATCAATTTGATATTAATATACATTACTTTTATTATTTTTATTTCTAATTAATTTGCATATGTCTAGTGTTTTTTCACCTTTGGTAGGATATTGTGATTAAGGATATCAAGAAGAAGGGTTAAAGTTGTTCTATGTTTCCACAGAAAGATTGATTTCTATGACATAAGATGATCATGGAATTCTTATGGGGATTAAAACAAAAGAAAATGGTAGAAAATGAGATTTTGGGGATGGAAGGTACACATTTATAAGGTGAAAATGGTGTAAATTCAATACATTAATTAAAATAATGAATAAAATGAATTTCAGTTGTAGCTCATGGAATTTTGGGGATGATTCCATAAGTCACGCCTTGAAAATGGACAAATAGACCCATTAATGAATTCCTTAAATGTAACTTTCAATGAAAGTATATTTTATGACTTGAGAAAGCCATTTTATCACTAGGATTTACTTGGGATACTTTATAAATGAATTTATAGGTGAATTAAATTAAACCCAAGCACTATGAACATCTATAAATAGAGCCCCAGGATACTACTTCTAGCGATCGATCTAGAGACCAAATCTTAGGGCAAGTTGTTGAGTTGTTATGGAGTTTTCAACCAGTCTCTCTCTTTGTAATTTATTATACTTTCTTTATCATTTATCCTTCTCCCATAATCCATCATTATTATAATTATGGGTAAATCCCTCCATGTTCTAGGGAGATGTAGACCAAAGGGGGAAGGTGTTTTGGATTTTTATCAATATTTTTTTCATGTTGGGTTTCAGCAATTAATTAATTTTAAATTCCAATCCCTTTTTTATTTTATCATGACCAATAGATAAATTTTGTAAATACACCTTCTTAAATTGTGCAATTAATTTCCATAAAATATTTCAGGAGCATTCAATATTGTAGCAAAATTAGGTTTAAAAATGATTTCAGGATAAACTTAATGTATTAAAAACCTAAATTACATAACCATATAAAAAAGGGTATTTTTTCTATTAAGGAGGGGATACAATAACCATTGTATTACCCTAATCAAAACTATGAAACCAACCATGAAATAATCAAATTAATTTCTAAATTCAATTGAACCAGAACCCTAAAATCTAAAAAAAGATAGCACACCCTCTAACTACTTTTCAAAAATGTGAATCTATTTCTCTATTTCTTTATTCAATTCAATAAAATCATTTTTTTTATATGACTAAAACATAATTAAATCACCTATATGGGTTCAAACTCTAACTTAAAACTTTCTTAAATTAATCAATTAGTCTCTTTTATTGAATTTAATATAAGTAATTAAATTTGGTTATCCCCATAGGGAAATAATTATGCCTTGTGGGTGATAAAATTTATAGTTTTATTGATGAGGATATTGCTTCCACATTGATCCACCTTCGTAGGCTTACAATTCATTATGGTTTAAAATAATTATACTTGTTACTATTTTATTTGATTGATTTTTTCCAGAAATTCAATATGATATTGAAAATGAGTATTGTTGTTAAAGTCTTTAGTTTCATAAAATTTACAACATAATTTCCAATTTATGATGTAAATCTCTCAAACACTGAGTTATGACAAGACATAGTCCCAAGCCATAAATCCATTTCAAGATGTAAAAGTTTCCAGATGAAGAAAAATTATGAGATAATATGAATACTTACTCTATAAAAATCTCGACCCCAAGAATTAATTTAGGTTGTAAATCACAGAGATATAGAGTGATAAATATTGTAAACTATCATTTATGATGTATGCTGAAGATTTATGGTGTAAATTTTATGTTCCGAGAGCAACTCATTAAGATTTATGACGTTAGAGCAATTTACACTATAAACTAATCCAACCTAGATATATTTGTTTCGTATGACCCTAAAATGTTTGTTCTAATTTTAAGAATCACTGCTTTCAGGTGGTTTCATTGGATTTATTCATGGAACCGGAGACTTCCAACAATTCTTTGTCCAAAGGGGACTGGATTTCCAAAGGTAGGTGTTCATTATGTTTTAAATTTACGATACTTAAGAACATACATTGGTTGAGAGGATGGGAGTTCAGACTCATCACACCCTTTTGAGGGGAATTATTGTCTACTCTGGGACTCTCTTTGTAAATTTAAGATATTTTCATGGATCCTAATTAATTCACCAATAATGAAATAAGTTTCCCATGGAATTTACAATCACCTATTAACATATGTAAAATTTAGAATCATCAGTATGAATTCAAGGTTCTTCATTAATAGATATGTCTATATGTATTCGTGGTTCTCCATCAATTGTATCCTATAATATATTATTTCAAGATTCTTTTAATCATCTTTAGAATGATACTAGTTTTTAAGCCACTCAACGGGGAACTCTGTAATTTATTTTCATTCCTGGAGACGAAGTCTTGTTTAGATATTGGGATCATACCCATGAAATGGGTTACCTACATATCCTTGTGAAACGAATCAAATCCCTCGTAGTTCGGTGCTGCTTAATGGGACACATTATACCTTTTAAGGTCATGTGATAAGGACCTAACCATACAGTTTAATGTCATGTGGTAAGGACATCTAAGCAAAAGGTTCTTATTCAAAGTTTGTTGTGGGACATATGCCAAAGCAACCGAATGAACTTAGAAAGGATATGGGTTTCCAAGTTAGATTGGACCCTATTGGGAATATATCACAAGGAGAATAGGTTTGATTTAAAATTTTGGGTTTGAACTTAAAGGAGGATTCCTACATATCCCATGTGGATGGTAATCAACTCCCACATAGTTCAATAAATCTCATAGGAGAGTATAGTCCTTTGAGATAAATGAGTTTGGTCGTACTTCCTGAAAAGTATGCCTTGATGATTTGGGGGTTTAATTTGGGGTTTATTCCTAAGAAAGATTCCCAGATTAAGGGAATTAGGGTTGGATTCCTGAAGAGGATATCCAGTGAGCTCGGGCCCTGAGAAGGCTTCCTACGTATCCCAATTATGGTGGGAATCATAGTTCTCATAGTTCATTCAGTTGTGAAAATGTTTTGATCATGAAAAATCTCTAGGTCCACGTGAGTCATGCTCAATATGAGAAACAATAGGATGTCAAAGATTTAACAAAGGCGCTGGTTCTTTCCCTCCTTCACTGGTGGACAAGGGTGCACCTACAGTGGGGATGAGGCCGAGTTGACTAGAGAAGAGGGTGAGGCGACGAGCCCTCCCTCTATTCACTTTACATTATACAAGGTTCCAATGAAAGGAAGAAGGGATGAAGGTTAAGGGCTTACACCGGGATGGCTTTTCATGGTGAAAAAGCTCAATGGGAGAGGGAAAGGGTAACAAAAGTACCTCTTCCCATCTCTCCTCTAGTCTTTGGCACCAAATAAATGAGTAGGAGCAATGGTGAAACCTCCTATAAGAAACATCTAGGGGCTTATTCTATGATGTTTTCCCTAAAATTGATCCTGGTAGGGGAGGGATACATATCCTTTGTTTAAAAGGAAGAAAATTAAGTATGAAACATACTTTCTCTACTAGAGACCTGAGGTTCCAGGTCGTCTCTTTGAGAAGAGAGAGGCCAGGTCCCAAACCCTCCTCTAAACTGGGAAATTCCCAACATTGTTCATGGGAGAAGGGTCCATGTGACTATGGATATACAAACCCAAATACACTCCATGAACCATAACCCCATTTAAAAAAAAATTGGAAACCTCTGAATGTGGATATACAAACCCAAATAGTAGACACGCTAATGTGCCTTTCCCAAAGGTTTGATAAGTCGGGAGGTTTTGGTGGAGGTCTCAACAGAATCCCTTTCAGACAAGGGAGCCAAGGAAGAAGAAGCCTTTCCATGAATAGCTTTTAGGAAGGCTTGATGGCTTGTCAACTGAATAGAGTAAGTGAATCAAAGAGGGGTGTCCAAGTAGGTAAGGGCGTGCAAGTGTGGGTGTTCAAGTAGAATTGGGCGGCTTGATATTCACTTAAGAGATAAACAACTGGTATGGTAATACTTGGGAGAGACTTGGCTCAAGCCTACAAGAGTATTCACAAGTGGTCCTAGAAGTGAGGTTCTCAAGTTCCTATGAAAGGAATATGCAGCATGAAAGTAATTCTGATTTAGGTAGGTTGGTCACTTTAGGTGTGCAATTGTTATGGTTTTTAAACACTAAAAGGAATTAAGTCTAATGATCCTCCCTTAAATCCTCCGCTCAAGTTATTGAAGAACAACCTTGAATGTTTTGGAAGACTGGGGAGAAGTACTAGGGCGACCATAGCAGCAATTCATCTTTGGAGAAATTCGTCCGTACAAATGAAGTCCCCAAGGGTTTATTTATAGGAAAAAATGGGACCTTGGGAGAAAGGATTTTGGGTGCACAAGTAGGTTGTGCGATAGATTAGAGTGCACATGTAGGTTGTGTTTCGTCCCTCTTTTGGTCTAACTAAGGTGACCCAAAACTCATGCCTTTTAAAATCTTGATTTTCTTCATGTATTTTCCCCCTTTTCTTTCTAAAGTATTTCCCTTTTTCATTTTTTAGACTCTTTGATGGAACAGAGTGTCAACAATATTCTAGGAATCCCTTGACTTTAAGAGATTCATATTTTACTTCTATTTTTATATTGTTTTTTATGGTTTTTTATCCCATTTTTCATCTATCCCATTGTCATTTTTTTCTGAAAGAGTTCTCAAATTACATTCATTATTCTTGACATATTACTACTCTCAATTCAATTTCTGTGGTGCTCCTTTTCCATTCAAGTAAGGCTACTATTTTTTTCAATTTTTTTAATTAATATTTCAATCATATTGCCTCTATCCCCTAAGTTTAAATTTTTCATTATCATGTTTGGCTAATCTGTATAGGGTTTGGGATCAATATAAGGGGTAGTATCACTTCAATGAATATCTAAATCAATTCTTGGATAATTTTTTGGCTACAAAAGTAGGTTAATAATAAAATCATATTTCATTCCATTGCATGAACTATATTTAGCGGAATTGTAAGGGAAATACCCTAAACTAGTTGGAATGAACCAAACTAGGGCCAATATTTTCATTTGGTTTCTACCTTTTTAGTTTCACTTAATGTATCTAGGATAACAACTACCCATGGACCAATGATTATTTCTCAACATAGGTAGAACCATTTTTCCTAACCAAACCCAATTTGGTGAATCTTAAATAGCTGCATGATCAAAAACAATAGACCTACCCCTATTAGATTTATGGTTACCCTCTACATAGGATCCTTGAAATTAATCTTTAAACATTCTTCCATCAACAACATTCTAATCAATTTTCTTATCTTAAAACCCAAACATATAGAATTCATGTAAGGAATCCACTCTAGGTTCTAATCCCTATGTCATAATCTACATTCATTTCATCCCTATGGGTTAGACCTCATAATTTCACTATTTTTATGTACCTTTGAAGTAGTTATAGATAGTTTATTTGTAAATTTATAATTTTATCATGCCCATACATAATTAATGACATTTCATGGGCTAGTAAAAAAATTAGCACTATTGATGGGGAGCCCGCTTTGGCATAGTAACATCTAGTTTGAACCTTGTATTTCCTCACTTTCTCTTTATTCACCATTTTCTTCTTAAAAATATTTTTCATAAAAATTAGTTATTAATCCATAATGATATTTTATTGCATAATCCAGGCCCCTTAGACTCATTCAAGGAGTGTGAAAACTCAAGAACATTTTTCTTTCAACCTTGAATTAAAAAAGAAAATTTTTTACATGTTGTCACCCAATAATTGAAAATCACAATAATATTGCTTCTCCCAATAAATATAATGATCAATTGGTGCCACCTGGATAGTGGGGAGCATGGACGTTGTTGGAGGTGTTCACCATCATGGATTATGGATTGTCATTCATCAGTTGTGTTGATCTTATTATCATCCTCCTTCCTATATGGCCACACACATTCAAAATTAAAACTAGAATCATTTATATGATCTAGAACATGGTACAATTCAATGGGATTCAGAGTAAGTAACCACATGAGTATATATCAAATTTCCTTGAAGTCAGTGACACCTTCAAGAATCAAGGTGTGTCTTCTAATTCCATTTCTATTAGGTTATTTTCCTTCACATTTAATGATAGAGACAAATATTGTCTAACAAGTCTGGTTTCAGAATCCATCACAACATGGGATGACATAGCTAAGAAATTCTTAGATAAATAATTACAACCTATAATAACTTATAATCTATGAAATAATATTCAAAAATTAGCTCAAATGTATAGTGAATTCACCTAGGATTCACAGGACTGGTTTAAATTACTAACATGAAAGTACCCACACCATGGTATCAATGTTTAGCTACAACATCAATGATTTTACCATAGCTTACAGCCATATTCTCTCACTATTCTAGACACAACCATTGATGGTGTAATTATGTTTAATGCACCATAAGTTAGTAGATAAATTTTAGATGAAATATTAAAAAATAATAATTTGGAAAAGTGGTATAGGACTTTTGGGGAATGGGACAAACCAAATGGAAGAAACCATGTACCTTGCAGGCCAGGCCAAATCACTCACCAAAAAGCTGTAAAATTTCCAATTTCCCCAACCCTAAGTACCACCAACTTCCCCTATTATGGTAATCAAATCATGTGAGATGGGTGGAGTCCCACACCCATTCCAGGATGGTCGAGTAAAAATGGAGGATAATTTTTCTCAAGATGTTAATTATGTAAATTACAATCAAAAACCATAATAGTACCAACACCCCTATTAATAAAAACATCAACAAAAAACCAATCATGGTTTCTAATAATATAAGGGTGTTTAAGATCTAATAAAAAATTAGTGAACACTTGGTTTCCTTTCATAAAACCAAGCACCTAGACCACAAAAAAAACTTTCCCCAACAACTATACCCCCTAAGGATCCGCAATTTTCCACCCCATTAATAACAATTTTAGTAAGATCTACCTAGATAACCATAAGAAGACACACCTCAACAATACAACATAAAAATATACTCTCTGGTTTTTTTCAAAAGGTATATCAGTTTATGACTATGAAAGAAACTAAAATAAATAATTAGATAGATACTCTTCACAACCTAGAATATCAAATAGGTCAAATTTCTCAAATCCTCTCTGATTGACTATCAAGAACACTGCCTGGTGATTCTGAGACCTATCTATTGGAGGATACTAAGGATATATCTATTAGAAGTGGAAATGAGATTAATTTTCAACATCCATGTAAAGGTTAGGATAAGAGGAAATAAGAACCTAATTCAAAAATTATAATCATCAAAAAATAAAATGATGATAGCATATAAAAAGCTGGTGAAGAACAAACTCTGGAAATATAGAAGAGTGGAAAATCTCAAATGTAATAGTATCACCCAAAATAAGAAACCTATGTGGCGATCCCACCATAACAACCTCCTCTTCCATTCCCAAAGATGACGCAATAAGATAATATCAAGGTTCGGTGAAAAAAATTATATAGATGTTTAAATAAATCCAAATCAATATTCCCATTACTAAAGCCATTTCCCATATGTCTATATATTCCAAATTCATAAAGTAATTACTCTTAATCCCCTATAACATAGGGGAATGAAATTTTGGAAAATATATTTATGATATTGGTGAAAGTATAAATCTCATGCCAACAAGAATATTCCATTGACTAGGACTTGATAACCTAAAGCTAACAATGTTATCACTTTAGATCACTAATAGATCTATTTATTACCCTCATTGCCTTCTCAAGGATGTTTTTGTTAATGTTGTAAAATTACTTTTAATTTTTGGATTTCTCATATTAGTCATGGAGGAAGAGGGTGATTCCACCATAATTCTAGGGATACCTTTTGATGAAACCAATTAAGTGCTAAACAACATCAATAAATGTAGAATATTGTTCTAAGTCAGTGAATAATAAGTATTCTTTGATCTTGGGAAAGTAGAAAAGGGGAGTATATATTTCATGGGTGTCAATATAGTTTTATGGATAACGAAGAAAATGATATAACGACTCTTCAAGATGATAGGGGGACCCTTTCCTTTCATGAATATGATGGTACTAACTATGAAGAGATATAATACATCAAGCCTCTTAGAAGAGACTACATCTTAGAGTTGACACCTTTAATCATTAGGCTGCCAACTTTGGAATCAAATCCACTGTCAACAACACCAAAATATTCATTCAAAGATACTAAGGATAGATTTATAATTATTATAATCTCTAATAAGACTAAAGAATAAGTAGATAATTTTTTTTAATTCCTTTAAAGATATAAAACTCAATAGCTTGAAGTGTGGTTGATATAAATGGAATCATCTCTATGATCTGCACTCATAGAATCTTACTGGAAGAAGTATCAAAACCAAAATTCCATCCTAAAATATGAATCACCCCACCTATGAATGAAGTGTTTAAAAAGTATGATCTGATAATTATTTATGCTATTATTATATTCCACATATCATATATTGAATGGGTGGTCCTTCTACAAGTGGTTCCTAAGAAAAGTGGACTTAAGTTTATAAAGAATAAGGAAAATGAATTGATTCTAACTCAGACCATTACTAGATGGAGAGTCTGTTTGGATTATCGAAACCTTAACACAGCAACCCAAAAGAATCATTTTCATATCCCATTAATGGCTCATATTTAGGAGACATTATTTGGACATGAATTCTACTTCTTCCTCGATGGATATTCGGGGTTTAATCAAATCCCAGTTGACCAAGCTGATCATTCAAAGACAACATTCATGTGAATATTCGGAACCTTTTCCTATCAAAGAATTCCATTCATAATTTTTATTGTATTGATGAAATTCCAATGGTGTATGACACATATCTTTCATGAAATGTAAGAGGATTTATTATAGATATTTATTTATGGTTTTTATTTTAAGGATAATACTTTTAGGTTTTTTAAACTAATTTAGAGCTTACCCTACAATTTTGTGAAGAAAACCATCTCATGCTCAACTAGGAGAAATTACATTTTATGATACAAGTAGGAATGGTACTCTATAATAATATTTCAGATCATATATTGTATGTTTATCCAGCTAAAATAAAAATAATTAAAGAGTTACCCAAACCCACCAGTGTGAATGGAATAAGGATCTTTCATGGAAACATACGGTTTTATCATTGGTTTGTTAAAGATTTTGAAAAAATATCTCTACTACTAACACAATTTATATTCAAGGATGTTATTTTTGAATTTAGTAATGAATTTTTATTATCCTTTCATGCTTTCAAAAATATCCTAGTGGTAACTCTGGTTATTATATCTCTTGACTGGGACAAAGACTTTAAGCTGATGTGAAATTCCAGTGACTTCACTATGGGAAATTTTATATGATAGTGGGTTGGGAATATTTTTCACCCAATTTAGTATTTTATCCATTCACTTAATGAATCTAAAACCAATTATATAACCATAGATAAATTTATTCTTGCCTTAGTTTTTTCATTTGATGAATTTTGGTCATACCTTATGTTATCAAGAGTTATTTCCCTTAAAAATCATGAAGTGTTCAGGTATCTTATGAATAAGAAGGATCAAAAACCAAGATTGAAATGGTGGATTATACAACTAAAATATGTTTCCATAGTCATAAAAGAAAAAAATTGGACTGGGAATGTTATTCTTGTCCATCTATCCAGACTCCAGCTACCTAATATTGAAGATGATAAATAATTGTGAATTTATAAAAACATCCTTGATGAAAAACTATTCTGCATGGATGTGAAATCTCAATAATGGTTTATTGATATAGAGAACTAATTATCTACTATAAATCCTTATGCACACTTACACTATCATTAAAGGATGAAATTTTTGTTACATGTGTCTCACTATTACTAGGAAGAGCCAATATTATTCAAGTAATGTGTTGATCGGTTAATGTGATATTTCATCCCTAAATATGAAATTCAGAGTTTGTTAGAATTTTGTTATATATTTCTGACTTGAAGAAACCATGGGTCAGATCATATAGTTATTAAAATTCTTCAAAGTGGATTCTTCTAGACCACACTCCATAAGGATGTAAGGAACTTTGTACAAGGCTTCGATCAGTGCCAATGAATAGATGTTGTTGGGAAATTCCATTAAATGCCACAAAATCCCATCCTTGAAGTGGAAATATTAAATTTTTGGGAAATATATTTCATGGGAATATTTACTAATTATTATAAAAATATTTTTATATTGGTTTGTGTATACTATATCATGAAGTGTATAGAAGTGGAAGCTACCACTTTTGACATAGCCAAAGTGGTCATGAATTTTCTAAAGAAAAATATTTTTGATCATTTAGATTTCCCTAATTATTCATTAGTGATCAAGGAATGAATTTCAATAATAATTTAATAAAAGTGATGCTTGAAAAATATGGATTATGTTATAACACTAGAACCCCTTACCTCTCATTTACTATTAGGAAAGTGGAAAAATCTAATAGGGAAACTAAAAAATTATTGAGAAAATAGTGAATGAAAGTCGGAAGGATTGGAGTATCAAACTTGATGATGCAAGACTGAAATTGAAATTTTATTGATAAAAGGGGGGATAATAGGGATAAGGGAACCAAAATAAAAGTAACAACAAGGTATTATGGGGCTCTAAAATGGGGAAGACTGAGGTAATCCCCTATAACAATTTTGACAACTTCCACAAGGATGGATACAACACTACAGAAATAAGAGAAAGAAGCATCTTGGGGAGCCCTAAAAGAAAAAAATTTGGATTCTTTTTTTTACCTTGTGCCATAATTTCAATGTTGATCATGATAAGGATATTGAACTTGAGGAATTTATAAGTGATATTCCAAGGGGTGGAGGTACATCCAAGAATTGAATTGTATAGAACCTAGGAGTAAGTTTAAAGGGTAGAAAGTCTGATGTTTTTAAAACTGCACAACCTTAAACCTATAAGTATAGAATTGGATTCATCCTCAAAATATTCTATTGGGAACTCAATTTCTAGAGATTTTTCCTTAATACTCTAGGAAAACCTCTACATTGAGATCTTCAGTAAAGGAGAAAAGCTGTCAGAGGAATAAGGAGTCATATGAATAAGAATATCCTTCATAGAGGTTCTAGAAATCAGTGGATTTAGAGAATTTTGAGAAATCGATCCATCTAAGGAGGATGGTTCCAAGTATAGTGGGTGGACCCATGAGAAATAAGGATAGGAAGATACTAAAACTAGCACCACTGGTGGATTTGGAATGAACAAGATAGGCGTAATGGTTGGAAAAGTTTGAAAAGGAATTTGTGCATGACATGTGTTCAGAGATTCAAAATACATCTTCTTACAATATATCTGGTATGATTTCAAACTTTATGATGAAAAATTGATATATCAAATGGATTAAAAAACACCCATCTTAACAACTCTTCTTTGAATTGACTACAGGAAGCCATGTCACCTTCTAGTCAAATTTGAACACCACTCATTCGGGGAAATTTAAATGTAAATCTTGGATGATCAGAAATCCAGTAATAAAATATTATTTCAATTCGATGGTAATAAATAAATTAGAATAGAGACCTATGATAATTCCAAAATTTATAAAGAGAAAACATAGAAATGAAATGACCAACGCATTGCTAGAAGGATATTCTTACCAAGGGATAAGGTTTTTCTATTTAATTATCACTTAAAAGTATTCATTGGAAAATTTAAATCCCAATGGTTGGGATGGTTAGAAGTTGTTAAATTCTTCCCTTATGTAACCATTTAAATTCACTAAGGATATAGACTGTCCTTTAAGGTAAATAGATAGCGGTTGAAATTTTACCAAGAACCATTTCACTAAAGATACATCCTTGCACAATTCACACTGTAAATAAAAAATTTATGAGGTAAATTTCTCATCCAAAATTTTTAACATATGAAACAAGGGTTTATGGTGTGACCATTGCTTTTTACCCAAGTGTCACTACCACTTTCTCAATATCAATTCTTGTAATCTCTCATGCTCCTTATTTTCCTCCTCCACCCAACTTCATCCTTGGATACTTCCCAGCACACTTCCCTCCCATTCCATTTGACCATAATGATCTTCACAAAAGTATATGGACTTCCCCCTTCCAAAAACACAAGTCAGGGAAAAAAACCTACCACAATCAATCATCCAACATGGGATCCTTATCCACTTCCACCACCATTGGTGGAAACCTCCCACCATTCCTCCCCATTTGGTTCAGGTTCACAGTCTGAATCTGAGTATTCTCAGTTCATTTCCCATCCTTCTTAGATTCACTCATGCCAACATTTTTCCAACCCACAACATCGGGTTTGCTAAGCCTATTTTCAATCCAATCCTATAAAAAGCAAAAATACCCTATAATTTTTTATTCTTTAGAAAATAATCATGGTAGATGAATTCTTGGATTCCCTCAGTTGGATTCAACTATCACATATCATCAAGGTATGAGAGGATAGGTACCTTGATATATTCATTGAGCTCCTAAATATGTTAAAGTTGAATATCATTCACATCTCCTATAGGTTTAAAGGCATGGATTTTGAGATCATGTTGGGGGAGTTCGAGGTTATTCTGGGCATCTATTCTTTATATTTCACTACCACTCTATCACATGCCACCCTACACTAGGATCCAAAAATAATCAAACACCCTAAAGAACTAGGTAGTTATAGCCCGCAACACCGTAAGAATTCATGATCTACCTACTATAAAGAGAAAATGGGTGTCACTTTGAGGATCATTCATCACATTGTATCTCATGCCTGGATGGAATGGGGTGACTCCCATAGGTTCATCACTCAGACTGAGGTATTCATTATCAATATATCTATGTTTGACCCATCAATGAACATTTCTCACCTATTCACCTAATATTATGAGGGTCGGGTCATGATTACATGAGGCACCCTGGTGAGAGGATCTTTCATCACACATTTGGCCAGGCACTTGGTTATTTTCCATTTCTCTCAATCCCTCTCATATCAATGACTGATGTATCCCATAAACATTTTCCTTCTCCATAATATTGGGTTATTCCAAAAGGTGGGAAATCATTATGACTAGGTACCTGGATATGTTCAGTCCACCGACAAAGCATCTACCCTTGATACCTCAGCTACTCCTTTGGTCCTTTCTAATTATCCTGCCTCTACTAGGACTGAGTCTTCCCCTTATCCCCTTTCACATTAATCCTTATTTACCACTGTGAAGTGTTTGAGGTACTATGGGGTGATATCCATTATCTTTTAGAAAACTAGCATGCTATCTTCCAATGCTTGAAAATACCCTTTATTGATACCTTGAAGTTTATTTTCAATACTTTACCCCCTTCTGATAGTCTACCAGCCACCACTCCATCCACCCATCCTCTCCCTTTGACCATCAGACCCTCCTCCTACTCCATACCTACCCCTAAAACCCTAGAACAAATGGACACCTAGGTTTAGATTCATCTTAAAATCACTAGACCTACCGCTCAAGGATATTTCTTAGTAGGGAATGATCGACAGGGAAAGGGACCCACAATATTGGCTTTATTCGATGTACCTTTCATCGATCCATATTCTAGACACATAGACTATGTCTGGATTGGTTACTCACCTCTTCTTACATTAGACCCAGTACCACTATTGATGACCAAGCCAACTTCCATAACCATGACACCTGTTAAGGAATTTGATCCACCTTTTTGGAATTATTTATGATATATACATGGAATGGTATATTTATACACCCAACACTAGGGAGGGTACCTCCGATGCTGATCATGGAAATTTTTACCACTATTTTTAGTTATTTCCCAGTGTACCCCTCCCCTATTTTGATCTTTATGATTTTTTTTGTTTCTTTATATTCCCTATCCATTATTTGTATCATTTATTTTACATAATGGAATGTATACACCTTTTCAGCTTCATAAATATATTTGTATACTTTCCAAATTCTATGTGCATATGGTTAGACTATTTCTCAATCAAATTATTCTTATATAACTTTTTATGAACCTTAGAGGATACCATTTGGCCTCCCTCATGAGGTATTCTAATGTTATGTAGTGATTTAGGGCCCCCAACAGATCCCTCGATGAGCTATATAAATGCTTCTGTTTCCACATGAGAGGTTCATCTAAGCCATTTAAAAGGTGGTGAATCCTCTAAAGAGGACCTTAGAGATAAAGGACACTACCTACAATTCCCTCAATGCTAATTAACACTTTTCTAAAGGATTTATCTGACTGATACCTATCTATTAATCAAGCTTGGGATGTCATTATTAGCACTTTATGGGAGGCAAACCATAGTCCTGTATTTTGGGTATATTTTAGGAATTTTATATTCTTTTTATAGATCTTTTGTTTTAATTCGGTCATTCAGACACCCATTTTGTACTTTGGTTAAGGAATTTGTATGTTTTCATATTCATTTTTACTCATATGTGCACCTGCCCATTTTCTAATTTTGTATTTCCTATATATTGTGAACTAGTTATTTATCTAGTATAGGTATGTTGTTTATATGAAATTATTACATGTATTATAGATTCACTTAATCATCTGACATTTCCCCCATTACATTAAATTGATTTCAAGGAGTTCTCAATTCCCTACAGTATTTACATTATATTCATAAATGTTTTAGTATTGTAATTTCCATCTCTACCAACAAAATTTTGCAAACAATGTAGACAATGTTTCTTTTTAAGTATGGGGGGGCCATTCTTGAGATTTATTTCATGTGTACCTTGACCGTTACATATTATCATTAGTTTAGGATGTATTATTCATTTGAAACATGATTTAAATTGAAATCAAATTGCACCCTTGTAAATAAAAGAGAATGTTTTGATGGAAATTGTTAAAATTCGTTATTTTTTTCTTATAATTTTTTCATTATTATTAAGTTGAGTATTTTAATTCTTATTCGAAATTCTTGAAATTTTTTATTAATTAGATTACTACTTTTAACTATTCCATGAGTAATTGGAATTTTATTCCCATTCCTGAGAGGATTTCAGGCCTAAATTTTCCCATTCCTTTCTGAGCATATTTCTTGTGACAAACTTGGGACATTTAAACCTATCAGAACTTGCATTAGATTTTTATCAAGGATCTAAATGAATAGATGCATAGTTATAATGATGGAGTCATTTTTATTAATTGATCCCATTTTCCCTGAGACCCACCTATACATTATCTCTTTTTTCCCTTAGTAAGCATAAGTGGCCTCATTAGGATTGATCTATGTTTCAAGATCATTTTATTACTTCATACCCATATCTATGGTATATATTTCATGATTTTTACTCAAAAAAGTGTTGGGGAACATTCATTTCTATTGGACATGATATGCTTGTACTAAGGGGATGTGTGGTGGTATTTTCACTTAATCTTTGGGAGGTGATCCATGGTTACTTTTGATGTACCTTCATGATTATTTGGTTTCTAAAAAACATGGGTTTTGTATTAGTAATGTCAAAAATCACCATTACTAGACTGATGAATATCATGGCATATTATGTATGGTTAGGTGTTGGATGTGAGATATTTCTTAAACATGACTTCCAAAAAAAGAGGAATAAATAGGGTGCATTCATTATACTTTTGTGGTATATTTATAGATCCTCTTTAAGATTTTGGGTGTATGAAGATGTTACATTCTGGATAAGATTCTTCATCACACTTTTCATGATTATCATGCATAACAGTTCAGAATTTACCCTCCTTTGAAGATTGATTTTTTTATCATCTACCTACCTACCCTTAGCTTCAAAGTCATTTAAACCTTAATGTTAAAGTACTCATGATTAATAGAGTTATTTTTCTTTAGAGGGTGTAGGTGTTATATCCAATGAAAACCTATGGTTAGGAACATGTATTAAGGGTATGGTCATAACTCCAGTTTTATTTTTCCTTATGTGATGAGAGGAAATTCATGTTGAGGTACATTGAAACATGGGTATAGCTATATATGGAACGATTGAGAAATTATAATTAAAATAATAATTGACTTGAATAAATAACATTACCAAGATTCATGTATGATTTTATTTGTAGGTATGATTTTAGAGGACTATCATTTTACACTAAGCACTAGGTTTTATTTTCATAGATGTGATGCATGTTTCTTGTTAAAAATTGTTTCTTTAATATTCTTGTTGAGATGATTTTTTCTTGAGGATGATAAATTTTTAAAGTGTGAGGTAATTTGATAAGAATAATTCATATACACATTTTAGATACAATTCATTACATAGTACACTTGTTTTATAATTTTTTTGTTGTGTTATTTGATTGTTTTTTATAAAAAATTTGAGCTAAAGTTGAAAAATTATATTGTTGTTAAAGTTTGTATTTTCAACGAATTTACATAGTAATTTCCAATTTATGATCTAAATAACATGAAGAAATATTTACGTGAATCAACTAACCCATGTCATAAATCTATTTTAAGTTGTAAATGTCTTCTGATGAAGAAAAATTATAATGTAAGTGGAATAAAAATTTCATAAAACTCTCAACCCCATTAATTAATTCAGATTATAAATCAAAAATATATAATGTTTTGATGACTGGAAGATGTAATTTATGACTTAAGATAAATATTTATGATGTAAAAGTTTTAGATAGAAACTCAAGAAAATTTAAGAAATAATAAATATTTCCATTGTAAACCTCTCTAGTCAATTTATATTCATGGAGTCCCTCGACTTCAATAGAGTCATATTTTAGTTAGGTTTTTATATTTTTTTTATTTGGTTTTTTATCTTGTTTTTCATTAATTCTATTTTCATGTTTTTATTCTAAAGGATTTTTTAATTTACATTCATTGTTCTAAACTTAATTCCTCTCACAATTCAACTATTGTGTTGATGTTTCTTTTCCATTCAAGTGAAACTATGGTTTTTTATTATTTTCTTCTTTTTTGATTTTTTAAATGAATATTTCAATTATGATTACTCTATCACCTACATTAAAATCTATCATTAACATGTGAAACTAATATTATTAGGGATAGGTATTGAGATTCGGTGTATTAACACTTCAATGAAACTATAAATCAATTCTTGGGTAATTTGTTTCTAGAAAATTATGTTAAAAATAATATAATATTTCATTAAATTATATAAACTAGATCTGGGGGATTGTAAGGGGGACCCAAACCTAATTAGAATGACCTAACAAGTACCAATTGTTTGATTTTTTTTTCCACATTTATAGTTTCACTTAATGTATCTAGGATGAAAACCACCTCTAGAACAACAAGTTTTGTCGACTTGGTAGATCCATTTTTCTTGACCAAACCCAATTTAGTGAATATTTAATAGCAATGCATTATAATCCAATAGATGTTTCCTTGTTAAATTTAAGTATATCCTCTCCATAGGCTCCTTAAAATTGATCCTGAACTCTTCTTACATAAACTATAGTCTAATAAATTTTCTTATCTTAAAACCTAACCTCATAGAATTCTTATGAGGAATAAAAGCTAGGTTTTAATCCCTAGGTTAGAATCCATTGTCATTGTCTCCCTATGAGTTCAAACTCAGACTTCCACTATTCTACATACCTTTATAGTAGTTCTAGTTGGGTTATTTAGAAATTTATAATTTGATCATTCTCAAGTAGAATTAATGAAATTTCATGGTCCAATAAAATTTTTTTCATCATTTCGGAGGATCTCTCTTCGGCACAGTGACCTCCGGTTCAAACCTTTTATTTCCTTGAGTTACCTTATTTTACCCTTTTTTACAATTATTTTTCACATGGATTAGTTTTTTCATCCATATTGATATACTAGTGTGTGATCCTAGCCACTTTAACTTATTCAAAGAGTTTGGAAACTCATGAACTGCTTTCTTTTGACCCTAAAATCAAAAGATTTATTTTTGTATGTCTTATCTCAACAATGGAAAAGCACAATAATCTTAATTCTCCCAACCAACACAAATCCCAATTTTTTCCACATGAATATTAGAGAGTACACCCACTACTATAGGAGCACGCTATCATGGATTATGATTTTCCATCCATCAGGGATGATGTGCCCAGTAACATATTTTCTCTCATCTAGGCCAATACAACAACCCTTTCCCCAATAACCATACGCCCTAAGGTATTACCATATTCCTCCCTAATGAATACAATTTTAGTAATCTCTTCCTAGATAGCCATATCCATCCCCACCTCAACAATCCAACTTAGAATATATTCTCTCTGCTTTTGTTCAAAAGGCATACCAGCATATAAATACAAGAGAAACCAAAATACATAATAAGAGAGAATATCTTTGTAACCTAGAATAAAAAATAGGTCAAATTTACACAACCCTCTTAGATATACTACTTGGAACACTATCCAGTAATATTAATATTCATCTATAGGAGGTGGATAAGGATTTGGATCTTATAAGTTCAAAAGAACTAAATTTTCAATAGCCATGAAAAGGTGAGGAGAATAGGATAGAAGAACCTAAGTCAAATGTGACAATCGTTAACAAATAAAATGATAAGAGCATACAAAATGCTGGTGAAGATCAAAATCTATAAAATTATCACATAGGAAAATCTAAAGTGCAAGAGCAGTCCATAGAGGAAGATGGATATGTGGAACCCCCACCATACCAACCTCCTATTCCATTCCTATATAGGATGCGAAAAGAAAAGATCAAGGGTCAGTAAAAAAATTTCTAAATATTTTTTAATAAATCTACATCAATAATTCCTTTACTAAAGCCATTTCCCATATGCATGAATGTACCAAATTAATGAAGGAATAACTCTCCTATAAGAGGAATATGGAAGAATTAAAAGTTAGCTTCTTAAATAAAAAATGATATGTAGTTTTTCAGTAGAATATTACATAAAAAATGAGGGACCCTAGTCATTTTTAAATCCCTTATACCATAGGGTCATACAATTTTGGAAAATATATTTTTGAACATGGTGTGATCATAAATCTCATTCGAATGAGTTTAATTTGATGAATAGAACTCAAGGAACTAAAACCAATATGGGTAGTGATTTAGCTTTCTGATAGATCTATTATGTATCATCATGTTCTCCTATAAGATGTTTTATTTAAGGTTGTAAAATTAATTTCCTCAACTGGATTTATCATCTAAGACATGGAGGAATAGGGCGATGTCCCCATAATTATAGGTAAACCTTTTCTTATGAACAGTAAAGTTCTCATAAAAATAAATCAAGGTGGACTATGTTCTATTTTGTTGAAGAACAAGTAGTCTTTGATTTCGTGAATGTAGCAAAGAATCATAGAGATTTTTCGGAGCATCAATCTATTTTTATGGATGAAGAATGAATTAATATTATAGATCCTAAAGATGATAGGGAGATCATTCCCCCTAATGAATAGGATGGTATTTAATATTAATAGATACAATACCTCAACCCTCTTATATGAGACTCTATCCTAGAGTTCACACCTTTGATCTTCAAGCCACCAACTTTGGTATTAAATCTTATACTAATCATGGTCAAATTTTCATTCTTAGAGACTAAATATTAACTTCTAGTTATTTTAAGATCTGGGAAAACTAAAAAATAAAATGAGAAGTTTTTTTAATTCATTAAAAAGTATAAAAACTCTATAGCTTGTATTGTGGATAATATAATTGGAATCATCCCTATGATCTACACTCATGGAATCTTATAGGAATAAGGATCAAAACCAAAACACCAACCTTAAAGGCGACTCTATGCACCTATGAAAGATGTGTTTAAAAATTAAGTTATGAAACATATTGAAATAGGGAACATATTATCCATATCTAATAGTGAATTTTTGAGCACAATACAAGTGGTTCCTAATAAATGATAACTTACAGTTATAATGATTCCTGAAAATTAATTGATTTCATCTCAAAACATTAACAGATGGTGAGTCTGTATGGATTATATAATCCTTAACACAAAAACCTAAAAGTAACATTTTCATCTCCTATTCATGGATAAAATTCTATAGATATTATCCTATCATGAATTATACTACTTACTCTATGGATATTTAGGGTATAATCAAATCCTTTTTGACCCAACTGATCATTCAAAGAAAAAATTATTATGACTATTCAGAAATTTTTCCTATCGACGAATGTCATTAGGAATGTGTAATGCACTAGTGACATTACAATGTTGTATGAAATATATCATTCATGATATAGTGGAGTATTTTTTTGGAGACCTTTATGAATGATTTATCTATTTATGGATGATATAATGAGGTTTATATAAGTAATTTAGATCTTTTACTGTTATGTTGTGAAGAAAAGTGTCTTGTGCTTGACTAAGAGAAATTCCATTTTATGGTATAAGTATTAATAGTCATTGGGAAAAATATTTAAAATAATGGAATAGAATTTGATCTAACTAAAATCAAAATAATTAAATATTTACTCGAACCCACTACTATAAATGCTATAAAAGGTTTTCTAGGGCACACATGGTTTTATTACTAGTTTGTTAAATACTTTTCACAAATATCCTGACCGCTAACAAAACTATTATCTAGGGATGTTCATTTTTAATTTAGTGAATAATTTAGACAAGACTTTGTTTCTTTATAAAATAACCTGGTGGTAGCTCTTGTTATTGTCTCGCCTTACTGGGATAAAGACTTTTAACTAATGTTCGATGCTAGGGACTTCATTGTGGGAGATTTATTAGTAAAAATGTTTGGGATATTTTTATGTTCAATATACTATGAAACCGATACTATTAATGAATATAAAAATAATTATATAACCACAAATAATGGTATTATTTTGGTAGATTTTATGTTAGATAAACATTGGCCACACCTTATACTCTTGAGAGTTATTTTCTTCACTGATCATATAGCATTAAAGTATATTATAAATAATAAGGATTCCAAAACAAGGTTGATACGATGGATCCTACAACTGAAAGAGTTTTACATAATCATAAAATATACAAAGGGGAACAATAATTTTATTACTGGTTATCTATCTAGACTCTAGATTCCTAATATTGAAGATGATGAAGAACTAAGAATTGTATATGACTTTCCTAATGAAACACTCTTAAACATATATGTGTTATCTTAATCATGGTTTTATAATATAGAAAACTATTTTTTTATGGGGCTCTTTATCCACACATATCCTATCAATAATGGAAGAAATTTTTTCTATATGTGTTGAATTATTAATGGGATGAGCCATTATTATTCAAGAAATGCACTAATGGGTTAATGTGACATTAAATCCAAAATGATGAAATTAAATATTTGTTTAAATTCTTCTATACATCTCCAACTAGAGGAAACCATGAGTATAATCATATAGTTTGTAAAAATCTTGAAAGTGAATTCTTATAGCCCATTTTCTATCATGATGCAAGAATATTCATGCAAGGTTGTGATTGATGACAATGAACAAGCACCATTTTAAAACATCAATAAATTCTTATATAACCCCATCCTTGAAGTGGATATCTTTAACATTTGTGGAATATATTTCATGGGAAAATTTATTAATTATTATGAAAACATGTATATCCTGTTTAGTATAGACTATATCTCAAAGTGGGTAGAATAAGAGTCTAATACTCTTGATACATCCAATGTGGTCATGAATTTTCTAACGAAATTTTTTTTTTCTCAGTTTGGATTTCCCCAATTACTAATTAGTGGTCGGGGAACTCATTTCATCAACAATTCCAAAAAATGGACCTTTGAAAAATATGGAATCCATTAAAAAAATATAACCCCTTAAAACTCATTGAATATAAGGAATGTGGAACTATACATATAGAAATTAAAAAAAAATCTTGAGAAAATAGTGAAATAAAGTCAGAAGTAATGGAGTATAAAATTTGAGGGTGTACTCTGATCATATCACATGGCTTACAAAACACCCATCGCCACAACTACTTTTTCACTTTTTTATAGAAAACCAATCACCATCTAGTCTAATTAGAACACTTCTCATTTTGGGAAATCAAAAATTTAAACTTGGATTCTTTGAAAGTGGGGAATTAAATATTATTTCAATTATATAATCTTGAAGAAATCAGAATGGATGCCTACAAGAATTTCAAAATTTATTAATAGAAATCCAATCAATGTTATGAGTGACATATCACATGATGAATATTTACACCAGGGGAAAAGGTTATTTTGTTCCATTATCGCTTAAAATTATTCCACATAAAATTGAAATCATGATGGTTGAGACTCTTCGAAATTTTTAAAGACTTTCCTTATGGAACTATAGAAATTCACCAAGGAGATAGACCATCCTTTTAGTTCAATGGATGTTGATTAAAATTTACCAAGAACTTTTTTAAGAATATTGTTTCCTATATTTCAATTTCACTTGACTCTATGGGATTTCTAGCTCTTGACTTAAAATTAATCCCTAACAGGGAGGCAACTTAGTTTTGTTTCCTTTAGTTAGATTAGGATATTTGAATTTCATCTAGTTCACTACCACTGGATGAATGCTAAAAATTATTTCAAATATATATATATATATATATATTAGTGTAAAATCACCTTTTACACCATAAAATTCAATGTTTTTAATATATTTGTCCTTGAAAAATTTACATCATAAATACTACATTTATGATTTGAATTTCTCATCTATTCTTTTTAGCCCATCAAAACTAGGGTTTATGGTATCGACTCTCCTTCTTACCCAAGTAACACTCCCTCTTACTCTATGTTAATTCCCATAAGACTCTTTGCTCTTTATCCTCCTCCTCCACCTACCTTCATCCTCATATTTTTTCAAGCACACCTCCTTCCTATTACTTTCTTACCATAATGGTATGCACCAATGAAGGTGGGATTATAGCTACCAAGGAAAAGGGTCAGGGAAAGGAACCTCTTGAGGTCAATAATATGACATAGGCTCCTTCTCCACCACCACCACTACGGGAGGAAACCACCCACCATTATTATCCATCTAGTTTAGGTTTGCAGTCCAAATCCTAGAACTCCCAAGACACTACCCATCCTTTTTATATTCACCTCTGCTTTCATTTTTCAGACCCGTAAAATCAAGTCTTCTTGTCCCTTTTTCTGTTCAAACCTATATGGAAAAAAATACTATATACCTTTTTATTCTTCAGAAAATACACATGGAAGAGGAATTCATAGATGTACTCTATCAGAAGAACCTATCTGATATCATCGAGATAGCAGAAGAAACATACTGAGAGATCTTCCTTAAGTTCTTTACTACGTTTGAGCTTGATATCTTTCACATCTACTTTATGTTGGGTAAAAAGGGTTGGGATCTTACACTAGGTGATTTTGGGGTGGGAATGGGCATCTATAATTTATATTTCACTACCTCTCTAGCATACGCCACCCCACACCTGGATCCAAACAAGATTGACACCATGAAGAGATGGGTGTTGATAGCCCATGACGCTGAAAGAATTCACGATCCACCTACTATGAAGATAACCCCACTAAGGGGTGCCTCTATGAGTATCGTTCTTCATTCTATAGACTATGCCTGGTTGGTATGGGGATCATCACTCAGACTAAGGTATCCATTCTCTTCACTACCATGGGATCCCTAGTGGTGAACATGGATTTCTATTTCACCTTGAATTATGAGGACCAGGATCGGAGGATATTTTTTACCCTAATGGGTGGATATTCCATCACACATTTATCCAGGAATGTAGGTGTTTTCATCTACTATTGTCCCCTATAATCTCTAGGATTGATTTAGTTTATATTCCATGTCCTGCTCCATAAGATGGGGAAAATCAATAAGGTGAGAGATCATTATGACTAGGCACCTAGCTATGTTGAGTCCTCCAATGAGGTGCATGCCCCTGATACCTCAGCTACTTCATCAGTCCCTACCGATCATAGTTCCCCATCTAGGAATGAGGCTTCCTTTACTCCCAATCAAACTCATCCTTATTTACCCCTACAAAGCGGTTGAGATACTACATGGGGATCTCTATTCTATTTTAGAGAACCAGCGTGTTATCTACCAATGCTTTTAGATTCCATTTATTGATCCCCTAGAGTTTCAATTCACTAATCCACCCCCTTATTCTTCTCCACCATCATACACTATATCCACCCACCCTCACCTTTCTACCACAAGACCCTCCTCCAACTACATATCTACCCTTACCACCCTAGAACCAGAGGCCACCCAGGTCAAGCTTCCTCTTGAGATCACTGACATTACTTATCATAGGGATTTATTAGTAGAGAACACTAAACAAAGAAAGGGACCTACTGTGTTAGAATAATCATAGGTTCCTTTCATGGATCCAGCTACTAGACATATTTCCTCTATCTAGATCAATTCCTAACCTTAACTCATATCTGATCTAGTACCACTAGTGATGACCAAGCCTTCTATAGAACCATGAAACCTATTTCATTATTTGATCCACCTAATTCTACCACTATCACTAATATAGACATGGTAGGGAAGATTTGGACACTCATAAACAAGTATGGGACTTTAGATGCTGATCACATAGATTCTTCCCACTCTTCTTAGTTGTTTCCCAGTGTACCCCTCCCCTGTTTTGATCTTTATGTGTGTATTTTTGTTTCCCTATATTACCTACCAATTATTTGTAACTTTTTTTTTATAAAATAGAATGGATACACATTTTTAATATTTATTTTTTATACTTTCATCAGTCCTTGTGCATCCATTTATACCATGTCATGGTCATATACTTCTTCTATAAATTTTGATGCACCTGCTAGGATTTCATTTGGCCTTCCTCATGAGGTTTTCCCATGTTCTATGTAAATTAAAGGGACACCCCAAGAGATCCAACTATGAGCTATATAGATGATCTATTTTCTACATGAGAGGTTCGTTCTCACCATTTTTAAGGTGGTGAATCCTCTTAAGAAACCCTTAAAGCTATATGATTCTACCTCTAGTTCCCAAAAGATTTTGGGGATTAATAAGCTGATATATTTACCTAATTTATTAATATCCATCCATCTAGATTATTATGTCATTTTCATCACTTTATGTGAAGAATCCCATATTATGGTCTTTTGGGCCTTTTTTAGGACTTTTATTTACATTTTATATGTCTTGTATACTAATTCATTCAATCTGGAACTCCATTAATACTCTGGTCTATGAATGTATATTATTTGATATTAATTTTGACTCATGTGTTCACCTTCCCATTTTCTTCTTTCATATTGGATATATATTGTGAACTAACCACTTCTCTAGTGTGGGTATGTTTTTTCTCTAAAATTATTGTATATAGTTAGGATTCACTTCATCATATGAAATTTACCACAATGGAATGACATTCATTTTAGGGATATCTTGATTATATTCACTATTTCTATTCTTTTCATAAATATATATGTACTGTAATTTCTATATCTCCCACTTAAATTTTAGAAAAAGTGTAGAAACTATTTCATTTTAAGTGTGGGTCCATTCTTGAGCTTTATTCCATGTGAACTTGCATTTTTTCCTATTTTCATTAGTTTATGAGACATTTTTAATTTAAAACATGCTTTAACTTGAAATTTAATTGCACCCATGTAAATAAAAGAGAAATTTTTTATAAATATTGTGAAAACTCATTATTTATTTAATCTTAGAATCTTATCATGATTATTGAGTTTAGTATTTTAATTCATATTTTAAATTCCTAAATAATTATTAATTGGCTTACTATTATAACTATGCCCTGAGGTATTTCACTTTTTATCCCCATTCTCATGAGGATTTTAGACCTAAATTATTCATTTATTTTATGAAAAAAATTCTTGATAGACACTTGGATAATGTAAACCTATCCAAACTTGCATCAATTTCTTATTGAGGATTTGATTGAAAAAATACAGCGTTAAAATGATTGAGTCATTTGATAGGTTAATCCCTTTTTTTAGACCCAAGAATATAGTATCCTTTTTTACCATAGTATCCATGATTGACCTTTTTAGATTGATTTGAGTTTCATGCCCATTTTATCCCTTACTACCCTTATCTTTGGTATATATTTCATGATTTTTACCCCAAAAAAGGTGGGGGGATATTCATTTCTTATAGACATGGGATGCTTGTACTGAGGAGATGTGTGATGGTGTTTTCACTTAATCGGTGGGATGTGGTACATGGTTACTTTCGATTTAACCTCATGATTATATTTTTTTTGAACATGGGTTATGTATTTAAAAGGATAAAAATCACATATTCATGGAATACAAAATTTCAAACATCAAAAACCATTTGTCAAAGAATTGTGTCAAGAAATTATCTTGTCAAGTGAAAAGGCATACACAAAAACCCAACCTATTTTGTCTCATGAAACCTATCGATGCAGTAAGGGGATATATAATTTTTGGCCCCACCAATTTGCTAATTAAGTCCAATTATTTCACTATAAGAGTCATAAAGACCTTTTATACAATTCCTTAAGGAACGAATAACTGAATAAAAATTATGGTTATTTGTATAATGAAGAATATCTAATATCAATACATGGTAAACTAGTGTTAGTAGTCAATAATCACCAAGAATTCCAATAATTTAATCTATTTGAATAAAAGGGATAAAATTATCATAACACATCCTAAAAAATAAGGTGGATGGTCAAACAATATATAGTCAACTTTCCAATAATCATCTATATTGGAATGAAAACATATATAGCACCAATACTTTTCCCCATGTAAACAAAATGAATCACATGATCATAACTCACCATAATAAATAATGTGGATGGTAAAACAATACATATTCAACTTTCCCATAATATTCCATATTTTAATAACAATATATAGAATGCTGATATTTTTACCCATTTCAATAAAATAATATTCTTTCTAGGTGAACATAATTCAATTTGAATTATTTAAAATGTGATATTCACACTATATAGAGTAATGAGTATAAAAATAATTCAATAATAGAATAATCATGATAATAATCCATCCATATGAATAATGTGTATGGTTTCAAAAGAACATAACCCTAGTGGAACAATGAAACATATAAGGTTGTTTCTGTAAATGAAAAACACCCTCCTAAAAGAATACATCTAACGGTATCACAAGAATACAAAATTTTATATCATAGTTTCAATTACCCAATTGATACCATATATATATATCATGAAACATGAACCAAATTAGGGTAAATCATTTTAAAAATTATAAGTTAAATGGAAATTAAAACTTAAATAATCTTTTAGAAAATATTTGTATCATTGATGTAAAATTAAAATTTACATGTCACTTTTAAAGGTTACTTTTGAAAAGGTAACATGAAAGCCTCTAAAAAACATTACTTTTAAAAATAATATTCAATAATTAATCCTTGAAAATATATAAATTTTATCTTAGATAAATAAGTAGATGAAGACAAAATATGTGAATGTGAAAGGAAATCCTCATTTTTATTATTTTAAAAATACCTTTGTTCAAAACTCATATTGTGAGAAGAGTAACAAAACATTAATTTGGATTAAGTATTAATTTTAAAAATATATATATATATTATAAAATTCCTTATAATAAAATATTAGGTTGTTATAACCCAATAATGGGAGGAATAATTGCATGATGAAACAATACAACTCAAGGTAAGGAGACTTGAGTAATTAATATTCCTTATGGGAAACATAATCCAAGAAGTATGAATCAATTATAAAGGGGTTTATGTGGTAAAAATGTAAAAAAATGATATTATAACACATAATAAAATCAAAGGGGTATATTTTTACCAACTTATATGAAATAATATCAAGTGAATAGTCATGACTCAAAGAATTAAAATTGGGTTACCAAAAACTCTTACGATCGGAGTAACACTTGAGTCAAAAGACATATGTAGAAAAGAACTTGACATGGATTATTTTATCCATTGAAGTAAAATTAAATAATGTATATAATATCAATGGGAAATTAAATTAATTTAATATATTAAAAAGTAAATATGGTGCATAACATGTTACAATTCTTAAAGTATCAAAATTCAGACAAAGAAAAGTCTTTTGGATTGAGTAAAACATTAATCAAAACCCCTTGAAAAAGAAGGATTGTAATGAAAGATAAAATAATATTATTAATATATAAGTCATGATATTATATCTAATTTAGGTATTATATACACCACATAAATGAAATTAGGTTCATAATACCAAACATGTCATGAATAGAGGAATTTGAGACGAAAACCCTTACCTCGGTACTGATTCATTATTCACTTTCACTAATCACCCAGAATAATTAAATTAAGTTCATTAAATACATAACTAAGAATATAATTAATTAATATAACCATTTATAATTCTCATTTTTAATCATTATCTATAATTTTATATTAGTTAGTTTCATACCTATTTTTAACACTAGGTGAAAGTAATCTTTATCACTTTGAAATATTTTCATAAAAGTGGTGTTGTTATATATTCTTTTTAAAATTAACATAACTATAAGATAATATAAGGTAATATAATAGATGTTAAAATATATTTTATAAATCTATAATTTAATTTCATGGATGTTTTGGTTACAAACCCTGAAGATGAAAGAGGCTATGATCATGTTTCGGTGAATCTTAACAAACGAAAGGTGTTTTATTAATTAAAGAGTTAAATATAGATATAAATATTCCAAAACTAAAAAAAATTATATTTCTATCATATTATAATAGAAAATAATTTCTCATAGTCATCCATGATATGAATGAATAGTATTTTTCAATTAGGTTGTTCAATTGACCCAAACATGAACCTACCAAGATTAATGGATGATTATGATGTGGTTTTATTAAAATATCATTATACTAGAAGAATAATAAAGTTATTTAGTATTAATTAGTGTGTTATATCATATTTTGAAATAATTAAAAATAAAATATAATTTATATAAATTCATTAATTAGAAATAATGGAACATTTTCCTCTTAGTTTGCTAATTTTAAACGATTGAATTATTAATAATCGTTTGTTGATCATATAATGAATGTGTTCTAAAATTTGTCAGAAGAAAAATTTAATGATATAATAAACATAGTATTTATGATTTAATATAATCATCATGACTATCCATGTAATTTGGTGATGGGAATAAAAATTAAAATCAATCGTTCCATAGATGTGGTAGTTTACACGTACACATGGTTAACGATTTCATTTTCCCTAGATCATGAGGAAAATGTAAAATAGTTTATTATTTTATAATAAAAAATACGATATAAATATAATAATTATTTATTAAATTTTATTTTTATACCATCCTTTAATGGTGGTTAAGTAAAAAAAACATGTTGTGTCATGGAGGTGGTAGTCCACACAATGCATGAATTACAGTTTTATTTTTCTTAATAGAGTAGGGATAAAGTGATTCATTATTGTTATCAAAGAATAATAAATTAATTATATATATAATAATAATTTTATTAAAAAATTATATGAAATTTATAATAGGAAAATAAAAATTTAAAAAGAAGAAGTTAAGTAAAAATGATTACTCGCGTTGAGTACTTTGAGATTTCCTTGAAAGATCCATTAGAGATGGATGGAATAGGAAAATATCTTGTCAGTAAGAACTTAAGAGTGTGGAAGATTATTCTTGGATAATTAAAAGGGGAATATTTTTATGAGGAAACTTAATTTTTAGAAGTTCCTTGAAAGGGTGGTGAGAGGCCCCTTTTATAAGTGGTGAAAATGTCTTTTTTTTTAATATTTCAATTTAATATAAAGAGGGTGCATGTTAAACATGTAAAGTGGCTCAAAATTGATAAATAATTGATTAGGAAATAGATAATTTTGATTCATTCCTCATCCACTCACTTATAGAAATTTTTGTATCATTTTTATAACCCTTTACTCATTGAATTATTACTTTTACCCTTTTAGATTTTAACATGGTAACTAGTTTTTTTACCTAAAGAAAAATTAATATTTATGCCTAAAAATAAATTTGTTTCTATTTTAAGACACACTAATTAGAAATTTTAAATCCATTTTATTTTATTCAATTTATAATAGTAATAAAAAATAATTTTAAAATAAAAAATTATAATGTATTAAAAATAATTTTTGATAAAATGTTACTTAAGTTCTAAAATAAAAAAATATAGATTTATAAATTTAAAAAAAATATAAATTAACATATAAAATACATATTTTTTATTATAAATTTAAAATTCATACATATACACTAATAATATCCTAAAATTCATGTTATTTGTATAAATGATATTTTTAACTATTCACCTAAAAATAATTTTTTTAGGAAAATACCAAAAATAATCATAACACTATATTAGTATGATTAATCAAAAAATTATTTTTATTAATTCCAATTAAATTACTAAAATTTTTTAATTAAATATTTAAATAAAATCCCAAACTATAGTGTAAAGCTATTCATATTGGAAAATATATTTTAAACATATTAACTATTCTTCATTCTTATTTCCTATAAATTAATAATTAATTTATTAATAATATATTATTTATATTATCAATATATTTTATTATTATATTATCATGAAATACTTAGTTTCATAAAATAAAACACAAATTTTATAAAAATATGTGTTTAAGTATAAAATGATTTTCAAATTTAATTTCATTAATATTAAAAGTAGGCATTATTTTATTTCTATGAATATTACCTAAAAAAGTTACTCCTATTCATTTACCACTAATTCAAAAGATAGGTTTTAAGGGTCGTATTTATTATTTATATTTTATTAAAATATATCATGGTTTCATTTTAGTTATATGTTGTGTTTGGAGAATGCTATCGAACACATTAGATTATATGAAGGTAATCATATATTAAAATTTCAAGATGTTACAATAAATTCACCCCATGATCAAAAAATTTACACCTTCGATAATATTCCTAAGGTGATTTGTTTCACTGTTTGATGTTGTATCAAAAATAGTACTCTATTTAGCATCCTCACATATAGAGGATAAGTGATACACATGCTGAAGATGGAATACTGTAAACAGTATTGGGTCCAAATATAAGTATAATTTTAATTGGATGGATTATAGGCATCGAAAATGTTAGGATTGTCCCTAATTTGGGATTTTAGTCTTAGGTTGAAATGGTGTAAGAGTTATGGCCTCCTTGTGAAGTATGGGTTTGGATATGGCTAAGAAGGAATCTGCACTATATTACTTTTTCTCATCATCTTAAATTTGGAATCAAATTGCTTTGTACTACAATATTCTTTATCAATTGATGAAGGTGTGAGTCTAGGATGTGGTTTGGTTTTGTATGTGAACTAGTGTAGAGGTCCCATACACATATATCATCAATCACATAGATTTCAATTACCTTTGGATATATAGTCTCTGAATGGAAAATAATTACGGCCTCATTGTCTCCAGCATAGGTTGAAAACATAGGGAATTTAGTAATCACGGTGTGATAAATATCATTTATTTCTTAAATTTATTCAAGCTTATCTTTATTAAAATTTGGGTGTATAAAGAATAATGACACTAATTAGGTTCATATTTAACAGTGGGTTCTACTTCAAACTAATTGGTTTCATCTAATTTGGTCTTCAAGTTTCAATCAAACACTTGAAATTTGAATTGAATTGAGGAACTTCAGCCTCAATTTCCATCATTTGGTGTTCTAATGAGCATAGTATCAGTCATAGAAAACTAGTTTTGGTGGTGGAACAACTGAGTCATACTCAGGTTTTCCATGACTTAAAACTCGATCCTCACTTGAATTTCTCCCATCTCCATGTGTAGTAAATTAATTGAATGTGGAAATATGAAAAATGGAATGGTAAATTGAATTAGGGTGCATGAATAAAGGATTTGTTCCAAAAAATTTCCTACATAAATGGGATATTCTCACGGAAGGTGAGCACAGTTGAATGGAGGTGTTTACATCCATGGAAACATGTTAATAAAAGAATGTGTGCATGGTCAATGTTGTAAATAAATATAGGTTTTAGATGTTCAGATATGCAAGGGACATTGAAGCAGATGGATTATACATAGAACAAGGCTTTATGGAAGGATTTAATGAAAGTACATAGACATGGAATAGAGGTATGACTTTATAATTTACTAATCTAAAAAATTAAAAACAAAAAAAAATGTGGTCTAATTATAGATTGAAATTTAACTATTTAAAATTCACCATATTTTAGAACAATTTCAATTTTTTTATTTAAAATATGAAAAAAAAATTGTTTGATTATTCAAGAAAAATTATAAACCCTGAAATATTTATTTCCAAATACATTAAATAATGAGATTACAAATTTTTGAAATTAATTCATGACTTATTCATTATATCCTAAAATTAAATAAACATGTATAAGACATGATTTGACCCAATTTATAATTAAAATCTCAAAAATTATTAAAAATGAATGATTTTCTGGGATTTGAATTAATTAAGGCGAACTTAACAAATAAATATTGATAAAAAATTTGAAATGTTGAGCTCTCATCACTCCCACACATTTTAATTATTACACTTTTAGTAAATACATTAAATTCAATTATTCATAAAGATCAACAAAAATATGGTCCTGTATAAATTTGAGTACACAAGCTAGAAGTGATAGAATCATTGGATCCATTACTAATTGAATTATCATGCCTATTTTATTTTCTCAATTCACACCCTCACTTAAATTTAAACAATTTTCTAATTCAAGGTTTAAAAAAATTATATTTAAGTGGAATAAAAATTTTAACAATTGGAACTTCCATTCATCCCTCACTCATAAGTTTCTTAAAATATAGCTCTAATTTCTACTTCCTTAATACAACTCAAATGATTTTTTTATAAGTTAATTTTCCATTCTTCATATAGGTTCAATATTCTTATCACCTAAATGAATTCATTTTTGACTATTAAGAACTTATTATTTTTTCTTTTCAATTTTTTTCTCAATAATATATGTGAAAATAAATATAAAAAGTAAATTATTAGATATTCAAACATTTATTTTACTCACACACCATATTCCTAATGACATAGAGATTCATTTTTGGATCTTGATTATCCATTTTACTCCAATTTAAAAGGAATTATATCTATTTATTTTTTAGTTATATCCTCAAGGTTTTCCTTTATATAGATGATACTCTACCTTGGATTAAGTTAAAAAATCTAGTGATCCCACATTATAATTATGATTCCAAAATGATATTTTCACTCACACTCTTTTCTTGGTTATAATACCAAGTTTCAATGAAGATAGTGAAAAATTAACTAAGAAGTATTTTAAATCTCCCAATTTTAGAACTAATAAAATCCTTCCGCTCTAGAAACGTATTTAAACTAGGTAAGGAAACATCAAATATAAATGAAAGTTTGAAAACACATGCTAAAAAATATATAAAAACATATTTGTATAATAAATACAAACAAAATCATGTTTTTTATTTTTTATTTTTTGTGTGGTTTTTTATTCAATTTTATTTTTTTTCAAAAAAATCACTAAAACATACGAAAAATAGAAATAAAACCAAATAAATTGAAACAAAAAAGTTTTCCCTACGTCACCCCCTCCCCCATACTTAGTTTCATTTAAATCCTCAATTTTACATCAAAAATTACCACGAATATTTGAAAAATATTTTAAGATAGGATATAATATACTAAGATAGAATAGACAGAGATAACATGGATGATGTTATTCCTTTTCATATGAAAAACATTGGGATGAATTGATTCCCCATATTATTTAGATTCTAAGTGCATTATAATTCCTTCTAGAAGTGTTTTCCACTTCATTTCATATAATAAAAACAAGAATAATTAACAATTTATGAGAAATTAAAACACATAACTAAAAATAAAAGAAAAATTTAAAAAAGGGGAGAGAATATTTAGTACCCCCCCCCAATAGGTGTTACAATATAAATTTTATATAGTCAGACAGTATTATGAAGTCATTTTGTGGATTTGGTTTTGTGGTAATAACCACAACATTCTTCTTTATCCCCACATTTTCCTAGCTTTCTTGTTCTTCTAGAGGTATCCATCTTCAATAAAGTGTAGTTTTTTGATACCATTACAATTTTAAAATAACTTACATTGTGGGGTTGGAAGGATAATTTTTGGGGGCTCCATTTATTCTTTCCTAACTCCCACTATAAATTTTTCTTAATACTCATGAGGGTATATTTCTATTTAACTTAACAAAATATATCTTTCCTTTGTATCTGTATAATTTTAATTATATATAATTCATATCCATATCCTCTATATAAGACTCAATTAAATCATTAAAATAAGCTTTATTAATCTCCTATTACACTTGTTGGGAAACAAATTCATCAAATTCCAATATAATTATCTCTTTAGTAGTGGCTTCCTTAGGTTCATAAACATCATCCAGGGAAAAATTTTACTTAGATTGACCATAAAATACAATATGATTGGAATTATATTGTATTTTAATTAATTAAAAATCACTAACATTAGATTCATTGTATGTTATACTCACTTGGGTGGATCATCCATGAGTTATTGATCTTTAATGAATAACTTTGGATTGATTTATTTAAGAGGAGTAATTAGATATGGATGGTGTTTTTTAAGGAAAAAATATCCTCCTCAAATTAATACTCCATTAATGATGAATATTTATCTTTAATATATAAGGGTCCAATTTTAAATTGACATTAAAAATAATTAAATGCAAGAGATTCAAGAATTCAGTTATCCTCTGCAAGTTTTTTAGTTGGTAGCTCATGTTTCTCATGGAGTTCCTTAGGAATCATATCATAAATTTAGGGGATATAGGTATTTTTATATATTTCTTACTCCTCTTGGATTTATTCTAGAGCAAAGACTATAGGCACTAATTCAACTTATTTTTATTATCTCTTTCTATCCACCAGTTCTTGGATTCTGGTGGCTACTGTATCAATCAGTTACTTTAAATCTCTTAGAATTACATAATGTTATATCAATTTCGGGTCTTTTGGTAAAGATATATTGATGAGATATTAAATTACCTTTACTTAGAGTTCTTCTTTTGTAAGGTACAGGAGTCAATCAAAATAATATTCAATTTTTTTAGATTTTTTTAAATGTAGAAAATGCTATTTACAATTATATATTAGACAATGATAAATCAAATCAACTCCCCAAAAATGTTTAAAAGATGATGTGAAGATTTTAATGGGGATTTATCAAATAGATTTTTTAAAACCTGGAATGAAACCTAGTGGATGACCAAGGTCTCCTTTCAAGGAGTCGGGCCTCGGAGCTTCACTATCTAACACTTATGTATTCTTTTTTTTTAATTTTTTGAAAACTATGAGAAATGATAGTTTAGTGCTTTGGTTTTCTTAATTTTATCAAATTAAAATGGAATGAAAATAGTAAACACTCGTGTTATAATGAAAGGGGTTGGATCCGAGTTCCATTATACGAGTCCTTTATTATCCCACAGTGTTCTTATTCATCAATTGAGTCAATTTAATTCCTCAATTTCCTCTTTATGTAACACCCCAAGCTTCTACGGTACGCTTCTCTTTGAATAATGTGATAGCGTGTGTTGTACACAACACCGAGTTCTAACACACCATAACTAATCAAACTAGACATTATGAATAGTAATACCTACTTTTTGAAATTATATATATTTTATATTTTAAAATGGACTTCATTTTTTGATTCGGAATATCGAATTTAGCTTAAGGTGAAATTTTGGTACTTTTTGGATAACTTTCATATTTTGATAAATAGTGAAAATTACTAAATTTTAATTAAAAACAACTTTTTTAATCAAAATAATTAATAGTGATAAATTATGAATTTGAGTGGTTATAAAGTATATTTAGAATATATTTTTACCATTTAATATAATGTTGTTCATTGGACATAATTTTACAATTAAACCAAACATAAACAAGTGTCAATCTTTTGATAGTTATTATCTCTTAAAAACACGCTTCTTGTTTTGACAGCGGGAATTAATTTTAAATTAATTTCTACCACTTCTGTGTTTTGAATTTAGAAAAATGGATTCCATATTTGGAATCAGGATGTCCAAATTATGTAAATAGGTAACTTTTATTTTTAGACATTTTGAATAATTACTGCGGTAAATATTTTATTTACCATGGTTAAGGTTAAATCCGGTAAATAAGGGTTAAAAAATAATATTATAATAATACTAAATTACCCTAAAACGTGTCCTAGCCTTATTGGTTGATACGGGTTCGACCATAGGCATCTTTGGGTCGATTTTGGGACCCCATGGTGCCACTTGTAGGTGATAGGGACACTTTTTTTTAATTAAGTTAAAATGAATACAAAAATGACACAAGCATATATCTTTTATAAAAACATTTTTTACATAGGGTTATATATGTTGGATTTTAGATTATAAATATTCATTAGAAATATAAAAATATTTCATACATAATGATATATTATTTATAATTTTTAGACATTAAATAATTTAATTTATTTATGACACAAGGATGATGAATTAATTACTATAATAGTGAAAAATTAAAATAATTGATATTATAAATACCCAAATAAATATAATATGAAACTTTTAATGAATTAAGCTAATTTTATAGGATAATATGATATATTAGTATTGATTTAATTGACTTTTTTCTAAGTAATCAATCTGTTATGAGTTTCACAAAAATCAACTATTGAATAGTGTCAAAATTGACATAAAAGAGTTCTTAAAACAAATATTATATTATTAATTGATATTAAATTCCTAAAAATCTAAGTCTTAGCAAAGAGACTTAAATCATGATAGTTTCATAATTAATGGACCACTTGGGTGTCTCTTGGATTTATATAGTAAGTTTATTAACCATATTATATAAAAATACAAAGAGACATTGTAAAAGTGAAACTAATTAACTTAGAGTTAATACTTAAAGATAAGGTTAATATAAGTACCCAAACCTGTATAAATTCTATTGGTTGAGTTGTTTTCGACCCATACCCACCTTAACCTTTAATAATCAACTTTGGAGCCATTTTAAACCGAATATGAATTTATTATAAACTAATATCTCTAGCTTTTCCAAAGGTGCCCCTCACCCCTCTTATAAAAGGGCACTCCTCTTTCTCATTTCTTCACACCTTAAAAGCCTTTTGGTTGGGACAAACTCGGCCCAAATACTCTCCCAAATTCCATCACTACAACCTAGAGTCCTTATTTTTATCAGAAAGCCAACCTAAGGAGCCCTTTTGATCAAATCAAAAGGAAGAAACCGAAGAAGAGGTAATGATTTCACCACCCTTTTCCAAGTTCCTTTCTTCTTCCACTTCTTCTTCCTTTGTTGTTACCATTATAAAATAATAACTCCAGTATCATATATATACTGTTATGGTATTATAAATATGGTACAACCATATTCAGTATTCTATCCACCCTTTGAATAACATGTCACCATACGTGCGTACGTACGGCTTACCGTCTCCACGTCGTGGTGTAATTGTTATTCAATATAATATTATTTGGATGGGTATAATAATGATGTGTAACTCATGTAAATAATAAATATAACATGTTAATTATTCTTTATATATGATATACCATCCATTTATATATTATTTTAATATCAAAAGAATGATATTGTCGCTCGTGCGTACGTACGGACTACCGTCTCCACGAACGCGATGAGGTTCATTCTCCATCATATCCATTCGAGTATAATTATCATTTGATGATTTAAAAAATTATGTTTAAGGACTTGATATAATTCTGGATATGAATAATATATAATCTATCCTTTACAAACATGTCTTACATAACAAAACATATAAAAGAAAACAAGTAAGTTAACACCCGAAACAACGATAATACTAAGATATTATTATCAAATCAATATTAAAAGATCATATATGATATCATATTAATGTATATGATTCTTGTATAATTTAATAACAATTATTTCACCATTATACAGGAGGTTATCCTACCCCAACCAAGGAAAAGTACAAGGTAAGGGTTATTTCACAATCTCTTCATTATCCGAGGTTGTTTAATAGTAATAATCTGTTGGGATCTCTTTATCATACACATCCATGTTTTCTTAAAAATGTATTTCAAAACATTTTTATTATTTACAAGAATATGGGTTAAAGTCATTTATACCCTTGTTTGACTTTTTATAAGATGTCTATAAAAGAATCTTTCCGTCGTTTTCAAAACAAGGTCCTTTTTAACCTTTTCGACAGAATTAAGGTAGGAATGTTTTTTTAACTTATACAGCGGGTGCGGCTATTTTCCACCGTTATAAAATCTTCAAAGATTTCCTTACAATATTATAAGAATATTTTCAAAGAAAATGTTTTATTTTATATGGCTCTTAAATGATTTCAAAAAATAGAAAGAGATATTTCTCTAAAAAGAGTTTTGATTTCATCTATGTCAACATCCTTTGATAGATTTTACGCTTATTTGAAGTTGATTTATTATGATACAAAACTTATATATTGTATTGAAGGTTTTGTGATATGTTTGACTATGGATGTGCTATTTTTATACCATTCATAGTTTATGGTGAAATTATTGACATTTCGTATGCTAGTTTTAATATAAATGTTTATGTTATGTTTAAACCTTTTCATATGGGAATGCATTGGACTTAATATGTGACGGGTGGAGCCCGATATAGCTCCTCGATGCATCAGTAGGTCTCATGAGACAAACTAGTGTCTTGGCACAAGGCCTTGGCAAAATCTTATTTTTAGTCTTGGCACGAGGCCTTGGCTATGTGGTTATGATAGTCTGGCATTATACATTCCAATATTATGAAAGTGGTTATTGATATTTCATGTGATTATTCGAATAGTATAATATTCATGTGAACAAGTAAATGGAATTATTTCATTTTACTTTTGCCATACTATGTTGAAGTTCAAGTTTAAAAGGCTTTTGTTTTAGTAATGCATTGCCTTAAATGTTTATGCTTATTTTGAATGTTCCGCTATATTGTTATCCTTACTAGGCATTTGAGCTCACCCCTTTTCTATGTTTTATTTTTCCCAGGATGTGAAGAAGTAAGTTATGAATGACCTGCAGGGATATTATAAGGGGATAATAGTGTGGACTGTGGAGACATTATGTTGTTGTAGTAGTTTTTCATTTTATGATGTAATGTAAAATTTATGAATATATCTAGTGTTTCCAAGGCTACTAAACCAATCGGTCTTTCGAGATTTGATCTTTCTTGTGATCATGCCAATGTTATGTAATAATGCACCGACTCTGGGTAACTAGGGTCGGGGCGTTACAGTTGGTATCAGATGAAGTTTAGTACAAACCTTGGAAGCTAGATTTAGATAAAATCTGATTAGATCATGTAGACCTAAGATGAACTTTGAGGATTAGTATAGAAGAACTTCCTAGAATTTTGGTATTATAGAGATTTTGTGAGTTTTCCAAGCAATACATCCCTGTCTGGATATGAGCAGGTAGAGGCGGCTCTGGCACAGATGTACCTAGAGGTAAAACCCGAAAACACCGCTTTGAGCTAGACTCGAACGGGAACTGGTGCACGACAACGGGCCTTGTTGCACTCTTGGTTACGACACTCCTGGTGGATATGCTTAGGATAACTCTCATTTTCTTTAAAAATAATTATGAAGGGTTTATGAGTATATACTTCTTCAAAGAAAACATTTTTATGATTATGGATTATATCCATAAATTGTTCAATTTATGTTAAGTGTTTTATAAGTATGGGATTATGTATTTTGATTCATAAACTGATCTAGTTTATGCCATTGTTTAGAAATGTAGCCTAGTGGAAGAAATGGAAACCGTATCAATGCACGCACTCTATGTAGGGATTGCCCTCCTGCTCAAGATAATTATAGTGGAGCTGGTGATGCAACTGGTACCGATCAGCTAATCACCATACTGGGACAACTCACTCAGGTTATGAATAATAACCTTACTCGTATGGAGAATCCTGATCCACAGCATGGAGGATCAATGTTAGATCGATTCATGAGGAAACAACCACCAACGTTCAATGGGAGTACAAATCCCTTAGTAGCTGAGCAATGGATAAATTCCCTAGAGAAAATACTTCAGGCTTTGGGGAGCAATGAAAGGGAAAAAGTTATCATGGCAGTTTACCGCCTCACTGGAGATGCTGATCAATGGTGGTCATTGATTCAAAACACGAAGGAAGATGATGAAGTATCAAATATGGAATGGAGGGAGTTCAAAGATCTGTTTTTAGAAAAATACTTTCCTCACGACCATCAAGCAGATATGGAAAGGAAATTTCTGAGTTTGAGACAGAAGGAGGAGGAGAATGTCACAAAGTATGAAGCTAACTTTACAAGGTTAGCAAGGTATGCTGGAGATTATATACGTAACCCAAGAAGTAAAATTGATCATTTATTTGATGGGTTAAAACCATTTCTCCGTCGAGCATTAGTCTCACAATCCTTTTCATCGTACGAAGACATTGTCTCATGTGCTATCAAGACCGAAAAGGAATTCTCTAAGTCTTATGACTTTAAATCAAAGTAAGAGAAGAAGAGACCTGCTGATCAATCTGGGAATGTAAATAAGGGGAATAAGGGAAAGTTTGAATATCCATCTTGTGGTAAATGCGGGAAGAAACATCCTGGTACTTGCTTGAAGGGAATGGGAGTCTGTTACAAGTGTGGTGAAAAAGGCCACCAAGCTCGTGATTGCAAGGGGAAGAAGGAAGCTACCAATGTTCAGTGCTACAATTGCAGGGAGATGGGGAATTATGCAAATGAATGTCCTAAGCGTCAGGAGAACTTACCTCAGAAAAGGCCAAGGGATCAAGGCCAGGCTTATTCTATCACTACTGCTGAGGTAGAAGCTCTGAAATACGTGGTGTCAGGTAATTTAATGGTTTCCTCAAGTTTAGAAAATGCATTATTTGATTCTGGATCATCGCATTGTTTCATATCTTCCCAGTTTGCTAAGAAAATTAGATATTTCCAATTTGATTTAACAAGGGAGTTGTCAGTTAAAACTCCTAAGGGATGTATCATTGCAACAAAGTTTTGTGAATCAGTCCCCATTAGAGCACATAAATGTTCGTTATCTGCTGATATCATCGTCATACCTATGATTGAGTTTGATATAATCCTCGGTATGGACTGGATTTCGGACAATGATGTGAAGATTTATTGTAAGAAGAAAGAGGTTACGATTCTTGATGATAATGATAAGGAACACCTTATGTTTAGAGAAGAATCGTCACCACCTAATTCTTATTTAGATCCACCCTCAATAGCTCAACTAAATTCAATTATTGGGGAGGAAGAGAATGAAATAATTGTGGGTGAGGAATGGAATGTTCAAATATAGGATGTACTTATTGTGAAAGAATTTGTAGATGTATTTCCGGAAGATTTACCTGGACATCCTCCAGAATGAGAAGTTGAGTTTTCCATTTATTTGATTCCTAGATCAAGGCCTATATCGAAGACCCCTTATAGAATGGACACTGTAGAATTAGTTGAACTAAAGAAACAACTAGAGGAATTGAGTAATAAGGGATTTATTCTCCCTAGTGTTTCTCCATGGGGAGCCCCTGTTCTTTTTGTTAAAAAGAAATATGGATCTATGAGGTTATGTATCGACTACAGGGAGATCAATGCTATAACAATAAAGAACAAGTATCCCCTACCACGCATTGATGATTTATTTGACCAACTGCATGGAGATCAATACTTTTCAAATATTGACCTTCGATCTGGATACCATCAGTTGTGTGTAAAGAAGGAAGACATTCCGAAGACAGCATTTTGAACCAGGTACGGGCATTATGAGTTTACTGTAATGCCGTTTGGATTGACTAATGCACCCTCTGTATTCATGGATCTGATGAATAGAGTTTTCAAGGAGTATATCGATGAATTTGTGGTGGTATTTATTGATGATATCTTAGTATACTCCAAAACCTACGAAGATCATGAAAATCACTTGCGCGTTATCTTGAATACTCTGAGAAGACATTAATTATATGGGAAGTTTAGCAAGTGTGAATTCTGGCTTCATTAGATTTCTTTTCTTGGCCATATTGTCTCTAAATATGGAATATCTGTTGATCCTTCTAAGTACAAGGAAATCCAAGAAGGTCCAGCACCTACGAGTATAACTGAGGTACATAGTTTTATTGGTTTGGCAGGTTATTATCGACGATTCGTCCAGAATTTTGCCCGATTGGCTAACCCATTAACGAACCTCACACGTAAAGGGGTTAAATTTGTTTGGACAAAAGAGTGTGAAGAATGTTTTAAAGAACTTAAGAGAATATTAGTCAATGCTCCTATATTGACTCTACCATCGGGGAATGATGGGTTCGTTTTTTATAGTGATGCATCAAAGAAAGGACTTGGTTGTGTCCTTATGAAGAATGATAGAGTTATTGCCTATGCATCACGACAGTTGAAAATTCATGAACAAAACTATCCTACTCATGATCTCGAGTTAGCAGCTGTGATCTTTTCTTTAAAGATATGGAGGCACTACCTCTATGGTGAAAATGTGAAATTTATACTGATCACAAGAGTTTTAAGTATATCTTCTCACAAAAAGAACTCAACATGAGGAAAAGGAGATGTCTTGAATTACTTAAGGATTATGATTGTACGATACACTACCACCCAGGGAAAGCAAACAAGGTGGCAGATGCTTTGAGCAGAAAATAACATGGAGTTTTGAACATGATGAGAATTGAAAGGGATCTAATTTTCATGGATCTAGTAAAGATGGACATGGGTATAACCAGGGAAGGTGAAAAATCAATGCTTTTTCAAATGGTTGCCAAACCATCTTTACTAGAAAGGATTACGATTTCTCAGACCGATGATGAAGAATTCTAAAAGAAGATTAAAGCTGTGAATGATGGGAGATTGAGAGACTTTGTGTATGAAGATGGAATTTTGAAATTCGGGAAGAGACTTTGTGTTCCCGATATACCTGATCTAAAAAGGGAATTGCTGGATGATGCTCATAGTTCCAATTTCTCTATACACCCTAGGAGCACCAAAATGTATAGAGATTTGAAGGAACATTTTTGGTGGGACAATATGAAGAGGGAGATTGCTGATTTTGTGTCAGGATGTATGGTTTGTCAGCAAGTTAAAGCTAGAAGGTAATAGCCTGGAGGAGTCATGCAACCTATTCCCATACCGGAGTGGAAATGGGACAATATTACGATGGACTTTGTCATGGGGCTACCAAAGACTCCTAGAAGGAACGATGAAATATGGGTTATTGTTGATCGTCTTACCAAGTCAGCACATTTTCTTACTATAAGAGAAGATCTACCCCTGGAACGTCTAGCAAGACTATATATTAATGAAGTTGTTAGACTTCATGGAGTACCCCTATCGATTGTTTCTGATCATGATCCCCGTTTTACTTCAAGATTTTGGAAAAGTCTTCAGAAATCCCTGGATACTGAACTTCATTTGAGCACTGCTTACCACCCTCAGACAGACGGACAATCAGAACAGACTATTCAGAACTTAGAATACATGTTGAGATCTTGCTCACTTGACTTTCAGGGTATGTGGGATCAATATTTACCTCTGGTATAATTTTCCTATAACAATAGCTTCCATTCGAGTATTCAGATGGCACCATATGAAGCGTTATACGGGAAGAGATGTCGTACACCAACCTGTTGGGATGAGGTTGGTGAAAGAAAACTTGTAGGCCCAGAACTGGTGGAGGAAACGATGGAAAAGGTGAAGGTAATCCAAAATTACATCAAAGCAGCTCAAAGTAGGCAGAAGAGCTATGCCGATAATCGAAGGAAGGATTTGGAATTTCAAGTCGGTGATCATGTTTTCCTGAAGGTATCTCCATGGAAGGGAGTCATACGTTTTGTTAAGAAAGGTAAATTGATTCCCAGGTACATCGGACCTTTCGAAATTCTAAACGAATTGGGCTGTGGCTTACCGATTGGAAATGCCGCCAAGTCTCTCCAAAGTTCACGATGTGTTCCACGTATCTATGTTGAGGAAATACATGCTTGACCCAACGCATGTACTCACCTATGAGAAATTAGAACTAGAACCTAATCTTTCCTATTGTGAAGAGCCAGTCAGGATTCTTGATACGAGAGAACAAGTGTTGAGAAACCGGACGACGCGTCTGGTAAAAGTTTTGTGGAGAAACCATAAGATGGAAGAGGCAACGTGGGAACCCGAGGAACTTATAATGAAGAACCACCTGAGTCCTTTCATGCGGTATTATTCTAGAAATTTCAAGGACAAAATTATTTTAAAGAGGATAGAATGTAACACCCCAAGCTTCTACGGTACGCTTCTCTTTGAATAATGTGATAGCGTGTATTGTACACAACACCGAGTTCTAACACACCATAACCAATCAAACTAGCCATTATGAATAGTAATACCTACTTTTTGAAATTATATATATTTTATATTTTAAAATGGACTTCATTTTTGGATTCGGAATATCGAATTTAGCCTAAGGTAAAATTTTGGTACTTTTCGGATAACTTTCATATTTTGATGAATAGTGAAAATTACTAAATTTAAATTAAAAACAACTTTTTTAATCAAAATAATTAATAGTGATAAATTATGAATTTGAGTGGTTTTAAAGTATATTTATAATATATTTTTACCATTTAATATAATGTTGGTCATTGGACATAATTTTACAATTAAACCAAACATAAACAAATGTCAATCTTTTGATAGTTATTATCTCTTAAAAACACGCTTTTTGTTTTGACAGCGGGAATTAATTTTAAATTAATTTCTACCACTTCTGTGTTTTGAATTTATAAAAATGGATTCCATATTTGGAATCAGGATGTCCAAATTGTGTAAATAGGTAACTTTTATTTTTATACATTTTGAATAATTACTGTGGTAATATTTTATTTACCATGGTTAAGGTTAAATCCGGTAAATAAGGGTTAAAAAATAATATTATAATAATACTAAATTACCCTAAAACGTGTCCTAGCCTTATTGGTTGATACAGGTTCGACCATAGGCATCTTTGGGTCGATTTTGGGACCCCATGGTGCCACTTGTAGGTGATAGGGACACTTTTTTTTAATTAAGTTAAAATGAATACAAAAATGACACAAGCATATATCTTTTAGAAAAACAATTTTTACATAGGGTTATATATGTTGGATTTTAGATTATAAATATTTATTAGAAAGATAAAAGGATATCATACATAATGATATTTTATTTATAATTTTTAGACATTAAATAATTTAATTTATTTATGACACAATGATGATGAATTAATTACTATAATAGTGAAAAATTAAAATAATTGATATTATAAATACCCAAATAAATATAATATGAAACTTTTAATGAATTAAACTAATTTTATAGGATAATATGATATATTATGATTGATTTAATTGACGTTTTTAGAAGTAATCAATCTGTTATGAGTTTCACAAAAATAAACTATTGAATAGTTTCAAAATTGACATAAAAGAGTTCTTAAAACAAATATTATATTATTAATTGATATTAAATTCCTAAAAATATAAGGTTCGGCAAAGAGACTTATATAATGATAGGTTCATCATTATTGGACCACTTGGGGGTCGCTTGGATGTATATAGTAAGTTTATTAACCATATTATATAAAAATACAAAGAGACATTGTAAAAGTGAAACTAATTAACTTAGAGTTAATACTTAAAGATAAGGTTAATATAAGTACCCAAACCTGTCTAAATTCTATTGGTTGAGTTTTTTTCGACCCATCCCCACCTTAAACTTTGAATAATCAACTTTTTAGCCATTGGAAACCGAATATGAATTTATTATAAACTAATATCTCTAGCTTTTCCAAAGGTGCCCCTCACCCCTCTTATAAAAGGGAACTCCTCCTTCTCATTTCTTAACACCTTCAAAGCCTTTTGGTTCGGCCAAACTCTGCCCAAATACTCTCCCAACTTCCCTCACTACAACCTAGAGGCCTTAGTTTGATCAGAAAGCCAACATAAGGAGGCCTTTTGATCAAATCAAATTGAAGAAACCGAAGAAGAGGTAATGATTTCACCACCCTTTTCCAAGTTCCTTTCTTCTTCCACTTCTTCTTCCTTTGTTGTTACCATTATAAAATAATAACTCCAATATCATATATATACTGTGATGTTATTATAAATATGGTACAACCATATTCAGTATTCTATCCACCCTTTGAATAACATGTCACCATATGTGCGTACGTACGGCTTACCGTCTCCACGTCGTGGTGTAATTGTTATTCAATATAATATTATTTGGATGGGTATAATAATGATGTGTAACTCATGTAAATAATAAATATAACATGTTAATGATTCTTTATATATGATATACCATCCATTTATATATTATTTTAATATCAAAAGAATGATATTGTCGCTCGTGCGTACGTACGGACTACCGTCTCCACGAACGCGATGAGATTCATTCTCCATCGTATCCATTCGAGTATAATTATCATTTGATGATTTAAAAAATGATGTTTAAGGACTTGATATAATTCTGGATATGAATAATATACAACCTATCCTTTACAAACATGTCTTACGTAACAAAACATATAAAAGAAAACAAGTAAGTTAACACCTGAAACAGCGATAATACTAAGATATTATTATCAAATCAATATTAAAAGATCATATATGATATCATATTAATGTATATGATTCTTGTATAATTTAATAACAATTATTTCACCATTATACAGGAGGTTATCCCACCCCAACCAAGTAAAAGTACAAGGTAAGGGTTATTTCACAATCTCTTCATTATCCGAGGTTGTTTATATGTAATAATCTACTGGGATCTCTTTATCATCCACATCCATGTTTTCTTAAAAATGTATTTCAAAAAAAATTTATTATTTGCAAGAATATGGGTTAAATTCATTTATACCCTTGTTTTACTTTTTATAAGATGTTTATAAAGGAATCTTTCCGTCGTTTTCAAAACAAGGTCCTTTTTAACCTTTTCGGCAGAATTAAGGTAAGAATGTTCTTTTAACTTATACGGTGGGTGCGGCTATTTTCCGCCGTTATAAAATCTTCAAAGCTTTCCTTAAAATCTTATAAGAATATTTTAAAAGAAAATGTTTTATTTTATATGGCTCTTAAATGATTTCAAAAAATAGAAAGAGATATTTCTCTAAAAAAAGTTTTGATTTAATCTATGTCAACATCCTTTGATAGATTTTACGCTTATTTGAAGTTGATTTATTATGATACAAAACTTCTATATTGTATTGAAGGTTTTGTGATATGTTTGACTGTGGATGTGCTATTTTTATACCATTCATAGTTTATGGTGAAATTATTGACATTTCGTATGCTAGTTTTAATACGAATGTTTATGTTATGTTTAAACCTTTTCATATGGGAATGCATTGGACTTAATATGTGACGGGTGGAGCCCGCTATAGCTCCTCGATGCATCGGTAGGTCTCATGAGACAAACTAGTGTCTTGGCACAAGGCCTTGGCAAAATCTTATTTGTAGTCTTGGCACGAGGCCTTGGCTATGTGGTTATGATAGTCTGGCATTATGCATTCCAACATTATGAAAGTGGTTATTGATATTGCATGTGATTATTCGATTAGTAGAATATCCATGTGAACAAGTAAATGGCATTATTTCATTTTACTTTTTCCATACTATGTTGAAGTTCAAGTTTAAAAGTCTTTTGTTTTAGTAATGCATTGCCTTAAATGTTTATGCTTATTTTGAATGTTCCACTATATTGTTATCCTTACTGGGCATTTGAGCTCACCCCTTTTCTATGTTTTATTTTTCCCAGGATGTGAAGAAGTAAGTTATGAATGACCTGTAGGGATATTATGAGGGGATAATAGTGTGGAATGTGGAGACATTATGTTGTTGTAGTAGTTTTTTATTTTATTATGTAATGTAAAACTTATGAATATATCTAGTTTTTTCAAGGCTACTAAACCAATCGGTCTTTTGAGATTTGATCTTTCTTGTGGTCATGCCAATGTTATGTAATAATGCACCGACTCTGGGTAACTAGGGTCGGGGCGTTACACTTTATATATGAATTATGGAACTTACGTACATAATAAGACCTCCCAATTCATTTCTATCCCACTTCCTCTATTTTGAGGAGGTGGTGAATTTTCTCAAAAGTGGAACTCACTATCCCTTTACTAAGATCTATCATATGTTATTCATCTCTCAGTCCACACAACTCCACCTGTATGTTGTGTAGACTTATAAAAGGTGGGAGAAAATGTTTGATGGATTGGAGAATGAAATATTTAATTGAAAATATAAGATGAGTAACATATATATTCCTCTCTCTATTTTACTGGAACATCAAGGTAAAGAATTAGAAATCAAAAATAAAGAATAGGGATTCATAATACCTAAATAAATCTCCCTCAAGGACCTATCCCTTGAGTTAGTTCTCCATAATCATGGAGTTAGAGAGATAACATCACCACACATAGGTTGAATAAAATTAAAGTAACTGGGTAATAATAAAAAATAATTTAATAATGAAGGGATAATTGAAATTAAACACATAAATTATAGTGATTACCAACTAAAATTATTAGATGCCAAATATTTTCTATTCATTTAGGGGAAACATATTTATAGTTATAATAAGTGTTATACTTAATTTTTAATGAATTTATATGTTGTTAGTCTATTTAAGTTATTCCTCCTCAGATGGATTCCATGTTTACAAATTGAAGGGTTGTGATTAATTCATTTGAAACATCTTCATAAATCTTTTTATATCATAAATTATCTATACAATTGTGCTTTATAAACCTTTGAGAATATTCTTAACCTAATTCTATCCACTAATTTTCATAGTAGAGGAAATTATACTCTTTTTGGAATGATCTTGTGAAGAGTACCAGGGATAAAAGTGTTGTAGATTGTAAAATATAAATAGTCTTGAGCCTGAACTTAAGTGGAATTGGAATGAGCCAGCTTGTAGGCTTCCAAAATTATAGTCCTTCACATAATTTTGGATTTGAGTGTTGGGTTGATCTTGAGAAATAGGTGAGGCCTAATTATGAGGTTCGAGTCTCGATATTACTGAGAAGGGATCTATACTAGTTTAGGGGTATCATTTTCTAAAATTTATCATTTTTATACTTTTTACTACAATTGGATTGATTGATGGATGAAAGTGTGTGTCTGGTCAGTTGTCTTGTGCTGCAGGCGAACCAGTGTAGATGTCCCCTTTACACATATCATCAAGTACCTAGTGTGAATTTTTTGGTGTAGTGGATGTTCATGGAGATGATAAACACATCTATATAAGAAGAAAAATGGATCAACACATGAATTTAATGTGGTTTAGAAATTGTGCCTAAACCCATAGGAGAAAAGGGGTAGTTTCTATTTATTTTCTCCAGATGACACGTCAGTGTATACACATCAATATTACAATGGTTTTTTATTACAGTTCATGGGATTAAATCCCATTATATATAGGATAGATTCTACAATGTCAAGGGTTGGTTCACCAAACTTCATCTACCCTTGAGAAATCTTCTGTCGTCGACTGTGGTCCACCATGTTGACTACCCACCAAACAAGACATATTCTTCTGTTGAAATAATAACCCATCTGTTGCAGTTACTGACAAAGTAGAATCACCCATTGATTTATCCCAAAATTGGGAGTGGCCCCCACAAATATCTCCCTCACAACCAATTTTGGTTAGAAGCTAGACCAGTCATCTCCTAGAAAGCGTCAAGTTTCTCTTTCAGTAGAACTTTAGTCATCATGTCTTCCCCAATATCATTGGTATGTATTTTTTTCAATTTTCAACAATATTTATTCCATAACATTTCAGATCCAGTGGTATCGCACATCGATGTATTTGGACCTAGAATGAAATATTGGGTTCTTACTGAGATGAATAGGACTCTAACTATCACAACATAGAATATAATTCTCACAAATATATCCCAAATCTTATAAATATTTCTTCATCTATAGTATCTCCTTGCAGCCCTCAATGACCATGATATATTTTGATTCTATGGTAGACATGATAATACACTTCTAAAGTCATGATTTCCATTATATTACTCCCCCTGTAAATGATATCAGGTACCCATATATGGATTTCTTCATGTCTATATCTCCAACCATATATGTATATGTGTATCCTTCTAAAATAGTTTTTCCATTTCAAAAACATAAAAATGATTAGATATACCTTGGAGATACCTTAATATCTATTTGATCATTGTCTAATTCTCCTTTTCTAGATTTGATAAGAATATACTCACAATGCCAACAATGTGAGTAATGTCTGGTATGGTGCACGCCATGGAATACATAAGACTGCCAACTAATAACTAATAAGGAACTTTTTCCATTTCTATTTTCTCCTCCTCAGTTCAAGGAATCTGACTTATCATGTGCCTAAAATGGCTCACAAGTGGAGTTATAACTGGTTTCACCTTTCTCAAGTTGAATCCTTCAATAACCTTCTCAATGTACCAATACGGAGATAGAAAAATATTTTGATCCCTCCTATCATGATTAATCATCATACCAATAATCTGAGTAGTATCTATCAAGTCCATCATTTCAAAAGTCTTTTTCAACTCTTTATTCAGCCTATTAATCTTGGTGATATCTCTGCCAATAATCATAATATCATCAACATAAATTAAGAAGATAATTAAATAACCATTAGAAAACTGTTTGATGAAAACATAGTGATCATCATTCATCCTCTTATACTCGTTTTTCTCTATTAATGAGCCAAATTTTTTGTACCACTACCTCAGTTCCTATTTCAAACCATATAATATTTTCCTAAGTTTTTATATCAGGTTTTTTTCTTTCACCTATAATCCCTCTATTTGTTCCATTTATATCTCCTCATCAACATTACCATGTAAGAAAGATGTCTTTACATACAGTTATTGAACCTCTAGGTTCAGACTAACCGCCAATCTAAGAACAAATCTGATAGATGACATTTTAACCATAGAAGAAAAAATCTACTCAAATTCAACACCTTTTTCTGACTGAATCCCTTCACAACCATTTTGGATATTTATCCTAGTTGTGATTTTCATCCTCTCCTTTGATTCTGTATACCCACTTGTTCTTTAGTTTCTTCTCTCCATGTGTTAACTCTACTAAATCAAATGTGTTGTTCTTGTGCAGGGATTGAATATCCACTTGCATGGACATCTTACATTCCATCTTATGATGACTCTTGATCACATCATCATAACTTTATATCTCTACCCCTTCAGTGAGCATCACATACTCATGTGGTGACTATCTATGACTCGATTGTCGTTCTTTACTGGATCTATTACACTACGCTTCAGGGGGAACCTCTTATATAATATCATATTATAGAGACATATCAATAGATGGAGACATATTACCTATTAGTGATTTATCATTAGTTTTGTGTATATCTATCTCACTATTTGGTACTAATGGTGGTGGGACTGGTTCTATACTGACTGGAATTTCCTCAGACTTAAAATTCTTTACATTGTTTCAATTCTCAAAATCTTAAATCATCTAATCCTTAAGAAAAATTACATCTCTACTTCTGATGATCCTCCTGCTAATAGGATCCTAGAGTCAGTATCCAAACTCTTCATGATCTTATCCCAAAAATATAAAATGATTTCCTTTTCTATCCAACTTCGCTCGCTCATATTTTAGGATGTGAACAAATTCCTTGGATCCAAATACTCTAAAGTGTTTTTATGAAACATCCTTACCTGTAATGATATTTTCTGGAACATCATAGTTTAGTAGAACTAATAGATAAAGGTTTACAAGATCAACTGCGGTCCTCATTGACTCCCCCCAAAAGGTGTTTAGCAGCTTTACATTTTAGATCATACATCTTACTCTATCACAGATTGTTCTATTAATCCTCTCAATAAGACCGTTATTCTTCCCATGTCGGGTACTGTTATCCAATGATTCTCATATTCTCTTTTTTACCTACCCCTACACGAACGACCCCATGATGGTCATGTTTAAAGGATTATCGGGAGAATTGGGATTGTTCTAGGGGTTATGACTATGGTGATGCTGAACTGGGTGGCTGATGGGTGAGTTTTGTGGTTGGTTCCCAGTGGAGGTGATTGTGGCGGATTTGGTTCACCTCGGGTTCTAGGGATACAGCTTCAGGTTTCTGGTTTGTGATCCATCAGATCATTTTGCAGGTTTATGGGTGATGTGGGCACACATGGGCGGCATTAGATGTGTGCTTCCTAACGTGTTCCCTTTGTTTTGAGGCAGGTCTATCTTTGAGTTTATTCCTTGGCTGGCCTATTTTGCCTTATTTTGGAGTGGGTGTGTTTTAGGACTAGACTCCTCAATATTCCTATTATGTTGTGCTATGTTTTTTTTGTCTTGTACTTTTATGAAAAATTTAAAAAAATGTTTTGAGGTTCTGTAAGATCGTTATTCTAAGGCTTCTTTGGTACTTATTATTTTATCCTACTGCCAAAACTCATACATTATTCCCCAAATAGACCATGGTACTCTCCTATATTATCTACCCACATATACTTTAATCATATACCTATTTATCTTTCCACCTTCACATGAAACTTCTTAAAAAATCATTCACTTGATCTTTAGTTTTAAAATAAATGGTACAAACTTTTCTAGAATGATCATATATTAAGGTAACAAAATAAAATTCATCTCTCATTGAATTAGTTCTCATCATGTAGACATTGGTGTGAATCAAATCTAAAACATTTTCTTTTCTAGATGATATATAACCATGAAATGATACTCTGTGTTTTTTTCCATGATGAAAACAACACAAGTATCTAAGTGTGTAAATTTTAGTCCTAGAAAGAGATCTATCCTGGAGAGTATTTTGATTCCTATCTCTCTCATGTGACTAAGATTCCTATGAAAAACTTCTACTAGATCATATTTTCTTTTTGTATTGACATCTCTTCCACACAGTCTAGAATCTATGAGATAAAGAGAATAATCTTTCTTTCCTTTAGTAATTACCAATTTACATTTGGTAAGCTTCCATATACCATCACCGAATGAAATAACATATCCATTGTCGTCAATCATTTCATTGGATATCATATTGAGGAAAATATATTGAACATGCCTCAAATCCTTAAATAATAACTTGCAACCAATATTAGTCTCCAAAAAATATTTCCAATACAAATCATTTTCAATACACTATCATTTCCCATATTCACATGTCTGAAACTTCATGAAGTGTAATATGATAAGGAATCTCTTCTAGAAATGACATGGAAAGAGCCGCTGGAATCGATCACCCATATCAATTCCTGACTTGCAAGATTGACCTGATTGTCATCTTGAATAATAACGATTTATTTATTTACAACTACAATATCATTATTCTGGGTCTTTCCAAAATGATTCCTATAAACTACCTTCAGTATAGTACACACCTGTAATAAGTTTATAGACTTTCCAAAATGGTGGAACTTCATGTCATATATCAATTGGTATTTTGATCTATTTATTCTTTGTAGACATTGATCACGGTGTTGTATTCCTATGCTTCATCCCTACCATTTCTGCTTCCCTTACCATTCACTAACAAGAGCCTCTAATTCAGGTGTATGTCCCTCATATTTTCTTCTAAACTCTTCATTTATCATTCTATATTTAACAATATACAGGGTTAGTGTTCCATGAGTATTTTAATTGCTGGACGACATAACTAGTGTGTCCCACACCTTTGGTAAAGTACTCAACATTAATAGTTCCTTCAACTCATCGTCAATCATCATTTTCATCAAATTCAACTAATAAATAGTACCTTGGAACTCCCTCATCTTTTTTGATAAGTTAGTCCCATATTTGTGCTTCAAGTTTTAAAGATGGAATATCAATTTTCTTTATTCTGCATAGTTTTCCTCACATACATCTTTTCAAATTTTCACTATAGAATGGAAGTATAATTTTCAGTGGAAAAATTATAGAAGATAATCTAGTCAATCCAATGTCTGATTTGGGAAGCGCATTTCTGTTGAGCATGACCCATTCTGCAACAATTGGTGGGGTTCCATTTGTCTTCTTCTCATCGAATTGATTGCTTGTTGATAAATCCTATGTTTGTGCTTTAATGGGCTTAGCAGTCCCCACTATTGGTTTCCATAAACCTTTAATATACAAAAGATCCTCCATTTTTGGTTTCCATAGGGAATTATTAAAAGAGTTAAGCTTAATCATGTTACCAATATTTTCTTCTATTGATGAAGAAAAAAAATTTAAAATCTAGCCATATAGATGTGTTCAAAATTGACCAAATATATAGAATCGACTCCTAAATCGTAGAAAATAGACTCTGATTGGCCAAGATAGAGCCAAAACAATTTCAACGGCCTAGATCAACCGATGAGGTGGCACTAATGTGGCTCACTAGAACATTGGCTGGAAAATACACCAGAAATTTACCTCCAGTTTGAATAGTGTCATTTTTTCTGGGAAGGGGCTACTATAGCACCTACTGTTTGACCGAAACATTGATTAGCTCTACTAGCTTCGTTTCAGATCCATTTTTTATGCCACTTAAACCATTGGAATCATCTCACCAAGATCTTCATGGATCTAGACTCAAAACAATTCTTACCACCTTTAGTTTTTTTGTCACTATAAAATCTTCTCTACTTGTCATTGTTTCAACCCAAACCCTTGGATACTACATTTTTTGCACAGCGGATGTTCATGGTGATGATAAACACACAGATAGAAGAATAAAAATTTATCGACACCTGAATTTAATGTGTTTATACAATGGTTCCTACATCCATGGGATAAAAGGAGGCCATTTCTATTTATTCTCTCTAGATGAAATGTTAGTGGATACACATTAGTATTAAAATGGATTTTTTACTTATTACAATTCATGGGATTCAATCTCGTTATATAGAGAATAGATTCTGCAACATTAAGGTTTTGTTCACCAATCATCATCTACCCTTGAGAAATATTCCACTACCAGATTCTATCCACCACGTTGGATACCCATCAAATGAGATCCTTATTTTATTGGAAAAATACCCCATTTATAGAATTTTCCAACAAAATGGAATCATTCACTGATTTCTACCAAAATTAGGAGTGGCCCCCATAGATCATACATTTGAAACTACAACTTGTGAATGGGAAATAATTGATGCATCTTCATCACCTACATTGGGAGAAAATAAGGTTAATATAGTGATAATAGTGTGTTAACCATCATTTCTTACTTAGCTTCATCCAAGCATGATCTTTGATCCAATTCGGGTGTGTAGAGAACAAAAACACTACTCAGGTTCAGATTTATCAGTGGATTATGGTTTGAACTAGTTATCTTAACTGATTTTGATCTTCAAGATTCAATTGGCCTCTTTTATTTTGGATTTAATATTATAATTTTAGCCTTAACTTCCCTAGTTCGGTGTTCTGGTGAACTCGGTCTCAATCACATCAAACTAGTTTGGGTTATGAAACTACCGATTTGATCTGGGGTATTCCATGATTTGAAACTTTTTCCTCATTCAAATTTTCCACATATCCATGTGAATTCACTTCATCATACATGGGAATAGGAGTAATGTGTAGTACCTCAAATAATGGTGAAGGTATAAAAGGATTTATCATGGACAATCTCTCACAGAAGTAGGATCTTCTTGTAGAAGGTGAAGAAGGTGAACATGGTCAAATAGAGGTGTGAATATCCATATATGCATGTTCATAGAAGTATGTGCGAATGGTCAAAGTCATAATTAATTAGAATTGGTGGAAGTTCATGGAATGAATTTCCTCATTGAATTATGGGATATATAAACATATGGATCATGAATAGAAAAATGCTTCATGGAAGTATGCCTTCTTACGGAAGCACATGTACAGGACACGAAAGTATGCCGTTATAATTTTCTAGCCAATATAATTCAAATCTAAAACTAAATGTGGTCCAATTCTGGATTGAAATTTAAATATTTTAAATTTATAGTATTTTATAAAATTTTCAATTTATTTGTTTAAAACTTATGAAAACAAAATTTAATTATTATATTATTCAAAAAAACTTATAAACCATTAAATATCATAATATAAATACATTAAAAAATAAAATTCCAAATGTCCAAAAATAATGCATGGTTTCTTCTTTAAATCCAAAAATAATAATGAAATATGTTAAAAACATGATTTGATTCAATTCACAATAAAACTCAACGTTATCAAAAATTATCAAATATTAATGATTTTATCAGGATTTAAATTAATTAAGGGGAAATTATCAATGAAATAAAGACAAAAAATTTGAAATTTTGAGCTCTCACCATACTTCAACATTATTACCCTTTTTGATAATTACAAAAAACAAACCACATTTCTCACCCTTTTTGAAAATGATCACAAAATTTAAACAAATTTACCTATATTAAATATACCAACGGTTTAAGATAGATTACTAAGAAAGAAATTAAACCTTCTAGTGTTAAAATTGACCAAAAAAATCTCCCCCTTAATGATTACTAGGAAAGAAACTAACCCAAAAATTAACAACAAACTAATTATTATGCTTCCCTAAATTCACGTATATGCATACTTAAAACTATACTAGTGTATGGTAGTATAAATTATTTTGAAAAAATATTTTAAAATACTTGAGACATGAAAATATTTCATGATTTTAAAATTATGATTTTCAATTAATTCAATGGTAGGAAAGTTTTATAGCACAAGCTAGTGAGAATTATGAAATTTCATCATGCATACTAATAGAATTAATATTAGAAGAAAACATAGTTTAACTACCTATAATAATATTCTATAAATTTATATTTCCATTATACCAAGATTATTTTTGATTTTATCAACCTCAGCTAAACCTAGGGGTTTAGTAAAAAATTTGTCTTATTAATCTTATTTAGAAACAAATTCTAAAAAAATATTTCTTTTTTGAATATAGTCTATAAGAAAGTGATGTATGACATAAATTTTTTATTTATAGAGTTCTATAAAGGATTCTTAGAGATAGAAATTATAGAATTACTGTTGTAAAAATTAGGATCTTCTCAAAATTAAAACTAAAATCATAAATTTTTTTCTTAATCAATAAAGACTGTGAACAAAAGGATGCAAAAAATATATACTCACTCTCAGTATTTGATAAATCCCATAAATTTTATTTCTTGTAACTTTATGAAACTAAAAATTTTCAAAGAATGTGACACATGCCTACTGTGTTTTTTATATCTATTTTTCAACAATGAAGTTCAGAATATAAAAACCTCATCAGTTCAACTTAAGTATGTGTTGAGTAAAATAATCTGAGATTCATAGACCCTTTAACATACTTAATTACTCTTTTAAAATATATAAAATTAATTTATTTTCTATTAGATTGGAATCAAGAACATATACATACTAAAAACATCAAATAAATTATAAATGCTATTAAATAATGTAATATATCAATCATTACTCTAAAAAATTATTATTTATAGTTTTATAGATTAATCATAATCTTACTTTCAAAAAGTATTCTTTGGAATATTTTAGATTTTACAAACATTAAGACCAAACCTTTTAACCAATTATTTGGTATATTTTTCTTGATTAAAAAAATACCATATTTCCTTTTAATTATTTGTCATTATGTAAAGAACATAATCTCACTCATATGACTCGTGTCATAATCCAAAGATACTAGATTTGAAAATTCAATAAAAATTAAATCACTTGAGTATCCAAATATAATATCATTAACATGTATTTGAATTGTAAAATAATCTTTTTAATATCTTTTAGTAAATAAATTTGGATCAAATTTTATTTTTTCAAATAAGTTATTCAAAATAAATAATGAAAAACAACAATACCAAGATTGAGAAACTTATTTCAATCCATAAAAATAATTTCAATATTTTAAAACATGGTTATGTTTATATTCAATCTCAAAACCCAATGGTAGTTTTAAAAAATAATTTTAGAAATATAAAAATTCAAAAAATCACTTTTAACATCCATCTGAAAAATTTAATTCCATAATGAAATGAATATGCAATAAGAATTGTTATAGATCTTAATCAAGAAATCAGGGAAAATTATTCTTTAAAATCAATTCCATATTCCTGATTATATAATTGAGCCACAAACTTGGCTTTTTTTATAATTATTTAACTAGATAATTTAAATTATTTCTAAAGATCCATTTAGTTACAATAGTATTTTGATCCTTAAGGGGTTGGACAAGGCTCTAAAATTTATTCTAATCAAATTAATTTAATTATTTAAGCATTTACATATTTAAATTTGGATCACATAAATCTGTATCAACATTTTGAAAAAAAAAGCATAAATAAACTCTTGGAAAGCACAAAAATTTTATAAGAATGTGAACTTTGCATCCAAATACTCTAAAATAACCAATTCTAAGATTCCATTGTTTCCAAATTTCATAAGGTGTCTTATTTGAAAATATATAATGCAGAATTTGATTAGGAACATGATAATATGATTTAACAACTTCTTCCCAAAAATATTTAGGAGAAGGGTAATCATTTAACATTGTCTTTTCCATTTATTATAAGGTTATTTTTTTCTTTTTTACCACACCATTTTTTTTGTAGAGTCCTAGGGGTTGAAAATTATGATTATTCACATTATCTTCATAGAATTTATCAAATTCCATATTTGAGAACTCACCACCTCTATCAGTTCTAATTGAAAAAATTAGATAACCTTTTTCATTTTGAACCAATTTACAATATGAAATCAATTTAGAAAAATTCACATATTTATGTGAAATAAAATAAGTCCATGTAAATCTACTACAGTCATAAAAAAATAGGGCTTTTTCAAGACTAAAAATTATCTTATGGATAAATAAATCCAAATGTAAAATTTTAAGTATTATGTAATTCTATACCTCTTGGAAAAACATGAATTATTATTTAAATTTATTTTATTTTAAGCATGAATCACATACATAGGTGTTTTCTAGTTTCAACTCAAGAAAATCCAACGCCATTTTCCTTTTGTAAATCTTGTGTAAAAACCTGAAACTTTTATGGACCAATATTATATATAATAAAACATTAACATATTGTAAAACATTTAAACATTTGACATTTGGTTCAGTCAACTTAACAAAATTAATTTAATAAATATTATCCTTTTTGTTTGAATAAAACAAGACAAAATATACTTTGAAAATAATAAACTTTTCAATTTCAAATTTCACATTCATATTATCATCAAAAACTTATTATATAATTATTAAATTTTGTTTTAAACCTTCAAAAAACAAAATATTTGAGATAACAACTAAATTTGAAATTCTAACTTTTCCAAAACCTTTTAATTTTCCATTTTAATTTTCACTAAAAGTAACACTACCGTCACTACACAAATTAAAAAATATAAATTTAAAAATATCACTAGTCATATATCATGACCATATGTTATCAATGTACCATAAATCCATTTTGATTATTCCAAGACATGTTTCCTATAGAAATATATTTAATAAATCTTTAGTACCCATAAAAATTTGGGTCTAATTGGGATATAAAAAGAATTATAGGGAACCCAAAATTATTTCAAGAAATATTTTATAGTTGTTATCAATGCCAAAGGTTTGTGTCATATTTTTTAACAAGAGGTGTAGGATTTATTGGATATGAGTATAGAGTTTGTAAGTAATAAATAAGTAAAGAATCATGAGTTTTATTTCACAATAGTACAAAAAAATAATCTAGGAAGACCACACCCATTGTGGATGGCGTTTTGGATAATCCAAGAAAGTTCACACCCATGGTGGAGGGCGTGTTGGTGAGAAGTAGTGCCAAAATGGGCAAGAAAAATCCATGTGCAGTGTCCATGGTAAAATGGGGATGCCCAAAATGGGTGTAGTGGTGTCTAAAGGTGGTCATGGTTGACAGGTGGAGCAGGAAGACAAAATGGAAAAGTAAAGGGGATCATTCCCATTGTGATTGGTTTTTTGAAGGAAAAAATAGCAAAGTATGTTTCATCAGGTCATAGTGGAAGGAATGTAAACATGGGAATCACTAATTTTTAGAGAAGTGACTCAAGTGATGCCTGATCTAGATGTTTAACGTTTCATACATCATGTATCTTAGTTTTATACCATGATATAAGACATGATCAATGGTGATTTGTAGCATTGATGATGGTGGATTAATTGGTAAATTAGTTTACACTATAATAAGAGAGGGAAGTACCATGAAGAGGTTATCTTGGTGACTAATTATTAAGGAGATTGTGGAGGAGTTATTGGCAGTTTTATTACCCCCATAATTCTACTGACAGGTATCCAAGTGATGGGCATGTTTTCTTCCTATTTGAATAATGGAGATCGAATGAAGGTAGAGTATAAATATTTTGCATGGTGTCATATCCTATTTTCAATGGATAAATAGAGGTGTTTCATGTTAGGGGTTGGAAATAAGGATATTGGAATCCATTGAAGAATATTCCAAATAAGAATAAATATATTTTTTCTAACAACAATGGAGAAGTTTTTCATGAGGATTTATTCACATTTTGGGAAGAAATATCCCAAGTGGATGTCAATAGAGAATATATCTACACTTAAGGATGAATTCCATGAAAGTGATGTTAGATAAGGGACTTACATATCAATAAATTATAAAGGTATCATTTCTACCAGTAATGAGCCAAGAAATCAAAGTTCAAGGGTGTGAACCTTAAGAAGTAGTGATTGATCATTAAAAACATTAAGGTAGTGGGTCTGGGAAAGGAGTGACTCGGCCCAAACATTTTAAGGGGATTGACCCCTATGAAGAATACTGATATCTTTAGTGTATTTTAGTGCATGGTATAATGATGATGAATTCTCTTTGGATGTATCCCAATGATGGTGAACTAAGTAAATTCTTGTGCCCCAATTAACTTAATAAATGCACACCAAAATAGATCAAGAAACCTAAAGTATATTTGGTAGAATAGTATAATAAGTAACCCTCAGGGTTGAGAGGTCAATATCCTTTATGGAAAGTGATAAAAAAAGTATTTAGAGTTTTAATTGCTCAAAAACTTTACATACCCTGATTCACCCACGCCCCCCCCCCCAGGGTAATGACACGCTAATCCCCTATTAAAGGTCCAAAAAGTGGTATCAAATGTTGGGTTCATTTTTCTTGTATTTTTTATTACGCTAACTTGATCTGATGTGCTTTAAGAAAATTGAATCCACAATTAAGACACCTTCATATGATAAGAATAACTTCAAAACATAGAAAATCACTAGTGAAGAAATCGTTTTTTATGTCACCATTTTTTACGTCGGTTATATATAACCGACGTAACAATGCGGCGAGTAGATTTTTCACGTCAGTTATTTTAATAATTGACGTTACAAATCGCGCATGTTGGGTTTTTACGTCGGTTATTTGATAACCGACGTAAAAAACCAAAGCGTGGGAGCCTTTTTACGTCAGTTTTAAGATAACCGACGTAAAAAAGCTAAAAAATAGTTTATAACGTCAGTTATATAATAACCGACGTTATAAATCATTTAAAAAAATTAAAGCCCGTGTTCTGTCATTTACGATTTTTTCGATTGACAGTCGCCGGCTCGTCTCTCTCTCGCGCGGTAAACCCTAATCGGCTCGTCGATCGCCTGCATTACACTCATTTTGGCTTCATTTTTTATCTTCTTCACTGCTCTCGGATCTATCATCTCAACTCGCGACATTCAAGTAAGCCTTCCACGAATTTATTTCGTTCGTTTTTGTTTCGATTCTTGATGTGCTTTTCGTTCGTTTTTGAATCTCGTGGAATTTTTTTATTGAAAATGGTTATTATGTTCATTCAACTCGCAACATTCAACTCACAAATGATTATTAAAACATTTTGGATTAGCTTCAGCAAAATCTGAAAAATAATGGGTGGTACTGTAACGTTCCATTCTTCCAGCAACATTATTATTTTCATTCCCTAAGTTATAAAAATAAGTATTATGTAGGATGATTCAAAAATTTAATCTGTGAGATGAGTTGATTTATGTGTGAAACCCAGGCCAAAAAAATATGTATTTTTTTATTGGTATTACATATATATAGTTCGACATATACTTTTTTTACATTACCATGATATTAACATTACTTTTTCTAAAGAAATATTAATGTCCTTATATTATATATCAGATAAAAAGGATATAGTAATTCTAATATATAATCAGAATGATCAGATAATATGACAATATTATTAAACATAAAACAAATGGTCTATATTCATATTTTTAACATGACACTTACGATGTATAGCTATTTGGTGTTGGGTACTTATGAAAACTACTACTACTTTCAAGATTTGTTTTATATTTTAAATTGTTTTATATTCAAATTATGATTTTTTTCATATAAACATGTTTTGTCTTATCTTAAAAATATATATATTTTTTTGATATTTGTTATAGGTAATAATGAGTCGAAGTTGGATTACGGCACATCGAATGAGAAATGAATTTGAGGAAGGTGTTGATGCCTTTTTGGAATTTGCAAAATGAAATGTTCCAAGTAGTGACATTTTTTTCTGTCCATGCCTGAAATGTTTGAATATGAAGAAGTTGAAAAGTAGATAGATAAAAGATCATCTGATATGTCATGGTTTTAATCCGAGTTACAGCCCTTGGATTTGGCATGGTGAAACTGGACGGAATGTCACTGATGATGATGATTCGCAAGATGGTAACTCCGATGGAATTGAAGAAATGATTCGCGATATTGCAGCAGAACAAATTGAGATAGAACCGACAGTTGCACGTCTATATGGTGATGCTGAAAACCCATTATATCCTGGTTGTACAGATTTTACGGTTCTGTCGGCGTTTTTAAGATTGATTAACCTAAAGGCGAAGCATGGATGGAGTGACAGAAGTTTTACAGAGCTGCTACAATTGATGAAAGACATTCTTCCAAAAGATAACGATCTTCCAGATTCACATTACAAAGCCAAGAAAATATTATGCCCGATGGGATTGGGATACAAGAAAATACATGTCTGTCCGAATGACTGCATTATATATAGGAAGGAATATGAATTTCTGTCAGAGTGTCTAAAATGTGGGACATCACGGTATAAGGTGAAAGAAAAATCACAGGGTGATGTAGAGATTAAAAATCACCCTTCAAAGGTATTTTGGTATCTTCCTATAATTAATCGTTTCAAACGTTTATTTGCTAATTCACATGATGCAAAAAGGTTAAGATGGCATGATGAAGAGCGGGTATGTGATGGAAAAATACGTCATCCAGCTGATTGTCCACAATGGAAGAAAATTGATGCGCAGTATTCTACATTTGGAAATGAAATAAGAAATCTCATACTAGGGTTGTGCACAGATGGAATGAATCCATACCGAACACTCAGTAGCACACATAGTTCATGGCCTGTTTTATTGGTAATTTACAACCTCTCTCCTGAAGTTTGTATGAAGCGCAAATATTTCATGTTGAGTACAATGATCTCTGGTCCAAAGCAACCCAGTAATTATATTGATGTTTACTTGTCACCGTTGATTGATTATTTGAAACTATTATGGGCTGATGGTATTAGGGTGTATGATTCTTATAAAATGGAATATTTTCAACTGCATGCAGTGCTTCTGTTCACTATAAATGACTTCCCAGCATATGGAAATTTGTATGGATACAGTGTTAAAGGGCATAAAGCATGTCCAATTTGCGAACAATAGACGTCCTATTGTCAATTGCATCATGGGAGGAAAACAGTGTACATGGGTCATCGAAAGTTTTTGCCTATGGAACACCCTTATAGAAGACTAAAAAAGGCATTTAATGGCTCACAAGAATTTGATACTGCTCCAAAACCTTTATCCCATGATCTGTATTTTGAGAGGGTGAAAAACCTTGACGTGACATTGGGAAAGACACAGAAATCTGGTAATGATAGACATATTTGGAAGAAACGGTCAATATTTTTTGAGCTACCATATTGGAGGTATCATGAAGTTAAAAATAATATTGATGTCATGCACGTGGAGAAGAATATTTGTGATTCTTTTATTGGAACATTGTTAGATATTAAAGGAAAGACTAAAGATGGGTTGAATGCAAGATTAGACTTACTATCAATGGGAATACATTTGGAGTTAGCTCCCACTCCTAAAGGAAGACGAACATTTCTTCCCCCGGATTGTCATACATTATCGAAGAGGGAGAAAATTAGCTTCTGTCAGTGTCTTCATGATACCAAAGTGCCTCAAGGTTATTCTTCTAATGTAAAAAATTTTGTCTCAATGAAGGACTTGAAGTTGATAGGTATTAAATCACATGATTATCACGTCATGATGCAACAAATTCTACCAGTTTCATTGCGTGGAATATTGCTCATTCGTGTCAGAAAGACTATAATGAAGTTGTGTTATTTTTTCAATTCAATTTGTAACAAGGCGATTTATGTGAATGCTTTGAACATTTTGGAAAAGGATGCAATTTTAATACTTTGTCAATTGGAAATGTATTTTCCTCCAACTTTTTTTGATATAATGGTGCATTTAATGATTCATATGGTTCGAGAAATAAAGATTTTTGGACCCGTATATCTTCATTGGATGTATCCTTTTGAAAGGTATATGAAAATATTAAAGGGGTATGTTAAAAATATATATCGACCTGAAGCCTCCATTATTGAAAAGTATATTTCTGAGGAGGTAGCAGAGTTTTTTACGAGCTACTTGGCTGCGACGCAACACATAGGTTTGCCTCCATCTCGCCATGAACGAGTTAATAATGAGGGAAAGGGGATTCGTGGCTTGAAAGTCAAATCATTGTCAGCTGAATAGATGAAGAAGTTAGAATCATACATCTTGAAGAACATAGTTGATGCTCAACCATATATCACATTGCACATAAATGAGTTGAAACAATGTCATCCAAAGAAGAAAGAAATGTGTATTTTGAATGAGCACAACAAAACTTTTTTGTCATGGATTAAAAAGACTTTTCTTGGTAGATCAGATGTATCAGAGACATTAAAATGGATAGTGGGTGGTACATGTTTAAATGTGATAACATGGTCTGGTTATGACATTAATGGTTATACATTTCATACAAAAGCTCAGGACAACAGAAGTGCAGTTCAGAATAGTGGTGTATTGGTGTTTGCAGAAGCAATGCATTTTTCGAGTGCTAAGGAAAAAAACCCAATTTCTGCATCAAATGCATATTATGGAGTGATTGAAGACATATTGGAGTTTGATTACTTTAAAATTAAAGTTCCCGTTTTTAACTGTAAATGGTTTACGATAACAACAGTGTCAGACACGATGAATTTGGAATGACACTTGTTAATCTGAATAGATTGGAAGACACAGCTGATTCTTTTATAATGGAAACACATGCAAAACAAATTTTTTATGTAGTAGATCAATCAGATATGCAGTGGGATATTGTTTTACAAGGGAAAAAACAATATGTTGGTGAGGATGAACTTGATGAATATGCTGATTTATGTGAGATCCCTACTTCAATGGAAATATTAACAGAACATAATGACGATCATGTTGAAGACATAGTTTGTGCCATAAGGAACGATCACGACGAAGGAATTTGGGAAAAAAATCCATCTGTACATTCCTAAAATTACAGGTAACATATGTTTATTTCTTGTTTACATTTATTTTTTCCATTAATGTTAGATATTGTAAGTTTTTTATTTATTAAAACATGTTTTAAAATAAAATAAGTATATGTTATTGTTTGTTTTAAGTTTGTTTAGTTTACTTTATCATGTTTATTGTTGTACCCCTCTTTCTGCCAGAGCCATCGGTCAGCCGGTGTTAGCACACCGGCCAACCGGTTCTTGCCCACCGGCCAGCCGGAGGACCCAGGCAGTAGGCTTGCCCACTGCCTGGTGACACCGGCCAACCGGTGGATGACCACCGGCCAGCCGGTGGTCTCTAGAAGAAGCATTGCTTTCTGCTAGAGCCACCGGTCATCCGGTGTTAGCGCACCGGCCAGCCGGTATGTGCACCGGCCAACCAGTTCTTGCCCACCGGCCAGCCGGAGGACCCAGGCAGTAGGCTTGCCCACTGCCTGGTGACACCGGCCAACCGGTGGATGACCACCGGCCAGCCGGTGGAACCCAGACAGAAAGAAATGCTCTACGACCCAACAGTTTATAACCATTACATGAATTTTAAAATGCTTATTTTTGTTCACTGACAATTATTTTACCATGTTTACAATGTTTACCAGGTTTACCATTTTTACCATTTTTACTATCTTTACCATCTTGACCATCTTTACCATTGTTTAAAATGCTTACCATATTACCAATGTTTACTATTATGTAACTTAGTACACTTTTCTATTTTCTGATTACAGTAGTATTAAAATATTTGAATTTGTATATTTGTGAACTGGCGTTTGTTTTTTTGATTTGAAGGATAATGAAAGATCATTCAGATGATCAACCACATGATTCTGGGGAGGAGCATATTGCTGGTCATACCTCTGGGGATGAACATTCACATGCTCCTATTACGACAAAGAGTTCAAAGGTTGGTAAACGTGGTAGCACATGTTTACAAAAATTATCACTTGCCCGTACGCAGGATCAGAGGATAGTAGTTGATTTTGATGATGATGATATTCCTAAAGGTCCGAATGCCAAAAATTTTAAGAGTTTTATTGCAACTCAGGCTAAGACCAAAGTAAGCATTCTGTATGATGATTGGAGAGGTGTGGATAAAGAGATTATCTCTCAGTTGTGGGAGACGATTTTGGTAAGATCTTTTGTCATTGTTTGACCATTCTTTTAATGTTTCTGGTATATATAATATGTTTAACCTCTTCTTTATCAGATGACATTTGATATTCCTGACACTGGATGAGTCAGGAAGAAATGCTTATCGTTGGCTGCCAGGAGATGGAGGGATTTCAAATCAACCCTCACATCTGATTTCATTTATGGTCATAGGATTCATGACAATCCATGTCGTATATATCCTTTTATAGATGAAGACACATGGAGACAGTTTTTTGAAAGTAGAAAAAAAGAGTCATTTCTGGTAAGGGCAATGTAAAATTTTATATACTTTCTTATATAAATGATTTTATTAATGTTTTGTTAATGATTTCTTATTCTTAAATTACAGCAAACAAGGAAATCTCATCAGGAGATCCAATCTAAAAATGTATACCCTCATAGTTTATCTCGGGGAGGGTATACATTATTGGAAGAAAAAATGATAGCAGAAAAATTTCAACAACTAAGAGCTGAGTCTTCAAGCTCTGGAGAGGTGGCCCCTCTATCCCCTCCATCTAGACATGAAAAATGGAAGAGAGATCGGAAGGGAAAAAAAGGGCAATATCTTTCGGAAGAATCGAGAATCGTAGCTGAGAGGATTGTAAGATATCTATTTAATTTATTTAAGTTAACTTTTTTCTTCATATAAGTTTCAATCATTACAGAAATGTTCAATTAATTAATACAGGACTCTCTTGAGGAGAAAAGTTCATAGGGGACATTTACAGCTACTGGGAGGGAAGATATTTTATTTGCAGCATTGGGAAGGCCCGAACATCCTGGTCGTGTAAGAGGATATCCGACAGGTGTATCGGTAAGAAAAGTGTTTCCACATTCTTCAACTTCTAACATTGAGGGGGTTTATAAAAAAAATAGAATCCTTGGAGGCTGAAGTTCAAAATATTAATGCGACGATGGAAGACAAGATTAGAGATTCGGTGCAGTCTATGTTTGCAGAAATGCAAAGACAATTTCAGACTGCAGCTCCCACTCCTCCACCTCCCCCTACAGACCCCATTATTTATCCTCCACCTCCGCCAGTAGCTCCCACTCCCCCACCTCAGCCTGCAGACCCCATTTTTATCCTACACCTCCGCCGCAGCTTCCTACATATTGCGAGTTGTATGTTGATGATTCTCAACATCATATAGTAGCATACGGGTTGGTATATTGTATAGGAGATACAGTTCATCATCAACAATTAAAGGTAGAGAATCAGAGGGTCACTGTACAGGATATTATAGATAGATCAGCTAGGGTACCAATACCTACAGATGAGGTGGCGACAGTTGGACAGAGTATCGGCCATTTTTTAGTTTGGCCATCCAGACTTCTTCGACTCATTACCATAGAGGTATGAATGTTATATATTTTATTTTATTTTTTATTAAAGTTGTTTTATCATTTGAAAACTACTATAATTCTCAATTTTTTTTCACAGGAATACTTCAAAGGTAAAGAAATACTGTATAGACAACAACAAAGACAACAGGCTATGACATCAGATACAGATTCCAGTGGTCTTGACAGATTGTCAAGATATTCACATTTGTTGTTGGGTTTTTATGAGTTTCCAATGGAATCTCATGTTTGTAGACATGAAATAACTGTGGGGATTACAAAATATGATATCATGGAGCTTGTTACTGGAGATAAGTTGGGCATCAACATGGTGCAAATTTTTTCCATGTAAGTCTTAACACCTTTTCCCTGCGTTATATTTATTAAAAATGTATACTTATATATGTTTTGTATTAGGTATCTTTATAAAATTTGTGAGAGGAATGAACTGACAGAAGTATATGGATTCATGGACCGACAATTGATTTCCCCTGAAGCATGTGCATTGACTGAGGAACAAAGAATGGTTTATATTGCTGAAAGATTTGAAAAGAATATAATCCAACAATGTTGGATGATGCCTTTTTGTGAGAGGTATGAAACACATTTCTCTCAAATAGTTAATTATCTTTTAACATAAAAAACCACTAACATTAAATTTCCTTTTATCAGTAATCATTGGATGTTAGGGATTTTTTGCCCAAGGGAGAAAGCTCTTTATTGGATATGCTCTGTTCATGGTGATGTGCGGGCAAGTTTTAAGAATATATTGGAAAACTAAGTTTCAATTTCTCAATAGTTTTATATATTATAATAAATTTTAAATTTACCCCATTCGTATTATTTTCTAACAGTGCATGGGCCTACTTTCGAAAAAACACAAAGAAAAGAAATGCAAAGATCAAATATGTAAAGGAGAAGGTAAATTTCCATTTATAATTTGTACTTTTTGATTTATTACATAAAAATAATATATTGAATTTACACTCATTCAAAACATAATTTTCATGAACAACAAGGCCTCATCGAATGCAGATATTATATGTTAATATTTATGTATGAAATAATAACAACTGGGACAGTTGTGAATTTTGACCTGGTACGATTTCCTCTTAAACTTTGCCATCATATTTCAATTTGATTTATTCATTATACACGTAAACTATCTTATTTTTCATTTGTAGCTTTTTGATGACCCTCAACCCTATACTGCTGAAGACATCAAACACGTATAAGTGGAGTGGTCAAATTATTTTACAGGTTTGATTGAATTTTAGTTGTTTTTAATGTAAAATGTAATTTTGAATATTGTCATTTTAATTGTCTATTTGGTAGTTGTTTAGGTTTGATTTAGTTTTTTTTTTAAGTTGACAGTGTAATTTTTGAATGTTATATAAGTGAATGTTTAATTTTTCTCTACTTCTTGTTTTGGTCTACTTTTGATGGTTCTTATGGTATGGATTTGGGTCTGTGGGGGAGGGGTTCCTAGGGTGTGGGGGTGTGTTCAGTGGGGTTGGGGTGTCCAGCGGTCTGGGAGGGCTGTCCGGTGGGGTGGGGGATAGTCTTGGGGGGTGGCAGGGATGTCCAGGGGTGTGGGAAGCCGGTCCAGGGGTGTGGGAGTGCTGTCCAGGGGTGGGGGGTTGTCCAGGGGTGTGGTGGGGGCTGTCAAGTGGGGTGAGGGGGTGAGGAGGTGCTGTTCAGGCGGGTGGGGGGTTGTCGAGGGGTTTTTGGGGGTGTCCGGGGGTCAGGGGGCAGTCCAGGAGTGTGGTGGGGGCTCCAATGGGGTGGAGGAGGGTTGTCCAAGGGGTATACATGAGGGTGGGAGCTCCAATGGGGTGGGGGAGGGCTGTCCAGGGGGTATACATGAGGGTGAGGGCTCCAACGGGGTGGGGGAGGGCTGTCCAGGGGGTATACATGAGGGTGAGGGCTCCAACGGGGTGGGGGAGGGCTGTCCATGGGGTATAAATGAGGGTGGATGCTGTCTAGTGGGTAAGTTTTATATGTTATCTATTTATATGCTTATTTTTGATGTACTTCTGTTTTTGTGGTATGATTTCTTGATTTATTTTCTGGTTGATTCTGGTGGAGAGAAGATCACTGCATTCTGTTTAAAAAAAATTGGGTTTATCACGTCGGTTATTTAATAACCGACGTGATAAAATGCTTGGAAAATTGTTTATCACATCGGTTATTTAATAACCGACGTTATAAAAGGCCTGTAAAATAGTTTATCACATCGGTTATTTAATAATAGACGTGATAAAAGGCCTGGAAAATGGTTTATCATGTCGGTTATTGAATAACGGACGTGCTAAACGGCCTGGAAAAGGGTTTATCACGTCGGTTATTGACTAACCGACGTGATAAACCCCATCCCACCGGTTTATCACGTCCGTTAGTCAATAACCGACGTGATAAACCCCCCTCCCCCGGTTTTTCATGCCGGTTTTATATGAACCGACGTGATAAACCACGCTCAGCCCGGTTTATCACGTCGGTTCTTATAGAACAGACGTGATAAACCACCCTCACCCCAGTTTATCACATCGGCTCTTCGATAACCGACGTGATAAACCATTCTCCAGGATTTTTATCACGTCGGTTCTAAAATAACCGACGTGATAAACCATTCTCCAGGCCCTTTATCACGTCGGTTCTAAAATAACCGACGTAAAAAACCTTATTTATAACATCGCACGTATTAACGTCGGCTAGAAACCGACGTAAAAAATTAAAAATAACCGACGTAAAAAACGTTTTCTGCACTAGTGAATGTTTTTATTAGTTTCATGGAATATTATCCTAGATTTTTTCCCTAATTTTTTTATAATATAATTTTTATACTAATCCTACATGGAGTTATCTTTGTGTCATATCAAAGAAACATTTCAGTTGATGTTTCAGTCAATGAGGAATTAAAGGAATCACTTAAGTAATATATCAACAAAATTATTAAACAGGGTAGATTCTCTAAATATATGTGGATGAAGATGGAAAATATTTTTTGTAAAGAAGATAATCCAAAATAAAATTATATTATGTTAACTAGAAGAAAGAAGAATAATAAAAGTAATTCATCCCATAAGTTGTGTTCTCCAATCATGGTAAAATATTAGCCTTTTATTATTTTTTATTCTTTCCCTCCTGTGGAGAAAGGATATGATATTAAAACTCTATCTCGGATATGAAAAAGATATATGATTCTGGTGGTGAAGATGAAACAACATCATGTTTCTATTCCAAATAATGATCCTGGAATGAAAAATAAGACCAATGAAGAATCATTCATGAAGTGTACTATTCTATTATTGAGTATTTTTTATTGGAAAAAAAATTTGAGAAGAGAAGATGTGTCTTTAATTTTCAACATAAATAAAATGGGAACAAAGATAAAGGAGCAATGTGATATGATTGAAGAGCTTTCGGAAAATATTTTGAAATAAATAGCTATAGAGAAGGAGTTAAAGTCTATCATCATGCCTCTAAAAACCAAATGTGAAGAATGGGTATAATAATGTATGGATGAATCTTCAAGATTTAAAAAAAATGGATGTTGAATTGAATAAAAAAAGTGATAAGATCATAGAAATAGAATATAGTTTCAACTCCTCAAATGAGAAGATGAAAATTTACTACGAAATAATCCCCAAAAGAAAGAAATATTAAATATATGAAATATGAAATAAAATTATTGTTCCATGGAAAATATAGAATTTTGGTTCCATGAAATAAAGGATAACCAAAGTGCTTCTTTTGTGTAAGATTTGGTCTCATAATGAGTATATTTTTTAATCCAACAAGCCTAAATATGTGATAAAAACTCTAGATTCGCATATATCTCAATCAAGGAGATACCAAATGAGGTATGATTATTATATAAAATGATTTATGTTTTCTAATATTGGTCACATGGAAAGTTATTTCAATTTTAGTAATACATGGAAGGGTAAATAATTCATATGGATTCACTCAACTCTTATAACTTACAATGGGAATGCTTATCCTAGAAAAAGGAATATTAATTTGGAAAATGTGTTTAATTATTTGTAGAATAAATATGATCCTCAATTAAGGGTGTATCAAGCCCCAAGATATGGGTACTCACAAAAAATCACTTAGAATAAAGTAAATTAAATCTGGAAGTAAAAGAAATTGGTTTTATCAGCTGTTAGAAAGGTGGATGAATAAAGGATAGAGCATCCACTAATGAAGAATAATCATTACAAGATGGCACTCTTGTTCTTAAAGGAAGAGGTTTACTAAAGTGGTTTCATAAAAACCACCAGAAAGAAAAAAATATAAAGATCTAATGGAGAATAAATATAAATGTGATATCCACTTATGATATAAAAAATAAGTTACTTTTTCAAGTGTGATTAATTTTATAATTGTGGAAAATCTCAAGCCAAGGAAGTATTTCATTGATTTAATCCATGAAAAGAAGTGTGAAAATGGTTGAATGTAAAATAAATACTTTAGAAAGAGTTTAATTTTACCTATTATAAGTTATTATTAAGATCATGAATAGATGATTTCATTCATTTCCTATAATCTGAAAAAAGGGAAAGTAAAGATTGAGGGTGATGGTATAGTTCTTCTTAACCAGACCTATTCCTCAATTTTAGGAATCTTTGACATAACCCACTCACTATATGCATTATTATTTATAACTATTTGTATATATATATATATATATATTAGAGAGATATACAATCAATAGTATCATTGTTCTAGAAAATCACATGTTGTATATTTGAATTCATATCTATTAAACACTTTTGAAGTGTACGAATAACTAAAATAAATGTATTTCAAGTGGTATCATTTTTTCAAATTGAACCACTATTGAAATAAGTGGTATAAAATTTTTAACAAGTGGTATAAATTACTTCATAATATGGTATTATCCTCATGACCATGTTCTTTAATTTTATCTTCTAACAGTTTAGAGTGAAGTGATAGAGATGACAGGTTGTTTTAAAAAGTGAAATATCCAAAGTTATGAGTTTTTCATTGGTATTCATGAGTGATATGGAAATAAACGTTGTTGTTTAAAAAAAATTATTTCCTACACTGATAATAGGCTTAGTAATATTAGAATTTTTATTTACATCTCAAGTTCCAAATGCTAAATTTACTCAATGAATCTCTTGAGTAAGTGTAGCAGGTTTGGATATTGAATTATAGAGGTTATTTGGAGTTTGTTATTCCAACTAGAAATTATGTTCACATGGTTTAAAAGGATTAAGGTATTTTTAAACAAGGGGATAATAAAATAGATAAATAAGCCCTCCCTATTATCATGGGGGATTTTAAATCCCATGAGGGGTACCTCTTGGAATTTGAAGACTAAGGGGGTGGATCTTTCTTGGTATTTCTTCCAAAACATCAAGGGGAGTAAAAGTTAATGAAGTGAAAGAAGGTGACCCCATTCAAAAGGGGGAGTATGAGTTGAAATTGAAAAACATAATTTTAATGGAAGAATGTAATAACACAAACTTTTATAATAGAAATTCCCATTTAAATTAATAAATTATTTATTAAGTAATGTGGTTATAGAAAACACATGCACTATATTTCATTTTTTATTGTCTAAAATAATAAATAGAATGTTAATCATCATAACCATTTATAAAAGAGTTATTCAATAATTACCATTAATATTATTATATATTAATGGTTATAATAAATTCTAATTAATAAATATGGAAGAATCTATGGCCTTAACTAGTAGGATCGTACCTAATGAAACCCATTTATCAAAGCTTCTGAGAGAGATGGAATCACTAGTATTTTCCCTCAAAAAATCCCAAGGCAATATTTAAGAATTCAAACAAGATTGAAACCATTTACAATATAAGTTCAAGTTTACCTAGATCATGAACCAATACATTTTTACCAAACCACCCCCAATAAAGTACCATTATCTCACACCTTACCCTTAGGGAATACGCTGGTGTAATAAGTGATTATATATCTAGACCCTAATAGTATGATTTTATAAATTTTATTTTCATATAATGATTATATTTATTCCTTTCATTATTAATTTATATATATCATCATATAATGAGTTTCATAAAAATTATATTTTGATAAAAATAAACCAAAATTGTATTTTGGGGAAATATTTAGTTTTAGTTAAAACACTCCTCTTTAGAAATTCGATAATTTTAAAATAAATTTTATTTTCATTAAATATTATTATTAAATAGTATTTATTTAAATATAAATTATAATATAACTCAATATAGTCCAGTATAATTTTTTATATGGGTTATAAAGTTTTTAGCATCACAAAAACTAATATTTTTTAGTAAATAAGGACTTTTTATTTAAAAGTGTGAATTTTGATATTTATAAAATTATTTTGGTAAAATAAATATTATTTTTGAAATAATTACATTAGAATTATCTAGTAGTGAATTATTCATACTTTTTTTGAGATAGTCAAATTTTTGGGTAAAAATTAAATATAGTATAAATATACGATATGTACTAAGACATCGTAATAGGCCAAAATTGATGTAATAAATACTATAAATTCCATAAATTAACAAAAATATATTTCCCCATTAAAATAATGTGTGTTCTAAGTTATTTGATAAATCATGCAAACCTATAATAAATCCCTCAAATACTATAATATATTTTAAGGTTTTAAAAACAATTATTTATAAACTTGGCTCACTTCTACATCATCGATGGTATTATTATAATGAGTTCGATTCTTAACCAAATAGATTATAGGTCACTACTTCTATTTGAAAAAAAACATGGGAAACCCCCTAGGAAATTTTGTGGTTTTTATTTTTTATCACTTAGAGTCTAAAACCTAAGATTATATATTAATAAATAACTCCCCTCTTTTACAATAAATACCCACCCAAACTCCCATTAATATTAACTAAAACCCCATTTATCATAATTTAAATCTATCTATCTGCCTCTCTAAATCCCTCCTAAGGTGTTCTAAATCTCTTAATAATATCCTCCAAAGATTTTAGAAGCAACCTCTCAAGCAAAGGATTATCTTCCTCCTCCTCCTTAGTCAAGTAATTTCTTTGTATTAAGCATTTTTATTTCCAATTTTATCATGTTGGAATATTTTTTACACATCTATTTATTATCCTTATAATTCCCAAGTAATTATAGAACAAATTTCACTCTCATCAACCCCATTAATGAATCTTTATATACACCCATTATGATTAAAATTATTCTATGATTTTCTACACCAAAAACTTTTGTTGTGAATATCCATCCTCATTTACACTCAACCTGTAACACCCCAAGATTTCAGAGTACGTTATCTCTTTAAAGTAATTCAATATCTTGCGCCACACACAATACTGAGTTCGAACACACCATGACTTACCAAACTAGCCGTTCAAAAAACAGTTATGAATAGTATGAACTGCATTTTAAATTTTATATACTCCATATAATTTTAACAACCATATTATGTATTTCTTAGACATAATATAAGAACAAATTTAATAATTCATATAAAAGAAGTATTTTTCAAAAAATTCTATTTTACCACTTTTTATTGGCGAACCCTTTTTAAATCCAATATGTGAAACTTTTATATATTCAATTTGACAAAATAAAATTCTTCTTTAGAACCAGGACATAAAAATTTATTTGTATAAATTTTGGGTGTTTTTCTGATAACTTTTATATTTTGATGAATAGTGAAAAATATTGAATTTTAATTGAAAACAATTTTTTTAATAAAAATAATTTATAGTGTTAAATTATATAATTGAATGGTTTTGAAGTATAATTATATTATATTTTTATCATTTAATCCAATTTTGTTCATTAGAACCAATTTTACATTTAAATTGGACATAAACACATATCAATCTTTTGATAGTTTTTACTTCTCAAAAACCCGCTTTCTGGTTTTGACAACGGGAATTAATTTTAAATTAATTAATGAAACTTAAATGTTTTAATTTGGTAAAATAGACATCATTTTTTAATTTGGAATATCAAAATTATCTTTGGCTAAATATTTGGTATTTTTCTAAAAACATTCAATTTTTTTATGAATAGTGAAAAACACTGCATTGTAGATAAAAACTGAATTTTTCATTCAAACTTTTTTTTCAAATTTATCTTAAAATTAAAAATAGATACATAATACATATATTAATATAATTTAATTCATTGGAGTCATATTATAATAAGAGTATAAATATAGAATTTTATTGAACTTTTTAACGTCTTTTACCCACCTTCTAGGCATATTTGGAAATTTGCATAAAACATAATTTCACCGCTTCTGTAAATTGAATTTAAAAAATCCGAGAGACACGGTTGACATCATTAAGTAAAATGTGGTACAGTGGGATGAAAATAATTTTTGGTGAATAGTAACTTTTGAATTTTATTTACCATGGCTAAAAGTAAATAGGGTAATTAAAGCTAGTAATAATATTATAATAATATCAAAATTACCACAACACATGTCCTAATTCTATTTGATAAGTGTTTTTCAACCAAAATAGACCTTAGTATAAAAATATAATCCTTTTTTATCCACTTGGATTAAGATTAGAACATTTATTATATTTTATTTAAAGAAGTGTTACAAGTGTTAAATTCAAATTTAATTAACTAAAAAAAATTAATATAGGTTTACACATAATATAAATTAGACTATAAATATTCATTAGAAAGATAAATATATTTCCTAAATCATAGTATTTTATTTATAATTTTTAGACATTAAATAATAAAATTTATTTATGAAACAATGATGATGTAGTAATTACCTTATTAATGAATGATTAAAATAATTGATAATATAAATATAAAAATAAATGTAAATTGAGACTTTTGATGCCATCCACGAATTTTATAGGTGAATATGACATGTTAGGGTTAACTAAATGTATTTTTTTTAAGAAATAATATTGTTATGACTTTCACAAAAACCAAATACTAAATAGTGTCAAAATTGACATAAATGAGTTTTTAAAACAAATACTATTTTGTTAAATTATATAATAGTCCTAAAAATATAAGGTTTAGACAAAGGACATAAATAATTTTAGATATTTTATTAATTAAACACTTTAGGTTTCCTTGTCATTTTATATTAATTTTATTAACCTTGTAGTGTAAGAATACAAGAAGACATGATAAGAGTTAAACTATTTAACTAAGGGTTAAATCTAAATGATAAGGTTAATATGGTGACCTCAACTTATATAAAACCTATTGGTTGAGAGAATTTATATCCATACTCACCTTATCCTATAATTAAATCCATTTGGATCCATTATAAGCCAAAAATTATTTTATAATAAAATAATATTTAAAAATCCTCTTGAAGTGCCCCTCACCTCTCCTATAAAAGGGTACTTCCCCTTCTCTTAATTTCACACCTACAAAGCCATTTTTCTCGGCCAACCCCTTCTCAAATATCCTCCCAAATACCCTCAATTCAACCTAGAGGGCTTACTTTCATCATAAATCCAACCAAGGGATCCCTTTTGTTCAAATCAAAAGGAAGTATTTGAAGAAGAGGTAATTATTTTATCACCTCTTTAAAAGTTATTTTCTTCTTCCACTTCCTCTTTATTTGTTGTTTTCATACTAAAATAATAACTCAAGTACCATATACTTACTAAGATGTTATTATAAATATTTTACAACCATATTCATTATTTTATCCATCTTATGAATGACAAAGTCACCATACGTGCGTACGTACGGCTTACCGTCTCCACGTCGTGGTGTAGTTTGTAATAAACACTTCACTATATGTATGTATGTATGTATGTATGTATGTATGTATGTATGTATGTATGTATGTATGTATGTATGTATGTATGTATGTATGTATGTATGTATGTATGTATGTATGTATGTATGTATGTATGTATGTATGTATGTATGTATGTATGTATGTATGTATGTATGTATGTATGTATGTATGTATGTATGTATGTATGTATGTATGTATGTATGTATGTATGTATGTATGTATGTATGTATGTATGTATGTATGTATGTATGTATGTATGTATGTATGTATGTATGTATGTATGTATGTATGTATGTATGTATGTATGTATGTATGTATGTATGTATGTATGTATGTATGTATGTATGTATGTATGTATGTATGTATGTATGTATGTATGTATGTATGTATGTATGTATGTATGTATGTATGTATGTATGTATGTATGTATGTATGTATGTATGTATGTATGTATGTATGTATGTATGTATGTATGTATGTATGTATGTATGTATGTATGTATGTATGTATGTATGTATGTATGTATGTATGTATGTATGTATGTATGTATGTATGTATGTATGTATGTATGTATGTATGTATGTATGTATGTATGTATGTATGTATGTATGTATGTATGTATGTATGTATGTATGTATGTATGTATGTATGTATGTATGTATGTATGTATGTATGTATGTATGTATGTATGTATGTATGTATGTATGTATGTATGTATGTATGTATGTATGTATGTATGTATGTATGTATGTATGTATGTATGTATGTATGTATGTATGTATGTATGTATGTATGTATGTATGTATGTATGTATGTATGTATGTATGTATGTATTTATGTATGTATGTATGTATGTATTATATCTCATTCACTTCCATTCAATATGATATGAAAACGGAAACAACGTTTATGCGTACATACGGCTTACCATCTCCATAAACGGTGTATTCCATTTCATATATCTATCTATTATACATATTTATATTCTGAATATATATTATATATAAATAATTTTTTATGCTCTTGAAATATTTAAATCATTATCTAAGTGATACGATCAAGAATAACAAGTTAAAACACGTATGAAAAAGAAAGTGATTATTACCTGAAATGTTACTTTAACATGGAAATTATTATTAATGGGAAGTATAAAGTCATAAATGAATCATGTATGATATAATAAATATGAATATGGTTTTGGTATAATTTAATAACATACTACGGTCATTATACAGAAGGTTAAACGTACCCTTGATTAAAGGAAAGTACAAGGTAAGGGTTAATTCGTCAATCTCATTATTATCCGAGATTGTTCATGTGTAAGTATTTACTGGTAAATATTAGTTATCCATCTCCATGTTTCATAAAAGAATTTTTAAAAGGATTCTTTTTTAAGTGAATCTTTAACTAAAACATCATTTTAAATGTTTTAAATATTTATTCTTCTAAATCATTGTCATTAATGTCCATGTTTTCAAAATGGTTTTAAGGATTTATTTATATGGAAATGAATGTTTTAAAATGTTAATTTCTTTCAAAAGTTTCAAAGTGGTATGAGACACTTTGATTCAAAAATATATTTTAAATGTATTTCTTTATAAATTATGTGACTTTTAAATGATTTTATGAAAAGGTTATATTTCTCTCAAAGAGTTTTACTAATCATTTTCAACTATGTCAACATCATTTACTAGATATTATTCTTGATTGAGGTTGATTAATTATAATACTATATTTTATATTGTATTGAATGAGTTATGATATGTTTGACTGTGGAAGTTCTATTTTTATACCATTCATGGTTTATGGTTAAATTATTGACATTTCGTATTCTAGTTTTAATATGAATGTTTATTTTATGTTTCACCCTTTTCATATGAGGAATGAATTGGACTTAGTAAGTGATGGGTGGAGCCCACTATAGCTCCTCGATGCATCGGTAAGTCTCATGAGACAAACTAGTGTCTTGGAACAAGGCCCTGACAAAATTTATATTTGTAGTCTTTGCATGAGGCCTTAACTATGTGGTTATGATGTCCGACATTATGCATTCCATCATTATGAGATTAGTTATTGATGTTACATGTGATTATTCAACTAGTAGAATATCCATGTGAATAAGTAAATGGAATTATTTGATTTATCTTTTCCATATTATGCTAAAGTTTATGTTTTAAAGGGATTATGTTTTAGTCTTATACATTGCCTTAAATGTTTATTCTTATTTATGATAGATTCTACTATATTTTTTATCCTTACGTAGCATCTGAGCTCACCCCTTTCTTATGTTTTATGTTCCCAGGATGCCAAGAAATGTATTATGATTTATATGCAGGTTCAATCTAGGAGAATAATAAAATTATAAAAGGATTATCTATGTTGTATTTTATGTTTGAAATTGTAATGTGAAGTAAATGTATGTAATCTATTTGACAAGCCTACAAAACTGATCGGTCCTTCAGGACTTGATTCCTTGTAATCATGCTAATGTTAGGTAATAATGCATCGACTCTGGGTAACTTGGGTTGGGGACTTATAGTTGGTATTAGAGAAATTTTATCAACAATCTTAGAAATAGATTTAGATAAACTCCTATTAGGAAACATTACCCTAAGATATACTTTAAGGATTAGTATAAAAGAACATCCAAAAAAATTAGTAATTTAGATATTATGTGGGTTTTTCAAGAAATACATCCATGTTTTCATACTGCAAGTAGATGTGGTTCTCGAAAAAATGTACCTAGGAGTGAAAAATCTGATAAGGAGTTTCGGGCTTGACCCAGGGTATCCTGGTACACGGAAATGGATCTTATTGCGCACCAAGTTTGACACTCCTGGGGGTATTCTTTAGATAATACACATTTTCATTACAAACCATTATGAAGGATTTGTGAGTAAAAATGTCAGAAAAGAAACCATTTTATGATTATGATAATAGATGACTGAAAATATTCAATTAATGTTGATAATTTTTCTAGTTTTTGGATTATAAATTATGATATGATCTATCCCAATGAATTTCATTATTTAAAAATGGTGCCCAATAGAATGAATGAAAACTCCAGCAATACGCATGATCCAAATAGTAATAAGGATCCTATATTTCATGGTCTTAAGCCAACATTTCGAAAGGGAAATAGCCTCCCATGTATTCTCATCATTTGAGGAAATAGTGCCATGTGTTAATAATATAAGTAAATAATTATCAGAGTCTTATGGCTTTGAAGGGAAGCCAGAGAATAAGATGATGGCAGAGAGAAAGATAGATAAAGGGAAGAAGGGAAAGAAGCATTTTTTTCATATGTGATAACTGTGGAAAGAATCACCATGGGAAGTGCGTGAAGGGACTGGTTGTTTGATATAAGTGTAGAGAAAATGGCCATCAAGAAAAATAATCCAAAGGGAATAAATAAAATACTAATATTTGGTGTTTCAACTATGGTGAAATGGGGAAATATGAAAATAATGTCCTACGCATCAAGGAAATATAGCTCAGAAGAATCAAAGGGATCAATGTCAAGAATAAGCTGTTAACTACGGTCGGTGTGGAATAATTAATGTATTTGTGTTTATGGATTGAAGAATTATGTCATTTGAGTATTGTATCAATGATGTTCTGGTTATATTAATTATGGAAATAAATAAGGATTGTACTGTAGTACTATTTCATTGCGGATTTAAGATTTTATGGTACTAAGAAAAGTGACTCAATAACAAGTTAAACTTTTTGGAAAATATATGTTTGAGGGAAAGATAAACCTAAAAATATTCATGATGCTTAGGTAATGATTTTGGAATAAGATATAATTGAGTTTGATAAATTATATTGGATATTATTGAATACTTAGGAACTAATTAATTTTTTTTATTCAATCATTGTTGGAGTTTACAAAATTTATGTATTTAAGTAGTATATCTTGTATTCACATGTATGTTATGTGACCTTCCTTATAAACTTTGGATTGTGAGTTTGGACCGAAGTATTTTGGATAATTCTAAAGGTTGGAATGGATTAATTTTTACATTGTATACTATTGTTTAAGGTTAAAAAATTTCTTAAGATTATTTTTAGATTGTTATAAAAAGGACAATCCGGAGGTGGGGCGACAACTCGTCGCGTCCGGCACGGCCGCGAGACTTGAACCCGTAACTGAAGGGCGACAAGGGTGCATCACCTACCACTGGTCTACGTGATTTCTTGGTTTTTATAATTTGGTTTTTTTAAATGGTTTGACATATGAATTATAAATTCATTTTTTGGAACCCTATATGATTAGTTTAAATAGAATATTTTTGAGTTTTATTATCTTTTGAAGTGAAAGATGAGTTTGTGGTAGAAATTAGTTAAAGGATGGAACTCTACTTATCAAGTATTTTTCTTCATATTCTAAGAAGAAATTAATTATTAAACTTTATGGAAAGGATCTTAAAACCAAAAATGTGTTATCCTAATACCTTAGGTTTTTTTGTAACTGATGATATTTTAAATCATCATAGATTTATGGCTTTGATGCCCTCAATTTTCCATTTATTGTTCAATTGTTTGTGATTGATGACCCCAATCACTACCTATAAATATTTATGTTTTTCCTCCAATTATGTGTCTATAATTTCCACCAATGTTCTCCTATTCTAAATCCAAATTTTTTGGTGACTTTTTCATTTTCATTTCTCTCTTATTAAGACTAAATTTTAGTAACCCTATTTTTGATGAGGGTTTTCTAAAAAGTTATTTTCTATTTTCAACCTTTTGTTTTTGAAGAACAATTTCAAATTTCCAGGATTAAATTTATTCAAGTAGGGGGGAATTTAAAACCCTAAGATTTCATAGTATGTTATCTCTTTAAAGTAATTCAATAGCTTGCGCTACACACAACACCGAGTTCAAGCGCACCACGACTTACCAAACTAGTCGTTCAAAAAGCAGTTATGAATAGTATTAACTGAATTTTAAATTTTCTATAATCCATATAATTTTAAAAACCATATTATGTGTTTATTATACATAATATAAAAACAAATTCAATTTTTCATATAAAACAAGTATTTTTCAAAAAAAATGCAATTTTACCACCTTTTAATGGAGAACCATTTTTAAATCCAATATTTGAAACTTTTATATATTAAATTGGACAAAATAAACTTCATATTTATAATAATGACATAAAAATTTAGTTTAGATATATTTTGGGTGTTTTTATGATAACTTTCATATATTGATGAATAGTGAAAATATTAAATTTTAATTGGAAACAACTTTTAAAATCAAAATAATTTATAGTGTTAAATTATACATTTGAATGGTTTTGAAGTATAATTATATTATTTTTTTATAATTCAATCCAATTTTGGTCATTATAAGTAATTTTACATTTAAATTGGACATAAAGACATATCAATCTTTTGATAGTTTTTACTTCTCAAAAACCCGTTTTCTGGTTTTGACAATGAGAATTAATTTTAAATTAATTAATGAAACTTCTATGTTTTGAATTTAGAAAAATATACATCATTTTTTATTTTTTAATATCAAAATTATCTTTGGGTGAATATTTGGCATTTTTCTGAAAACATTCAATTTTTTCTGAATAGTGAAAAACACTGTGTTGTAGATAAAAACTGACATTTTTATTTAAATAATAAATATAACATGTTAATATTTTTTTATAATTAATATATCATCCAATTACATTATATTTTATCATTAATGAAATGATATCTTTGCTCGTACATATGTACGTCTTACCGTCTCCACGACGCGATGAGATTCATTTCCACGTTCACCATTCCATGACGATTATAAAAATATATATTATTAATAAGTATGTAATATATGACATAATAATGATACTGAATATATATATATATATATATATATACACACATATATCCCATTCACTTACTTTCATTCAATATGATATGAAAATGGAAACTGTGTTTATGCGTACGTACGGCTTACCCTCTCCATAAACGGTGTATTCCACTTCATATATATATATATATATATATATATATATTATACATATTTATATTCTGAATATATATGATATATAAATCATGTTTTATATTCTGAAATTATTTAAATCATGATCTAAGTGATACGATCAAGAATAACAAGTTAAAACACGTACGAAAAATAAAGTGATTATTACCCGAAATGTTACATTAACATGGAAATTATTATTAATGGGAAGTATAAAGTCATAAATTAATCATGTATGATATAATAAATATAAATATCGTTCTGTTATAATTTAATAACATACTATGTTCATTATACAGGAGGTTAAACATACCCTCGACTAAAGGAAAGTACATAGTAAGGGTTAATTCCTCAATCTCATTATTATCTGAGATTGTTCATGTGTAAGTATTTATTATGATATATTTGTTATCCATGTCCATGTTTCGTAAAAGTTTTTTCAAAAGGATTTTTTAAGGGAATATTTAACTAAAATATCATTAAAAATGTTTTAAATATTTATTTTTCTAAATCTTTCCCATTAATTTTAATGTTTTCAAAATGGTTTTAAGGTTTTATATATATGAACATGAATGTTTTAAATGTTAATTCCTTTAAAAAGTTTCAAAGTATTATGGGACACTTTGATTCAAAAATATATTTTAAATTTATTCCTTTATAAATTGTGACTTTTAAATGATTTCATGAAAAAGGTATATTTATCTCAAAGAGTTTTATTAATCATTTTCAACTATGTCAACATCCTTTACTGGATATTATTATTGATTGAGGATGATTAATTATAATACAATATTCCATATTTTATTGAATTAGTTGTGATATGTTTGACTGTGGAAGTCCTATTTTAATACCATTCATGGTTTATGGTTAAATTATTGACATTTCGTATGCCAGTTTTAATATGAATGTTTATGTTATGTTTCACCCCTTTCATATGAGGAATGCATTGGACTTAGTAAGTGATGGGTAGAGCCCACTATAGCTCCTAGATGTGTCAGTAGGTCTCATTAGACAAACTAGTGTCTTGGCACAAGGCCTTGAAAAAATTTATATTTTTAGTCTTTATACGAAGCCTTGACTATGTGGTTATGATGTCCAACATTATGCATTCCATCATTATGAGATTAGTTATTGATGTTACATTTGATTATTCAACTAGTAGAATATCCATGTTAATAAGTAATGGAATTATTTGATTTATCTTTTCCATATTATTCATAAGTTTAAGTTTTAAAGAGATTATGTTTTAGTTTTATACATTGCCTTAAATGTTTATTATTATTTATTATAGCTTCCGCTATATTGTTTATCCTTACTGAGCATCTCAGATCACCCCTTTATTATGTTTCATTTTCCCAAGATGCTAAGAAATGTATTATGATTTATATGTAGGTTTAATCTAGGAGAATAATGGAATTATAAAAGGATTATCTATGTTGTATTTTATGTTTGAAATTGTAATGTGAAGTTCATGTATGTAATATATTTTCCAAGCCTGCAAAACTGAACAGTCCTTTGGGACTTGATTCCTTGTAATCATGCCAATGTTATGTAATAAATCATTGACTCTGGGTAACTGGGGTCAGGGATTTACACAAGGGGATTCACCCAGATGTAACTATACTTCATTTATTGGGTACTTCCATGTATCTAACTCACACTCCTTAATCATGGGATTAAAAGTGATGAAATACATTCTAATTTTATATAATATATGATGAACACAAATTCATGCACATGATATGAATATGATGGGTGTACTTAAAATTATATATCCCTCCAATTTGGGTAATGGTTTTATATCATGAGATACCATGCATGGTGCATGGGTGGTTAGTCTAAGCACACTATTTTATTATTTATAAATGGTTGGCCTTGACTTATGCTTATGATTTCATGTTTTATTTTTTTTTCACATTCCTATAATGCCTTGATGTAATCATCTTATATCATGATTCTATGTTCATGAATATGATTCTCACTATTATATGTCATCTTTTTATGCCTTATGTCTCACATGTACTGCTTTACCTTATGTTATGATTTTATTATTACCTTATTTGGATTTATAGCTCACCCCTTTCTTGTGTATTTCCAAAGGTTATCCCATGTAGTTTTAAAAGATCAATGGAATATAAGGTCATGTTTTGGAGTTTAAAATAATTTCATTGTATCCATGTTTAATGTTATTGGGCTATGTATCTAATTACCAAAAAACAGTACGCCTATCAATATTTTAGGATTGTATTAAGTGTATCATTATGTAATAAATCCTGAAATAAAGTGTATAAAAGATATGGGTTCTCATAGTTGGTATTAGAGAAAGGTCTAGTTATTTTTGTGGATTAGGATTATAAAATCATAGAAAAACCATATGGATAATACAAAATATAAGGAAACCCCATAAATTATTGTAAATTGTTTATTTATTGTTTTTTCAAGAAAATAATTCCATTCTAGATAGTGGAAAGTGTATACAGATATTAATAGTTGTACCTTCAGGTAATAACCCCAAAAGGCTACATTGGGTATTAACACAATCATCACCTAGTGCACGATGAAGATTCTTAAGATTGAACACATGTTCAGACACTCTTGTAGATATGTTTTGGTTAATTGTGTGCTTTTTACAAAACATTATAAAGGTAATAAAATTTCCCATGAAATTTAATGTTTGAAAATATACAATAGATAACTTACATTGAAACCTAAAAAATTATAAGTTAAGGAATACATGTAATTTATAGGTTATCAAATAAATGTTCCTATTTTCCCTTTTATATGATTAATAGTTTGAAAATTCAAATTATTAATTCTATTTTGGATGAAGTAAATTAATAAAGCTAGAATTGAATATTTAATGGTAGGATTATCATCTATTGTTCCATGCATTATTTAATATCATGTATGTTTATTAAAACTATTAAAAAACCACCTCAAAACATAGAAGTCTAGTAATCAGTGAAAATGAAAAATGGGTCAATTATTTCTTCCAAAGCATATAACTTCCCCCTATTAATATTTATAGGATGAACTTCCCAGAATACCATATGATACTTCCTTTATAAAAATTAAATATAATTCTAGATATGGATTTTTTTTCTTTGTATAGATCCAACATTATTATCGAGATAAGTAAATCACCCTCTATATCATGAACCACCCTCTAATTATATAAAATTTCAAGGAAGTGAATGAATCTATATTGGAATCATAATATCAATCATGGATATTATTTTCATATTATCAAGTGTATCTAGCTTAAATGATGGAGATTAAGGAAAAGATCATCTTTGATGACAATCTGATTATAAGTGAATATGATGATGTGTTTCCTGAAGAATTGTTTGGTCTTCCTCCAATTAAAGAGGTTAATTTATCAATCTAAATTATTCTATAATATTTTCAAATATCCAAGAATCTATATAAAATTACCACTAATGAACTTGAAGAACTGAAGAAGAAACTACAGTAGAATTTGGATAAAGGTTTTATGCACCCATGTGTTACACCATGGAGTGTGTTGATCCTTTTCATTAAGAAGAATAATGATTAAATGTTCCTCTACATCGATTATTGTGAGATCAAAAACATCATGATAAACAATAAGTATCTTATAACATGGATTGATGACTTTTTTGATAAGATATGTGGAGACCCTTACTTCTATAAGGTAGATATTTGGTTATGATATTATCAAGTAAGGTAGATGAAGGATGATATACCAAATACTAGTTTTGTATAAGGTACAGGAACTTTGAGGTCATATTGATTCTATTTGGACTCACTGATGATCCATTTATCTTCATGGTATTATTGAATAGAGTCTTTAGGGATTATCTTGAAAAAAATTTGGTATTATTTATTGATTATATTCTTATCTACTCCAAACGCAAGGAGGGATGTGAGGATCATTTGGATATTGTACTAAAGACCTTGAAAAATAAAAATTTATATTCCAAGTATAATAAATGTGAGTTTTGGATAGAAAGTGACATTATCAGGGAATTTTATCCACTTTAAAGAGATATTTTTTATCCTTATAAGATAGAGTCAATTGAAGGATGGCCCAGACCACAATCTATGTTGGAAATCTATAGTTTCCTAGAATTAGTTGTGTATTATCATCTATTTATGAGAAAATTCACATGATTTTATAGCACAAAAACTAGGATAACTTGAAAGGGAGTAAATTTTTTATGGACTGATGACTGAAAGGATTGATTTAAAGAGCTAAAGAAGAGGCTAATCACTGCACATATATTCACATTACCCACCAGTGTGGAAGGATTTGTGATCTATTGTGATGTGTCAAAAACTTTATTGGGTTCTATACCTTTGAAAAATAATAAAGTGATATCATATTCCTCCAAAAAATAAAATATTTAGGAACATAACAACATTACGCATGATTTTTAATTGGCTATAGTGACTTCACATTAAAGATTTTATGAAATTATCTATCCAGGAAAAAGTGTGACATATATATGGATCATAAAAGTAGAAAGTATATATTTTCACAAAATGACCATAATATGAACAAAAAAAGATGGTTATATCTAATCAACTATTATGATTATTCAATACATTACCATCCTTTGAAGGAAAAAAATTGGTAGATGATCTAATTAGAAAGGATCCTGCATCCTTTTACATGATGAGGATTGAAAGGGGTCCAATATTATTCGATATAAAAAGGATAGACATGGGAATCCTAAAATAAAATTCATCATACATTTCTCAAATAATAGGTTAAACATAGATTCTTTATAATATCAAGGTGACCTAAAAAGATGATGAGTATCTACTGAGGAAGGTAGTGAATATTCTGAAGTTCAACACTTCTAAAAATAGAGTTATAAGGTTTGGAACCCAAATATGTGTCCCATAAAAATAAGAACTAGAGAGGGAACTTCTAGATGGTGTGTATGGATCAGAATTCTCTATTCATCTATGGAGTACTAATATGTATAGATATATGAAGAAAAACTTTTAGTGGGATAACATGAAATGGGATATTGAATAATTTATATCTCAATTCTTGGTATGTCAACAAGTCAAGGATAAATGATATAAGTATAAGGGTATGATGCAACCATTACCCTTACCAATATGTTAATGGGAAAAAATAACCATTTATTTCTTCATAAGACTCCCCAGGACATCTAAATAAAATAACACCATTTGGGTGGTAGTTGATGTCCTTACAAAGTTTTTGAATTTCATTACTATCAAGGAATACTTCTCTCTTGACTGTCTTGTAAATATATACATAAGAGAAGTGTTAAAACTACATAGAGTATCACTCTTAATTTTATCTGATCAAGATATAAGTTTTACCTTGAGGTTATAGAGAATACTTCTGTAATAATGGGATACATATATGTTTTTTTAGTTTTTCTTATAACCCTTATGTGGAAAATACATCAGAAAGATCTATTTAAACTTTATATTTTATGTTGAGATCATGTTCAATGGGTTTCCAAGGACTTTTGTATTAAAACCTTCCCAAATTAGAGTTCTCATACAACTAAAATTTTCATTATAGCATTCAAATATCACCTTATGAGGTTCTATATGGGAAAAGGATTCCGATGCCAACATTTTTGGATGAAGTTGGAGAGTGGAAGATGGTGGAACTAGATCTTATCTAAGAGATGATAAAGAAGTTTTTGAACCATTTAGTGTCATATGAAATCTGCACAAAGTCAACAAAAACGCTACACATAAAATCATGGAAGTTACCTAGATATTGAGATCAGAGATAAATTGTTCCTTCATATATCACCATGGAAGAATTTCATGAGGTTTGGTAAGAAAATAATATTTATCATAGATACATTAGCCCCTTTTAGATCCTTGATCACATCAGTGATTGGCCTATCGACTAGCACTCCCACCTAGCTTATATCAAGTACGTGATGTGTTCCATGTATCCCTCTTGAGTAAGTATATATTAGACCCCTCGTATGTAATTAATCCTAAGGTGGTACTTTAGAGAATGGTCTTTCATATAAGGAGTAGTTGGTGAATATCTTAGATCATATAGAAAAAGTTATAAAAAACAAGACAAATCACCAGACCAAAGTATTGTGGTGAAAAAAAAAAGTTTGAGGAGTCATCATGGGAACTAGAAGAAGTGATAAAACATAAGTACCCATAATTATTCTAGTGTACAAAATGAAATTTAAAGGGTTAAATTTCTGAATAGGGTAATAATTTCATGACACAAAATTTTATAAATGAAATTCAATTTTGAATGAATAAATTCCTTATTAAGTAAATTAGTAATAGAAAACACATACTCTATACTTAATTTATTATTGTATGATGAGCTAAAAATAACATTAAGAATCATAACCATTGAAAATATAGTTTTTATTCACTAAAAATTAATATTATTATATATTAAGGGTTATGATAAAGAATAATTGTCCTTGATATAATAATTGATGGCCACAAAAAATTGGATCATACCCTATAAAGACCATTCATCAGAGCTTCTGAGGGAGATGGAATCATTGGGATTTTCTATTGATCAATCAAAATATGAGATTAAAAAACTGAAACATGAGAGAAATAATTTATAAGATAACTTCAATCTTATCTAGATCTTTCCACAAACCATGTTTGTCAAACCACCCCAAGAAAGGATCACCCTTTCACACCTTTCCCATAAGGTATACGCTGGTGTAATAAGGGGTTATGTATATAGACCCAAGTAGTATGAATTTTTATTTTTTCATTTGAAATAATGATTATATATATTCCTTATATAATTAATTTATATATATGATCATATAACGTGTTTAATAAAAATTAGATTTTGATATGAAGAAACTAAAATTATATTTTTTGGAAATATTTAGTTTCAATTAAAATAATCTTTTTGATAAATTCAATAATTTTTCAAAAATATGTTATTTTCATCAAATATTCTTATTAAACAATATTTAATTAAATATAATTGATAATATAATTTAATTAATTCAAATATAATTTTTATAAGGGTCAGAAATTTGTTACCGTCATAAAAACTGGTATTTTCTAATAAATAATGGTTTTTTATTTAAAATTAAAAATTCTCATATTTAGAAAATAATATTGGTAAGATAAATTTTTTTTTGAAATTATCATATTTAATTTATCTAATGGTTAATTTTTCATAATTTTTTGAGACAACTGATTTTTCAGGTAAAAATCAATTATGTATAAATATATGGCATGTATTAAGACATCAAAATAGTCTAAAGTGATGTAATAAATAATATAAAGGGAATAAATATCCAAAAATATATTTTCCATTTAAAATAATGTGGTTTTAAAATTATTTTATTAATTTTACAAACTTATAATGAATCTTCCAAAACCTATATTATATTCTAGTTTTTAAAAAATAATTCTTTATGAACATGACTCACTTTAACATCATCAATGGTATTATTATAATTATTTCAGTTATTATTATACAAAAAAATTTTAAACCACTACTCCTTGTAAAAAATTGAGAGAAAAACCATGGGAAGTTTTGTGATTTTCATTATTTTATGACATGGAATCTAAAGTATATGTTTAGAAATTAATAAAGAATTTCCCTCTCTTTTATAATAAATACCCACCCAAAATCCCATTAATTTTCACTATAAAACCATTGATAATGAATTTAATCTCCCTATATATATATATAAATACCTACCAAGGAGTTCATAATATCTTAAGAATCCCCTTCCAAGATTTTATAAGAAACATCTCATGTGATGGATTTTCTTCCTCCTCTTTATTCAAGTACTTTATTTGTATCGTGCCTTTTTATTTCCAATTGTTCATGTTGTCATATGTTTTTACACATATTTTTAATATATTTTTTATTCCCATGTAATTAAATACCAACATTAACCCTCACTAACCCCTTCCATGAATCTTGATTTATACTTGTTATGTTTCCAAAATTATCCTAATATTTTTCATTCCAAACATTTTTTATTGTGAATCCACATACCCATTTATACTCAAGTGTATTCACATATATGTAACTATACTTCATTGATTTAGTACTTAAATTAATTTAACCCGAACTCGTTGATTTTTTTAATATGTATGATGGAAGTCCCTCCTTATTTTTTAAAGCAAGAAAACACATCTTTTTTTGGTAGAAGGAACCCATTACATGATAATAAGGGCCCATGGTCACACAAAGGCCCAAGATACATGGTCTAGATACCTAATGGGATTAAAGCCTAATAAAATACCCTTATACCTAGAATATTACCCAAAGGATATATCCCATAAGCCATCCAACAGAACCCATCCCAGCTTGTCCCACTTTGGCCTGCTCTGTGAAACCAACCGCCTACACCATGTCATCTTGGTTCACTACTCCACTGGTTTGAACACACATAGTCCTTCCTAGATCATTCCATTTCATAGACTACACATTTTTATTCACAGCAATCCCTTCTATTGGACCAACTATAGAATGCACTGGGATCCCACCATCAACATTATAAACCCTGCCACCAACCCAACCTCACCCAGTAGAAGCATTTATTAATATCCTTCAATACACTACTTGCATCACCCTATCAAAACATCCATAGAGTTAATACCATCACTTGATAAACCCCAACCACCAACCCTTCCTCTCCATCCTCCACCTGTGTCACCCTACCTTATCACCTTCCAATTGTCCTTCTATTTTTAAATGATGCCAGCATAAATATCTCACCCCAATTTAGGAAACAATAAATCATGTAGTTTTAAACCCTTGACCTATATAATGTTACCATGTATAGTGCATAGATGGTTAGCATAATCACACTGTGTCATGATGTCCTGGTGGTAATCATTGAATTATGTTTATTGTGTAATATTTTATTTTTTTTGTAATACTATGATGCCTTGAGGTTATCATCCTATATCATGCATTGATGTTTATGATTATGATTATCACCTTTTTTATGCCATCATGTTATGACTCTTGAATCACATGTATTAATTTACACTATACTATGATTTGATTATTACCTTACTGGGATTTATAACTATACCCTTTCTTATATACATCCTCATGATATCCTATATAGTTTTATAATATCAATGGAATATAAGGGAATGTTATGGAGTTTTAAATTATTTCATTTTATCCTTATTTCAATTTATTATTTTATGTTTCTAATTACTCAAAGATACTAGGCTTATAGATCTTTTGAGATTTTATTAAGTGTACCTTTATGTATTAAATATAAAAATAAAGTGTATAAAAGATATGGGTTTTCATAAATAATATGATACCTTTGAATTTTATTACCAATAATGAGGACAAAGATGTGAAATAGAATCTTGTCAACAAAATAAAAAATGGGATATTGTTAGCAATCCAAAAATATTGAGTTAGAATTTTTTAAAAATAGGTTTGTTGAGAAATATTTGATTGGATAATGTGAGTTTTTTACATCAATACTACTTGATATTCATCTTGTAATTGTTGAAAAATATATAATAGGTTTTTTGTCAAGAGGATGGAGTCTAGAATTAAACAGGAAGTGAATCAATGTGAATAGTATTGAACAAGATTAAATCATGGAAATCCAAGAAGGCCGCGCCTAAAGTGAAAGGTGTGTTGGAGAATCTAGGAAATGTATTTCCCATGGTGGAGGGTGTGTTAATGAGAATTAGAACGGTCATGGTAAAAAACATGAATTGTGTATTAGCTATCGTGAGATGGAGATTCCCAAAATAGGTGTAGTGTTATATGAAGGTGTCCATGGTCGAAAGGTGGAATATAAATCCCAAAAAATCCAACTGAAGAGAACCATGCCCATGGTAATTTGAATTTTTAAGGTAAAACAACCAAGTATGTTTCTAATGGTCTTGGGGTAATGTGTGTTAATGTGGGATGTGCTAATTTTAGGAGAAATGACTCAGGCGATGCACAAAATGTATGTTTAATGTTTAATGCATCTTGTGTCATAATTTTAGATCATGATTTATGCCAAGATAAAAGGTGACTTGTAGTATTAATGATGGTGGATTAATTATTAAATTAATTCATGTTGAAATAAGAAAGAAAAGTCCCATGAATTATATATCTTTTTTATTGCTTATTGAGGAGATTATGGAGAAGTTATAGAGGATTTATGGCCAGTATTATTACACATAATTATGTTGAAAGGTGTACTAATGATAGGAACATGGCCTCCCTATTTCAATAAGGGAGATAAAATGAAGGTAGAGGTTGAACATTGTGTGTAGTTTCATATCATATTTTTAGAGGATAAAGCAAGGAGTTATAGGTGAGGAATGATAAAGAATAAGAAGATTGGAATCTGTTGAAGCCTCTGCCAAATAAGAAGTAGGAATTTTTTTCTAACAGTAAAGAAAAAGTTTTGCCTGAAGATTCATTCACATTTTTGTGAAGAAGTATCCCAAGTGGACTTCAATTGAGAATATATCTATATTTTAGGATATATCCCATGCAAGTGATGATGTATAAGGGGCATACATGTCCATATACTTTGAAAGTGATCATCACTACTATCAGTTATCCAAGGAAAGAATGTTAGAGGGAGTGACCCTTGGGAAGAAGTGAGTTGTACCTAAAATTTGTAAGTCGGTGATCTTGGTTAAAGAGTGACCTAGCTTGAACCATTATAAGGGGAGTGACCTTGAGGAAGTGTAGTTAGATCTATAGTGAATTTTTGTGTATAACACATGATAGATGAATGTTACTTGGACATAGCATGGTGAGGGTGAACCAAATAAATTCTCATGTATCAATTTAATTTATAAATGAAAACCAAAATAGATCAAGAAAACTAAGGAATATTCCATAAAATGGAATAATAAGTAAATATTAAGGTTTAGTGGTCAATATCCTTTAGGTCAAGTGAGACATCAAAGTATTTAGAGATTTAATTTCTCAATCACTTTTCATACCTTGATTCACCCCCCCCCCCCCTATTAGGAAAATATCACACTAAGATCCTATTGAACGTCCAACAACAAGACATCTAGAATATAATTATTTTGAGGTAAAATACTTAGTGTGACCAAGAGACTGTGGAAATATTAGGGAACATTCATTTTTATAATATCCCATCATTTGAAATTTAAATCATGTAACACATTAAATATTTCTACTTAAACCTTTAACAAATAAGTTTTTGTGCATCTTCAGTAAAATTTTATCATATCCAAGAGAAATTTTCTTTTTTTTACTTTATTAAAACTTATCATTTTATTATAACTTATCATTTTATTATAACTTTTTCTCTCTTGAATAAATGTGTAAAATCATATTTCAATCTATTAATTTCATTTCTAACCCTATAATTTTCTTCTAAAATAAAATTAAACATAATTATTTGAGCTACATCACATTTAAACTAATAATACTTATGTTTATTATTCTCAAGTTGAAAACATTATAGATTATATCATATTTTTTATTGGATATTGATGGCTAATTTTTCAATTTCACGCGATTATCAAGAATCTCCTTATATTTATTCTTAATAATTTTAAATAATATAGTAATCTTGTTAAATTTATGACTAATTCTTTAGATATATTAATATAAATCACATATATAAGGATTAGGATCATTAAAAAAATAGGAATAATAATCACATTCACTTACCAATATTGATGATTCCATTAATAAAGGTTTTTCATTCCTTTCATGAACTAGATTCATCACTTGAGATGAAATCTAAAGTGTAACACCAACTAGTTGTCATTTTTTCCATCCATTTTTTTAATTTTATATCATGTTTTTTTCATTATTGAGTCTTTTTTAGTTTGGTTTTATTTTTCAACTCTCTTTGTATTTATAACATATTACTTCATTATAATTATTACCATTTTTTATTTCTTTATTCTATGGGAAATTACTTTTTATTATTGAGTATAATTTCATTCTTATTCCTTGGGAAAACTATTCAACTTGGTCTCCTTATCTAATTTGGAATTCATAATCATAATATTGAGTGGTAATATGAATTTTTTATTTAAAATTAATACCTTTCCTTTTTAATTTCTCCTATTAAGAAATATTTTTTAATTATAATTCATTTTTAAGTAAAGATCTTATAAACTAATATAATTTATATTCCTTGAAATTTTTAATTTCATAAATAGATACCTTTTTAGCTTTCCATTTATTCAGTAAATCTCTTAAAACCCTTTCAACCAGAATATAATTCTCTAATATTTCACCCAAATAACTCAATTCATTTAAAATACTTGTAAATCTATTAAATATTTTCTTAACTATCCCTTCTTATCCCATTTTTTATTATTAATACTCTTCTCTTAACATGCCTTATTTAGTTCTTATCAATTTATCCAAACCTGGAAGAGTAACTTATAGTATTTTTAAAATTTCATATGTTTTTATTTATATAGAAATACTATTATACATGTTACAATTAATTTTATAGTACATAATGTTCATCACCTTGTAATTTATAATATAGTTCACCACATCATTACTAACTAATGATTTTTGATAAATTTCAATAAATTTTCACCATTTCACCATATTGTCTAACTATCAATTCTCATGTGTTTAAGAAAATATTCTATATGATACTTATAGTAGCTATAATCTTGAATTAAAGAGAAAGTAAGTAGATTTCCCTTACATTGAAAAGTAACTCCTAAAACTTAAGGATTGGGACCTTGGGGAATGAGGAAATATTGGGAGGAATACTTGGGAGGTAAAACTACCAGAGCTTCATGTATGATGGATAGGGAGTGAAAGGAAATGGAGAAATGGGTGTGTATTTATAGAAAAAAGTAGAGTATTTTTTTATTAATTTATAAATATAGGCCTTGGAAATCTAGGTTATGGAAAATGAAAAACCATGGGATTTACCATTATTTTTTCCAATGTTTTTAAAAATTTAGAACATATTTTATGTTATTTTAACCCAAAAGAACCTAATATAATATTATATTGCTTAATTTTTCAATTAAAAGTAATTTATTCATAAAATAATATTTTTAAAGTTAAAGTTACCATTTTAGACTTTGGAAGGAAACTGATAGGTTTGAAAATTGATTAAAAATGTTAAAATACTTTATATTAATAAAATAACACATTTTAGGTATTTTATTATGTTTAAATAATTAATAAAACATTATGACATAATTATAAAGTCATTAAACATACCAAAAACCACAAACTATATTTTTACTATTCATATGAAAATAAAGTATTTTAGAAAATTATCATTAATTAAGCAAAACCTAAATTCGATATGCTGATTTTAAAAATGATGTTTATTTTATCATAATAATTCTATAAGTATGGTAATTTTAACTTTTAAATATAAAAATACTAATTTATTAAAAAAAATAGCGGGTTCAAAATGCATAGTAAAATTTCGTAATAAAATTATCTTATCATTTATATTTAAATAATATTGTTTTTATCATAATTTTTCATTAAAATAAATATTATTCATAATACCTTAGTTTATTATGAAATATTTATGTCTTTTCTGAAAAGTATAATTTGTGTCTGAAAAAACAATTTATCAAAACTATTCTTAAAACATAATTGATGGAATAACAATTTTATTTATACGAAGGAATTACACATTAATTAACTAAGTCTTGGATATGTAAACCCTTATTACACCCACATAATTTCTAAGAGTAAGGTTTGTGATGGTGGTATTTTTGTGGGGTGCCTCAGCTAACGTTGACCGATTGGTAATGTCCACTAACTTGAACTTCTCTCGTATATGATTTCATTCAAGATTCACTTGTTGAACCTCAAATTATGCTTGGTCAAGGGTGAATGTCGGTGATGATACCAACCTAATGGAATGACTCTACTAGTTGAGGTCATCACCTCTTCTTTCTATATCAGTTATCCTTTTTAAAATTTTACTTATAAAAACTGATTATAACATTAAAATTATTATCAATAGTTTATTAGCCAACAGTCATATTGACCAACAATCATAATTGACCAATGATCATATAACGGTCGAATCTAGATGGTCATGTTTCCCTTTATATTCACTTTTTTATTAAAGATAAATTGTTTTTTTGTATGATATATTATAACATGAATTTTTAGGAAAAATTATAATCCAAAAAGTATGGTTCATTACAATGCCTTCAATGTCTAAGATGATGAGAGAGTTTCAGCTGAAGCATTTTCCTACATTCATTGAGGAGGGAATCCCCTAGGAAGATAAGTTCTGGATTTATTTAGTCCAAAAGATCTTTAATAATCTTGATAAACCCATAATAGAAGGGTGAATCTTGTTTTGTATGTGCTTCATGGACCTACCAAGCGTCGATGGGATATTCTAGTGCAGGATGGGTAGTATGAGGAGTTATCTTGGAAGGAATTCGAGGTGAATTTATTGATCTAATTTTATCCAGAGACATTGATGGGTGAGGATTATCATGATTTTATGCATCTTACATAGGAGGGAATGTTAGTAATAGACTACGTTGAACATTTCACTGGCCTTCATCACTTTACAATATCTTTATCAACTGATGAGATCTCCAGGGTGATATGTTTTTAGGATGGACTTCACTATGAGATCTGGTCACAGGTGAACGTTTTTTGATTGAGTAGTTATTCAAATGTGATGAATCAGGCAGTCATCACATAAGTGAATCTGAGAGAGGTCCCGATAAAAGGCCATGCTATTTCAACAAGGTGAATTGGGAAATCTTATTTTGGTAGAAAGAAGTGTCTCTATGAAATTTTACACTAGGGAAATAGTTGTAAGAGAAGTCAAGGTAGTGGTAGTCCATCTTAGGACTATTTTTCATTGTATTGTTATAAGTGTGAAAAGTTGCGATTCAAGTAACCTAAGTGTCTGTATCCCACTTTAGAGTTTCATGCTTGAGGAAGGATGGTCCATCTTTAGGAGTTTTGTTAGAACATCTCATAGAAGAGTAGAGTTAGGGGGTCAGGATAGGTACCAGAGTCTGGGAGGGACTCATCTACTTCAAAGAAGATAGGTAACTTATGTTCTAGAAGATTTTTAGGTCAAATCAAGAAATGTGGTACCCCATTTCAAGAATGATAGTACCAGGAATAGGAAATAGCTCAAGGGAGTCAAGTTGGAGCCTAGGGAAAAGGCATTTTTCATCTACACATCATATAGACGACTCATTATATTATGGATTTAGAACCTTCTACCATCATAGGTATGATTCTTATATCATATACCCTTACTTTTGTTTTTTTATACAGGAGCATCACATTCCTTTTTATCTTCTCTTTCTATAAACGGTTTGTACTTGGTTATAGAAAGCTTGTATTTTTATTTAACCATTGATACACCATTGGGAGTGCAGTTAGAGAATATGAAACGTTGCAGGGCATATTCTCTAGATATTGGTGGTTACCATTTCATTTGGGAGCCTTTCATATTGGAAATGATAGGTTTCAATTTGATTCTTAGTATGGATTGGTTATTACTATACCAAGATCATATTGACTATTATCATAGGAGAGTTACCTTTTTATCTCTAGAATGAGGCATCTATTCTCATGAGGGTGAGTGGGATCTTTAGGATGGTCATGTAGGACTAATTCATTGTAGATAGGATTGTCTCACAAATCAAATTTCAAGACTTACTTTGGATGGTGGTGGAATGAAACAAGATTTTTTTCCCTCCAGTGGCTGACCATTTTCATGATGTCTTTCTTAAAGAGTTCTTTGACTTACCAATAGATTGGGAGATTAATTTCATGATTGAGTTGGTTTCAAGAGAAGATATGTTTTCTATCCGACCTTATAGAATGGAACCAGCATAGCTTCAAGAGTTTAAGTGCCTATATGATGCATGAGGTGGCATACCCTCATCTCATCAGGTTTCAATAGAAATAGAACCTCATTAACATCAACAATAATAGCACAAAACAAGAGAATCACCCAATGGTGAAAATCAAATCAACTGTAAAATTTTGAAACCAAAAACAATGAAATAAACAAGGTAGATTGGCTTTTACTTGTACACGGTTTAGCTACTCCCAGGCATAGCTTATTACCAAGTACCAATTCCACCATATCCCTGGATATAGTCTCCAAACAGTAAGTCAAGAAGAAAAGAACTCCTATGATACCACTTTGTAACGTTATGGTTCTAGAAGCCACCCAGAGGTACCCCATACCTGGTTGGTCACATGGCCACAAGCTCATTTCCCCGAATGTCAGAGGCTACTGACTAGCAGCGAGGGCCTTAGGTGTAATAGTGGGGAAACTATGCCCTCATTGGCAGAGTAACACAGTAGAAGAGAAACAGATATACAATAGCGGAAGTAGTAATAACACCATAAAACAATATACAGCAGAAGACTGAAGTAAATAAATAGTTGTAACACATATATATAAAGATTCATGATACATAAGTCTAGGAAAGCAGACAAACAAGTCACAATGCTGAAATATAGTACTAAATCAAAGTAAAAGAAAACAGAAAACAGCTCCACAGCATCTCAAGCCTAAGCTTGGTCCCATGCTCTCCATCTCCAAAGCAGTCAAGTACCTGAAGTAGAAGGATGCTTTCCCATATCTATACCTATAATAATATAATATGTTTGGGCCCAAAATCATGGCCTAAATAGGGTGTGAGACTAAATACCAGTATGCAACCACCAAGATATTTGTGCCAAACAGTCAGTGAATATATATGGTAGGCAATAAGCAAGTAAAAGCAGTAAACAAGGAAGTACTCAACAGAAAACATTACTATAGTTTCAAAGCATTCAAATACCACATATCAAGTAAGCAGATAAACCCAAACAGGTAACCCTCTAGGATGTGCTCATAGCATAATCCCCTCTGGTCCTACCTATAAAACAAAAGTAACCCTCTAGGAAGTACACACGTTCTAACCCCTCTGTTTCAGCTGAGTATAGACTCTCTGGGGAAGCACTCACCATAAATTCCCCCTATAGTCTCATATCAGTAACTAAAATGTGCTCTAGGGAAGCACTTAAGTCTCATTCCCCCTATGTCCCGCATCGAAAAACTAAATACACTATGATGAAGAACTTATGCCAATTCCTCTTATGGTCTCACATCGTAACAATAATAACAGACACTCTGGAGAAGCACTTACATCCAGTCTCCCTATGGTCCACTACACCAGGTTCTCACGACCCTGTGTAATTCAAACAAGCATAGCAATGCAAAGCGGCCAAAGTAAACCTCAAGAACTACTTGGCTAAACAGTCAACAAAATAACAGCATATCAGATAAATAAACACTCCATCCTACAAAACTAGGCATGGGAAAAAAATAAGGGAGCCTTAACAGGTTAAGAAAGACCAAACGGTCATAAACAAAACATGCATGGTCAAACACTTCCAAAGAATATCAATATACCCTATTCACATTCAATTAACCTCTACTCAAGCATACATGTATAGCAGGATATTAACAGGGCTAAAACCGTAAACACGCAATACCTCGATCAAGGGTATTCGGCACTTTTTCAGATAAAATTATAATACTATCTACAGAAAGGCACAAACCACCTACCCCAGTGTTGTAGGATCGTTAAACTTGAACCTCAAGCCTTGAATCGCCGAAGAACACCATAGATCTACAAAAATGCTCAAAACGTTCAACCCATGATATCTCATGAGAGATATGGAACTAGAAGAAGGTGTTCAAGAAGAAGAGATAACTCACAGATGTGATTCCAACGCAACTGAAGGAGTCCGATTCGGAGAATAGACACTCAATTGAGTGCTCAGTGAATATTTGTGTGATAAGGATGCTCTCGGATGAACTAGGTTGAGAAGGAGATGGTTTCTTCCATCAGACGTGACCCCGATATGTTTAATGAAAAAATAAAGTACACGGTGTATAATTTATAAGTACATGGCATGTACTTTCCTTCACTGGCCCCTATATTAGGCGGTCTCAAGGTCACCACACACGACCGTGTTCATGGCCATGACATGGGCAGCACTCGACTACCTACGGTAACCGAGTACACGACGTGTACTTATAAAGTACATGGCTTGTACTTAATAAATTTCCAAAAAACTCTTCCTTTCCTCAAAAACATTAGAAAAAGGAAAACATACCTGAAAATAAGATCTGGGTTCTTACAAACTTCCCCCCTTAAATAAATCTATCCCTAAATTTCTCTAGCAAGGAAGCTTAGAAGAAGAATCCTCAAAAATCTCTAGCCACTGTGATCGTACATCAGAATCCCTCTCCTAGGTCTCATCCTATACTCACTCGTGCTACCATAGCACTCGTACCAGAGGAACAGACCATCCACAGAAAACCTTCATACTTTGATCAACAATCTAGATAGGATGCTCCTCAAACAAGGCGTCCACCTCTAACTCAACCTCATCAGGTTGAAGAACATGAGACGGGTCTGAGAAGTAACTTCAAAGCTGAGAAACGTGAAAGACGTCGTGCATATCCTGATACCTCTGAGGTAACTGTAGCTGATAGGCAACCGGCCTGACTCTTTCCAAAACCTCAAACAGCCTGACATACCTCGGTGAAAGCTTACCCTATCTCCTAATACTATTGTGCCCCAACCTCGGTGTGACATGTAGGAAAACCTGATCCCTGACCTCGAACTCCAGAGGTCGTCTCCACTGATCATTATAATACTTCTTTCGAGACTGTACAGTAGACATACTCTTCTGAAACAACTCTATCTGCTCTGTGGTCTCCTGGACAAGACGAGGTCCCAGCATAGCTGCCTCTCCTGGCTCTAGCCAACATAAGGGTGATCGTCATGGACTACCTTACAAAGTCTCATAAGGTTCCATCTGAATAGTTTCTTGAAAATTATTATTGTAGGAAAACTCTACAAAAGGTATGTGATTCTCCCAAGAACCTCCAAAATCAAGGATTCATTGTCGCAGCATATCCTCAAGCACCTGAATCGTATTCTAAGACTGGCAATCTATATGAGGATGGTAAGCTTTACTCAAAAGTCATGTGTTCCCAAAGCCTTTTGTATCCCCTTCTAGGCTCAATAAGTAAAATGGGCGTCCCTTTCTGAAATAATGGAGTGTGGAACTCCATGTAGATGTACTATCTCACGGATGTACAACCATCCCATCTCATCAACACTGAAGGTCTTTTTGATAGGCAGGAAGTGAGAAACATTCATGAGTCTGTCGATGACAACCCGTACAGCATCATTTCCTCAAGTCGACCTCGATAAACCTGTCACGAAATCCATCGCGACATCATTCCACTTCCACTCGGGAATGGAGAACTGCTGCAAAATCCTTGCTAGTCGCTGATGCTCCATCTTCACCTGCTGACAGGTGGAACACCTCATGAAAAAACCAGCGACATCTATCTTTATACCTGGCCACCAATACTGACGGTGTAAATCATGACACATCTTGGTGAAACCAGGATGAACTTCCCAAACTGAGGAATGAAAGTCCCACATCAGCTCCTCGCATATGTCTACTGACACCCATACATGCCCCTGAAAATGCAAGATCTCATCCTCGCCAACTGTCCATCTAGGAATATGGTCCTCTCCTGACACACTCTCTCATAGGACTAGGCCTTCAGAATCTAATAGTTGTCTCATTTTCACTCGATCAAGAAGATTAAAGGTAACGGAAACTGAAGATTGAAATGTCTACCCTTTTCTGTCATGCACCTCCAAATTCATCTTAGAGAACAAATCCATAAGCTGCCACTCACTGCTGGCCTCTTGAACTGCCTATATCTAAGTCCTCCTTCTTAGCGCATCAGCTATAGTGTTGCCTTTCCCAGGCATTTAGGCAAGCTCAAAGTAAAAATACTAAAGGTACTCAACCAACCTTCGCTATCTCAAATTCAGATCAGGCTGAATGAAGATATACTTGAGACTTTTGTGTTCAATGAAAACCAAAAAATGATCTCCCAGAAGATAATGTGTCCTAAAGTGTAAGGCATGAATAAATGCAGCCAGCTCGAGATCGTGCATCGGGTAATTTCTCTCATTTGGCCTCAACTATCGAGACCCGTACACAACGACTCTTTCTCCCTACATAAGCACAGCTCCCAGCCTGATACATGATGCATCATAGTATATAGTATAGCTTTTTCCCGGCTCTGGAAATACTAGTATCGGTGCTATAGTCAACCTCTATTTCATCTCCTGAAAGGATGACTCACAAGAATCTGAACACAAGAACCTTTCTCCCTTCTTATTCAGACCTGTCAGTGGTGCTACTAAATGTGAAAAGTATTTTATGAAGCATCTGTAGTAACCAGACAGCCCTAGAAAACTCCATACCTAAAATACGTTCTTCAGTATCTCCCAGGAAACTACTACTCTCACTTTATCTGGGTCTACTGACACTCCTGTCTATGAGATAACATAACCCAAGAAGTGAATTTAGTTCATCCAGAAGTGGAATTTAGAGAGCTTAGCATATAACTGATGCTCTCTCAGTGTACTCAAAACGATCTCAAGATGGGTAGCATGGTCTTGTCGAGTGTGAGAGTACACCAAGATATCATCCACGAAGACTACCATGAAAGAATCCAAGTATGTATGGAACACTCGGTTCATCAGTGCCATGAAAATGGCAGGCTCATTCATGAGACCGAACGGCATAACCACATACTCGTATAGACCATACCTACTTCGGAAGGCTATAAGAGGTATATCAGATGATCTTATATGCAACTGATGGTAACCAGACCTCAAGTAGATCTTTGATAACACCCAGCATCATCGAGGTTTATCAAATAGATCATCAATCCTTAGCAAGGGATATCGGTTATTGACTAACAGCTAGTTCAACTTTCGATAATCCACAGAAATTCTAAGGGTACCTTCTACCTTCTTTGCAAACAGGACAGGCGAACCCAAAGGAGAAGTATTGGGTTGGATGAAACTCTATGCCTGTAACTCCTCCAACTGCTTCTTGAGCTCTTGAAACTTAGGTGTAGCCATCCTATATGGAGGAATGTACACTGGTGCCACTCCTGGCACAAGCTCAATAGAAAATTCTACCTCACGCTCTGAAGGAAAATATGAAAAGTCCTCTGGAAATTCGTCCTTGAAACGATCCACCACTGGAGGAAAGTTCATCTATGAAGTACCCTGGTCATCTAGATATAGACTAGAAATCTGGGTTGTAAATCCTCCCAAACCATGATGCTTGGGTCCCGCTCTGCTCGCATGGACATCTCATTCACCCTTATGAAGAAACGATCTACCCTCTGGTGATGTGAAACTCACCCTACGGTCATATCAATCGACAACTTCTTGGAAGAGAACTAACTAGTACATTCTAAGAATGATTTCATAGCCTATAATCTCTAGGACATAAAGGTCCCATAAGAAGTGACACCCACCAACCTCTAGAGGGAACTCCTTGCACTGTCACACACTAGCCGTTCTTGTCACCAATGGTGTGTCTAGTGTCAAGATATTAGTAGAAGAAAAGATACATAGCTCAAGGCTATCCACAACATCAACAAATATAAAGTTATAGGAATCCCCTGTATCAAAAAGAGAAGAATCCAAAACTAAGGCAACTGAGATCGTACCTTGAACTGTAGAGGGTATGGGATCCAAATCCTGCTGAGTTTGCTCCACTGCAAAATTCTAGCATGTACTGTGACCCTATGACCCTACCTGACCACTCTAAGTTGATCCATCATGTTGTCCCTAAAATCCTGGTGACTGAATACCATGTTCATGACCTCCACCTAGACCTAAATGGCCAAAAGAACTCTAGTTTATAGACTGGTGAGAAATTGTTGGTGCTGGTCCTGTACAAGGAGTCCTAGAAGAACACCTATCACTAGCTGTCGGTGAGAAAAACTGACAAAAGCACTGAAGATGGCACATCTTGCCGCAATATCGGCACTCCACTGGGTCTCTTAGGCAATGTGGCCTCGTATTCCTACTCTAACCACACTGGTAGCACACCACCTGGCTACCAGAAGAAGTGTCTTGCCTCCTTGGATCACCGTGAAAAGACCCTCTGTGGAGCTTCCTGCTGTCAGTAGGAGGGATACTAACTCCGGATGTCAAACTGCCCTGGCTCACAACTCCAGAATCCCTCAAATTGCACTCTGTTATTAGCACCTGGTTGATGATAGAAGTGATATAATTCAACCTGAATATGTTCACCTACAATTGGAATTAATTCTTGAGACCATCCTCAAACTTCCTCACCAGTAATAACGCATCACCTCCGAGAATAGGCATGAAGCATTGCAACTCTGTGAAGCGAGAAGAATACTCCATAACAGAAAGAGTACCCTGCTCCAGACTCATGAACTCCCGGGCTTGATCGGCCCTCAAAGTCTCCTAATATAATTTTTCATAGAAGGTATAATGGAACTCATACCAGGCCATAACATGTTGGTGTCCCACCAGTGAGATCACATCCCACCATCTCTTGGCGGAATCCCGAAGCATGTATGTAGGGAGCTTGACCCTACTCTTCGGAGGCATCTCCAGATGCTCGAAGATAGAAAGCATGGATTCTAACCATGACTCTACACCCTGAGATCATCCTTCCCCTATAAAGGTGAGAGGGTGATGCTTCTAGAAAACCCATGTCAACTCTGCCATAGAAGGGGCAGGATGCGGTACTCCTTAGAAGGTCTGCATAAACCTTATAAAACACTCTTGGAAATGTGCATCTGCACCTATGTTTGGAATGACGGATGGTGCCAAGACTGGAACTACTAGAGGATCTGCTGGTAGTCCCCGACCAGCCATCTTTGGTGTCTGATCATTTCCCTATAATCGGCGGACAATCGGAGGATGTCTCGGTGGCATGACTCTGCAAGTTCAAGCGCACACCTTAGATCAAGATTGACAGGGAATAAAACTTAGAAGTATAATAAGGGAAAAAAAGAAAGAAAGAATTTATGTTTTTTAAAACTTGGATACACGGAGTGTATAATGACTACATGGTGTGTTCCCTTAAGCCTTTCACATGGGTGTGTACTCCTGCCACAACTGGTCGTGTAGAACCCCAAACACACGGCATGTTGTCCAAAAACTCAGCGTGTACTTGACTTCTCTTCCCCTTCCCAAGTTCTTCAACATGGATAAGCCACACGGTTCACCAAGAACAAGACTACACGGCATGTTCATTCTAGAAACGGCATGTACTAGACAAGCTTCACCGACCCGTGTTGTTAGTGACACAACCGGATACACGGCTTAAACTATACAGCATGTTCCAAATGGACATGGCGTGTACTAGGAATATTTTGCCAACCCATGTTGTTCGTTACATGACCGGGTACTCAGGTTACACTATATAGCGTGTTCCAGATGGACACGGCATGTATTAGAAAAGACTCAACTGACCCGTGTTGTTAGTAACACGGTCATTTACACGGTTCTACAATACGGCGTGTACATCTGCTACACGGTATGTCCTACCAAAGATTCCAAACCCCATGTCCCCGCCCACACAGACTGAGACACGGTTAGTGACTACACGGCGTGTACATACAGTACATGGCATGTACTTAAGAAAAATAGTTTCTTCCTGAACATCAGAACACATGGCATGTATTCATCATTACACGGTGTGTATTCTGGGTTTTCTAGATAGTAAGCCTCAGAAACTACTCTGGAACCCAGAAAAACACTAAAATGAACATTAAAGTTCCAAATTCCGATCTGTGAGGGCCCATACTCCCCACAAATCAAAGATTAGAATCTTATACATGTCCTATACAAGTATAATAGATTAATGATCCACCAAATTCTGATCCATGAGGGCCTATAACACCTTAAGAACCAAAGATTGGAATTCATTCAAACAAAACCATACACAATTCAATACCCTATAAAAAGTAGGTATTCTATCAAGTCATATATCACAACAACATGCATATCTAGAACAACATCTATCACAACAACATGCAATTACTAATTCACTCTTAATGTCATGGAAAGAATGCATGACATGTGATTTTTAATAAGTGCCTATATGATGCATGAGGTGGCATACCCTCATCTCATCGGGTAGCAATAGAAATAGAACCTCAATAACATCAACAATAATAGAACAAAACATGTGAATCACCCAAATGTGAAAATAAAATCAAATGTAAAATTGAAAAATAAAAAAAAATGCAATAAACGAGGTAGATTGGCTTTTCCCTGTACACAGGTTAGCTACTCTCAGGAACAGCTTATTACCAAGTACCAATTTCATCTTATCCCTGGATATAGGCTCCAAAGAGTAAGTCAAGAAAAAAAACTCCTCTGATACCACTTTGCAACATCCTGGTTCCAGAAGCCACCCAGAGGCACCCTGTACCTGGTTGGTCACATGGCCTCAAGCGCATTTCCCCAAACGTCAGAGGCTACCGACTAGCAGTGAGGGCCTTGGGTGTGATAGTGGGGAAACTATGACCTCATTAGTAGAGTAACACAATGGAATAGAAATAGATATACAGTCACGGAAGCAGTAATAAGGCCATACAGAAGTATACGGTGGAAAACTATAGTAAATAAATAGTTGTAGCACATATATATAAAGATGCATGATACATAAGTCTAGGAAAGTATCTAAACAAGTCACAATACTAAAATATAGTACTAATACAATGTAAAAGAAAATAGTAAACAGCTCCACAGCATCGCAAGCCTAAGCTTGGTCCCATTCTCTCTAGCTCCAAAGCAGTCAAGTACCTGAATTAGAAGGGTGATAGCCCTTATATATACCTGCAATAATATAATCTATTTGAGCTCAAAATCATGGCTCAAACAGGGTGTGAGACTAAATCCCAGTAGGAAACCACCAAGAGGTTTGTTCCTAATAGTCATTGAATATATATGGAAGGCAATAATCAAGTAAAAGCAGTAAACAAAGTACTCAACAGTAAACATTCCTACAGTTTCAAAGCATTCAAATACCACATATCAAGTAAGAAGATAAACCCAAATAGGTAACCCTCTAGGATGTAATCACAGACTAATACCTTATGGTCCTACCTAGTAAACACAAGCAACCCTCTGGGAAGTACACACAGTCTAACCCCTCTGGTTAAGCTTTAGTATAGACTCTCTAGGGAAGAACTCACCATCAATTCCCCCTATAGTCTCGTATCAGTAACTAAAATGTGCTATAGGGAAGCACTTACATCTCATTTCCCCTTATGTCCTGTGTCGAGGAACTAAAGACACTCTGAGGAAGCAATTACATCAATTATTCCTATGGTCTCGCATCGTAACAATAATAGAGGATAATCTGGAGAAGCCCTTACATCCATTCTCCCTGTGGTCCACTACACCAGGTTCTCACGGCCCTGTGTAAGTCAAACAGGCATAACAATGAAAAGTAGACAAAGTAAACCTCAATAACTACTTGGTTAACTAGTCTACAGCATAACAGCATGTCAGATAAACAAACACTCTATCCTACAATACTAGGTATGGGAAACAAACAATGCATCCTAACATGCTAAGAAAAACCAAACGGTCATAAACAAAAACATGCATGGGAAAAGACTTACAAAGCATATCAATTTACCCTATTCACATTCAATTAACCTATACTCAAGCATACAAGCATAGAAGGCAATTAACAGGGCTAAAACCGTAAACACGCAATACCCTGATCAGGGGTATTGGGTACTTTTTCACATAAAATTCAAAGACTATCTACGGAAAGGAACAAACCACCTACCTCAGTTTTGTAGGATCGTTATATGTGAACCTCAAGCCTTGAATCTCCCAAGAACTTCATAGATCTAAAAAAATGCTCAAAATGTTAGACCTAAGATATCTCATGAGAGATAAGGAATCAAAAGAAGGTGTTCAAGAAGAAGAGAGAAATCATCGATGCGATTCCAACACAACTGACGAAGTCTGATTCGGAGAACGGATGATCGATGGAGGGCTCGGCAAAGATCTACACCGTACGGATTCTCTTGAATGAACTCGGTCGAGAAGGAGACGGTTCTGTCCATCAGACACGACCCCGGTTCGTTTAATGAAAAAAAAGTACATGGCGTGTAATTTAGAAGTACACAGTGTGTACTTTCCTTCACCGGACCCCGCATTAGGTGGTCTCTAGATCACCACACACGGTTGTGTGCATGGCTGTGACACGGCCAGCACCCGACTACCTATGGTAACCAATTACATGGTGTGTACTTATAAAGTACAGGGTGTATACTTATAAAGTATATGGCGTGTACTTAAGAAATTTCCAGAAAACTCCTCTTTTCCTAAAAAACAACAGAAAAAGGAAAACATACCTCAAAAGAAGATCTAGGTTCTTACAAGAAGGATAATGGTACCTTGCGCTTATGTTTGTATTATCATAGTTTGAACCAGATGAAGGTCAAGAAATTATATCCCCTCCCACATACCAATGGTCTCTCCTATAAGCTAATAGATTCTATGATCTAATCCAATATTTATTTAAGGTCAAGATATCACCAGTTGGGGGTTTGGCCATTGGACATACTTCATACTTATTTTAAGTGAAGGTGTGACTTTTATGAGTTCATAGTGATGTTTTTTGGTTTGACCAATTCACTAGAAGTATTCATGGACTTGATGAATTGGATATTTCATCATTTTCTGGATTGTTTTATAGATTTTTTTTTCCGATGAAATCTTAGTGTACTCTAGTTAGAAGGTGATCATGACAAACATCTTGACATTTTCTTAATTACATTGAGAGGGAATTGGATTTATGTCAAGCTAACCAAATGTTGTTTCTGGATTGATAAAGTGAACTTCTTGTTCCATGTTATCTCAGAGGAATGAGTGTTAGTAGACCTAGAGAATGTTGTAGTTGTCGTATCTTGGAAGTGACCAAATAATATCTTTGATATTCAAATTTTTCTGGGTTTATCTAGTTATTATCAGAGATTTATCCAAGAATTATATCGTATAGTAGTACCAATGTCAGGGATGGACAAGAATTGAGAGAAGTTTGTTTGTTCAAATGCTTATGAGAGAGATTTTTAGGAGATAAAAGGAAGGCTTACATTAGAACCTATCCTCACTTTACCTATTCTGGGTAAATCATATATTTTGTATAGTGATGTATCCAAAGTTGGAATCAAAGTAGTTCAGATGTAGGAGTATCGAGTGGTTTCTTATAGATCCAAAAAATTGATATTGCCTGAGAGGAATTACCCTACTCATGATCTGGAGTTAGCTATGGTGGTACATGCCCTGAGATGTTGGAGACACTATCTTATGGGTGAGATGCTTATGGTATACATGGACCAAAAGATCCTCAGGTATATATTTTCCTAGTGGGACCAAAACCTTTGGAAGAGTAGTTGGGTTAAGTATATGAAATATTTTGACATTGAGTTGGATTATACACTGGGAAATGGAAACGTTGTTACCGACACCTTGAGATTAAATATTTATATAGAGGTAGTTCAAGATTTATGTGGTAAGTGGTGGATAATAAAACTCTTTATAGACATACATATCGATGTTCAGGAGTCCTATGAAAAGTGTCTCTAACTTTTACATATATTATACTCGTTCTTTTGGATGGGATCAAGATAGAGTAGTTATTTTATCCATAGGTATTAGTTCTAAGGGAAAATTTATATGGTGGGGAGATTCCATCAAGAAGGTCTCCTAGTATAAAAAAATATCTTCTTTTTCATGTCCAAGTATGGGTTCCTATGAACTTTCATGAGGAGATGATGAGATAGTTTCATGATTCTAAATGGGTTGTACATCCTGGATTGAAAAAGATGCATCGTGATCTATGTAGACATTATTAGTGGTTAGGAATGAAGAAGTGGGTAATGAGATTTGTGGTGAGATGTTTCAATTTTCATTAGGTGAAATATGAGCATCATATTCCATCTGGGATTTTTCTACCTCTTCCCATTCCTGAGTGGAAATGGTTTGATGTCACAATAGATTTTGTAATAGGATTACACAAGACAAACCATAAAAATGATGAATTATGGGTTATCATGGATCAACTAATAATGGTATCCCACTTCTTTCATATTAGTCATATGTTCAATTTTTATGATCTATGTAGTCTATATGTATGCGAGATAGTTTTGTTTCACGATGTTCAAAGGACTATCATTTTAGATAGAGATCCTCATTTCACGTCATGGTTCTAGAATGGTATTCAGAACGATCTGGGATCTCAGGTTATTTTGATCACAACCTATCATCCTCAAAACTTATGGTCAATATAAGTAGAAAATTTAGGTTATGAATGATATGTTATGAGCCTGAGTTTTATATTTTGATGGTTCATGGGAGAATCATACGGCACTCATTGAGTTTGTGTATAATAATAGCTTCTAGGAATTGATCTAGATGGCACCTTTTGAGGATTTGTATGGAAGTCCATTCTATTTGCCTCTTTGTTGGTTGGAGTTAGGTGAGTCAGCGCGTATGGTGACTATACTCATGTAGGAGACATCGAAGTAGGTTCAGCTGATAAGGAGGTGGTTGGTGATTATATAGAACAAGCAGAAATCATATGTTGACTATTGGAGATGACCTCTAGATTTTGAAGTTGATAATTGTGTTTTCCTTTAGGTTTTTCCTAGTTTGGGGCGGTTCCATGTTATTAAATAGGGAAAGTTGGCACCTAGGTTTTTCAGGCCATTTGAGAGAGTGGATAGGGTTGGTCCATTGGCATACCGATTAGCCCTTCCACAGTGATACAGTTCCATGCACAATGTGTTTCACGTGTTGTAGCTTCAGAGATATTATCCTAACCCTTTTCATTTAGTAGAATTAAAGGACATATAGATTTGTGTTTATTCATACTTTGAGGAGAATATGATATGGATTGTGTACCATAGTGACAAGTATCTCTGAGGAAGGATTATACCTCTTGTTCAAGTGTAGTGACAACATGGGCATTTTTAGAAGGAGACCATGTAGAGGGAGTCTGATATTCATGTATAGTGGCCATACTTATTTTCCAATACCCCATAGTAATTCTTTGAGCATCTTGGGTGTGATATTTTATATGATGGGGTGGTTGTAAGATCTTTTCTTTTTTCTGGTACGTCCCTCTTTGAGTTTTATGATGGACATTGGTGGTTGAGTCTTATTCAAAGATGGAGAAACTTTTTTGGGGAAATGTCTTAAGGTTTAGGGATGTATGTTTATTTGAATTAATGGAGTCTTAGAATAAACATGTTAAATGGTATTATGATGGTTTACCATGAGTTTGGGAGGCTTTATAGGTGGTTCAAATCCTTATGTAGAATCTATTCTGAAAACTATTCGTTGGACAATTACATGTTGTATACATGTTACAGAATGTGTAACTTCCCTTAAAAATAATCCATGAAGTAGTTTAGGACGTGAAGTGGTTACATTTCATGAGCCCAATTCACTCCATGTAAATTTCATTTAGGATAAATAATAATCTAAGGTGATAGGTTTTTAGGTGTATCTCTTTAATTGAGGAATACAAAATGTGAAAAGGTTATATACCCAGTAATCCTCATCCCCAATAGTTTTAAGTGTGTCATGAACATATGATTTTCATTCCTTTGGGTGAATCCTGTACTCCCTCAATCCTAGGGTGAACACTAGGTGATTTTTGACTCTCGTACTCCTTTCAGGATGTCCCAATAATACATCTGATACCTAGTGAGTGTTTCCACTTAAGCTTCCGTTCTCTTTAATCATCCCTTACTATTGTAGTGTAAATATTTTGATTATGAGTTTGTTTTAGAGTTTTTATCTTAACCAAATTTTATCTAATTTATTCTTTAGATCTTATGTTCCTTTTTCCTTATTGTCATTTTCGATTGAAAGCACAACATTAATCACTGGTTAAAGGAAGGGAGTCTAAATATAACCTTATGGTTTGTTTAATTGTGAAGTATATAAAATATTTTGATGGAACTAACATAATGTTTTCTTTAATTAATCGGTTTATTTATGGTAAATCATGGATTGTAATGTTGGATGGAATCCTTTGGGTTCAACTATTGATGTGACATGGCTTATGTCTACCCATTGGGTGTGAAAATGTTTTGAATAATAAGAACTTGGCTATTGGTTTAAAGTGTGTATAGCATGACATGAGACCTTAGGTGATTTCTTAATATAGAATCCCTTGGTAATGGATTATTGATTATTGATATAATTGTTGATCATTTTAGATAAAAATTAATGTGTAATTGGAATATAAATGGTAATTTACATAATTAACCATTGAGGTTTATGATGTGATATTGTGATATCCCTATTGTTACGACTTTTTTAGTTCATGCAGAAATGCTTATATAGATGGATATGCCCAAAGACACATGATGAAATTATTATATATGGGGATTTTCTCAGTGGGTAAAATTCTTATATAGTGGATTTTTCCTAATGATATATGCTAAAATTCTTATATAGCAGGCTATTCCTAGAGACACATTCTTAAACGCTTATATAATGAGCACTTTCCAATGTTACGTGCTGAAATTATTATATATAGGGCTATGACCAAAGGATTAAATGCTTATATTGAGGTATTTTCCTAGTTTTATGATTATTCCATGGTATATGGATGTGGTTGGTATGGTTTTTCTACATCCTCAAAAACATTATGGAATGGTGTTGATGTAAGTTAATTTATATATTGTATTAATTGATTAATTATTACACCTGTTAGTCACTTTATTGCATACACTTATTATTAAACTATTTTTTTAGAAATGGTGTTATAAAACTACTAAGTTTATTCACACCCTATTCATGTCATAGTTTGGTACCTGAGAAGATGTAATGGATGTAGGATAATGGAAATGGATCTTTTTGCGGGTTATTTTATTGCTTGCTGGATGGAATGGAGTTTGGAGATGGTGGTGACATGGGGTTTGGGACCGAGGTATTTTGGGATTATTTTTTTTCAACTAATTCTTTTATTTGTATTGTTTTAAGTTTGAAATTTAGTTACATCTCATCTTTTCATTTAAAGATTCTCCATTATGGGTTTATTGGTTTCTCCTTTACTTTACAGTTGTATTATATTCTATTTCCATTATTATTCTGTTAATCTGAAATTTTTTATTAAGGATTATTCCACTATATTTTAATCTATACCAGGGAATATAGTATCTCCACTATAAATATCACACCCCCATTGCTATTTGGTGGCCTCTAACATACATGGAGGCATGCTTGAGGTCTCTTAACCAACCTGTTTTTCATGTGAGAGAGTGTTGGATTAGGGGATGTTACTTTACCTTTAAGAAACATATATATTTTTTGTCTTTCCTTTATGAATGGATTTAAAATGACCCTTATGTAGGTATAAGAATCTGATTTTCTCAATATTTCCCTATTTTTATGATTTTCATGGTGTTATGATTTGTTACATGATTATTTCAAGTGTTTAAATTATCTTAATCATTCTATAAATACATATTAATTGTATGAAACCTATGTAAAGTGTTTTTATGTTTTTTAAACATATTTATGTGAAGATAAAAAAAATCTTCATTTCACTCATGAAATATCAACATGAAACTCAAAAATTCAAATTTATTATTTTGAGTTATTTTATTGATTTTTAATGTTTCTAAATTCATATTTCATGTTAAAAATATTATTCAAACTTTTTTATTATATTTAATATAGTATTATTTATTTTTTTAATTTCTTCATATATACATGCATATATTCTGTAAGATTTTGAATTTTGAATTTTAAATAATGTTATTTTGTGATTTTATTAGGATTTTCATTAACCTATTACTTTCTATGTGTTTTAATATTTAATGATGGTTTTAAATTATTATGAATTTTTATTCATGGTTTCGGATATTGGATGAGGTTTGGGATATAATTTTTCAAGGATAATATTCTTCTCTCTCTCTCTCTAATAATTGTGTAGCTATATTTTTTTAGTTTTAATGGTCTAACCATTGGATCAAGTGAGTTAATTTTCTTTTTTATTTAAATTGATTGAAAATATCTTAAAATGTGACCAAAATATACATAAATATTGGAAAAAAATACTTCTTGAATGTGAACTTACTTATTTTCAAGTGATTCTATGTGTTGTGTTGTGAGACTATGAAGTGTTGTTCAATTCTTCTTATGTGAAAAATTACCTCATCTACTGGATGATATATAAAGGGTTATTCTTAATACTCGTTCAACTTATGTGAACTTGATGAGATAAGTTGATATAATTCTTAAGAACTAGTACATTCTTCTATTATTCTTATATCTATTTCATTATGGTTTCTTGATTTTATAACACTTCTTCTTATCTCACACATGATCTCACTTTTCTATTTATTATTTTACATAAAAAAATATTTATTTGGGTTGTGACTCTATGATTTTAAATTTAGGATAGTTCAGGTTATGACTCTTTCTATTTAAATTTAGGGTTGTAACTAGGTTGTGAATAACCATAAAAAAATTGTGTGTCTTGGTTATACTTCTACTAGAAATAGTTGGTTATAATTGTGTTATGATTCTCCTTCAAAAATTAGTATAGTGAAAAAAAATATCTCAATGAGTAGAGAGGTATATAAGTATACTAGGTCTACTTTGGACCAAAATACTATAAAAATTCATGTGTTCCTTATTTTATTTTACCTTGATAGTTAACTCTGATAATAAAATTAGATAATTAATTTAAATAATTAATCCATATTTTTTAAAAAATTATGTTGGCATATTTACCCCCCCCCCCTCCCCCTCTAGACCATCTTCCATCATCCTATTTCACCTAACATGTAGGTTCAGGTTGGGAAGAGGCTCGGGGTATCATGAGAGAGTGGGATAGCTTAGGATTTAGAGATGGGGTGAGGTATGTCATTGGGAAGGTAGTAGAGACTTTATGCATTTTATTTATTTCATTTATTTATATTTATGATCAACCTAGTGGGTGATCGTTTTATATGTTCTTATATAACTGTGAGCCTATTTGACTACATTCTTCCATGTTTATTTATTATCAATGATTATGTTTTTATCTCTTCTATATCCACTAATTATTTTTTTATGGTTTATTCTTGGTTATTATTTTTCTTTTATTCCACACTCTGATATGGGTGTATAATTACCCCACAGTTACACCCTAGACCCCTACTTCTAGTTGGGAGCCTTTGGCTACAAGGAGGTGATCCTAATGACTACTAGATATCTAGAAAAACATTGATCAATAGTCATGGGTTTGATCATTACAAAGTGCTATCAGAGCTTCTATATATCTTAATTTTTGGTATATGGTAGACATGGATCAGGGATGTATGGATGCATATGATGGATACCAGACTAGTATGTCATTAACAGATTTTCTAATAGAAATTATAGGTTACCAGTTATATGGGATTATTGTTATTTGTTTTTGATTTTATGATTTTATGATTTTATGATTTCACTTAGCAAAACTCACCTGAGTTTTGGATTTATAAATTATTATTTTTGTCTCTTGGTCTATTAGAAAGAGACAAGTTCACATTATTTATTCTTGGAATATAGGATTCACATGAAATATGTCTTCTTGTGTGTGATTGATTTCATTGAAAATAGAGGTTTTGACTATTTAAAGTTTTATTGAAAACTTATATGGTATTTTCCCATATAAATTGTTGGTGGAATTCTAATCAACTGAACCACATTATATTTCTTCTGATGACTGATCATGTGGATTCTATATAGGGATTATCTTTGATGATTATGGATACAAATACCCTATATGTATGTGATGTATAACGACCCTGGTAGGTTGGTATGGGCATTTAGTGCCTTTGTGACAAATACCTTTATGGGTGGGTTAGGTACTGGTTTAGAAAAATGGGTTTAGTTATTTAAAGGTTCAACAGCAACCTATATGGATTTTTCTATATAGATTCATAGTATAATTCTACTTAACCAAACTATTTGATCATGGTTTACTTAACACATATCATTATTGGAGGATGTTATTATACCCTGATAGATGAGATAATGAACCTCTATGTCTTAGTTCCGTATGAAAATACTCAGTGGTGATTAGTGCCCTAGTAGGATGATGACTTGGAATTTAATTCTCAATACATAAATATGAGAACCCTAGAGTAAGTGTTTTGACACATGAGTTGCTTTGTGATGTTTGAGATAGGAAAAATGAGATGTTTCCTATGAGTTGTGGCCTATGTGAGATTTAGTTACTGGCACGGTGAGAAATCCTAGTACCCTTGATATTTAGATAAGTATATTGGTGAGCTGAGTGATATATGCAAGGGTAAACCAATACAGGGGTTATCCAGGGATTGTGAGTTCCCTTAGAGATGGGAAGCATGGGAAGATTCTTCAGATTAAGAGATCAGTGCACCGCTGGTGCTACTTGGTGTATGGTATAGGCACATGATGTGATTTGAGATTTATAATGAAATGAACTTGAGTTTATTTGTTATCAAAGTTCAATTTAAATGGGTGGGATTATTAAGATTCCTAACTGTGATAACTTTAGGGGGGTTATAATGAGATAGTACATCATGATTCTAGATATTTGGGTCTGGTATGGATGGAATCTGAGTAAGCGCTTGGAGTTTTGGAGCAAAACTCTGGTTATCGGGTGATCATGTGGTATACATAGCATGGGTGAAATGCTTGATTTTAAGAGAATTATTGAGGGTTCCTTCTATTAGTGATATATGTATGTCTAAGGATAATGGTTAGTGGTTTTTCATATAATCCTAGATCCAATGGCATGAAACTCATGGGAGCAAGATTTAGGTTGTTATATTGGGTTTTACTAAGGCACACACCCATTCGGTTTGGGTGAGATTGAAGTGGTACATTCTAATTACACACTGTAACATTTGAATTGTGAATCGATGAGCAGTCGTGTAAGAGTCGAGAACCAATGGATTTGATGAGATTTTATGAGCATGGTGGCCCCGAGTTTTGATGATAATGGGGAGTTTATCATCCATGACATGATGATACCATGGATGCATGTTATTAAGCATTGATAATATGTGAGTGTGGATTGAGAGGAGTGGAATGCATGGAATGATTGAACTTGTTGAGGTTATTCTTGAGGGGTAGTTTAATAATTTCATGACCTAACCCAAGTTGGGGATCAAGACACAACAACCCCAAGCCCGCCTCCATAGGCTTAGGGCTAGCAACCAGCATCGAAGTAATAACTAACATAGGAGGGAGTTTTTTCTAAGTACCTGTATGAACACACACATCTATCTAAATATAAATGTATAGAGGAGGTAAATGTAGAATAAGAAAAACACTAAGGTAACAACCATGCATGTAAAATCTCTAGACAGTACAATATAATGGTAGTGTAAACTAAAAATTAAAGGGGAAAATACACAGAAAACCATAAATATGTCCCAACCTTGGAAAAATAGGAAATTAAAACACTGATAGATCATACATCCTGATCTCCAAGTTTCAACCATCATATGCAGTCCAAAGTAAGTGGTATCCCTAAGATCCTCTATAATCATCTCCAACCTTTCAATCATATTCATAAGACATGACACGTGTGGGAAAATCCCATGTAGGGGTGAGAATATACATACCCAGTAGGACTCCCAAAAAGATGAAGGGGGAGCAGTAAGTGATACAATGGGAATAGAAAGATAGTAGATATTAAACAAGATGTTGTGAAATAGAATAGATCAACCCAAACCAATAGAGGAAGTAACATTTTTTGAACACATGGGGATCAACAGGGTGTTTATATGCACTAAACTTTGATTATTTTCCACATATAGTAGGAGACTAAAATCATAAAACCATGAGAAGCTAAACATGGAAAGCACCTGTCATACCCCATGCATCTTCACATCTCATGGAGATAGAATAACCAAATCCAAAGGTATGGATACATATATATATATATATTCTCAATCAAAATAATCCTAAATGAGAGAGTAAGAGGTTATCTATATCATAGATCATCTTAATAAGAAGAGTCTCCAATAGTTCTAAAAGTCCATAAATAATGCCCAGCATCTCATGTGTCTTCTCAGAAGTAGTCATCCAAGTCAAACCATGCCTCATCACTATGTCGAATAGTCGAGGGTACAAAATATCTAAGTAGAGGACTCATTACCTATTATGAAAGGAGGGTTCCACTATGATATTCTATAGAGGACCCATTCCTTTACCATCATGATAGTTCCACTCCAGTGGTAGAGGACCCATGCCCAACCAAACTAGAGAGTTCCACTCTAGTCATCGAGGACCCATGCCTATCCCAGCTAGAGGGTTCCACTCAAAAGTTTTTAGAGGACCCATGTCCTATTCCAATAGGTGGGTTCCACTCTAAAAGTCATAGAGGACCCACTCTCGACCCAGCTGAAGGGTCCCACTCGGGAGTCTGTAGAGAAACCATACCCTATGCTGATAGGAGGTTTCCACTCTAATGGTAGAGGACCCATGACCAGTCTAGCTGGAGGGTTACACTCTAGGTTTCGATGGAGAACTCATGCCCTACCCAGCATTAGGTTTCTACTCTAGTGGTAGGGGACCCATGCCCTTCTTAGCTGGAGGGTTCCACTCTAGAAGTTGGAAGAGGACCCATTCCCATCTCATCTGGAGAGAACCACTATAAAAGTTGGTAGAGGAACCATACCCAACCCAGCTAGAGGGTTCCAATATATAATTAATTGAGGACTCATGCCCATCCCAGCTAGAGGGTTCCAATATAGAGTTTGTAGAGGACCCATACCCTGTGTTGACTGGAGGGTTACACTCTAACGGTAGAAGACATTTTTCCTTTAAGAAACCACATATAAGAAATATAAAATATTTTTTATATTTTTATAAAATTAATTTTGGGAAAATTGGTCCTTGAAATTGCATGTTGTCTTAGCTTATGACTTTGGAAATATATGTATAAATATTTCAAATACTTACAAGAAAAAATCAGGTCTCTACATTTTTTCCTCCTTGAATATTTTCATCCTTGAAAAGAAAAATTAAACAAACAACTCAAGATACTGAGCCTGCATCTAGATCTCCCACTCCAAGGATCTATCTTACACATTCACATGCTACTAAAACATACAACCCAAGGGGATGATCCATCCATGTAGGGTCCTCTCATGTTTATCCATGATGTCCACCAGGTTATTTATAAAGGTGGATCCAGCCTTGATGTCGAGCTCACCCCAATCGATGATGTGTGTGGGGTCATGCATGTATCTTCTCGGTTGTGACACATGGAAGACTTTGTAAACCCTCTACAGCTATGGGGGTATGAATATGTGGTAATAAACCTATCCAACCCTCTACATGATCTTGAATGGATCGGTGAACCTTGGGGATATCTTGCCTCCACGAATGAACCTCTACAGTCCTCATCATGGGGAGACTCTCAGAAAAATGTGGTCTCACTGTTCAAACTCCAAGGGCCTAAAATGGTAATCTGCATAAGATTTATATCTTGTCTAATCCATCTTCATCTGATCACGGATGACTTGGACCTTCTCTATTATCACATGCACTATCTCTATACCCATAAGAGATGTCTCACCAATATCTATCCAACACAAGGGTGACCTACAGGGTCTTCCGTACATGACCTCAAAAGGTGTCATTCCAATATTAGACTAGTTTTTGTTGTTGTTGTATATAAACTCTACCAAGGTAAAGTTATCCTCCCAACTCCAGACAAAGTCTAACACACAAGCCCTCAACATGTCCTCCAGAACTTGGATAGTGAACTCAGTATTCTCATTTGTTTAGGGGTGAAAGGTTGTACTCATACTCATTTGGGTCCTAAATTACACCCACGAGCCTCTCCACAACCATGATGTAAATCTCATGTAATAATTAGAGACAATCATTAAGGAAACCCCATGAAGGCAAATGATCTACCATACATATAACTTCCCCAAAATCTACATCGAACTCTACTCCCTAATATCAAGGGAAGTGTGATGACTTCATGAGTCGGTCAACTATCATCCATATGGAATCATGTTCCTTAATTTTTCATGGAATACCTATCATAAATTCCATTTATATGTCATCCTACTTCCACTCTGGGATCTCAAGGGGTTGCAAAAAGCTTTCCAGAACTTGGTTCTCATCCTTCACCTGCTGATAGGTGAAGCACCAAGAGATGAAATAAATTATTATCCATCTCATTTTGGACTAGAAAAACTACCACTAAAATTCTCTATACATCTTTCCCACATTTGGATTTTCAACTAGGGGATAAGTGTGAAACTCTCACATAACCTCCTCCCACATCATGACTGGAACCACCCTTTATCCATTGGAAAAGATGATGTTATTACCTCCTACAAAATATACATATGGTAAATACCCCCATGGATATTTAGTCACGTAAGACCTTACAGTCGATGTCTCCCAGCTGAGACTCTCTCATATTCTTGAGAAGTAGAGGATTCAACACCATCTGTTGTAGAAAAGTTGTATCCTACTACTCCATTAGGTTTAGTTCCAATGAAGCCAACTTCTCAGTAGCTTTCCACACCAAGTGAGTCTATGAATTACTACTAAGGGAATCTACTACTACATTTCCCTTTCTTGGGGTGTATACTATCTCAAATTTATAGTTCTATGAGAACTCAAATCAATGCCATTATCTCAAGTTCATGTCTCTCTATGTGAATATATACCTGATAATATGATGGTCTGAGTAAACCACAAATATCTCCCATATAATTTAGTGCCTCTATACCCTTAGGGAAAAGACTATTACTACCAGATTTAGGTCATGAGTCACATAGTTCTGCTTATGGGGTATCAACTTCCTCGACCTGTAAGTGATAACTACCTATTCCTTCATCAACATGCAGCCGAGCCCAACTCCTGAGGCATAATAATACACTACATAATCCATAACCTCCTCTAGTAGTCTCAAAAAAGGAACAATCATCAACCATAGCCTCAAATACTTGAAGGATCTCTGGCACAGTTCAATCCAGGTAAACGGATACATGTTCCATGTCAGGGTGGTCAAATGAATTGTGGTCCAAGAGAAGTCTTCCACAAACCTCTTTTAGTACCCCTCCAAGTAAAGGAAAAATTCCACCTATGAAATGCTCTTGGGTGGCTCCCAATAAATCATTTCATCGATATTTTCTGGGTCCATGTCTAAACCATTCTTAGAAATTACATTCCCTAGAAAGTGAAACTCATGAATCCATAATTGGCACTTTGAGAGTTTCTCATAAATTTGGTTCTCTCAAAGAAAATATAGAACCATCATAAAGTGCTTTTCATGCTCCTCTTATGATGTAGAGTATATGAGTATTTCATCAATGAAGACAACCATAAACTGGTCCAAGTACAGCTATAATACCTAGTTCATCAAATCCATAATCATGGTGAGGGAATTTTTCACACCAAAGGGAATCACTAGGAACTCATAGTGTTTATAGCAACATCAAAATTATTGAATTGGAATATCATCCTCACAAACCCTCATCTGGTGTTATCCATAACAAAGATCAATATTTGATAACCATATCATGCCTTGAAACCGGTCAAAGAGGTCATAAATCCTCAATAAGGGGTACTTATTATTTACCGTAACCAGGTTCTGGTGATGATAATATATGCAAATCCACAATATCTTGATCTCATTTTTCATAAACAACACTACAGATTCCTAATGGGACACATTGGGCTTGATGAAACCCTTCTCTCAAAGGTCCTCGAACTGAAATTATAGCTCCCAAATCTTGGTAGGGTCGTCCGATATTCCATAAAAGATATCGGAGTTGTACCAGGATGCAATTAGATAAAAACCTCCATCTCCCACATCAAAGGTAGTTCTGAACTTTCCTTAGGGAAGACATCTATATAATCCTACAAAATTAAAGGAATATACATTCCTGAAGAGTCTTCTACAATAACGGATATACTCACTAACTAGTGGGTGATGGCATGTAGTATTCTTCTCATAGAATCCACTTATCTCGCCATGATATCTCTCACACCTATAAAGGTGAATATTATTCCATTAGTGTGACATCATATGAATCATTTGTGTTGAAAATAAATATGGGATCAAACCATTGGAAACCAATACATACCCAAGATTATAAAGACCCGTAAAATTCAAGGGAAATTTTTTCTTAATTTTCTTTTGGATTTTACAAGAACGCAGTTTCTGACGGCACCTGATTCCGAGGCCCGGTGTGCCCAGAATCATTTTCTGAAGTTTAGCTCGGGTACGTTCAGTGAACGAACGAGTGGGTTTTTCTAACTTTTGAACCGGTGCTCAGAATCGAATTCTGAGGGCACCGATGGAATCACAGCGCCGGTATTTTCTTAGTAACACCTTCTCTGGAGTTGCGTTTGCTCAGGTGTGGTACTTAAAATTTTGGGTTAAGTAAAAGAATAAAATAAAATGGTGCAACCAATTTTATTTTATTTAAAGTAGTTTAACCTAAGATAAGTGGTTGGATTGGGACCCACTATATCCTACTCCACTAGGTAGGATATTTGTGGGGTGGGTCCCACACGAGCCCCACATTTTCATTTCTTCAACCCCCTCTTTTAATTAGGTAACTCACCCGCACCCCCCCCCCTTTAAATGAAAGTCAACTCTTGCGTTTAACTAAATACTAAATGCCTCTTTAATTGGGCAGTTTAAAACTTCTCAATTAATTCAATTAATTGGATGTTTCGTTTTTGAATTTCAAAATGTTGGCGTGAGTAATAAAATATGGCAATGCTTATTTTATTATTGTTGTCTTGGTTGTGCGAAAGGATTTTGGAGAGAATTGCTCAAAGTCTTGAAGCTCTTCTTCCTCGACGAAGAAAACGAAGAACACCGACCTTCGACGATGGACGACGGTGAGAGACGCCTTCCTCGGAGATCGACGACCCGATGTGCATTCCTTCGTTCCTTCTTCCTGCGTCAAAGGAAGGGAAACATCGTTTCTCCTCGGACGATCTCCGTCAATGAGTACGGAACCTTCTTCCGCGACGAGCCTTCGTTCAAAAACGCTCGAGGTAGGGGTTTTTGTTTGTTCGTGATTACTTATGTCACCTTTCTTCGTTTCAATTGGGCCACCTGTTTTCGCAATAACGGGAGGAGGTCGGACCGCACGAAAACAGCTGACCCTCCTCCCCCCTTGGTTGTTTTATTTTGTTGCGGCACGTGTAAGGCAGCGCGGTGCCGTTGCACCGCGTGGAAACTATGATATTGGGCGAAGAGGAGCGACACCGTCGCGCCGCCCCGTTGAAGTCGAACAAGCCGCAGCGCCGTCGTGTCGAGATGGAGAACCTGGAGGAGACCGTGGCTGGAGCGGGGCCGCGGCAGAGGGGCGCGGTGCCATCGTGCCACTCCGGACAGACCAAGGCTGCGGTGGTGCAGGAAGCGGCGACCGGCTTCCGGCCACCGGTGCCGGAGCAGGAGGGTGGGAGCCCGGCAGTCCTGCGGCAGAAGAAACCGGCTGGCCAGCTTCCGAGAAGGGTCAGGGGTCGTAACCCCCGGCTGGCCGACAGAAGCGGCCCCCCACATGGGGGCCGCGGTTACACACAGGGGCGCAGCACCCCCCCCCCCCCTACCGGTCGGTCGTTACGGCCGAGCCGCCTGGCCACGCTGGTCAGGCCGAGCGAGCCAGGCCGGGCCGCTAGGACGGGTCGCACCCTAATGGTCCGGATCCGGACCTGGGTCAGGTCGAACCGGATCGGGCCGACCCAGGGGGTATCGGTCCGGGTTGGACCGGGCCCGAACCCCCCCCCCCCCCCCATTCGCGGACCTCTTTCGGTCTTTTTCCCATAACTTGGGTTGCAGACCTCCGATCGACACACCGTCAGCCGCGATGCGATCCTTGGATTGAGTCAGTCATTTCAGTATATTAAACTCAAGGTTTCGGAGAACTTTGGGTTCGGCCGGGTTGGTTCGTACATGAAACCAACCGGGCCCTCGGAGTGGAAACGCTTATAACTTGAGCTCCGGATGTCCTATTGACGTGCCGTCGATTTTGATGGATTCCTATTTGTGAGAAGGACCTTTTGGATTACTCCGATTGAGTTTTGGATGCAGTTGGAGTACGGTCAGGTTGGTTTGACTTAAAAAACAACCGGGCCCCTTGAACGAAAAAAGTCAATAACTCTCAGACCGGGCGTCTGATTGACGCGTCGTCTGCAACGTTGAGTTCCTGTTAACGATACGGAACTTTTGGATACATCAACTCCGGACTCTGTGTCAGTTGATGTATCAGCCCCTCAGCTCATGGAGCGGACCCTCCTGAATGAGCTTGCTGTGTGCAGGAACCCTAGAGCTGGCTGCGACTGCGACGACGATGATGATTGTACAGAAATCCTCCGTGGATTCAACGGCGACGACTATAGAACTCAGCGATCCTACATGGATCAGTGCTACCGATCCTGTGTGGTTTAGATCTTGTGTGCGTCAGCGCTCAACGGTCCTATGTGGGTCAGCGCCTACTGATCCTGTGTGGGTTATATCCTGTGTGGGTCATTGCGGGGGTTAGTACCTATCGATCCTTTGTGGGTCATTGCGGGGGTTAGTACCTATTAATCCTTTGTGGGTCATTGCGGGGGTTAGTACCTAACGATCCTGTGTGGGTATGATGGATTAGATGAATCAGTGGCTACATCTGATCAACTCCATCGTCTTACGAAGAAGTTTACCTGTGTGAGCTTATTCTTGACTTTCAATCAATATCTTCGATATGATTGACTTGCTATCCTATGTGGATTGTGTTGTGCTATCCTATGTGGACGTGATCGAACTTGGGCTCGGATGTTGGAGCTGAATTGGAATTGATGACTTAGGTATATGTATGGGCATATACCTAAGTAGTGTCGGATGTTACTTCGTGATTGTATCTTTCCTTTGTGGATTATCATTTGTGGATTATGGGAGACCTTCAGGGGTATCGGGGTCCCTACTGAGTAGAGTATACTCACCCCTACACGGGCTATGCACGCACTACGTTGTGTTGGATGCAGACGATGGACAGCGCTGATCGTGGTAGAGGCTAGTGGAGCAGTCGGTACCTGGAGGTGGACCACTGGGTGGGACGTACACGGAGCGGACGGCTGGACCCGAGGAGCTGAGGTGGCTATCTGTACCCACCCTTCAGGTGGGAATACCAGTGGAAGTCTCGAAGTTGCGGATTTACTTTTCAGTTGTTGTACTCCCTTTTCAGTTGTACTTTACTGCAGTTTGGGTTTGTATTCTGGCTCACATTCTTTACAGAACTTTATATTGTACCTAGTTTTACTTAGTGTTTACTTCTTCTTGCTTGCTTTGTGGTCTTTTTTTACTTTACAAAGGCAATGCATTCCCATTTTTATCAGAATTTACACCTTGGTGCTAGTCGCCAGCCCCTGGCCTATGGAAGGCGGGCTTGGGGTAGTCATGGAACAAGGCCCGAGGACGGGTCGTGACAAATTGGTATCAGAGCAGTTCAGTTCTACCACAGAACTCTGGACTCTGATCTTTCTTCTATGTGAATCAATAGTGTTAAGGGTATTGAGTGTGGTTATCAGTCCAGGGAGTCCAGTGTTGGTGCGGCGGCCAACGTATCTGTACACCAGGACCCTGACTTCTGATTTCTGACTTAATACATGAAAACATTGATTGCATTTGTGTTTTAAAAGTTTTATTTGTGATTACTTTGTGTCAGCTCACCAGGTATATTGTATTGACTGTGGCGCACCTGTCTCTTTTCAGGATGGCCCCACGATGGCAGCCAGCTAGGGTTCCGAGTTTTGTATGTGACGACAACCCTCCGAGCGACGAGGCCTCGGTGCAGGGCCCTTTGACAGCAGAGGCATCGGCGGTACCTCTACCCGTCGAGCCACTGATGCTACCAGCCCCAGCCGCTGAGAGTGCACGTCGCCTTGGTGCACTGCACAAGTTTCAGCGTCAGTGACCACCCAGGTTCTGCGGGGATACGGAACCTCAGGCAGCCGAGGATTGGATGGATGCGGTTGTATGAGTTTTCCATTTGGTAGAGATACCAGCAGACCTCATGGTGATCCTCGCAGCGAGCCTCCTGCACACGGCAGCAGGCAGATGGTGGAGATTGATGCTCCAGGTGAACGACGAGGCATCCCTCCTCTGGACGGACTTTGAGATCCTCTTCTTCTTGGAGTTTGTCCCAGCCAACCTTCGTGTCGTGCACATCCAGGAACTACTACAGCTGCGGTAGGGAAGCTTGTCGGTCACCCAGTACTCGGCAAGATTTACCGACCTCTCGCACTATTCGACGGACATGGTATGGGACCCATTATCCTGGGCCCAGACCTTTGAGCAGGGATTGAGGCATGAGATCAGGGCATTGCTGATCTCCCTCAGCATTCCGACACAGGCAGGGGTACTGGAGCGAGCCCTTCTCATCGAGAGATTTCTTGCTGAGTCTACACCAGTGGCGAGACCTAACGTAGGGCGGTACGTAGCAGATTCTTCTGTAGCTTGCAGTCGATGGATGAAACATGGGTCTAGGCGGACTATACCCTCAGGCGGACGACCTCAGGACACTAGCTCAAAGGTGCGGGGCACACAGCGCAGAGCTAGTCTTTCGAGAGGCAGACAGTGCTACGCATGCGGCGGGCAGGGCCACATGGTTCGTGACTGCCCGACCCGCCGTGCCGAGGAGCAACAGATGGTTAAGGGACCACCTAGGCAGAGGAAGAGGGTCGACCGTGGCGGTCCGCAGGGAGCAGGTGGATGAGGCAGAGGAGTCGGTCGAGCAGCAGGTGGTGGGTGACGCTTTCAGGCTCTACCACCACCACCCCCAGGAGGTCCACCCCGACCACAGGGAGCTGGTGGGTAGAGACAAGCACAGCTCCAGGCAACAGAGGCCTACAACCACGGTGCGCCTGAGATGATTTGAGGGACTATCTATTTCTATTCCACCCTTGCTACAGTTATTATATACACAGGATTGAGTCATTATTTCATAGTCTCTGCCCTTGTTCAGATCTCGGAGATTCCGATAGAGCCGTTGGCTCGATCCTTACGGCTAGAGACTCCTACGGGAGCAGACTCGACGATTACGCACTGGTTCCGGCAGTGTGAGCTTACTCTACCAAGCAAGAGCTTCGGCTGGGATCTTCTTGTAGCGGCGTCAAGGCCTTACAACGTCATCTTGGGCATGGATTGGTTATCTACAATCCATGCTCAGATTGACTGTATTAGGTGCAAGGTGCGGTGTGTACGCACCGACGGGAGCAGGTTCACCATCACCAGCGAAAAGGGAGCCTTTGTATCACAGGATGGACTCTCGCAGAGGAGAGGATATCCCATCACTCATCAGTTGTCTAGCCTCATCCTAGGAGCAGTTGACGTGTGGAGTCCTGGTTTTCCTGCAGTGGTGGATCAGTATGCGTACGTTTTCCCCGAAAATGTTCCAGGACTACCTCCTCGCAGAGAGGTAGACTTTTATATGGAACTATACCCTAGGACAACCCCGATATCCACTCCAGCATATCGTATGGCCCCCGCTGAGCTTCTAGAGCTACGGGTAAAGTTGTAGGACTTGCAGGTCAAGAGATTCATTTGACCCAGTGTTTCACCCTGGGCTTCCCCAATATTGTTCGCCAAGAAGGTGGACAGGAGCTTGCGACTTTGTGTCTATTACCATCGCCTGAACCAGGTGACCGTGAGGAACAAGTATCTGCTGCCAAGGATTGACGACCTCTTCGATCAGCTCAAGGGAGCACGGTGGTTCTCGAAGATAGACCTCAGGTCAGACTATCATCAGCTCAGAGTTCAAGACGAGGACGTGCAGAAGATGGCCTTCAGATGTCGGTATGGCCACTATGAGTTCTTGTTTATGCCATTCGGCATAACCAATGCTCCATAAGTGTTCATGGGCCTCATGAATAGGATCTTTCAGCCTACCTAGATCTATTTGTTGTGGTATTCATCGACGACATATTGATATACTCGACGACCGAGGAGGAGCACGCCTACCACTTGCGGGTTGTACTAGACACACTCCGAGAGCACCAGCTTTATGGAAATCTCTCGAAGTGTCAGTTCTGGTTACGTGAGGTCCACTTCTTGGGACATGTCATCTATGAGGTGGGAGTTGCAGTGGATCCTATGAAGATCGAGGCAGTGCTAGCTTGGGAGCCACCTAAGAGCGTGACGGAGGTGCAGAGTTTCTTGGGGATAGCTGGGTACTACTGGAGGTTTGTTCCAGACTTCTCCAGAGTTTCTGAACCACTCTCAGCTTTGACGAAGAAGGTGAAACCCTTCGTATGGTCAGACAGATGTCAGCAGAGCTTCCAGGAGCTGAGAAAAATATTTACCAGCGCGCCTATCTTGAGGATACCGGAGGAAGGAGTAGGGTACGTAGTCTACTGCGATGCATCAGGGACCGGACTCAGATGTGTCCTGATGTAGGAGCGAGTCGCGATCTCCTATAGATCACGTCAGTTGAGGCAGCATGAGCAGAACTACGCTACCCATGACCTAGAGTTAGCAGTCGTGGTCTTCGCTCTGAATATGTGGAGACACTATCTAATGGGTGAGTGCTTTGCAGTTTACTCTGACCACCAAAGTCTCAGGTAAATCTTCTCGCAGAAGGACCTGAATCTGAGACAGTGGTGATGGCTCGAGTTCCTCCAGGACTATGACTTTGAGATAGTTTATACTCCTGGGAAGGGGAAAGTAGTAGCCGATGCTCTCAGCAGGAGGACGGGCATCCAGCTACTCGGGGAGGCGACGAAGCAGTTAGCCGCTTTGCAGATATCCTTCATGGATAGAGATGGAGCAGCCTTTCTTCAGTCACTCCTCCACTAATGCAGCGGGTCAGAGAGGCACAACGTGGGGACGCTGACTGTGAGACGCGGCATGCGCAGATATCCTCAATACAGGCACCTGATTGATTCTCTGTGGGTGGAGAGCGCGTCATCCTTTTCAGAGGACGTACCATGGTACCAACTGCTTTACAGGAGGAGGTGCTGAGAGAGTTCCACACTTCCCCTTTAGCAGTACATCTGGGAGTGACGAAGATGTACCAGGACCTTAGATGACAGCCCTGGTGGCCGGGTATGAAGAAGGTTGTGGTGGAGTTCATTTCTCAATGCCTCACCTGTCAGCAGGTGAAGGCGGAGCACCAGGTACCAGCAGGCTTGGTACAACCTTTGGAGATCCCGGAGTGGAAGTGGGACGGCATATCTATGGAATTTGTGACTGGACTTCCACGCTCTTCCAGAGGTCACGACTCCATTTGGGTGATTGTCGACCGACTCACCAAGTCGGCCCACTTCTTACCCATTAGATAGAAGGGCTCAGTGGAGAGCTTGGTACGTCTCTATGTTCAGGAGATTGTACAGCTTCATGGTGTTCCATCATCTATTGTCTCTGATCAAGATGCCCGCTTTACTTCCCAGCTTTGGAAGGGGTTGTAGGAGGCATTCAGGACGTATCTACGTCTGATCACCACCTTTCACCCTCAGACGGATGGTCAGACGGAGAGGACCATTCAGACTCTCAAGGACATGCTCCATGCATGTGTCCTCGACTTTGGTCATAGCTGGAAGGATCACCTACCCTTGGTGGAGTTCACGTACAACAACAGCTAACACTCCACCATCGGGATGGAACCTTACGAGTCATTGTACGGCCGACCTTGAAGATCACCGTTGTGCTGGACAAACCCTGGGGAGTCAGCACTTGTGGGACCGGAGATGGTCCAAGCCACGACAGAGAAGATCCAGGTCATCCAGGAGCGGATGAGGACAGCTCAGAGCTGGCATAATTCTTATGCTGACAGGAGGCGGAGGCCACTGGAGTTCGAGGATGGTGACCACGTCTTCTTGCGGGTCTCACCTCGGCGTGGATTACGGATATTTGTCCGAGGCGGCAAGTTATATTCGCGCTTCATTGGACCATTCCAGGTCCTCAGCAGGATTGGCGAGGTGGCTTACCGCCTGGCTCTACCACCTCAGTTGCACCGGGTGCACGACGTCTTCCACGTATCTCAGCTGAGGAGATACTTGCACGACCCGACGCATATCATTGACCATGGGGAGCTGGACATTGATGATGGGGCGACTTTTGCGGAGGTCCCAGTGGAGATTGAGGATCAACAGGAGCGGGTCCTATGTGGATGGTCGATTCCTCTAGTGCGCATCAGATGGAATCACGGGAACCTCCAGGAGAGCACTTGGGAGCGGGAGGCTCAAATGTGTGCTCAGTACCCACATTTATTTCCCTAGTTTATGATGTATCTTTATGGGGATGTAAATCCCTGAGGTGGGAGTAATGTAAAGACCCATAAAATTCAAGGGAAATTTTTTCTTAATTTTCTTTTGGATTTTACAAGAACATAGTTTCTGACGGCACCTGATTCTGAGGCCCGGTGTTCCCGAAATCATTTTCTGAAGTTTAGCTCAGGTACGTTCAGTGAATGAACGATCGGGTTTTCCTAACTTTTGAACTGGTTCTCGGAATCGAATTCAGAGGGCACTGATGGAATCGTAGCACCGATATTTGCTTAGGAACACCTTCTCTGGAGTTGCGTTTTCTCAGGTGTGGTACTTAAAATTTTGGGTTAAGTAAAAGAATAAAATAAAATGGTGCAACCAATTTTATTTTATTTAAAGTAGTTTAACCTAAGCTAAGTGGTTGGAGTGGGACCCACTATATCCTACTCCACTAGGTAGGATATTTGTGGGTTGGGGCCCACACGAGCCCCACCTTTTCATTTCTTCAACCCCCTCTTTTAATTAGGTAACGCACCTGCACCCCCCCTTTAAATGATAGTCAACTCTTGCGTTTAACTAAATACTAAACGCCTCTTTAATTGGGCAGTTTAAAACTTCTCAATTAATTCAATTAATTGGATGTTTCGTTTTCGAATTTCAAAATGTTGGCGTGAGTAATAAAATAAGGAAACGCTTATTTTATTAGGGTTGTCTTGGTTGTGCGAAAGGATTTTGGAGAGAATTGCTCAAAGTCTTGAAGTTCTTCTTCCTCGACGAAGAACGCGAAGAACGCCGACCTTCGACGACGGATGACGGTGAGAGATGCCTTCCTCGGAGATCGACAACCCGACGCGCATTCCTTCGTTCCTTCTTCCCGCGTCAAAGGAAGGGAAACACCGTTCCTCCTCGGAAGATCTCTGTCAACGAGGACGGAACCTTCTTCCGCGACGAGCCTTCATTCAACAACACTCGAGGTAGGGGTTTTTGTTTGTTCGTGATTACTTCTGTCACCTTTCTTCATTTCAATTGGGCTGCCTGTTATCGCAATAACGGGAGGAGGTCGGACCGCACAAACACGGTCGACCCTCCTCCCCCCTTGGTTATTTGATTTTGTTGTGGCACGTGTAAGGAGGCGTGGTGCCATTACACCGCGCGGAAACTATGAGATTGGGAGAAGAAGCGTGGCGCCGTCGCGCCGCGCCGTTGAAGTGGAACAAGCCTCGGTGCTATCGCACCGCGCCGGAGAACCTGGAGGAGACCGCAGCCGAAGCGGGGTCGTGGCGGTGCAGGAAGTGGCGGCTGGCTTCCGGCCGCCGGCGCCGGAGCAGGAGGGCGGGACCCCGACGGTCCCGTGACAGCAGCAACCGGTCGGCTGGACAGGGCCAACCGGCTTCCGAGAAGGGTCGGGGGTCATAACCCCCAGCTGGCTGACAGGATCGGCCCCCCACATGGAGTTCGTGGTTACACACAAGAGGCAGTGCCCCCCCCCCCACTACCGCTCGGCCGTTACGGCCGAGCCGCCTGGCCACGCTGGCCAGGCCGGGCCACACCCAGGTCGGGCCGGGCTGCGCCTTGATGGTCTGGACCCGGACCCGGGTCAGGTCGACCCGATTCGGGCCGACCCAGGGGGTATCGGTCCAGGTCGGACTGGGCCCGAACCCCCCTCCCCCCCCCCCCCATTCGCGGACCACTTTCAGTATTTTGCCCATATCTTGAGCTGCCGACCTCCGATCGATGCACCGTTAGCTGCGATGCGATCCTTGGATCAAGACGGTCATTTTGGTATATTACACTCAAGGTTTTGGAGAACTTTGGGTTCATCCGGGTTGTTTCGTACATGAAACCAACCGGGCCCTCGGAGCGGAAACGCTTATAACTTGATCTCTGGATGTCCGATTGACGTGCCGTCGACTATGATGGATTTATCTTTGTGATACGGACCTTTTGGATTACTCCGATCGAGTTTTGGATGCAGTTGGTGAATGTTCGGGTTGGTTTGACTTAAAAAACAATCGTGCCCCTTGAACGAAAAAGCCAATAACTCTCAGATCGGGCGTCTGATTGACGTGCCGTCTCTAACGTTGAGTTCCTCTTGACGATATAGAACTTTTGGATACATTAACTCCGGACTTTGTGTCAGTTGATGTGTCAACCCCTCGGCTCGTGGAGTGGACTCTCCCGAATGAGCTTGTTGTGTGCAGGAACCCTAGAGCTGGCTGCGATTGCGATGACGATGATGACTGCACAAAAATCCTCCGTGGATTCGACGGCGACGACTATAGCACTCAGCGATCATACGTGGATCAGTTCTACCGATCCTGTGTGGTTCAGATCCTATGTGGGTCAGTGCTCAGCGGTCCTGTGTGGGCCAGCGCCTACCAATCCTATGTGGGTCAGATCCTGTGTGGGTCATTGCAAGGGTTAGTACCTATCGATCCTTTGTGGTTCATTACGGGGGTTAGTACCTATTAATCCTTTGTGGGTCATTGCAGGGGTTAGTACCTAACGATCTTGTGTGTGTCTGATGGCATAGATGAATCAGTGGCTACATCTGATCAACTCCATCGTCTTACGAAGAAGTTTACCTGTGTGAGCTGATTATTGACTTTCAATCATTATATTCGATATGATTGACTTGCTATCCTATGTGGATTGTGTTGTGCTATCTTGTGTGGACGTGATCGAACTTGGGCTCAGATGTTGGAGTCGAACTGGAATTGATGACTTAGGTATATGTATGGGCATATACCTAAGTAGTGTCGGATGTTACATCGTGATTGTATATTTCCTTTCTGGATTATCCTATGTGGATTCTGGGAGACCTTCAGGGGTATCAGGGTCCCTACTGATTAGAGTATGCTAACCCCTACACGGGCTATGCCCGCACTACGTTGTGTTGGATACAGACGACGGACAGCGCTGATCGTGGTAGAGGCTAGTGGAGCAGTCGGTACCTGGAGGTGGACCACTGGGCGGGACGTACACGGAGCGGACGGCTGGACCCGAGGAGATGAGGTGGATATCTGTACCCACCATTCAGGTGGGACTACCAGTGGACGGCTCGACGTTGAAGCTTTACTTTTCAGTTGTTGTACTCCCTTTTCAGTTGTACTTTACTTCAGTTTGGGTTTGTATTCTGGCCCACATTCTTTACCTCACTTTCTATTTTACCCAGTTTTACTTAGTGTTTACTTCTTCTTTCTTTCTCTGTGGTCTTTGTTTACTTTACAAAGGAAATTCCTTCCCATTTTTATCGGAATTTACGCCTTGGTGCTAGTCTCCAGCCCCTGGCCTATGGAAGGCGGGCTTGGGGTAGTCACGGTACGAGCCCCGAGAATGGGTCGTGACAAATATGACTTCATAGGGTTCCATAATGATGACCAAAAATTCCACGTGAACCTCTCTCCACCAAGTGATAGCTCGTACTGCCGGTAGATAAAAGATAAAGAAGAATCATTCTATTTGGAACCTCAAAATGAAGTTATCATCCTAGCACCTCAATTGGGAGATCCATCTATCAAACTAGGAGTATAGAGATAAAGTAATGACTAGAACCTATTTCTACTAATAATAAATCAATAGTATAATAAATAAAGATCATACCTCTAATTATATCTTGTATTGTGAGGTCATAAGCCTACAAAGTCTGCAGCTATCTTCAGCCCTAGTCGCTAGCTTCCTAAGACTTTCAGGGCTACCAGGCGGTGGTGGTGGAAAGATCTCATAGTTTCTCCAACCATTCATAGCTCATCCTACTCCACTGCTATCTCTACCTCTCTAGGGGTACACCCTAATCACAGGACTACCTCTGTCGTGGTTGTACGTCAGCTATCTGTCTGTGCTCCTCAGCACATCTGGTCTGGCAATCACATGCTATGTGAACTCACCCATCACAAGCATAGCACTAATCTTATCTAGGATTCCCTAGTTCTCTATGTTTTCCCTGTACCATATGACAACACGTCTGAGTCTAATCACAAAAGGATCTTCTACACCGAGATCCCACTGACTGGAACCTACTAGCTGCTACAGATGACTTAGCTTTATGACACCCACTACCAGCTCTAGCTATCTGTAACCCCTCTGAAAGGATTCTCTCTTTCTCTAGTTCCTTCTCCATAACCCAATCATAGGTGGGTATGTACAAGGGAACTATGATGTCATGAATAACTCTATGAAGTCCCTTCTCAAACTTCCATGATCAAAAGTAGTCATCATGGATCATGTTAAGGGAGTACCGAGTAAGGTGTGTGAACCTCGATGAATACTCATCCACTATCATCACTCCCTATTGTAACTCCAAAAGCTCCTGAATTTGAACTGAGTGAAAATAGGAGGGGTAGTGCTCATCAAAAAAACATATACTTGAATTTGATACTTGAGAGTGTTGAATCATCATGCATCTAGGTAACAAGATTCCACAAAAACCCAATTTCTTCATGGAAAAGGCCAGCTACCATTGCAACCACCTAATCTGTTAGTGTCTATATGATCCAAAAGGCATAGATCAATGAATCTATCTAATCCTCTACTGCCTGAGGGTCTAGCTTATTGTAGAACCTCAATGGACTCTAGAATTGGAACTCATGGAGTGATCTAATATTGCGTGTATCCTTATCCTTATCTATGGGATGATATTCTTCTCAATAGTTGGTGGTTCTACTACCTACCAACCTGGAGGAAGAATCTAGTGGGATGGACCCTAAATTGAGTCCTCATCACTCATCGGATCACCATCATGATCCAGAACTGGTATCCTAGCTAGATGGAATCATGGAGGCATCCTAGCTGGATGTAATTAGTGATGAGGGTATAAATAACATAGGTAGTCCTTTTTCTAATTACCTATATGCACACACATAGCCATATCAATTCATAACTATAGATTAAGTAAAAGTAAAAGAATTAAAACACTAAGGGAATAACCATACATGTAAAACCTCTAGATAGTTTAAGAGTATGGTAGTGTAAATTAAAATGGAAAATGGAAAAATACACACCCAACTAGAAATATGTCCCAACCTAAAAAAATTGGAAAGTAAAAAAACTGAGATAACCCAGCTGATGATCTCCAAGGTACAACCACCATATGTGGTTCAAAGTACCAGGTATCCGTATGATCCTTTGTAGTCACCGTCGACCTGTCCATTGTCTGAATAAGACAGGATGCATGTAGGCAAAGCCCATGTAGGGGTGAGTATATACATACCTAGTAGGATGCCCTAAAAGTTGAAGGGGGTCAGTAAGAGATATAATAGGATTCGAAATATAGCATATAGTAAACATGATATGGTTAAAAATAATAGCTCAACCCAAACCAAGAGAGGGATTAACCTTGTCTAAACACAATGGGATCAACATGGTGTGTAGATGGACTACACGTGGTATACCCTGCGTGTCTTCATATCTCATAGAGAGAGAGTAAACAAATCTGAATTTATGTATACAGATGTATATATATATAATCAGTCAAAAGAATCCCAAATGAGAGGGTAGGGGTATCTCTATCTCATAGCTCAGACCAATAAGAATAGTCACCAAAAATTCCAAAATTCCATCAATGATACCCAATATCTCACACATCTTCTCAGAAGTAATCATCCAAATCAAGCCACGCCTCATCCTTGTACTGCACAGTTGATGGGCCAAAATCTCTATATAGAGGACCCATGTCATGGTAATATAGGTGGGTTCCACTCTGATAGTCAATGGAGGACCCATACCCTACCCAGCATAAGGGTTCCACTCTGGTGGTAGAGGACCCATGCCCTACCCAACTGGAGGGTTCCACTCTATTCATCGAGGACTCATGCTCATCCCAGTTGGAGGGTTCTACTCAGAAGTCTATATAGGACCCATTCCCTATTCTAATAGGAGGTTTCCACTCTAAAATTCATCAAGGAACCATTCAAATCCCATCTAGAGGGTTCCACTTGGGAGTCTGTAAAGGACCCATGCCCTATGCTGATAGGAGGATTCCACTATAGTGGTAGAGGACCCATGCCTAGCCCAGCTGGAGGGTTCCACTCTATGAGTCAATGGAGGACCCATGCCCTTCCCAGTAGGAGGGTTCCATTCTAGTAGTAGAGGACCCATTCCCATCTCATCTAGAGGGTTTCTCTCTAGAACTCGGCAGAGGACACATGCCTAGCCTAGCTAGCGGATTCCACTCTAGAAGTCTGTTGAGGATCCATGTACATACCAGTACGAGGGTTCCACTCTATAATTCATCGAGGACTCATGCACTACCCAGCTGGATGGTTTCACTTGGGATACTGTAGAGGACCCATGCTCTGTACTGATAGGAGGGTTTAACTCTAGCGGTAGAGGACCCATTTCCTTTAATAAACCACATGTGTGAAATATAAAATATATTTAATATTTTTATACAATTAATTATGGGAACACCATGAATTAGAATCACCTTCTGTCATATCTCCTAGATCTAAAAATTATGCAGAAATATTTTAAAGTCTTACAAGGTAAAAATTAGGTCTTTGCAAAGAAAATCCATATGGTGTGGAGTACGTAGTTATCTAGTTGAGGGTGTAACCATCATTATGAATGGTTTTTCAATGGGTATTGAGGGTGTTGTTCTTGGTGATCTAGGAATTGGTAGTAGTTGATGTTTTTTTTTGATTCTCGGGATGAGTGGGAAACCCACATCTAAGAATTATATCCAACGATGGATGGAGAATATGTTTTAGTGGTACAACCCTTGCATTAGAAGGGTCATGGGTGTGTTATGACTGTTCATTGGATGGTTGAGATAGAATTTGGAAATATTTGTGTAGATAGATTGGGCGTTACATAGTTCCTTATTGAATACTATATTTGAGGCTCGAATGTGGTTTCAGATAGATTCAACATGTTATAATTGGTCTCGAATTAGGATGTGATCAAATCATGCATCATATCTAATTTGTGTTCATGTTTGTTAGTAGAGTATGTTGGAGAATGAGGATTAAACAATGCAATTACACTAAAATTCAGGATCAAACTTTTTTGTGGGATTTGGATGATCTTATGATACCTTTAGGAGTAAAGGTATCAAGATTGGGTAATGTGATGGAATTTATATGGGTGTGACCAATAATTTTTTGAGAATAATGTTTCAAAGAAGTATTGGTCATTATTTTCATGTATAATTGGGTGAGTTGAGGTGAAAAAATCACTAATTTTATCATTAAACCATAAAAACTATGTATCTATAGGCAATTCCAATGGTGGGGAGCACCATGGATAGGAATTGACCCTTATGAGCTAAGTTAAATGGTGGAGAGAACTATATTATTGGGAATAAATTGGTTAAATACATCATAGTGTATTGAGATAGAAAATCATGGATAAGATTTTTATCATTTTATTAGTGATGGTGATGAGTGGTGGATTGATTTTTGATAAATATGGTACCTTTTGTTTAGAGTTGAATAGTGGTAGCTTGATTTTTATTCTAGAGTAGAACATGATGAGATAGATATTAATTTAAAACTATAATTGCTCAAGTTTAATGGTTGGAAGACAACTAAGGCTTCTCAAGGTTAATAAGTATTATGGCTGGGAGATTATAAAACCCTTCCCCTTTTTGAGTTATTCTTTTTAGATGAAATTTTAATTTTAGGCATCGGATAAGGGGTTTCTTTAGAGAACTAGGTATTGGATCAGAATTTTGGGATTTGGAACATCTTGAGGAGATTTTTTTGATATGGAATTATGCCCAAATGATTTTTCAGGTTCTCAAGTAAGCGATGGTGAAAGGTTGTATTCCCCCGTAAATGAAACTAAAGGTGCTGGAAGCCAGTAAGATATAGCCATGAGGGATGTGGTGTGGTTGAAAGTTGTCAAATAATTCTATAGTGTATCCCTAAAAGGATATGTCATATAGGAGGAAAGGGTTTGCGGTGTTATCCCTATCTATTCAGGACTGATTTTTCTACAATAAAGGAGGGCATACTGTAGTATGGACCTATACATAGTTGAAAAGGAACCTTAAATTCCATGGTTTTGTTATTGTGGTATTTTTTAGGGACCATGGGTAGCACCACATCATATTGTGTTTTGTGGTATAAGGGAGGATCCTTGGTTGAGTGTGTTACCTAGGAGGTCCACTTGAGGGAAACAGATAGTGAAAAACACCAATGTTGGAGCTCATGGGGCTTGGAAAATGGTGAGGAAATCTCAACTCTATTGTGGATCTTGGTCATGGTGCATTGGGGAGATCAATGTTAACCACAGTGTGAATGGGGTAGTGATTTGATGTGATAGCAGGCATTTCAAGGGTTTATGGTGGTTGTCTAAATTTTTTCTAAGGAGTCCATAATATAGTGTGTCTATAGTCTAAGAGTATCACAGTGCAGCCCAGGGGGAAGGCTACTTCATCAAGGGATCTCACAAGGAAGAGCCTAGGTATTCCCCTGGGTTGGGATGTATAGAGACCCAAGCTTATCATACCTAGATATTACATCATTTTAGATGAATATTTAGTATAATACAAAAGTAAATTCCTAAATACCGTAACAGTTAAGTGTCTGTGGAAACTTGGAAACAAAATATTCTATCCTAGTTAAATAACTTAAACATATCCCATAAATATCCCCACCTTTATTACTTAATCCTAAAACCTTTCTTCATAACTTGAGGAAAGGAAACATAAGAAAGGGGTGAGATCGTATGCTCAGTAAGGGTAAATAAAGGAAATGTGTAATCATAACATGAATAAAAGGGTATGGAACTTGTTCGTAACATTTGAAGATCATAGCCTACATATTAGAGATCATAATAAATATTGGAAGTTTGTAAGTCATGAATCGTTAGGAAATAAAGAACATAATCTATGAAAGCATAACTTAGAAATAAAACAGGAATTTTGTGGCATACATATAAGAATATAAAATCTTATGCCAAGGCTACCTACAAAGACATTTATGACATTTTAGGTTTGGGATACAAACCATGTACCTACTTTAAGCATGGGATAGCAACCTATGTACCCTATTACTTTTAGTCTTGGGCTACAACCCATGTACCCTCTTACTTTTATGATTAGGCTAAAACCCATGTACCTTCTTTTTTTTGGCATGGTATACAACCTATGTACCCTCTGAGCTAGTATAAAACTTTAGTATCATAGTGAAATCATACCTACATGTGCCACAAAATCATAAACAATAGTATCTTAATCCATGAAATGAAATGGTTATCATAAACATACAATCATTTCATAACCTGTAGAAAAAAATACAAGTTTCATAATCATTTCATCAAAAGCATAAATTAGGAAATATAAACATATTTCCGAAACATATAATCTGTGAAATAGAAATGGATTTCATAAACATATAACCTATGAAAGAGAAATGTGTTTCATAAAAACCATGACTTTAAGCATAACTCATTCATAGAAATAATATAAATGGAACCTTTGGATCATTTCCTAGAAGGTAATGAGTAACATCAACAAATGTTATCTTAGATTTAAAATAACTTAGAATAATAATTTGAAAATATTTCTTGAGGTAAATATCATTTCTTATTTGAAAAATTCTCTTTAAAACATAAAAACTTGTGAAAACCATTTTCCTTACAAAATTATAAAAGAATCTTGAAAATATTTCAAAAACAAATTCTTTGAAAATCTCATTTAAAAAACATTTTTTTAAAATTAACTTTTTAAATATGAAAATAAATCTTCAAATAATTGATGACGAGTAAATATGTACATGTCATGTGAGGTAAAAAGAACATTCTTTTTTCATGGTAAAAAGGTTAGAAAAATACATCATTTGGAATACGAAAATAATATTCTTTTTAAAATATTGGTAAAAGAAAAAAAATTAAAAATTTATTTTAATGATAATATTATATTAGTATAATATTCTTGGAAACCCTTTTTAGAAAATACAGTTTTGAAGGAACACGGATTTCTGAGCGAAGAGAGGGTAAAGTCGGGCTTTATTAAAAAATACTTTCTAAACTATATTATGTTACAATGACTGGAAAATTGTAACAATACATGAATATATCATGAATAACTAGTTTTTAATAAAAGAAATTAGATTTTTTAGATATTGATCATAATATTTCATCAAATTAAGCATAAACATAAACAATATCAAAAAGCAATGAGATTGTTTCAATAAACTCTTACCACTTGGTTACTTGAGATCATACTCTTCATGTAAGAAAATAAAATTACATGAATCATAATATTTCATGAAAATAATGATATTAATTTTATGACATGTAAATTGGAAACATATACACCTCGTTAAATAACATAGGTGTATAACAAAACATGTGTCCCAAAGAAGGCAATTTGAGACAAAACTACTTTACTGATTTGGTAACTTTTGAAAAATTAACTCTGTGAAATAAATATCATAGAATGGATATATAAATACACATAAATTTAATTATTAGAATCATATAATACATCCATGCTCATTATACACACCACAAAAATGGACTGGGAGGTGAATAAATCATGTATCTCATGGAAATAAAAGGTGAGATGAAATTCCCTTACCTTGTGTCTTTACTCTCATCGTACTCATTCAAAACTACTTTATAATAAATATAAATTTATTATAAATATATAAATAAACCATATTATTACTTATAATAGCATATATTGTTTTATTATGGCTTTATATTACCCACTTGTTTACAATTCTATGTTAAGGTTTCACTTTGGGTAATATCTGTTTTGTTTTCCGCATGTGTCTTAATTTGTTATATCTTTGGTCCTTATATTTATAACATGATTTCCATAATTTAAACTATGATTTAAATATAATTTATTTTCATTATATTTTTATTTTAATAATCCATAGGATATATAATTATGAAATGGAATACACCATTTATAGAGATGGTAAGTTGTATGTACACATGAACGTTATTTCTGTTTAATTGTTATGTTGAAAGAAAGAAAGTAAAAGACATATGTGTATATATATGTATATATATAATTAGTAAATTAGATTTATTATATCATATATATCATATATGTTCACTAAATCCATCCTTAATACATTCCATGTAGTGTATGAATGAATCGCATCGCTTTGAGGGGGTGGTAGTCCACACTTCCCCAAACAAAATTATCATATTAACACAAAATTAAAAGTATAAATATATATGTTGTAAAATAATTATAGAAGCTTAAAAAATAATAAATATAATATATAACATATATAAACATATTTTCCATCATAATTTTCACTATTATAGGTGGTAAAGTAAAAATGAACAATCATCATTTAGTGAGGCGGTAGTTTTTCATACACGTAAACAGTATGTTCATTACCCATTGGATGGAGGTTTGTGTAATTTTTGGTCAAACAATTAGAATAAAAAAATCCTAGTATATCTAGGATATTGTTTTTTTATACAATCATGGAATAAATATATTTTAGGGAGTGTATGAATAAAATAAAATAAAGAATATTGAGAGAAGATGTTAACTCTTAATCATGTAACTCTTTTTGGTTTGTGTCAAAAAGCTTCCCTGGATTTATTTATGGCCAAAGGAAGGATTCAATAATGAAGGGAGGGATTTGGGAAGTTTATTGGGAAGATATTGGTGGAACCTAAGTTGTTTGAGAGGTGTGAATAAGAGGGGTAGGTGGTGTACTTTTATAGGGAAGGTAAAGGACACACTTGGCAATTTTGAAAACAAGTTAGGTGTACCCACATTTTTGCCTAAAAAGTCATACCAAACTGAAAAAACTAAATAATGGAAGTTTCATGGAAGAAAAATGTCCATCCAAATTATAATTAAAAAATAATTTGAACTTATTATAAATTATAAATTATGATTATTAAAAATATGGAATCAATTTTTCCAAATTATAATCACAGAATTGGTAGAAATTAATTTAAAATTAATCTCACTGACGGGACGACACTATGGGTTTTTAATGTAAAAACGTTCGAAATTTTGTTAAGTTTTTATACCCAATTTCAAAGTAAAATTGATTACAATTACCTAAATTGTATTAATTTATAAAAATAGTATCCAATTAAACTTTAAAAAATTAAAATATAATTTTACCTTATAAATAAATTAGATAAAAAAGTCAGTTTTGAATTAAAATCCGGTATTTTTTACTATTCATCCAAAAATGAGGTTTCTCATAAAAATCCCAAAAAATTCACCCTAAGCTAATTTTGACATTACAAATTCAAAAATTAAGTCTATTTTATCAAATTAAATTTCTAAATATTTCTAAAATTAATTTTATTACTTTTCATAGAAGTACATAAAAAGTAATTCATTTGAGAAAATGATATTTTAAAACATATAAGAACTTTACCAAAAATTATATATTTCATCTTAAATATGTTTTATTTATATTAAAACATTATAAAAAAATTTAAAATTATTTATTTCTATTCATATTACTAATTATAATGTCTAGATTATAATTATATCATTTAAATAATTATACCAATAAAAATAAATTTCATAGAAACTCAGTGTTTCATGTAACGTACACCAAGTTGGTGTTGCATGTTGTGTACACCAAGTCAGTGTTGCATTTAATTTATTCTAAGTTACAATATAACCTCAGTGTTCCTTGTAGAGAAAGATAAAATTTATGTTGTGCATAGTGCATGATTAACTTGGTGTTGCATATGACACAAGCCAAACATAGTACTTTAATATAAAATAAACCATTTTCAGTTTTAAGTGAAATGAAAAATATCACAAAGGTTAAATTAATTTGAAAAAAAATCACTAAATCTCAGGGTGTTACATTCTACCACCCTTAAAATTAATTTCTTCCTCGAAATTCTTTTTTTTTATAAAAGGTTTAATATTTTAAAGTTTCATTCATAGAAACCCACATCGTAAAAATGGATACTAAAACTTCCCTTAAAAAGGTAATGTTGGAACCATAATGGTTACCCAAAGTAACATATAACTAGGTTTCCACATGTGATAACATTGGTTGGGAGTGAAGATTATATATGGAATAAAAGTGTAAATATTTATAGGGAGTGATTGAGGTCATCAATCACAAACTAGTGATTGATCAAAGAAAAGTTGAGGGCCTCGAAGTCATAAATCTGTGATGATTTAAAAGGCCATTGGTTCAAAAAAATTAAAGTATTAGGATAACACATTTTCTTTAAATCATTATCCTAACGTTGAGTAATTATTTTATTGCCCAAGAATATAAGGAAATATAATTACTTGATATATTTATATAAAACAAATTATTCTTTAGTTGTGATTTTATCAATTTCTCATTCTTCCATTACTTCATGTAATAGACTTTCAAAAATTAACTTTGATTCTTGAAGTTATAAAATACACTTTTAACTGATCTTAAGGCCCATAAAATAATGAAAAGTATACCTATTTATCTCTAACTATTCTTCAAAATCAATATGGTTAATAAACTAATCTATAAACAAAAAAAGTAACTCTACTGGTTCATCATTAATAATTATTCAAAAATAATAATTAAACATTAACCAGGACATCATGTAGTCCTGTTGTAGGTGTGAAACCCTTGTCGTCCTTCATTCAGGTGTTCAAGACCTGTGGCCTTGTCAGACTTGATTGGTTGTCACCCGACATACATGATGTCCTTTTCTAAAACCAAACTAATATAATTTCCAAAATATGATGAACATCCTAGAAATAAGGTTAATCACTAAAAATCCTTTTAACTAAGGTTTTCAATACAACCTTAATACATAAATACTTCATCTCATGTTTAACTTAAACTTTTCATGAATGGTTAACATTATAACCCTTTTGAAAGATGAAAATCCAAAATAGTAGAAAGAAGGTCCTGAAATCATCTTAACATTGATCCACCATGTGTCATCACATACCAAAAATGTGAATAACTTCATCATATATTCTCTTGAAAACACATTCATAATCTAAATTTCCTTAAATCCTTATTGAAAACATACATGCTTCCAAAATATAATTCATCATTTATTCCTTAAATAGTCTCTTATCTTTAAAAAAATTATTAGAATATTGGGTTTATCCTTGTAAATATAGAAAATCAATGTGATTTTATTAATCCAAAATTTATGTAAAGAAAGATAAGCAATTCTTAGAATCATAACAAGTTCCACTAAAGGATCAACAATATTTTCATATATCTTATTTTTACAAAATCCCATAGGAAATCCCCCACTATGGAGTTCCCCAATTACCATGGCTCACTTTATCCATTATGATTGCATATGATTTCCCTTTTTCCTTTTTCTTCAAAGGTTGTTGAAACTGATCACCATTATTAACCCTTGGATTTGGTCACTTTTTGGGTAAATGCCCTACAATTGAAACACTGAAGTGTGGGAGGTTCATCCTGAGGATTTTTTTCAATATTCACATCATTATATAACTTTTTCTAATCACTTCAGCATTAATCTAATTGATTTCCTTTCTTTCCACACTTAAAACATTTACTAGACCCATTAAGATAATTCCCACCATGATTCTTTCCAAAATCAGAGAATAAAGGAAGGGTCATCTTTTTATCTCCATGGTTTGTTTATTGTCCTTTGAACTCCATCTTCCTTTTCTTGTTAAAAACATGAGATTTATACATAACTCCAACCTCCATTTCAACTTTTATTGAACAATGCACAATCTATTCATAGATACCAAAGTCTCTTATGGTCAATGCCCTTCTGAGACTTGTCTTTAAGCCACTAAAGAACCTATCAACCTTAATTTCTAGTTAGATGATAATTCCATAAGCATACGTCGTAAGTCTTGTGAAATTAGCCTCATAGGAACCGATATATTCATCATCTTTTTTCTTCAACTCAAGTAACTCTTTTTCCATCTTTATATTAAGAACATGAGGAATGTACTTATTGAATAATAAGTTCTTAAACTCATCCCAATCCATGGATTCAATTTCATATTTCTTCCTTATACTCTTGATTAGAGTCAACCACTGATCTTCTTTACCTTCTAACCAATAAATATCCAGAATGACTTTCTCATGATCCAAACACTAGAGAAAAAATAATATCTTTTTAGTGGTACTGATCTAGTGTTTAGAAACAAGTAAATCATAAGACCCACTGAAAGTAGGTGGATTTTTCCTCAGGAAGGACTCAATGGAACATTGTTCCCTCCTTTTATCATTTGTAAGTTCATCATTATTTATAGCTTCAAAAGGCTATATGATCATAGCAATGAATTTTTTCATTCCAATTCCCAAAGAATTAGGATACTTAGGAGAAAAATAATTGTATTATCTCTCACAATCACTATTAATGTGGTTCCTTTGGCTTCAAACCATTGACTAAATCCAAAAATCATAGAGTAAGAAATAATTATCATAGAGAGTAACCACATAATCATGAAAAATCACTTATTGGATTTCTAAATTATGACACCTTACTTAATCTATGAAACCTTAGGTTTATCTGAGGTTATTAATATACAACTTCTATTTAAATCCATCATGATGGTTCATGAAGATTTTGTGAATTCCCAAAGCATATCCCCCAGTAGTGTCAAACTAGGTGTGTAACAAGGCCCGTTGTCATGTACCAGATTACCCTAATTCAGGCCTAGAATATCTTTTCAAAGTTTTTACTCCTAGGTACATTTGTGTTAGATCCACATCCACTTTTAGTATCCAGATAGGGATCTATTTCTAAGAAACCACACACTATATCCTTTACTAAAATTCCAGGACATTTTCCTAAACATCAACTCATCTTTATACTTATCCTTAGAGACATCTCGAGACAAATCCTTAGAAATATAACTAGGGATCTCACTGAATTTTTCTCAGCCTAGTTTCCAAAGGTTGACTAAACCTTTCTATTGATACCAACTATAGAGACCTAGGATTATAATACATGCATATTACATCATTTTAGATGAATATTCAGTATATTACAAGAATACATGCCTAAGGACCGTAATAGTTTAGTGTCTTTGGAAACTTGGAAAAAAAATATTCTATCCTGGTGAAATATATTCAATATCACCCAGAAATATCGCTACCTTTAGTACTTCTACCTAAAATATTCTTCATAATATAGAGAAAGGAAACATAAGAAATGGGTGAGCTTAGATGCTCAATAAGGGTAAATAAATGAAATGCGTAAGCATAACACGAACAAAAGGGTATAAAAATTGTTCATAACATTTTAAGATCATACCATGCATATTAAAGATCATAATAAATATTGTTAGTTTATATGTGTTTTCGACGCTTTCGTCGGGGCACGCGTGTCCGTCTGCATGAGGATGAAAGGCACGGTTTTGTTGCCCTGCATTCCCGCTTTCCAAAGGCGGGCGGCATACATTCCTTGTTCCGGGATGTCTGCTCCTTGATCAAAACGGGATGATGGGATGTCAATTATTTCTTCTATGGATTCCTCCTTGGAACTCTTCACCTATTCCGGGTCTCCCTTATAGACTTAAGACGTTGTTCATGAAACTCTTTCTAGCGCCATATTTTCATGGACACCAGTTAATTACACTGCTCCTATCGGGACATTCCAAAGTTTCCGGTCAAGGCAGCAACCTTCGGTCAGGGGAGTAGTCACTTTGAACATCACCGGCATGTCTGGATGCTAGAACACTGGCACGTTTGGGTTTATTCCCCTTATTATAGGGCTTCTCGATGGTGCGGAAGCCCGAGGCATCCCACATCAAATGCAAGGAATTATATACCATAGGCATGTCTCTAAAGTTTTCCTCATCTTCCTATGTTTAACACAGGGTATACCACAAGTTTAACATCTACCAGAGATGGATTGGACTGATTATAAAACTGACTAGAGTGGATCAAATGAGTGTATCCCCTGGAGGACACACTGATGTAGATGGGTTGACATGACCTCACCAGGATGTGGCAGCCCGAGTAAGAATTAAGATGGATGATGGGGTGCTGATTAAAATGGGTGGTGAATGGGACGGGACCGCCGTGAGGACAATGGTAACATTGGGATTGAGTCTCATGGAGACTTCCTACATATCCATGTGGCAGGGAATCAAAGTTCGTGTAGTTTATTAGGGTGATGGGACACCTAAAAAGGTGTCCCGTGAGAATGGACACATGGATGGGACCCGGAAGAAGTGTAATCTCTTGGTTGGGGAATGACCTTCCTGAGATACATAGGCTCGAGGGAAAGGTCTGGCGATGAGATTGAATTGGGGTGTATACATAGGACAACAACCCGATGATGTGTATGGGTCTTATGCATGGTTAGCAGCCCGGGTTGGTCTGACGCCACTAGGATAGACCAAAGATGTGGGTCCCAGTGAATGGGATTACAACGTCTTTCCACTGAATATGGGACACAGTGGATTACCGCTGATTGGGATACAACAACTTACCACTGATTGGGGTCACAACGGTTTACCACTGACTGGGGGACACAACAGCTTACCGCTGTATAGGTTTTACAGTTTAACGTCATACGGGATGAAGGTGAACTGACGTGAATAAGGACCTGGGGTCCAGATGGATGGTGTGGGTGAACCGATGTGAAGGGGGGGTCGGAACGACCGAGTGTTGGGCTTGAACCTCAGGGAGGCTTCCTACGTACCCTACCTTGGCAAGGATCAAAGACCACGTAGTTCAGGATGGGTTTGGTGAACCGACGTGAAGGGGGTTGGAATGACCGGGTGTTGGGCTTGAACCTAAGGGAGGCTTTCTATGTACCCTTCCTTGGCAAGGATCAAAGACCACGTAGTTCAGGATGGGTTTGGGGAACCGACGTGAAGGGGGTTGGAAAGACTAGGTATTGGGATTGAACCTTGTGGAGGCTTCCTACATACCCTGCCTTGGCAAGGATCAAAGACCACGTAGTTCAGGATGGGTTTGGTGAACCGATGTGAAGGGGTTCGGAATGACCGGGTGTTGGGTTTGAACCTCAGGAAGGCTTCCTACGTACCCTGCCCTAGAAAGGATCAAAGACCATGTATTTTAGGATGGGTGTGGTTTTTTGTGTGTGGGTATTACACTCTAGGTTTCCCAAAGATGATGTCATGGCCGATGCTTACTCTAAGTCCACTTGAGTCATGCTTGGTGGGAGAAAAAAGAGGCAGTAGAGACCAGATGATCACATCGGGAAAGGTGCGTCCATGGGAGGTGAAGTGGGGCTTATGCGTGGTTAGTGGCCCAAAGAGGAAATAGGGGCTTACGCATGGTTCGTAGCCCAGGAAGATAGGGATTGGGACTTACTTCAGGATGGAGGCCTGGTGGTGAAAAATCCCAACAGGAGAGGGATTTGGCACTGAAGAAAGGAGGGGAAGGGATGCTACCTCCTGTAAGAAAAGATAGGGAATCACACCAAGGTGATCACCCTTTCCCCGCGAATAGACGCCGCTCTGATGAAGAGGATCTCATTCCATGTGAGGAATTATCTCACTCCCGTGGAGACTGGTGGGTGTAGAGAATATCTGATACGGGGTTCCCCACATGTAAGGCATGGGGGGAGGTCACAGTTTAACATCATGTGCTGAGGAAAATGGCGCTTGGTAGTTTAATGTTCTATAGCTTGGATGAGGTAGTGTTCACTCTTCCCCCCTAGGACTTACATAACCGGTACCCTCTGCACCATGGTGAAGAGAACGGACAGGCAACGCTATGTATAGGGGGTGTTATGGAGAGAACCATTGGGGGGTCCACATTATCATGGCTATGTGAAGAAGCAATATCCATTAGTGTGCCTATGCGAAGGATCATGAGGAAAAGCAAAGCAATGAGAAGTATCATCCAAGGGACCTTGAAATTGCTTCAGCCAAACCTGAAGGGCCGCATGGGAAAAGGAGTTGCAAAGCAAAGGGGTTCACTAGTAGAAGCCTTGTGAAGCTCTGGTGCCCCATGAAGTGGAGGGGCTTTGTGAAGGGATGTGCTTCGCGAAGTGAAGTCTCCTAGGCTAGGGATGGGTCATAGGTGAATATGGTAGGAGCTTCGCAAAGTGGAAAAGAATTCGTGAAGCAATGCCTCACGAAGAAGGGGTGCCTCACGAAGCATATCATTGTGAAGTAATGTGCTTCGCGATGCACAGTGACCCAACCTTGGCACTTGGGTTACATGTGCATGGAGGGTGTTTTGTGAATCGTAAGCACTCCGTGAATACCTGAGTCCCCTTGGGGATCTCCTTTCTTCGCGAAGGCTCATAGACTTCGTGAAAGGCATCCCTCTTGGAATAGGGGCTCAATTAAGGCCAAGGGGGAGATACTTCGCAATGAAAAAGTACCCAGAGGAGCTCATGGTTCGCAGAGTAGGAAGTGCTTCATGATTTAGGAGCTAGAAAGGTGAAAGGTCAGAGGATACGTCCCTCGGGCTAGGGGGAGCCTGGTATTTATAGGCAACAGGCACCACAAAGCAGAGTTTTCTCAGTGCGAAGACGAAACTTGCCTCGTGGCGGGTCACGAACGTCAAAGGTGTTTGCAGGGCCATCCTGCCTCCTTGCTTCGTGGCAGGTCGCGAACGTCAAAGGGGTTCGCGGAGCCTTCCCACCTCCTTGCTTCTCGGTGGGTCGTGAAGGTCAAAGTGGTTTGCGGAGCTATCCCACCTCCTTGCTTCGCGGCGGGTCATGAAGGTCAAAGCGGTTCGCGGAGCCATCTCGCCTCCTTGCGTCGCGGTGGGTTACGAACATCAAAGGGGTTCACGGAGCCGTCCCGCCTCCTTGCTTCGTGGCGGGTCGCGAAGGGGATCTCTGGCACCAGTCATTGGGATCTAGGGGATTCGTGATCTGGCTTCACGAGGCAGTCCCTAATGCTTTTATGATGTTCTGTTTGCCTCCAATTTTGGTATCAAAAAATTCCCCCCTTGGACTAGGAATCAAGGAGAAATGAGAATCCAAGTCTGAGGGTCCATCACCAAAATTCCTTGGTTCCTACGAGGCGGCCTCGTGAAGGAGGCTCGCGAAGAAGACCTACAAAGCGGAGTGGTGATGCGCAGGTCGGGCACGCCGCAAAGTCCGCTGTGGCTGGATGCACTGCGAAGCACCCAGGATCATTGCCTATAAATAGTGGGGTTGACTTCTCTTTTGTCCTTTTCTCTCCTCTGTGAATTTGGATTTTAACGCACTCGATACACAAAACTCCCCATACTCCATGATCGACCTCCTCAAATTGGTATTTTTGCTTAATGGCATGCAGCGAATCTTCAACTTCGCGTTAGTGGACTCCGTGACTTGCGTCTAAGGTTCAGCGCAAGGCTCTGCGATTCCGCTATACAAATCTAAATTCATGAGCGGTCTCTGCGATCGAGCTTCGCGATCCAGTCCAAAAATTATCTGAATTTTAAGGACAGGATGGCTCACCAAGAGGTCATCAGGGGGTCCTTGTGGACGATGCCCGAAGGGAAGAGATGGAGAGCAGATTGGGCCTAGGGGAGTTGGTACGGAGCCACTCCGATCATGATTCACTAGTGTAGCTATTGTCAGAAAGGAAAAGGGACTACCCATTGTGCAAGAGGCTGCCTTTGTATGGATTTAGATTGATTTATGACGTCTTCATCCCTAAATCAAGTAGGGAAGATATAGCCTACTCATTTAGGAGCATGTCGTGCCAGTGCTAGTGGTTTAGGGTGGCTAACGGCCATGCTCGGGAGAACTTTACACCCATTACTGCTGATTGTTTATACAATCATCTTAATGACATTGATGGGAAAGCATTGCAGCTGGAGACATCCCCTCCTATGTACCAAACAATCCTAAAGGAGGTGCTGAGGAACTCGAATAAGGGATGGTCTGATGAGTATGACGTGTGCCAAGGTGGCAACTTCACGGATGATTGGGCTTGGGTCTACTGGGTAAGCGCCTCATGTGAAGAATTAAGGGTATATATGATGAGATTCAGTCTGTATGAGGCAGCCTGGGCCTCCCAATTTCACATCTACCAGTCGAAGCAACTGATGCCAGAGTTGTGGAGCTGGTGGTCATTAGGGACTAATACCTTCCACCTACATCACAGGGAGGTTGGCATCAGCTTATGGGACATGCATCAAATCTCGGGGGTCCCAATACTGGGAGCAATGTACGATGAATTCCTCCCTATTAAGGGTGTATGGAAGGATTTGGAGAATATGTCACCACTAGCGATGGTGTTGATGAGACTGGTGCAGGGAGAGGACAAAGAAGCGATGAGAGATGTCCACTTCAGACGGTGGTTCAATAAATTTTTGATCTTCCAGGAAAATAGACAGTTCTCGGTGAGGCCTTGTACTTTCCCAAAGGGAGACCAAAGAGGCAAGGTGCACTCGTACTGGTGGCTCTTAGAGGAAATCCAGTGGAAACCTGGGGGTTCAGCATCAGCACCGAGCAGAAGCCGAAAATCCGGCTGGCGACATTCATTGCGGCTCTTATCTGCATCTAGATCTTGCCGGTGAGGGACACAAACGCAAGTGTGTGACCCAACACATTCATCATGGCCTCCATGCTAGCGACTGAAGGGCGGGTGACTCTTAGAATTTCAATTCTTGTAAGATGTACAAAATTATCTGGCATATCAACGAGGGGAAGAGGCCACAGAGGATATGTGGGTCGTTCCACCTCCTATACGGGTGGATAGAAGCGTACATTAGGGGGGTTTATGAATACCCAAATCCTATTTATCCTCTAGGATTGGACTTTCGCCCATCCATCCTGAATTCCTTGGGGATATTTCTGGCCAAGCTGATTGTACCATCAGTATTAAATCGAGTCTGGAAGGTAGAAAATTTTAACTTCCATCTATTCCCACTGCCAATGGGGGACTTCACAGATGATGGCCCAGGGACAGAAGAGCATTGTTCCTATCTCCTGGCCTTTCTAGGTGGAGTTCTGGTGGCGAGGGTGGACCATGAGCCGCTCTTTGAGCCATATGCTTCGCATCGATTTACCAGGAAATTTCGGTGCATGCAGTAACTGACCCCCCAGGTTTACCTAGGGGTGAGACATGAAGAGAATCCATGTGTGATGAGGAAGATGTGGCTCATGTTCACCCACGAGGATGGATAGATGAGGAATGAGTTGCCTCCACCCACTACTACCTTTGGGTTGGTCAAGGAGTATGCCCAAAGATGGGAGGCGTCCTACCCGAGGAAAATACTAAAGCAGCCAACTGTCTGAGTCGGTAATGGTGGACCTCCCCAACCTCAAGGTCAAGTTCGGAAGTCGGAAGGTACATCCCATGGTAGCAGGGCTATTGTGGCGAAGAGTCCCACACCAGTTGAGGGGGAGGCAAGGACAGCAGACCCGGTGGAACTAGAAGAGCAAAGTTACCCAGAAGGGAGGCCATTGATGGGATTCCGCAGGATATCCACTTAGGCTCTGGGGAAGCGGATGCGTCACATAGACATGTCAGAGGATGTTATCTTCCTGGAGTCCTGGGATATCTGGGAAGTCAAAAGATTTTTTTTCAGCCCTCCCGAGATGTGGAAACACCTGAACCGTCTCGGGATGGACTTTTCGGGGATAGGCCCAATCAGGGCCGGCTTTGCGGTGTCTCGGGTGGAGGCAGAGCAGTACCTAGAAGATCTGGAGGACTTTGTGCATTCTCGGGGTGTCCCGCATCTAATGACAGACCACTTCAAGGTTCTATTGGATCATATGGTCCCTCCACAATTTTCGGCCACTGAACTGAGAGAACGCTTCCCTCTCCTGGAAGAATCGGACAAGTCCTCCTGGGGGGACGAGGCTGGTAGAGGGATCCCATTGGAGGAGGGAGAAGTTGGAGACCAAGGCTTAGAGTTTGAATAATCCACTGAGGAACTCAAGGTAAAATCCTGAATCCACTCCCCAAGATCCATTTCCAAACTGCTTTGGACCCTCTGTTAATGTTTAAACTGAGCAGGAAATCCTAATTCATAAAACTCGTTCTCGTCTCTTAGTGGATGCAGATGTGGGGACTTTGGGATCCACACTTGTGGATGCATCAATTTCTATGTCCGGTGGGTCCAGGATGCCTGAGGTGACCCCTACAGAGCTTTCAGATCTTCCAGTAATATACAGGGGGGCCACGCCCCAGGGACCCAATGGCGTCAACCCAAGAATGAGACCAGGAATTCGATCTATGTAAGTCTCTTCTACCAAATTTAAGATTTTCACTCACTGACCATGTCAACTGACGTTTAAGACCTCTTTGGTGCGCACAGTTCTTTAAATGGTGTGGGCCGCCTTAGCGAGGTTGGTCGGGGCTTCTGGTGGCGTCCTTCCCAGGGGAATGCCGGTGATCGTGGAGGAGGATATCCAGACCGACCGAACCGCGGCACTCCCGATCACTGATGGGACTGTGAGTGGGGTTGTGCCTGAGATCATTGAGGTGGGATCCAATGATGAGGATCGATCAGATAGCCCAGGTCCCACCATGCCCAATCAAATACCATACATGGACCCTACTGAAGAGTTCATGAGGGTGTTCCCCGCATATGATCCTGCCAACCGTGCTGACTGGGATTAAATGGACTCTAATGAAGAGGACAGAAAAATAGTCCATCTTCGATCATGGAAGCCGATTACGCTCTTCGTTAATAACACCCCCAAGCACTATGGCTGGATGAGATGGATAGACTTTGCTCGCGACTGCATGAAATGTGTGCTGGGGGAGTGGATGCCCGGCGTCCCCACCTACTCGTCCAAGATCTTATGGTGGAGAAGATTCGTGAGTAAGACCATGGCCTTGGTGTGGGATAGAAGAAGAGGAAGGAAATGAACATCAAGAGGCACCATAAGACTGAAGATTAGGTCCAACAACTATAGAGTTAGGCAGACGAGCACTCATCCACCCTTAACGTGCAATTGGGGAAGATACTGCGGTTGAAGTCCCAGCTGGCAGAGGCCGAAGAGGGCTTGAGGCGAGCCTCCGAGGAAATGACCATCATCCGGACCGACGTAGAGCGGGCCCGGATTGCAGCCAATGAATTGTGCCCCATCTCTGCCGAGGAGAAGCGAGAACTGAACAGGCGGCAGAAAATCCTGGATGCCACAATCCGTAGGATGGTGAAGCTATAGCTTTCTTTTGACTGTGTTAATTCGTCCATGGGAGGGGTAGACCCTCGGGTGCTGTAAAGATCACAAACCCTCTAATGAACTTTAATTATTTGATTACTTGGATTCCATAGCATGCATGAGTCTCGTAATTTGTACTGGTTTTACATGCATCTGTTATATTCGTGAAACTCCCAGTGATCAATTACTAAGCTCACACGGGTCGAGCCCAATGTAAGAAACAAGGGATGATGACTACGTTATTTCATCTAAACATAAGATTGTTGACCAAGTTTTAGGCATCTGAGGTCTGAAAAACCATTCCGAATTCCCAGGAAGAGGGGGGAGAGACCTGAATGGAGAATGAAGCTCTCAGAACAGTCGAATTACTATTTTCCCAGTGTGCTCTTGCGCACGAATAGGGTGACGCCAGGGGCACTGTAATAAACCCGAACATGGGGGAATATAAGGTGTGAATCACAATACCCAAGATCCGGAACACTGTAGTGATGGCATGAAAATTAAGAATGACTGTTGACTGTGTTCGAAACATAGTATCCTAACTGAGTTAGCCTGAAATGGGGATAACAAATGAGGGCTGACCGCTGACTATGTTCAAAACACGGGGCCTGACTCAGAATGTTATCCATTAGTATTCTAGAACGTTAGCCCAAGACATTAGGTGAGCCATGGGCCATGCATCCATACTGTTAGGGGGTTCCTCAAGATGTGAAAGAGGGAGAGGATCCAAATAAAGGGTACACAAAGTGTGGAGAGTGTAGAGATGGGTTTGTTTGACTGGAGTCCAACACTCTTGAAATTACGCCACCGTGGTGGAAACGCATTAGGTGGGTACATCGGTCTGATCAGGGATCAAACATACTTCCAATAGGACTTCTATGGAGAGGAATATATCGCCTCCCAATATTATCGTGGGGAATCCCGAACTTGTTCAGGGTAAGGCTGCAATTGCATGGTTCCCCAAGAGAGCTCAGGTTAAGGGACCAAAAAAAGAGGGGGGAATGGGAATCATGATTCCTGGGGATAGACCTAGATACAAGAAGTCTGGGGGTTCCTACGTATCCCACGAGAATGGGAATCAATCCAAACGTAGTTCTTGGGGCACGGTGTGGTCAGAGACCAACACCGGTAGAGAGAATCCTCTCTCGAAACTAACGCATCCCATGATTAACATAGGGCATCCTGAGCTTGTTTAGGGTAGAACCATAGTTTAGTGTCATGCATTGAGGACATATGGACTCGCAAAGTTTAACATCATATGATGGGGCGTGGAATGAAAGGGAAGATCCCAGGAAGGGATTATGGGGTACGGTAGCTATAAACCCAACATGAATGAGGACTTGGTCCGGATCACACCACGTATCCCCGGAGGAGACTCTTCATGTCAGGGGACCAAGAGTGAAAATTATTCTAGGCCCATAGCAAAGTGGTCGAGTGTTTCTGCATACCCCATAAGGATAGGAATCAATCCATACGTAGTTCTAAGAGCATAGTTTAACGTCATGTGGGATGAGGAAAGGTGTGTGTGACATGGTTGTGCATGTACATGTCCTACTAGAACTACTAAGCCCACGTGAGTCGTGCTTGATGTGGGAAACAAGAAGTAGTGATGGGAATTTCCTAGAATAGGAAGGTGCATGTTAGGGATGATGGGACGCTAGGTGAATGACATCCCACTAATGATGACCCGCCTATATAGCGCACCTAGATGTGAGGAGGAGTAATTCCACTTGAACATAAGGAAGTGTAAATATGTGAATCATGATGCTCGAGATCTGGACCACAATGATTGTGGCATGATGATAGGGGATATTTGTTGACCGTGTTCGAAACACAGTATCCTAATCATGTTATCCTGATATGGGGACAGACAGATGAGTGTCGACCACTGACCACGTTCGAAACATGGGACTTGTCGCAAATGTCGTATGGGGTCTTTAAAGATGTTGGCCCGAGACGGTAGGTGAGCCAAGGTGTCATGAGACCAGGCCATGAAGGGGGTCCCATCAGATGTGGAAGAGGATAAGGATCCAAATAATGGGCTCATGAAGCTTGGACATGGAATGAGGGGAATTTCCCCATGAAAATTATACACTTCGGGTTCTTTTTTAGAATGCATCTGAGTATGACAATGAGACGCATCAAATAGAGGGAGTCAAGTCCCTTCCTAAGTAAAAGGGTCATGGGGTCTCATGATTTCAACTTAAGTTCCTAGGGTGGACCATTACGGGGGGCTTGATTTAATGGATTGTGCGTACGGTGGAAAAATAGCCAAACATGACGCACAGTTCCCATAGGGAGATCTTCGTTTTGGGTTATAGAACTCGGACCACACTGGGAAAAGATATGGGAAGCACATGGTGTGACTATTAAAAAACCCAACGTGAAAGAGAAACTAAGAGTTACTCACCACACCACATGTTCCCATATGAGTTTGAGCCAAGGGGATGAAAAATAAGGGACAGGATTTGTAGATTCATGGGGCTGGACCTGGAGAAAAAAATTCATGGGCATTCCTACGTATCCCATGAGGATGGGAATCATGCCATACGTAGTTCTGGATGATGTCATGTAGTTTAACGTCTTACAGTAAGGGTGCTGAGTGATCTTATTTTATGGTCATAGAACTCAAACCAGAGATGATAGGGAATGAGGGAGACACATGGTGAGGTAATTATGAAACCCGGTGTGAATGAGGACCTGGGTTCTAGATCACCATGTGTTCCTTGGGGAGGTTTTAGGTCGAGGGACCGAAAATGAAAGTTAAGCTGGTCCAGAGGCAAAGTGCATGGGAATTCCTACATACCTCATTAGGATGAGGATCAAACTGCATGTAGTTATTAATATGGCACGGTGGGATACTAGTTTCAGGTATAATAAGGTTGTGCGGGTCTGTCCTATACACAAAAAGAAGCGGTATTTGATAGATCTCGTTTGTCCTTCAGGATGAATGAGTGTTTTTGTGTTGTTTTTTTCTTGTGTAGAAATGGACCTAGGATATAAAATATATGAATTGACACAAAAATCAAGCTATGTGAAGGCATTGAAAAATGGTATGGTGCATGACCGGTATTAAACATGATGCCTCCTCAAGTGAGGATATCACGGTGCAACGTCGTTTTTTTGTCATGCGGCCAGGACGGTAATGTCATAGTTTAGGGTCATGTGATGGGACCAACCATGCATTTTTACCATCATACAGGATAAATGAAATAGTTTAAAGTCGTGTGGGACTAGGAACCATAGTTTAGAGTCATATGAGGACGAGGAGCACACCATACCATGCGCGATTCAAAGAAAGAAACCTCAGTCCAAGGGGCTAAAAAAGGTTAGAGGATATGGGGTAGGAGAAACTAGATCCCAATTTAGATGGACCCAAAGAAGAGATGTCCGGGTGTTCCTATGTATCCCATGAGAATGGGAATCAATCCACACGTAGTTCATTAAGGTTCCTTTTAATGTCGTGCGGGACTATATACAGTTTAATGTCATGTGGGATAGGAAGTAGAGGGGATAACTCCTAGAAAGGGGCATACATGGTGTGGATAATGCAAACCCACCGTGAATGAGGACAGAAGCCCATACCATACCATGTATTCCCATAAGAGTTAAATCCCTGAAGGTATAACAGAAGAGATAAATTAGTGGAACTCGAGCTGGACCCAAAGACAAGATGTCTAGGCATTCCTACGTATCCCATGGGAATGGGAATCAAGCTGTACATAGTTCTAAAAGAGATCTTAGTTTATGGTCTTAAATCTCAGACCATAGAGGAGAAAAAACCTTCCAAGTAAGTGCAGACCTCACCCGATCCCTAATCCCACATGAGTCAAACTCGGTGTGGGAAACAAGGGAGGAAGATATTTTTTGCAATACCTAGAACGCACGGCAAAGGTAAATCGGTGCGGAACCCCGAATGACACCTTTATCGTGGATTTTTTCCTTTTAACATGAAAATGCACAGTGAGGGATAGTTTCAGGAGTGTCAAAATTCTATTTGTACATGATAAGGTGGAGAAGGATTTGAGTCATGTAACCAACATTTTGGGCTTAATGGGGTTGGCATGATGATGGAGGATAACTATTGACCATGTTTGAAACACAGTATCCTTATCGTGTGACCTGATATAAGAACAACAAATGAGGATCGACCGCTGACCGTATTCACAACAAGGGACTTGTATCAATTTGTTGATCAAAACCCTTGAGGACGTTGGACCATAATGGTAGGATGGCCCATGGTCCAAGCATCCATCCCATTCGAGGGTCCCTTTGGATGTGTAAGGTGATGGAAGCCCTAATTAAGGGGAACACAAAGCCTGAGAAATGGGTGAAACCATGTCCGGGTAGAATCTGACATTCCAGGTGCTAAACCAGAGTACCCTTGGGAACATTGGTGAATCGCCTAAGAGTATCGAGGGGCTCATCTTGAGAGCGTCCGATTTGAAAAGATGAGTATGGAACAAAGGGATGGAGAACTCTTGGGAGAAGGAGGTAAATGGTGTGGCTATTACAAAACCCGACGTGAATGAGGACATAATCCCATACCACAAAATATACTCCTATCCTTTGGGGAATGCAGGCCAAGGGGCCGATGTAACATCCTGAGCTTCCACGATACGCCTCTCTTTCAATAATGCAATAGCTTGCATTGTACGCAAGTTCGAGTTCTAAAACACCGCGACTAATCAAAGTAGCCATTATGAATAGTAGTAACCACTTTTTGAAATTATAGAAAATTTATATTTCAAAATGGAATTCATTTTTGTATTCCTAATATTGAAATTAGCCTATGTTGAATTTTTTGTAATTTTCGGAGAACTTCAAAATTTTATGAATAGTGAAAAATACTTAAAACAACTTTTTTAATCAAAATAATTTATTGTGATAAATTATACTATTTAGTGGCCTTAAAGTATAATTAGAATATATTTTTACCATTTTATCCAATGGTGGTCATTAGAATTAATTTAACATTGAAATTGGACATAAACAATTGCCAATCTTTTGATATAAATTGTTTCTTAAAAACACGCTATTTGTTGTGACAGCGGGAATTAATTATAAAATTAATTAATGAAACTTATATGTTTGGAATTTTGTAAAATAGAAATCATTTTTGAATTCGGAATATCAATTATATCTTAGGGTGAAATTTTGGCATTGTTCTGAAAAACTTCAATTTTTGATGAATAGTGAAACCACTAAGTGGTAGTTAAATAACTGATTTTTCGTTTAAATGAAATATTACCACTTCTTTGATTTGATTTTCAAAAATCCGACATACATGGTTGTCATTAAGAAGTAAAATGTGGTTCAATAAGATTAAAATAATTTTTTGGTGAATAGTAACTTTTAAGTTCTTAATCGCGATTAGAGGTAATTAGTGTAGTTTAAGGTACAAATAATGTTTTAATAATATGAGATGATCATGACACTTGTCCTACTCCTATTGGATGAGTCATGGCCGACCAAGACAACCCATGGGTCAACTTGGGGACCCCATGGAGCCACTTTAGTTGGAAAATGACATTAATATATATTTATTTAATGTTAAAATTAAATTGACACAAACATGAGTTAGTTTACTAAAATAGTTTTTAAGTGGGGTTACACAAGTCCAAATTTTGATTATAAATATTCATTAGAAATCTAAAAAGATTTCCTACATCATAGTATTTTTTTTATAATTTTTAGAAATTAAATAAATTAAATTATTTATGACATCATGATGATGCAGCGATGACCTCATTATTTAACGATTTAAATAAAATGGGAAGATAATGAAAAATCCAAGGCTTACACTTGTCCAAAGCCTATTGGATGAGGAGATTTAGAACCCTTATCACCTTATCCTAGAATTATATAAGTGTGGGACCTCTAAAATACGAAACTCATTTCATAATAAAGTGACTTTTCTTTACTTTCCAAGAGTGCCCCTCCTCTCCACTTATAAAAGGCCCCCACCTCTACCACCTTATTCACACATTCAAGCCATTTGGCTCGGCCAACCTCTGCCCAAATACTCTCCCAACTTCCCCCTCTTACTCCTAGAAGCCTCACTTTGGGCAGAACTCTTCCCAATGAAGCCTTTGGCTCAAATCAAAAAGAGTTACCCGATTTTGAGGTAATGTCTTCTCTAATGTTGTTTTGTTTTATTTTTCTTCTCCAACCCCCTAAACTCTTTTTATTCATTTCTTTTGTAACAACACCAGTATCCTCAATATACTAGTATGTTGTTATAATAAGGATTCGAGCTACACTTACACACACCTACATCTAATGGTTAAAGAACATACGGTTTCTGTGGATGGCGGATTTCTGCCTCACGAAACGATGATTGTTCAACACTCATATAACACCTTCAAAGGTGGCCATTAAGATGTCACTATTTTTATATATGATATATAATATGTTTATGTTTTACCTATGCTTCTGTATTTCTCATTTATTCCATACTTTATGATTTCCATTATGGGTAAAACGCGATAATTTCATTTTAGGAAGTGCGGACTACCGCCCCCTCAAAGTGATTTGAATCGTTAATGCCATATGTGGGATGTATAAAGGATGGATTAAATGGTATTATACACTATATTATACTGGAATTATATTATAAATTTATATCATTATGATTTCGTTCCATTAAATATGAAATTTAAATGAAAGTAGCGTTCATGCGTACGTACGGCTTACCGTCTCCATGAACAGTGCATTTCATTTCTTACCTCTAAATGTTACGTAATATTATAAATGAATGTATATACTGGATATATAAGATATATATGACATCTAAATCATGAATATAATTCTGGAGATAATGGATATTCTACCACATAAACAACTTGTAATTATAATAAATTTATTGTTGACTCAAGTACCAAAGATCGACAAAACGACCGTTATTAACTTAAATAATTACATAATGTTCATATCATTGTAATAAGTGATATAATAAGGATAATGAAATTTAAAATGGTTCTTAATAAGGTATATATTAACTCTAGTTTATTATTCAGGAGGTTAAAGAACGGTTGAGTCAAGTCAGACACGAGGTAAGGGAACTTCTTAACCCAACTTCCATTCTTTGGGTTAATCTCCTACTTTCCAATTATGTCATGATATTATTATGTATTATTTTGTATTTTTACTTTATTTATGTGTACCTATAGTGAATACACATAATAGATCTATTTTATTTTAAAAATGATCTTTTTAAGGACTTCGTCTCAATCTCCTTTCATTGAGTCATATTTGGTTTTATACACAACTTTCTTTTATACGGTGTATAAACCCCTTTGACTTTTACGTTTATTCAAAAGGAATCTTTTTTATACGAAGCGTTTTACTAAATGAAAAAAATAGAATGTTTTTCTTTCTGTACTTATGCGGTGGCAACGACTTCTCCGCCATCGTGACCATTATTTGAGTTCCGGCTTCCTCTACAAGCCATCATTTTTTTAATGAAAAATAAATACAAAGTTTTAACTTTCTTTTATTTTGGTATTGAAAATGGTTTTCAAAGCATTTTTATTATATCAATGTGTTTTATTTATATCTTGTGATTGAAATGTGGAAATGTTATGTTTCCTTTATGCATGTTTTATGTGATACGATTATGTTATGGTTTATGATATGTTTAAACCTATTCATATGAGGAATGCATTGGACTTAATAAGTGATGGGTGGATCCCGCTATAGCTCCTCGATGCATCGGTAGGTCTCATGAGACAAACTAGTGTCTTGGCACGAGGCCTTGACAAAATCTTATTTGTGGTCTTGGCACGAGGCCTTGGCTATGTGGTTATGATAGTCTGGCATTATGCATTCCATCATTATAAAAGTGGTTATTGATATTGCATGTGATTATTCGACCAGTAGAATATCCATGTTAAGAAGTAAATGGAATTATCTCATTTTACTTTTTCCATATTATGTTTATGTTCAAGTTTAAAAGGCTTTTGTTTTAGTTATACATTGCCTTAAATGTTTATGTTTATTTATGAAAGCTTCTGAAATATTGTTATCCTTACTGAGCATCTGAGCTCACCCCTTTCAATGTTTTAATATTTTCCAGGATGTGAAGAAATATGTTATGAATGACCTGCAGGGATAGTCAAAAGAGGATATGAGTGTGGACTATGAAGACTTTGTTATTAGTTTTTCACTTTATGATGTAATGTAACGTTTTCGAATGTATCTAGTGTTTCCAAGGCTACTAAACTAATCGGTCTTTTGAGACTTGATCTTTTGTGATCATGTCAATGTTATGAAGTAATGCACCGACTCTGGGTAGCTGGGGTCGGGGCGTTACAGTTGGTATCAGAGGCAGTTTAGTACTAACCTTGGAAGCTAGATTTAGATAAACTCTGATTAGAGCACATAGCCCAAAGATAGACTTTGAGGATTAGTATAGAAGAACTTCCTAGAATTTTGTTATTGTAGAGATTTTGTGAGTTTTTCGAGCAATACATCCTTGTCTGGATACGAGCAGGTAGAGGCGGCTCTGGAACATATGTACCTAGGGGTAAAACCCGAAAAAACCGCTTTGAGCTAGACTCGAACGGGAACTGGTGCACGACAACGGGCCTTGCAGTACTCTTGGTTACGACACTCCCGGGGGATATGCTTAGGATAATTCTCATTTTCTTTACAAACCACTATGAAGGGTTATGAGTATATACTTTCTCAAAGGAAATATTTCTTTTTATGATTATGGATTATATCCATAAATAGTTTAATTTATGTAAAGTATTTTACAAATATGGAATTATGTATTTTATTTCATAAAATAATCTAGTTTATGAAATTGTTTAGAAATGGCGCCTAGTGGAAGGAATGGAAACCATATCAATACACGCACTCTGTGTAGGGATTGCCCTCCAGCTCAAGATAATTATTGTGGATCTGGAGATACAACTGGTGCCGATCAACTTATTACCATACTGGGACAACTCACTCAGTTTATGAATAATAACCTTACTCGTATGGAGCACCCTGATCCGCAACGTGGAGGATCAATGCTAGACCGTTTCATGAGGCAACAACCACCAACCTTCAATGGGAGTATAAATCCTATAGTAGCCGAGCAATGGATAAACTCCTTAGAGAAAATATTCCATCCCTTGGGGAGTAGCGAAAGGGAGAAGGTTGTCATGGCAGTTTACCGCCTCACTGGAGATGCCGATCAGTGGTGGTCGCTGATTCAAAACACAAAGGAAGATGATGACGTATCGAATATGGAATGGAGGGAGTTCAAAGATATGTTTTTAGAAAAATATTTTCCTCGTGTCCATCGAGCAGATATGGAAAGGCAATTTCTGAGTTTGAGGCAGAAGGAGGATGAGAATGTCGCAAAGTATGAGGCTAACTTTACAAGGTTAGCTAGGCATGCTGTCGATTATATACGTAACCCAAGGAGTAAGATTGATCATTTCTTTGATGGGTTAAAACCATTTCTCTGTCGAGCTTTAGTATCACAATCCTTCTCATCATACGAAGATATTGTCTCATGTGCTATCAAGACGGAAAAGGAATTCTCTAAGTCTTATGACAACAAAGTAAAGCAAGAGAAGAAGAGAACGGTGGAACAAGAGACAGATAAAGGGAAAAAGGGAAAGAAGGATTTTCCATTATGTGATAATTGTGGGAAGAATCACCCTGGTACTTGCCTAAAAGGAATGGGAGTTTGTTATAAATGTGGAGAAAAGGGTCACCAGGCTCGTGATTGCAAGGGAGAGAAAGAGGCTATCAAAGTTGAATGCTACAATTGTAGAGAAATGGGTCATTATGCAAATGAATGTCCTAAGCGTCAAGGAAACTTACCTCAGAAAAGGATAAGGGATCAAGGACTATCTTATGCTGTTACTACAGTTGAAGCAGAATAAATAATGTAATGCTGCTTTTGGACTCATGGATTATATTCTGGTTATTAGAATAATGAGATATATATATATATAAGGATTGTACTGCAGTACTTGTTGATTTCAGTAAGGTTTTTATATTTTTAGTATGTGACAATAATAGAAACTTTACTTTGTTTGGGGAATCTGATAAATTGATTTTGGAATTAAGAGACCTTTTAGAGAATGTCTAGACATAGGTATTTTGGATAACTATAAAGGTTGGAGTGGATTAAGTTGATCTTTGGATAGTATTGTTTAAGTTTAAAAATTTATGAAGATTATTTTTGAATATTATAATACTATAGTTTTAGGAAAAGGACAACCTGCAGGGTGGGGCATAACCCGTCGCGTCGGACAAAGCTGCAGGAATCGAACCCACAATCATAGTGCGACAGGCCTTTATTTCCTACCACTAGCCTACAGGAAGTCCCTGGTTAATACAAAATAATTTTACTAATCTAAATGGTATGTGTTAACATTTGGAACCTTATACAATTAGTTTAAGTATAATATTTTTGAGTTCTATTATCTTTTTGAGTGAAAGATGAGTTGATGGTTGAAACTCTAACTGTCAAGCATAAATATATATATACCTATCTCTTATTCAATGAATAAATTAATTCTTAAACTTTAGTAAAGGGATATTAAAACAAAAAAATGTGTTATCCTAATACCTTATGTCTTGTTGAACTGATGATATTTTAAATCAACATAGATTGAAGGCTTTAAGGCCCTCAATTTGACAGTTGATTGTGATTGATGACCTCAATCACTCCCTAAAAATATTTACGTTTTTCCTCCAATTATATGTCGTTAATTTCCACCAATGTTCTCCTAATCGAGATCATAATTGGGTGGTGACTTTTTCATTTTCCCTTCCCTCTTATTAAGGCTAAATTTTATTAATCTTATTTCCGATGTGGGTTTTCCTCAAAGGTATTTTCTATTTTCAACCTTTTATTTTCCAAGAAAAATTTCAAATTTCGAGGACGCAATTTATTGAAGGAGGGGAGAATGTAACACCCCGAGCTTCCACGATACGCCTCTCTTTCAATAATGCAATAGCTTGCATTGTACGCAAGTTCGAGTTCTAAAACACCGCGACTAATCAAAGTAGCCATTATGAATAGTAGTAACCACTTTTTGAAATTATAGAAAATTTATATTTCAAAATGGAATTCATTTTTGTATTCCTAATATTGAAATTAGCCTATGTTGAATTTTTTGTAATTTTCGGAGAACTTCAAAATTTTTATGAATAGTGAAAAATACTTAAAACAACTTTTTTAATCAAAATAATTTATTGTGATAAATTATATTATTTAGTGGCCTTAAAGTATAATTAGAATATATTTTTACCATTTTATCCAATGGTGGTCATTATAATTAATTTAACATTGAAATTGGACATAAACAATTGCCAATCTTTTGATATAAATTGTTTCTTAAAAACACGCTATTTGTTGTGACAGCGGGAATTAATTATAAAATTAATTAATGAAACTTATATGTTTGGAATTTTGTAAAATAGACATCATTTTTGAATTCGGAATATCAATTATAGATTAGGGTGAAATTTTGGCATTGTTCTGAAAAACTTCAATTTTTGATGAATAGTGAAACCACTAAGTGGTAGTTAAATAACTGATTTTTCGTTTAAATGAAATATTACCACTTCTGTGATTTGATTTTCAAAAATCCGATATACATGGTTGTAATTAAGAAGTAAAATGTGGTTCAATAAGATTAAAATAATTTTTTGGTGAATAGTAACTTTTAAGTTCTTAATCGCGATTAGAGGTAATTAGTGTAGTTTAAGGTACAAATAATGTTTTAATAATATGAGATGATTATGACACTTGTCCTACTCCTATTTCATGAGTCATGGAAGACCAAGACAACCCATGTGTAAACTTGGGGACCCCATGGAGCCACTTTAGTTCGAAAATGACATTAATATATATTTATTTAATGTTAAAATTAAATTGACACAAACATGAGTTATTTTACTAAAACAGTTTTTAAGTGGGGTTACACAAGTCCAAATTTTGATTATAAGTATTCATTAGAAATCTAAAAAGATTTCCTACATCATAGTATTTTTTTTTATAATTTTTAGAAATTAAATAAATTAAATTATTTATGACATCATGATGATGCAGCGATGACCTCATTATTTAACGATTTAAATAAAATGGGAAGATAATGCAAAATCCAAGGCTTACACTTGTCCAAAGCCTATTGTATGAGGATATTTCTAACCCTTATCACCTTATCCTAGAATTATATAAGTGTGGGACCTCTAAAATCCGAAACTCATTTCATAATAAAGTGACTTTTCTTTACTTTCCAAGAGTGCCCCTCCTCTCCACTTATAAAAGGCCCCCACCTCTACCACCTTATTCACACATTCAAGCCATTTGGCTCGGCCAAACTCTGCCCAAATACTCTCCCAACTTCCCCCTATTACTCCTAGAAGCCTCACTTTGGGCAGAACTCTTCCCAAGGAAGCCTTTGGCTCAAATCAAAAAGAGTTACCCGATTTTGAGGTAATGTCTTCTCTAATGTTGTTTTGTTTTATTTTTCTTCTCCAACCCTCTAAACTCTTTTTATTCATTTCTTTTGTAACAACACCAGTATCCTCAATATACTATGATGTTTTTATAAGAAGTATTCTAGCTACACTTACACACACCTACATCTAATGGTTAAATAACATACGGTTTCTGTGGATGGAGGATTTCTGCCTCACGAAACGATGATTGTTCAACACTCATATAACACCTTCAAAGGTGGCCATTAATATGTCACTATTTTTATATATGATATATAATATGTTTATGTTTTACCTATGCTTCTGTATTTCTCATTTATGGCATACTTTATGATTTCCATTATGGGTAAAACGCGATAATTTCATTTTAGGAAGTGCGGACTATCGCCCCCTCAAAGTGATTTGAATCGTTAATGCCATATGTGGGATGTATAAAGGATGGAGTAAATGGTATTATACACTATATTATACTGGAATTATATTATAAATTTATATCATTATGATTTCGTTCCATTAAATATGAAATTTAAATGAAAGTAGCGTTCATGCGTACGTACGGCTTACCGTCTCCATGAACGGTGCATTTCATTTCTTACCTCTAAATGTTACGTAATATTATAAATGAATGTATATACTGGATATATAATATATATATGACATCTAAATCATGAATATAATTCTATAGATAATGGATATTCTACCACATAAACAACTTGTAATTATAAGAAATTTATTGTTGACTCAAGTACCAAAGATCGACAAAACGACCGTTATTAACTTAAATAATTACATAATGTTCATATCATTGTAATAAGTGATATAATAAGGATAATGAAATTGAAAATGGTTCTTAATAAGGTATATATTAACTCTAGTTTATTATTCAGGAGGTTAAAGAATGGTTGAGTCAAGTCAGACACGAGGTAAGGGAACTTCTTAACCCAACTTCCATTCTTTGGGTTAATCTCCTACTTTCCAATTATGTCATGATATTATTATGTATTATTTTGTATTTTTACTTTATTTATGTGTACCTATAGTGAATACACATAATAGATCTATTTTATTTTAAAAATGATCTTTTTAAGGACTTCGTCTCAATCTCCTTTCATTGAGTCATATTTGGTTTTATACACAACTTTCTTTTATACGGTGTATAAACCCCTTTGACTTTTACGTTTATTCAAAAGGAATCTTTTTTATACGAAGCGTTTTACTAAAAGAAAAAAATGGAATGTTTTTATTTCCGTACTTATGCGGTGGCAATGACTTCTCCGCCGTCGTGACCATTATTTGAGTTTCGGCTTCCTCTACAAGCCATCATTTTTTTAATGAAAAATAAATACAAAGTTTTAACTTTCTTTTATTTTGGTATTGAAAATGGTTTTCAAAGCGTTTTTATTATATCAATGTGTTTTATTTATATCTTGTGATTGAAATGTGGAAATGTTATGTTTCCTTTATGCATGTTTTATGTGATACGATTATGTTATGGTTTATGATATGTTTAAACCTATTCATATGAGGAATGCATTGGACTTAATAAGTGATGGGTGGATCCCGCTATAGCTCCTCGATGCATCGGTAGGTCTCATGAGACAAACTAGTGTCTTGGCACGAGGCCTTGACAAAATCTTATTTGTGGTCTTGGCACGAGGCCTTGGCTATGTGGTTATGATAGTCTGGCATTATGCATTCCATCATTATAAAAGTGGTTATTGATATTGCATGTGATTATTCGACCAGTAGAATATCCATGTTAAGAAGTAAATGGAATTATCTCATTTTACTTTTTCCATATTATGTTTATGTTCAAGTTTAAAAGGCTTTTGTTTTAGTTATACATTGCCTTAAATGTTTATGTTTATTTATGAAAGCTTCTGAAATATTGTTATCCTTACTGAGCATCTGAGCTCACCCCTTTCAATGTTTTAATATTTTCCAGGATGTGAAGAAATATGTTATGAATGACCTGCAGGGATAGTCAAAAGAGGATATGAGTGTGGACTATGAAGACTTTGTTATTAGTTTTTCACTTTATGATGTAATGTAACGTTTTCGAATGTATCTAGTGTTTCCAAGGCTACTAAACTAATCGGTCTTTTGAGACTTGATCTTTTGTGATCATGTCAATGTTATGAAGTAATGCACCGACTCTGGGTAGCTGGGGTCGGGGCGTTACAGCCGAGATCAGGCTGGACCCAAAGACTAAACATCTAGGAGGTCCTACATATCCCATAAGGATGGTAATCAATCCATACGTAGTTCTATAAGTGAAAAAGATAGGGGTAAGATACCCCAATGAGGGGAGTGTACGGCACGACTAGTAACCTGACATGAAGGAGGATGTAATCCCATACCACACTGTACGACCCCAAGTGAGAACTTGGGCTGGAGGCCCGAGAAGTCCAGGTGTTGAGATTGGGCCATGGACAGGATGTCACGGCCAGATTGTAGTTTAACATCTTGCAGTGAGGATAAAAGTGGGTAAGACGCCCCAACGGGGGGTGTACGGCATGGCTAGTAACCCGACATGAATGAGGATGTAATCCCATACCACACCATATGAAACCAAGTGAGAACTTGTTCCAGAGTACCAAGAAGGCTGAGGGACCTGAGATTAGGCCACAGACAGGATGTTGCAGCCAGATTGCAGTTTAATGTCTTGCAATGAGGATGAAAGTGGGTAAGATGTCCCAACAGGGGGTGTACAGCATGGCTAGTAACTCGACATGAATGAGGATGTAATCACATACCACACCATACAACCCCAAGTGATGACTTGGGCTAGAGGCCTGAGAAGGTTGAGGGACCTGAGATTGGGCGTTCTGGCCAACTATTGTCATATGACCTCTTATGCGGGTGTTGCCTCCTCATAGCTTCTAAGCCCACATGAGCAAGGCTCAGTGTGGTAAACAAGGAGTAGTACTTGGATCTCCCCATTATATAAGGGTCATATAGCTGGAATCACCCAAGGGAGACCATAGCTTGAAGGTGCAACGGGTCAGGATGAACCACAACACTCACTATTTGGGACTTATGGGGGTGGTGATAACAACAAAGGATAGTTGTTGACCATGTTCGAAACACAGTGTCCATATCGTGTGACCTGGGATGGGAACAACAAATGAGGATCGACCGTTGACCGTATTCTCAACGTGGGACTTGTATCAATTTTTTATTTGAAATCCTTGAGGTCGTTGGCCCGAGATGGTGGGGGGACCTTGGGATGAGCATCCATGCCATTCAGGGGGTCCTTTCAGACATGAAAGATGATGGAGTCCCAAGTAAAGAGTGTGAGTGAAGTATAAGTCTAAATATACATTTCAACATCAAGCAGGAAGGTGAAAGATGTGGAAGTCTCTGGGGAATGGGATGCATGGCGGGACCATGATGAACTCAACGTGGATTAAGGAAAAAGCCAGCATCAAACCATATGCTTTGACCCAAGGGGAGACTCCGGAGTTTGGGTTGGGCCAATAGAAAAAATGTTTAGGCGTTCCTATGTATCCCATAAGGATGGTAATCAAGCCATACATAGTTCTTGAAGTCCATGAAGTTTAGCATCATGCGGTGAGGACATGGGAGAATAGAAGAACGAGTAGGAATCACATAGCGTGGTCGTCACAATTCAGAAATGTTTGGGGCCAAGTAATCCTTCACTACACCATGTAAGGACCCTCCGAGAGAACTACACCCAAAGGGGGATAGTCAAAGAGAAGAGTTTGAGGCTGGGCTCAAGATGAGGCATCTGAGTGTTCCTACATATACCATGGGAATCAAGCCTTACGTAGTTCTATGCGTGTAGTTTTTCATCTTACAGGACGATATGCAGTTTAACGTCATACGGGATGTAGTAGTTTAAGGTCTTGCAGGACCCAATACAGTTTAAGGTCGTGTGGGACCTAAGCAGTTTAAGGTCATGCAGGACCCGGCAGTTTAGGGTCGTGTAGGACCGATAGGCTCATGCAAAGTATTGCTTGAGGAACTTGGCATTAGTGGGAGGAGTTATACACTAACCATCCATGGTTACCAAGGAGTATGCTTCATTGGGATAGACCTTGTGGACTACGTAAGGTCCTTCCCATTTGGGCTCCAACTTGGGTGGTTTCCTACCAGGTATCATTGGTGTCTGAAGGGCTAATACCAAGTCGCCTTACAAGATGGAACGGAGGTGAACTTTCTTGTTGAAAGCTCTAGCCATATTTTTTTGATGCCTTTCCAGATTGTGAAGGGCATGAAGCCTATTCTCATCAAGTGCTTCCAATTCAGCCAGACGAATTTCAGCTACTTTATCTGGTGATTGCTGATCGTAGACCGTGGTGCGTAATGAAGGAGACTAAATCTCAATAGGTGGGATAGCCTCTGCCCCATAAACCAGGGATTATGGGGTCACCTAGTTGGAATTATGATTCATCATCTGATAATCCTAGAGGGTGTTGGGGAGATCCGTCTAGAGCTCCCTGTCATCGAATGTCATGTAGGGGTTTACCAACTCTACGATGTTAACCGAAGCATACCCTTGACTGTCACTCAAAGAGTCGTACACTACTGGGTGGATACTGGGAGGAATCCCTATCTCCGGGGGCATGAAGTCATCGAGAGTACGGGACGAAAATGGAATTGGCGGGGCGCGTTGCTTTACTTTGCACCGTCAGTGCTTGCTCTTCTGGGAAGAGGTCGGTTGAGATGACGATGCCGAAGTGGTGGTCGCAGCTTCTGAAGGATCTGGCTTATTCAGGCATGCACGTATGATACCATGGGCATGAGTGACCATTTTTTGAGCCATCCAGTCATCATAATTCTGAGACCCATTATTAAAAACCTGCTACCACTCGCCCTCTCTATCGTTGTTGTTGTCTGGCCTTACAACGACGCATGCCACTTGTGTCAGGGCCTGGCCCAACCTGACTATATTGTTATCGACCTAGTCTTGAAGCCACTCTTTGAACACATAGAATTGCTTGAGAGTGTGCCCCAAGATCTGGTGATAGGGGCAGTAGTTGGGGCGATCAGTGAGGTTCGCCTCTTCTGGCCTTCTGCACTCAGGCAAACGCACAATCACATATTCCAAGGCACTTCGTAAACAGCTGAGAACCTGATTCTAATTAAATGAGTATGTTCAATTTCTTCGGTTTGGAAAATGGGTCCTTGGAGCCTGTCCCTGATGAGGGGCTGGAGGAGCCTATCTAGGAGGTGGAGCCTGGGTAACCCACCTGGGTGGTGGTTGTGCGTTGCGCGGGGGCACCTGCTGATTCTGAGGCGGTCGTTGCTGGGCTGGAGGCTATGCCTGTGGTGGTGGGCCTCTCTGAGGTTGCTGAGGTGGCTCCACTGGTAATAATTATAGCTATCTGGGGGCCTCTATTTGAGCCACCACGGTGGGCTCGGCTCTGGCAGCCTTCCTTTCAGGAATTGCGGGGGGCAACGGACGTGCATGGCTGGCCTATTATAGGGCTTCTTACAGGTGTTGGGCCTTAACGGAGAAGTATTGGAATCCTTCATGGTAGTTCTAGGTGATCAAAGAGGGAACCAGTTCCGTCTTAACATTTCCCACACACATCGTCAGTAATTTCTCCTGATTCAGTGGCATGTCGAGGGAATATGTAAGCCCTTTCCACCAGGCAATAAATTCTACGACATGCTCATCAAGACTCTATTTCCACTTGAAGAGGTCTGTGATGCTCGTTTTTCATGTGGTGGAGATGAACTAGTATATTAATTGCCTACGGAGGTCCTCCTAGCTGGTAACTTATCTGATGGGGAGCTGGTTGTACCAGACGAATGCAGTCCCCTCCAATATCTTCACAAAACATCGGAGTTTGGAAACATTCTATTGCGTTGGAGTCCCTAACATGGGTCCACACCTTGAGGAGAAGTGGGCTAGATTTTGTGGCAGATCCCCCGTCCCATTGAAGGAGGAAAAGGTGGGATTCCCGAAACCCAGAGGTGCCGGCATATCATCCACCCATGCTGGATATGGCTTGCCATCAGGTGGGAGTGACACTTGTCGCATTTCCAGTGCCTTAAGGCAGTCAATGAGTATTTCCATTAGATCATCTGGGAAGGTGTCCCTATCTTGATGGGGATCCCTAACCACGAGTGCATTAGCGGGTTCTTCAACATGGTAAGGTGGCTCAGTGGCTCGTGGAGCAGTTGGTGGAGCGACCTGCGGGGCAGCTGGGGGAACCTGAGCTGGGTTCCTTGGATTGTTGCTCCGTTCCTGAGGGATTGGTGAGACATACCACGCCTTCTTGTCATAAGTTCTAGCCTCAACCCTGCCTGTGTGGGAAGGATGGTCAGGGTCACCTGGAGGCAGCTCGCTGAGGGGAAGTTATTCCTGCCCCTACTACCCTGGCCTAGGATTTTCGTAGTCTGGTCGTCGCTCTGCAGTGCATTCAGCGAGGAGGCCATCAACCAACTTCTTCTTTTCGGTAATTTTTTGGTGCAATGTGGATTTTTCAGGGTCCTCCTCCATCTTCTGCACTGAGACAGATGGTTCAGAGTGTTTGGCAGCTCTAAGGTTCTCTTTACCCTTGTCGTGATTTCGTCTAAGGACCAATGACTCGGTGGGCGCAGGGAGACCTAGCATATTCCTCTGCTGGTGAGTAACTCTTCCCAATGGATCTAGGAGTGGTAGCACACCCTCAGGGGGGGTATGTCCCTATCAAGAAGCTCCAGATCATTCTCCTCGTCCACTATGTCATCCATGTTAACAGTGACCCTTCCTGGGGGCATGTCTTCAATATCGCCTAGCGAGTCGGGATACCGCTAGATAGGACTAAAGATGAGGGCAGCATACTGCCCCCAACCACGGATTTTCATGTGGGGGAAAAGCCTCCTTGATAACCTTATGGAGTACCTTGAAACTATAAATGCATTGTTGTTAGAGGGCCTTACGGCAGCCTGGCGACTCAGGGTGCTGGGCCACAGGGAGTGCGGCCAAATCAACTAGACGGCATTGCTCACTAATGTCTTCAAAATTCGCTTGGATCCTAGGATAAACCACTCGCTGATGACGAAGGTGGAAGTGCGTCGCCCAGAGGGTTTGGTGGAAACACTCAAATTCTTCTGGGGTGAGGGATGTCGACGCATGGAAATTCAGCGCTGCCATGGGCCAGAACATCTCAGGGAAGTGGTCCACTGTGAGGATATTCCATAAGCTCCTTGGCTCCGATTTAGGTTCTGACTCTTCATTACCCCACTCATCAACTAGAGGTGGCTATGGAACTTGAAATGGCACTGAGGCGGACCACTGGGACGGCAGGATGGACGGTGGGGAATACGACGAATGGGCGGACAGGCCTCTAAATCTCAAGTTGTCCTCAGAAAAGTGTGGATACATGGCCACTACATCATGATAATATGAGATGATGGTTACAGTTCCAGGTGTAGGGGCTAGGGCTACTGGTGATAGGTCGTGCTGCTGCTCGCCCTCCATTAGTCCTCAGAACAGCTCTTCGTGATCTCTAGTTGAGGTAGAGAGTACTTCTGGTGACGATGGTGGTGATTGAACGATCGTAACCTGTGGGGTTGCCAGATTTTCATCTTCCTAGATATACCTACAGAGGGAGGCAGGAATCCGATGGACCTCTCATTTCGGGAGTACTAGGTTTATGTGCCTCATTCCTGCCCCATCCCTTGACTCGGATGAGAGAGGGGAGGGTTCCCGAGCTGATTCGTATTCCGCTTTGGAGTCTGAGAAGCGGACTGGTTTGATCTCTGTCCGGACCTTCCCCAAATTCTTCTTATGGTGGTGACGACCCATATTCCTACCCCTAGATGGCTCTTCTGGATAGGGAATATTTCTGGTAGGAGGAGGTCCTTTGGCCATACTGGCACTGGGGCAGGGAGGACTTCCACCTGAGAAAGTCGATGTGAGGAGCACCGGGGCAAATATCAAAAAGGATATGGGGAGAACCTCTGTGGGAAGTGTTGGAGTGGGTAGGACCCCCGCTCGAGGCGGTAGGAGAATGGGGAGTACCTCCATGTTTACTTCCGATAGTGACATTAGTGCAAGGAAGGTCCTCATACCGGTCGAACTGAGCACAGGTAGGACCTCCGTGCTGCAGGTTGATAAAGCGAGGTTGTCCTTTGCTTCTTCAGTCACTGAGCCGGGGAGGACCTTCACCAGTAGTTTTGAAGACATGGGGAGGGCCCCCACAATGAAGATTGATCGGATGCGTAACGTCTCCATACCAACGGTGTGTGGCGGGAAGAATGACCCCATATCTAGTGTAGTGGGAATGGGAGAGACTTCCATGCTGAGCATCACTGCCGTGGGGAGGACCCTCATTTAGACTGAAGGTGGAACGAGGCAGACCTCCCTACCGAGACTAGAAGTGTGGAATGCCTGCATTCTCCATGGGAGCGATATGGGGAGAACCTCCGTACTGAGTGGCATCACTACGGGTTAGTATGTGGCATCCACTACCTATGCCGGTGACCAAGAGAGTCAACCCAGCCTTCCCATGGGGTGGTTGGGTCCTCGATCCAATTTGGGCATACAAATTTCCCTGTTCAACATACACAGGGAGTTGGTGGTATGCGTCAGTGGTGGATGGGGCCACAGTAGCCGCTGACATTGACGCGCCTTGGCAGGCGTCCTCTTTGGCTTGCGCCCGACACTGGTGTCGGTTTAGACGGACTGGAGCTGGTGGTGCAGGTGCAGGGCTTACCTGCTCCTCGGCCAGTAAGAATGGGCGGCGGTGTTGACGTGGCTGGGTAGGAGCCCTCACTGGGAGCCCCTGTATTGGGACTCTAATTGTTCTGGCATGGATATCCCCTACCTCATCGGCATAGGGCAGGGATTCGTCGAAGCGTTCTAGGGACATGCTCCTAAAATGGTTATAAGTTGGGGTGGGGAGAAGTGGCTCCCTGCGCAGCCCTCAGGGGTGGCGTTGACGATGTGGTGCAGATGCCTCTAAATCCAGGCGGGCCATATCCTGAGTCAGGATAATACCCTCCTCCTCATACCGATGCACGAGGTCATTGATCACCCATCGTTGGATGACCTAGGACGGGGATATTGGGCATGGTAACTCCATGGATATGGGTTTAGAGGCCATTGTAGAAGAGGTGGAGCCACGTGGGACTGCCACGCTGGTACTGCCTCTGCCCCTGCGTCGGTGGGCAGGCAGTGATCAAGTTTCGGACGCAACAACCCGATTCCTAGAATTATGGAGATTAACTCATCAATTCTTAAGGGAAAAGGAATCAATGACCAGTGCCCCAATGTCATCTCGTCTTCCATGGATGGAAATATGGATCCACGCTAACAACATCGCAGACCAAGATGTCCAATGTTCTACTGCCCCAACTTCTGGTGAGTTTCACACCAGGCCCGTTATTTGCTTGGCGGGACCCAACATCAGATATATGGATGTGGTGACATGTTAATCCACTGATGTCTTGAATGATACTAATCTCCATATTGAGGAGAAGACCTTCACGTCGGTTTCACCACTTCTTTTTTCGATGCTTTCACCAGGGTGCGTGCGTCCGTCTACTTGAGGACGAAAGGGGCAGTTTTGTTTCCCCGCATTCCCTCTTTCCAAAGGCAGGCGACATACATTCCTTGTTCAGGGGAGTCTCCTCCTAGATCGAAACAGGATGATGGGATGTCGGTTGTTCCTTCCATGGATTCCTCCTTGGAACTCGTCACCTAGTCCGGGTCTCCCTTATAGACTTAAGATGTAGTTATTGAAACTATTCCTAGCACTATATTTTCATGGACACCATTTAATTACACTACTCTTATTGGGACATTCCAAAGGGTCCGATCAGGGCAGCAACCTTCGGTTAGGGGAGTAGTGACGTTCAACATCACTGGCATGTCTGGACACTAGAACACTAGCATGTTTGGGTTTCTTCCCCTTATTATAGGGATTCTCGAGGGAACAGAATCCTGAGACATCCTGCATTGAATGAAAGGAATTATATTCCATAGGCATGTCTCTGAGGTTTTCCTCAGCTTCCCGTGTTTAACACAGGGTATGCTACAAGTTTAACGTCCAGCGGAGATGGATCGGACTGATCAGAACACTGGCTAGAGTGGATCAGATGAGTGTAGCCCCTGGAGGACACACTGATGTAGATGGGTTGACATGACCTCACCGGGATGTGGCGGCCTGGGTAAGAATCATAATGGATGATGGGGTGCTGAGTTAAATGGGTGGTGAATGGGATGGGACCGCCGTGAGGACAATGGTAATGTTGTTCTTGAGTCTTAGGGAGACTTCCTACGTATCCCCTTGGTAGGGAATCAAAGTCTGCGTAGTTCAGGAGGGTGATGGGACGCCTAAGGAGGAAGCCCGTGAGAATGGACATGTGGATGGGACCCGGAGGAAGTGGAGTCTCTGGGTTGGGGCATGACCTTAACGAGACACATAGGCTCGAAGGAAAGTTAATGCAATGAGCATGAATTGGGGTGTACACACAGGACAACAACCCGATGATGTGTAAGGGGATTATGCATGGTTAATAGCCCAGGTTGGTCTGACGCCACTAGGAAGGACCAAAGATGTGGGTCCCAGTGAAGGGGATTACAACGGCTTGCTACTGAATAGGGGACACAGCGGCTTACCGCTGATCAGGATACAACGGCTTACCGCTGACTGGGGGACACAATGGCTTACCGCTGACTGGGGGACACAACGGCTTACTGCTGTATGGGTTTTATAGTTTAACGTCATGCGGGATGAAGGTGAACTGACGTGAATAAAGACCTAGTGTCCAGATGGATGATGTGGGAAAACCGACGTGAAGGGGAGTCGGAATGACCGGGTGTTGGGCTTAAACATTAGGGAGGCTTCCTATGTACCCTTCCTTGGAAAGGATCAAAGACCATGTAGTTCAGGATGGGTTTGGTGAACTGACATGAAGGGGGTCGGAATGACCGTGTGTTGTTCTTGAACCTTAGGGAGGCTTCCTATGTACACTACCTTGGAAAGGATCAAAGACCATGTAGTTCAGGATGGGTTTGGTGAACCGACGTGAAGGGGGTAGGAATGACCGGGTGTTGGACTTGAACCTCAAGGAGGCTTCCTATGTAACCTCCCTTGGAAAGGATCAAAGACCGCGTAGTTCAGGATGGGTTTGGTGAACTGACGTGAAGGGGGTCGTGACGACTGGGTGTTGGGCTTGAACCTCAGGGAGGTTTCCTACGTACCCCGCCTTGGCCGGGATCAAAGACCACGTAGTTCAGGATGGGTGTGGTGTTTGGTGTGCGAGGATTACACTCTAGGATGCCCAAAGAGGATGTCATGGCTGATTCTTACTCTAAGCCCACATGAGTCATTCTCGGTGTGAGAAACAAGAGGGATAAGAGACCTGACGATCACATCATGAAAGGTGCGTCCATTGGAGGTGAAGTGGGGATTACGCATGGTTAGTGGCCCAAAGAGGAAATAGGGGCTTACACACGGTTTGCATCCCAGGTAGATGGAGATTGGGACTTACTCTGGGATGGATGCCCAGTAGCAACAAAGCCTAGTAGGAGAGGGATTTGGCACTGAAGAAAGAAGGGGCAGGGATGCTGACACCTACAAGAAAAGATTTGGGATCACACCAAGTTGTTCGCCCTTTCCCCGTGGAAATATGTCGCTCTGATGAAGAGGATCTCATTCCATATGAGGAATGATCCACTCTCGTGGAGACCGGTGGGCGTAGAGAATGTCTGAGATGGGGCACCCTGCATTCAAGGAATGGGGGGAGGTCACAGTTTAACATCATGTGCTGAGGACGATGGTGCTTGGCAGTTCAACATCTTGCAGCTCGCACAAGGGAGGGTTCACTCTGCACCCCTAGGACTTACATAACTGGTACCCTCTACACCTTGGTGAAGAGAAGGGACAGGCAATGCCATGGCTAGGGGGTGTTATGGAGCTAACTATTGGGGTTCCACGTTAGCGTGGCTATGTGAAGAAGCAATAGACATTAGCGTGCCTATGCGAAGGATCATGATGTGAAGCAACGCAACGGGAAGTATCATCCAAGGGACCTTGAAATTTCTTCGTGAAAACCTGAAGGTCCACACAGAAAAAGGAGTTGCAGAGCAAAGGGGTTCATGGGTAGAAACCTTGTGAAGCTCCAGTGCCCCATTAATTGGAGGGGATTTGTGAAGGGATGTGCTTCACGAAGTGAAGTTGCCTAGGCTAGGGATTGGGAATAGGTTCATATGGGAGGATCTTCTCAAATTTTAAAGGTATTCATGAAGCAATGACTCACGAAGCAGTGGTGCCTCACGAAGCATAGCATTGTGAAGAAATGTGCTTCGTGATTCATAGTGAACTGGCCTTGGAACTTGGGTTACATGAGCATGGAGGGTGTTTCTCAAAGCATAAGCACTTCGTGAAGACCCAAGTCTCCTTGTGGATCTCCTTCCTTTGCAAAGGCTCATGGGCTTCGCGAAATGCATCCCTCTCGGAAGAGGGGCTCAATTAAGGCCAAGGGGGAGATACTTTGTGGAGAAAAAGTACCTGGAAAAGCTCATGGTTTACAGAGCAGAAAGTTCTTGGAAATTTGGGATCTAGGAAGGTGAAAGGTCGGAGGATTTGTCCCTTGGGCTCGGGGGGAGCCTTTTATTTATAGGAAATATGTGCCGCGAAGTAGGGTTCGCTCGGCGCAAAGATGAAACTTGCCTCGTGGCGGGTCGCGAATGTCAAAGGAGTTCGTGGAGCCGTCCCGCCTCCTTGCTTCATGGCGGGTCACGAATGTCAAAGGGGTCCACAGAGCCTTCCCACCTCCTTGCTTCGTGGTGGGTCGTGAAGGTCAAATTGGTTCATGCAGTCATCTCTCCTCCTTGCTTCGCGGTGGGTCACAAGGGTTAAAGTGGTTCATGGAGTCATCCAGCCTCTTGGCTTCATGACGGATCGCGAACATCAAAGGGGTTGGTGAAGCCGTCCTGCCTCCTTAATTCATAGCGTGTCGCGAACATCAAAGGGGTTTGCAGAGTCGGCCCTTTTTCTTACATCGCGGTGGGTTGCAAACATCAAAGGGGTTCGTGGAGTCGTCCCGCCTCCTTGATTCACGGCAGGTCGCGAAGGGGTTCTTTGGCGTCGTCCGCTAGGCTCCAGGAGCTTCGCGATCTAGCTTCGCGAGCTAGTCCCTAATGCTTTCAGGATGTTCTATTTGACTCCAATTTTGGCTTCAACAATATGTCATGAATCATAAGGAAATAAATAAAATAATCCATGAAATCATAACATAGTAATAAAACATGGAATTTGTGGCATACATATAAGAATAGAAAGTTTTATATTAAGGATACCAACCAAGACCTTTATAACATGTTGGGATTGGTCTACAACCCATGTACCTACTTTGAGATTGGTATAACAACCCATGTACCCTATTACTTTTATAATTGGTCTACAACCCATGTACCTTCTTTTTTTCAGGTTAGGCTACAACCTGTGTACCCTCTTACTTTTAGGTTTCGGCTACAACCCATGTAACTTCTTGTTTTTGTGCTTGGCCTATAACCCGTGTACCCTTTGAGATCATATAAAACATATAATTACACAATGAATTGGAGGGAGATATAGGTCTCATTAATCTCATAGTGAAATCATACATACATATTCCAAAAAATCATAAACAATCATATCTTAACCCATGAAATGAAACGGGTATCATAAACATATTAAAATATCATAACCTGTGGAAAAAATATATTTTTCATGATCATTTCATAAAAATCATAGACTGTGAGAGAGAAATAGATTTCATAAACATATAAAATGTGAAAGAGAAATGGATTTCATAAACATATAACTCATGAAAGAGAAACAGGTTTCATAAAGACAATGACATTAATAATAACCCATCTATAAAAATAATGTGAATGGAACCTTTGGATAATTTTCTTGAAGTAAATGAGTAACATAAAAAGATGTTATCTTATATTTAAAATAACTTGGAAGGATATTTTTAAAACATTTCTTCAGGTAAATATCCTTTATTCTTTGAAAAAGGCTCTTTAAAACATAAAACCTTTTGAAAACCATTTTCCTTAAAAACTTATAAAAGAATCTTGAAAAACTTTTCAAAACCATTTCTTTGAAAATATACTTTTAAAAAAAATTATTAAAAATTAAAATTTTAAACATGAAAATAAATATTCAAATAATTTACGGTGGGTAAGTCTGTACATGTTGTATGAGGTAAAAAGAACATTCCTTTTTCATGGTAAAAAGGTTATAAAAATGCATAATTTATAAAAATACAAGAATATTCCATTAAAAACACTGGTTAAAGACAAAAAAAAGGTAAAAATTTGTTTTAATGATCATATTATATTAGTATAATATTCTTGGGAACCCTTTTTAGAAAACATGGTTTTGAAAGAGCACAGATTTCCGACCAAATAGAGGGTAAAGTTAGGCTTTCTTAGAAACACTTTCTTAACTATCTTATGTACCAATGAGTGGAAAATAGAAAAAATAAATGAATATATCATGAATAAATAGGGGATAATAAATATCATGAGATTAATTAAGATATGGATCATAATATTTCATCAAAGGAAGAATATACATAAACAATCTTGAAAAGTGATGAGATTATTTCAATAAACTCTTACCACTTGGTTACTTGGGATCATACTCCTCATGTAAGAAAATAAAATTAAATGAAGCATAATATATCATAAAATTAATGATATTAATTATATAACATTTTTATTGGAATCATATACACCTCGTTAAATAACATAGGTGGATAAAAAAACATGTTTCCCAAAGAAGGCAATTTGAGACAAAACTACTTTACCGATTTGGTAACTTTTGAAACATTAAACCCATGAAATAAAGATCATATATTGGATATGTAAGTACCCATAAATTTAATTAGAAGAATAATATAATACATCCATGGGTAGTATACACACCACATAAAAGGAATGGATGGTGAATAAATCATGTATCTCATAGAAATAAAAAGTGAGATGAAATTCCCTTACCTTGTGTCTTGACTCTCATCGTACTCATTCAAACCTACTATATAATAAATATAAATTTATTATAAATATATAAAAGAAACATATTATTACTTATAATACCATATGTGGTTTTATTATGGATTTATATTACCCGCTTGTTAACAATTCTATGTTAAGGTTTCACTTTGGGTAATATTCGCTTTGTTTTTTGCATGTGTCTTAATTTGTTATATCTTTGGTCCTTATATTTATATCATGATTTACCGAATTTAAACCATGATTTAAATATAATTTATATTCTTTATATTTTTATTATAATAATACATAGTATATATAAGTATGAAATGGAATGCACCATTCATGGAGACAGTAAGTCGTACGTACACATGAACGCTATTTCCATTTAATTGTCTTGTTGAAAGAAAGTAAGTAAGATACATATATGTATATATATTTATATATATATATATATCATTATTAAAGTAGATTTATTATATCATATATATAATATATATTCACTAAATCCATCCTTAATACATTCCATGTAGTGTATTAATGAATCACATCGTTTTGAGGGGGTGGTAGTCCATACTTCCTCAAACAAAATTATTGTAACACAAAATGGAAAGTATAAAGATATGTGTTGTAATATAATTACATAAGGTTAAATACATAATAAATATAATATATAAAATAAATAAATATATTTTCTATCATAATTTCCACTATGATTGGTGGTAAATGAAAAATTAACAATCATTGTTTAGTGAGGCGATAGTTTGTTGTACACATAAATAGTATGTCTGTTACCCATTACATAGAGGTGTGTATAAGTGTAGGTAAAAACCATAGAATAAAAACATACTAGTATATATAGGATACTTTTTTTGTTAAAAAATCATGTAATAAATAGATTTTAGGGGGTGAATAAAGAAAATAAAATAAAGGATCTTGAGAGAAGATGTTACCTCTTAATCGGGTAACTTCTTTTGGTTTATCCCAAAAGGATTCCTTGGATTTCTTTATATAAAAATAAAGGATTAAAGGAGTAAGGGGGGGATTTTTTTAAGTGTATTGTGAATATATTTTCTTAATCTAAGTTGTTTTATAGGTGTTAATAAGAGGTATAGGTGGTGGCCTTTATAGGGAAGGGAAAGGACACACTTAGCTTTTTTTAAAACTAGTTGGGTGTACCAACTCTTTTACCTAAAAAAGTCATATAAATCAAAAACACTAAGTAATGGAAGGTTAATTGAAGAATAATGTCCATTAAATTGGTTTTTTACAAGTTTATAAGTCATTTTGGGTCTTAAATTTAAGGTTTAGTCCTTAGTTAAGCTTAATTTTACCTTAATCGATGTAATTAATTTTAATTACTTTCACTAAAATTTTTGGTTAAAAACTATTTTGAAATTGTTAGATATTATAAATTATGATGATTAAAAATATTTAATCCATTTTTTTAAATTCTATTCACATAAGTGGAAGAAATTAATTTAAAATTAATCCCACTGACGGGACGACGCTGCGGGTTTTTAAAGTAAAAAACGTCAAAAAAATTCTAAGTTTTTATACCCAGTTTCAAAGTAAAATTTATTTTAATGACCTAAATTATATTATTTGATAAAAAAATCCAATTATACTTTTAAAAAAATTAAAATATAATTTAACCTTATAAATAAATTATACAAAAAAGAAGTTTTGAATTAAAATCTGGTATATTTCACTATTCATCCAAAAATGAAGTTTCTTAGAAAAGTCCCACAAAATATATCTAAGCTAATTTAGACATTATAAATTCAAAAATAAAGTTTATTTTATCAAATTAAATTTCTAAAAGTTTCTAAAATTAATTTTATTATGTGTCATAGAAGGAAATTAAAAGTAGTTCATTTGAGAAAATAGTATTTTTAAACATATAAGGACTTTTCCAAAAATTATATATTTCATCATCAATATGTTTTATTTATATAAAAATATTATAAAAAATATTTTAAAATTAGTTATCACTATTTATACTACTAATTTTAATGGATATATTATAATTATATCATTTAAATAATTATAATAATAAAAATATGTTTCGTAGAAACTCAGTGTTGTGTGTAACGTATGACAAGTTAGTGTTTTGTGTTGCATAGATCAAGTAGGTGTTGTGTGTAATGTACACTGAGTCATAATATAACCTTGGTGTTCGTTGTAGAGAAATCTAAAATTTATGTTGTGTGTAGTGCATGATTAACTTGGTATTGTGAATAACGCAAGCCAAACATAGTGCTTTAATATAAAATAAACCATTTTAAATGTTATGTGAAATGAAAAATAACGAAGTATTAAATTGATTATAAAAATATAATTCACAAAATCTTGGTCTTTTACAGGATGTATCAAGAATCTCTACCCCATTCCTTAGTTTTGGCCCTTATACCGTGGGCCCTATGAAAGCACCATAGAAATTCAACCATCCACTTTTTAGTATTATTAAACTTGTAATTTATAAGTAATACTCATTTGGTTTTTAGAGATGATATCCCCTAAAGGATTCCATTTTGTTAAAAACTCTCCCTCTCTTCCTCCCCTTTGATCCCCCATGGCTTGGGGTGATTTTGGATGCATTTTGATGATGATTTTTGGGTAAGTTATTATTTTTCCATCCTTGTTTTTTGGTATTTGTTGTAGCCCTTTGACTTTGGATTAATAGATCTAGGTTTTTAATTTCAATTACACTTATGCATGGTGCAATAAAGTGAGGATGATGGGGATTTTCCTTATCTTAGAGATAGGATTCGCTGAGATGATTTCTACAATCTATCACACACCATTTCTATAGAGCTACATCACTCGATGATTTTAGTTAGGGTTTTTCCCTAAACTATAAAATAGTAAAGATTTACTGGGAGTTAGATGATGGGTCTTTTACTTGGTATGGTTTTAGGAGTGTGTTATGGGCCTTCCATGAGTGGTTGGTAATTGTTTTCATGTAATGGGTTCAATTGATGAGTTTTAAGAAATTATATCTATTTTTTTTAAATTAAAACAAATTATAAATTGTTATAGTTAAGTTGAATAATTAATTATAAGTTGTTATAATTAATTATTGAATATCATAGTTTGAGATGGGTACTCAGGATATGATCCAAGACTTGGACGAGCTTAGGTGAGAGTTGTCTGGCTGCACTTAAAAATGGAATAACTCTATGTTTGGGGTAGGTGTTCCTTGATCATTACCATTGGTTTATGATTATGATATGTAGTATGTGAGATGAGATCTTACCACCAAGGTAAATTAGGACAAACCATATTTTTAATACACCTAAAATTGTTATTTATTACACAAAGGTACACATAAATACAATCCTAGAATATCTTGAGGCATATTGTCTTTGGGAAATTAGGTACGTAACATTATAACTTTAATAGGGACATGGTTACATTATTTAAAAATCCTTTAGTATGCTCTTAAAATCCATCTACCTTCTAAAACTGCATGGAATAACCATGGGACATACATAAGAAAGGGTTGAGATATAAAGACTAGTAAAGTAATAATAAAAGCATAGCATGAAGAAATCAATACATGTTATGAAAGAGGCATATCATGCTGGCATAAAAGTTTTGAGAAACATAAACATGGTCATTTAAGGATAATACAAGATGATAACATAAAGGAAACATGGAAATGTAGCAACAACATAAAACATGACATCATAAACATAAGTCAAGGTTAACCACCAAGAAATCATAACATATTATGCATAGGATAACCTCCCAGGAACCATACATGAAATATCTTGAGATAAAAACATTACCCAATTCATTGTAGGGAAATATAATTTTAGGCCCACCCACCACATTCATATCAGGAACATGCATAAATGTGCCACATAGATCATACAACAAAAGTGTGCATTCAATCACTTTTAATACTATGGTTAAGGAGTGTGGGTTATATACATGGAATTCCCCAATAAATGAAGGGTATTTAAATCTATGTGAATACTCTTAAGTGGAAATCGGGATGGGTATTCACTATACAAATGTTTGGCATAGAAAATCATAGGATGATCTCACCAGCATAACTGAGGTACATAAAGATTCATAGGAGAGTTTAATGGGATCTAAGGGGTTATATCATCACTTTTTAATCATAATTAATGTAATAAAGATGTTTTAAAACATATCCCAACATGTAAAATTGTAAATAAAAGGTATATTATAAAGAAGGTTATTGAATAAAGAGGAGAAGGGGGGACCCCTTACCTTGAGAGGGCCCTTCTAAAAGCTTGGGTGGAGCTTATTAAGAGATTTTGGAAACCTTGGGATGGGTATAGAGATGGAAACATAGAGTATCTTCATAATATATAGGTTTTTATTGAAGTTTAATATGAGGTTGGGTGGGTTTGTATAGAAAAAGTGGGGGGAATTCATTATTAATTTCTAAACATAGGTTTTGGAATCTATAAAATAAATTAATCCAAACCAAAAACCATATCATGATTTCTAACAAATAGGAATGGATTGAATTATTTTATAAGGATAATAACCAAAATCATTAAATTAATAACATTGGTGATGTGGAATCAAGTTATGTTTACAAAGAATTAATTTTAAAACCTTAAAATATAATATAGGTTTTGGAGGATTCATTAAGGGTTTATAAAATTTGATAAAATAACCTAAAAAATAAATTATTTAAAGGGGAAATATAATTTTTATATTTTATATTATTTATAGTATTTATTACATCACTTTTGGGCTTTTATGATGTCATAATACATAGCGTATGTTTATGGCATATTTATTTTTTACCCATAAAATTTGATTGTCTCAAAAAATTATGAAAAAATAATTGTTGTATAATTTAAATGTAGTGATTTAAAAAATAATATTTATTTTATCAAAATAATTCTATAAAAATTATAATTTTAAATTTTAAATAAAAAATGCCCATTTATTAAAAAATAATTGTTTTTTTTGCAATAACAGTTTTCTAACCCTTATAAAAATTACATTTGAATTCATAAATTTATATTAACATTTATATTTAAATAAATATTATTTAATAGGAAATTTTTATTAAAATAACATTTATTTCAAATATTATTAAATTCATAAAAAAGTGTGACTTAATCGAAACTATATATTTACCAAAAAAATATTTGTGTTTCATTATATCAAAATATTATGTTTATCAAACTCATTATTTAATAATTTATTATAAAAAAGATAAATAGAATCATTATTTTATTAAAAATAAAATTATGAAAAATCATACTCTTATGGTTTAGATATGTAAACCCTTATTACACCAGTGTATGCCCTAAGGGTAAGGTGTTTGGTTGTGACACTTTCTTGAGGTGGTTTGGTGAACATGGTTTGGGTTTTGATCTTGATAAGCTTGAACTTATCCAATAAAAAATTTAAATCCTAATTTATTTATTGAATCTTAGCTTGGTCTTTGTCAAGGTAAAATCCTAGTGATTCAATATACCTTAGAATCTTTGATAAATGGGCTTCATAGGGTACAATTCCATTGGTTGAGGACATCGCTTCTTTTTTCTATGTTAATTGAATTTATCATCACCCTTAATATATATTAATCATATGATCACTCCAAAATATCTATATTATCAATGGTTATAATGTTTTATGGTGTTTTAAATCTAATAGGACATAACTTATAATGGTGAAAAATAATCAAAGTAGTGCATGTATTTTATATAACTATATTACACAATAATACATTTATTTATTCACAAGTGGGATTTCATTTATAAAATTTTGGGTTGTCTCATTATTCCTCCATTCAAAAAATTCACCCAAAAAATTTCACTTCATACACTAAAATAGATGAGGGTAATTATGTTTCATCACCTCTTCTAGTTCCCAAGTCACTTCCACAAACTTGTGGTTCTGCCACAAAAATTTGACCAAGTGAATTGCCTTTTTTTGTAGAACATTGTCTCTATGATCTAAGATCTTCATCGAATACACCCCATATGAAAGATCTATTAGGTAAAAATAATAAAAATATACACAAGAGGGGGTGAATTGTGTCTTTTCGGCAATATTTATAGATTCTGGCTTTTATCTTTCTTTTTGAATTATACAAATATAAAGCATTCTATTATATAAGTAGTTTGAGTAGTTGATAAATAGTAAATAAGAAAAAATAAATTTTTGTAGTGGTTCTAGGAATAAATATCCCCTAGTCCAATCCAAAAGTGCTCTCTCTATGAGTTTTGTGATTTTTACTAGAAACGTCTTCTTATCACGTGAATTTCACAACTGAGTATAGGCTGTTGATACCTTTACAACATGGCTTTACAATGTCTTCTAGTTCTTTTATAGGGAACCAGATTTTCCACAACATAGTCTGGGAAGCTGATACTCTTTCATAACTAAATCTGAGTATCTGAAACTCCAATAAATCAAAGTAATTTGATTTTATTGAATAATAGGTTCTTGATCACAGTTGCAACAACAAATGATATAATACTGTTATTCTTATTAAAAGATTAATTTCTTCAAGAAATAATCACTTTGAAGAGATCCTAGTTGACAATTATCTTCAATAAAAATAGAAATTAACAAAAAGTAGTAGTTACACAACACAAGGTTCAAATATGTAAGTCTTTACTATATATATTCTTCAGAATAATATATTCATTCAATCATTAGTTTCTTTGTAGAAGTTTTGTATATAAATAGATATTGCACATACACAGTAATATATATGTCTTAAAAAATACCCTTTCCATATTTATAGAAAACTTTGGATTTCTTTCAGCTAACTATATCCACAAATGTCACCAAAAAATCACATTCATTCAAATTCAAATCATTTAATAGATTTCTAAATTCCCTTATAAATAGGAATGATTTTCTCCATTGAATACGTGCCTTTTAATTTGTCATAAAATATATTTAAAATAAAATTTACTTTCATTGAACCATTGCAGTAATCAAGATAAATATATTTAAATTAAAACTAGGTTTTTGAATAATTAAATATAGGGTTCCTTCATAAGATGAAAAAACTCCAAATGTAGGATTCATAACATATGGTTGATTACAAAAGTTGGGTAGATGTACCATATGTTTGTTTACTCAAAAGTAGGATTCCTTGTGAATGTAGGGTTATTTATCCATAATTTCCCTTTTCTCAAATGTACGATTCCATCCAAACATATGGTTGATAAACAATAATTTTCTAATAGTGTTGGGTACATGATCCATACATGTTATTTCAAACTTAGGGTTTTTGAACCATACACCACACTTATACTTATCGGCATATGGTATGAATATTGTTTCCATAATACTTTCAAAACACGTTCAGAATACTTTAACAAATATTATAACCCATAAATAAGATAATATTATCAATAAATATATTCCTGAAAAATATTTAAATTAATTTCATTATTAAAACAAATAAGGGTATTTGTGATCATAAAAATCAATAATATTTATAGATTATTATTGATAAAATACATTCCAAATAATCTCTACATTTTTATAATAAAAAACTTGTAACTTAACTTAGAAAATATAGGAATTTTAAACAAAAATGAAGTAATATATTTAAAAAGATATAGATATTTGTTTTAGAAAATTAATTTACACAATAAATTCATTCATTTTAATTTATAATAGATACTGGTGGTTGAATAATAGAATCATTAATGTTGTGTTTACCCAATTTTATCCCCCTTTTTATATCAAAAATAAAGTATATGAAAATTCATTAAAATGCATTAAATGTAGCACATAACTGTAAATGAATGTTACATTATGCTTAATATAAAAAATAAGATATGTGTTTTGTAAGTATAAATGAATAGAAATAATGAATAAAAGAAATATAATGAACAAATTAATTTTTATTAAAAAATATGTTTAATGATTAAAAGTGTCAACTTGGATGAGAAATGGTTAAATTGAAGGGTTGGATGAAGGTGGGAGGTTTGGTTCAGAAGAGGTTTCATGCTCTGGTGAAGCTTAAACAGCCTGAAGAATGACCTTTAATTCTCTCATATGTCCTTATAAAATTTCAGTAAGGTTATCAGCCAACTATAATATCAAAACTCATGAGTCATGAACCACTTTTAAACCTTCAATCATATTGACTTTTAGAAATTCATTTAAATTTTCCTTTGTCTGAAGAAACTTGGTAATCTTTTCAATTAACTGATTGAGAAGTAGTCTGATTCCAGGTTCACTTAAGGTTAACTTCTCGATAAGTTATCTTTGATTATCTAATAGCACATGCATAGGTGAACTATTACACTAATGTGAATGAAGTCTATCATTTATATCAGACATCATGGTACTAATTGTTTGAAACCTCCTAATTAAATCTAGTGATGTTTGAGAAATAGAGGTAGAGGATCTAAATTGACTATAGGTATTCCTTAATGATTCAAAATAATTTCTCAAATTCTTATTTAAATCCCTAAAATATATTTTTGAGACTGATTATGATTTCATATTTCCAAAATAATCTAAAATTTATCATTGAAAGGCATTAAAATATCTTCTAGAAAATAAATTTTCTCTAATATTGAGCAGCTAAGTATGAACAAATTCAAATTATTCTCTATGAATAGTTGAATTTTTTGAATCTTCCAAATTTTTTCTTGTATATTCTATATCATTTTATAAAATCTAGTTCTCCTCCTTCAGTTTGTTAAAATTGAAGAATAGATCTTTTATATGATAAAGGAATCATAAGAATATTCTTCTTGGTTTCATTATTGTTGTGTTTCTTCCATTATAGCTAATAAATTTCTTTTGTTCTTCTCACTAGAAGAGAAAGAAATTTTATCAATAACTTAAGTCTTATATCCGGTCATAGAAGCTTTTTTTCCAAGAATAGTGCATTAACATAGGTTGTTTAGTTCTCAACTTTTTAGTGGTTTCGGCTATTGAAATTTGAATTTTCTTATCTCCTTGAGAATTTTCCTGAAGTTTTTCTTTCTCAAGATCCACATATCACTACCAAAAAACTGGGTTTCTGCAACTTCACCCTTTTTCAACGCTTTTTTTTGCACTGATAAAGGCACCCCATTTATCAGCACTTTTTTAGCGCTGTTAAAGAGGACCCCTTTATCAGCGTTTTTTTAGTAGCACTGATTAAGGGGGGCTTTATTAGTGCTTTTTCCTAGAACTGATAAAGTATATATTTCAAAAAAAATAATTTTTCATAAAAAATAATATATTGATATATAAGTATATTTATATTGATATAAATATAATATATATTTTTTAAATATGTTTTAGATAAGTATAAATAGACTATTACATTTAATATATAATAAATTTAGTGAAAATGGATTTAAAATATTTTAAAAAATATTATTAATTAATAATTTGCTAATTAACATTGACTAATAATCATTGAATAAAAATTTGAAGACAAAAAAATAAAAAATAATAAAAAAATATCTAAAATAAGTTGAAAATGTAACTCAAACTTCAAATGATCGTAAATTTTGATCCTTGTATCCGTTTGAGATCTACAGTATATCAAATCAAATCCTACAATGAGCCCTATGTGCTAATGATTTAAGGGAATCTTCTGTCACATTTTTTTTAGGCCAAAAAAGGCCCAAAAGACCTCTAAAACTGAGTTTTTAGTCAGGATACCCTGATTTTTTTACATTCAAACAACTATAAATCCTGATATGAATGTATTCTAGTATTTTACCACATATCATATCAAATATTGTTTCATTTTCTTTGATTTGACTGGTTGTAGAGTTGAAACAGACTTCTGGATTAGAAGTTATGGTTGTTTTAATATTCTATGGATTTTCATATACACATATATATGTATTTATTCATAAATATGTGTGTGTGTGTTAGGTCCAATAGTCTAGATACCCTGAGAGGGGGTTAATCAGGGTATGAAAAATTAAAACAACTAACCCTTTTGATCTTGTTTTATTTTTATACAAAACCCTCTTCTCTATCTCCTTCCCATTGTAGAGTACAAAAGAATCTTAAAGCACGCACAGGACACATCAATTTTACTTGGTTCACCCTCACTGGGCTACGTCCATAAATCATACACTGGCGATGTGTTGATGTACCAAAACCACTAAAAGTGCACAGTTTTTTACAAGTTTTAAGTGGACTCACTGTCCCTCCTGGTTTACAACCACTCATAATTTGAGAACTCACTGCTATCTCAACTGAAGTTAGATCACTACTTCTTCAGAAGATCCACTCACAATTTATAGACATGTAGGTCTCTTCATTATCACTAATGAATGCATCCTCCACTATATGTAGATGCTCTATTGAAGTCCAAATTCCATCCACTGATGAATACACCTTTTCCACTGATCACTGGGAAATACCCTTTGGAAATGCCTTCGCAAAGCACTGTACTTCGCGAAGCTCCTAATTTTGAGAAGCTCAAACAAGCCTTTGTGAAGTCCCTTCCTCTTAAAAAAGCACACAACTTCACAAAGATCGCTTCCTCACAAAGCACACTACTTTGTAGAGCTCAGACCTTTGAAAATCTCAAGCCTTTTCAGATCTTAGGCCATCATAGAGCTCAATCCATCGCAAAGTGACATCCTTTGCGAAGCTCACTGATCCAACGCAAAACACACCACTTTCACGGAGCAAGATTAGCCGTCGTGAAGCTCTTTTATTTCACGAAACACAATGTCTCTGTGAACCTCCTTCATGATTTGAGAGAAAAAAAAATCCTGGAAAACTCTCTACTTCTCTTGAGGGTGTCGAGGCCTATTTATAGGCGATTTCCCCAACTTGAGAACCTTCTGTGTGAAGTTAGTACCATGTCAGTTCAAATCACGAAGCACCAAAATTTCTGCTGAAATTCTCTCTATATCGCAAAGAACCATGGAAATTTTTGGATCGAAGAGATCATCATAATCGCAAATCATTTCATTAATTCCTTTGTGTCATGGCCTCAAATCTTCACCGCAATTCTCTTCACCTCTACCGTTCGTGAAGCTCGTCGTAATTGTGAATAACACCATCAAATTTCTTTATGTCTTCTCAAAATACACTTCATGAAGTCCATCTTCATGAAACTCATGAATTTTATATATTTTGATAAGATATTCAAGGAAATCCACTTTTCAAGATGCTCACCAAACTCCAAATTTTGGACCCCAAAAATTTGGTAAACACTAGAAAATAGTTCCACCTTGTATCTATTCTTTTTGTACCGCCTCCATATTATTCATTCCTTTGTCATGGTTCATTATCAATATTAAATTTCAACAACATCTCTGGAGCTCAACAATTCACCATGGAAACCTACATAATCAACAAACACAACCAACCCAAAAATGCTACAATGTTACCTTGAGGGATTTTTTTCCAACAATCTCCCCCTTTGGGTTTGTTTACAACTCTTCTCAAAACAATTTTCTTCAATTTGATACCTCTCTAAATCTCCTTCCATCAGCTACCACTATTCGCCTCTTGCGATTCAGATAGTGACCAATGATTCACTCGCCACATACTCTAATCCCACATGAGAAATTCTCAATGTGAGAAACAAGAGTAGTATGAAAAGTCATCAATGAATCACTTCATTTCTAACACCAATCGTTGATACCATATTGATACCAATAAATCGCTTTCATCACGAACCTCATCTATTGTGATATCTAATCTTTGATCGATCACTTCAAGCATCATCATATTTAAAACACATACTCCTCCTATCTAGTTTCTCTCCCCCTCCCCCTATCTAGTTTCTCTCCCCCTATATCGTTGCTCCACCTGTCAGCTTCTCCCCATGTCTTTGACTAAGATATTTTTCCCTTATTTAGCCACATTTTCTCCCTCTTAAAGAAGTATTTCTCCCCCTTTTTCAATGAACCCAAAGGTCACTCCTTTGTGGTCTTAAATAGAATAGAGAACACATATCAACACATTAGGAAAAAATATACAATACCTTAGGGAGAGGGGGTGAGTCCCACATCCACACTTGTTCAAGTGTGGGGAGTAGACTAAACTCCCAGAGCCAGTCGATTCCTCTCAGAATCTTCCTTGTTAAAATGATACTTTATCTCAATGTGCTTTGTCCTTGAGTGATGGACGGGCTATCGCACTGGATTTCGATCAGAGACTTCACTTCAACTCCCATATTATCAAGATGCTACTTCATCCATAATAACTATGTGCATTCTTGAGTGGAGGAAATATACTCAGCTTCTACATTGCTCAATGAAATGAAATCTTGATTCTTGCTTAGACAAGAAATACACAAATCACCAAGATAGAAAGCACATTTTAATGTAGATTTCCTGTCATCTACTGATCCGACCCAATTTGCATCTGTATATCCCAAAATCTCTGACTAAGGTTTTTCAATATACTTCAAACCGAAATTTGTTGTTCCTTTTATATATTGAATTATTCGTTTCACTGCAAACATGTGTCTTTCCTTGAGATTGCTTTGATATCGTGTTGTTTGGCATGTGGTGAAAACAGTATCAGGTCTTGTCGTTGTCAGGTATAGAAAACTTTCAATAATCTACATGTATTATATTATATTAACTAACTTATCATCATCATCATATTTTTATAATTTCATCCAGGTATTAATTGGAGTTTTCATCTCCTTTGAATTTTCTATTCCAAATCTTCTCAGAACCTCCTTGGCATATTTAGATTGATAAATAAATGTGTCATTCCTTCCTTGTGTCACCTTTAAACCAAGGAAAAATGTCAGTTCTCCAATCATTGACATTTCAAACTCACTTTTCATGAATTTGTAAAATTATCTGCACTGAGCTTCATCTGATCCACCAAATATTATGTCATCAACATAAGCTAGCACCATCATTATTTGATTACTGTCATTGTTGAAATAGAGATTTTAATAAACTCCACCATTCTAGAAACCAAGATTCTTCAAATATTGATCAATCCTTGAGTACCATGATCTTGGTACTTGTTTCTGCCCATATAATTCCTTCTTCAGCTGCAAACCTTGTTCTCATCCTCATGAATGGGAAAACCATATGGCTACTCGATATACACTTCTTTCTCCAAAACCCCATTCAAGAACGCATATTTGATGTCCATCTGGAAAACCTTAAATTTTTTTGCACTGTAATGGCCAAGAATACTCTTATTGTTTCCAGTCTTGCAACAGGTGTGAATGTCTCATCAACATCAATACCCTCTATCTGGGAGTATTCCTTGAACACTAGTCATGCTTTGTTTCGAATCATTGTTCCATCTTCATTCATCTTATTGAGATAGAACCATTTAGTCCCGATGACATTCTTATCTACTAGCCTTGAAATAATATCCCAAGTCTGGTTCTTCTCAATCTGATCTATCTCTTCATTCATATCCTGAAACCAGTTTTCATCTTCAGCTACATTAGCAAAGCATTTAGGCTCTACCTGAGATAGGAAAGATGTATGCTATAGTGATTTCATTATTCTTGTCTGAACTAGAGTTGATTGATAACCAATAATATTCTATTTATAAATTTCATCTCAACTCCTTGAATACAATGCAGATACAGATTTTACTTCCTCATGGTCATCATCAGTATCTTCTTCTAAATCAGCATCGGCCACTTCTGCTTCCCCTGTGTTGCATTCTTCCTCATCACTTACATCAGGAAATTGTTCATTGTGTTGTTGAATGATCTCTTCATTATCCACTACAGTGACATCATTTCTCTCAACTAATTTTCCCAGCCACTTATTAAAACATTTTTAAGTTTTTCTTTTTTCATAGTAGCTAAGGAATATCCCCTCCTCTCCTCAGGACTCAAATTTCCTATGTTTTTCTTTATTGAGAATAAATCACTTACTTCCAAAGATTAGAAAGTACTTCATTGTTGAATTCTATTCATACCACATCTCATACATATTCTTTCCTTCCTTTGGACATAACAGATCCCTGTTATAAATGTATACTGACGTTAATACTGCTTCCTTCCAAAATTTCTCTAGTAGGTCTTTTTCTATAAGCATCATTCTGGCCATGTTTTTGATGATCTGGATTCTCCTTTCAACCAATCCATTATGTTGGGGAGTTATTACTGAAGAAACTTGATTTCTTATCCTATGTTTCTCAAGATAGTATTCTACCTGACTGTTTGTGAATTCCGTAGTATTTTCAGTACGAAACTTCGGAATTTTCTGCCTAAGCATCCTTTCAGATTCCCTTAGATACTATTTTAGGAAACTAAATACATCGGACTTATGAGAAATGAATAATACCCATGCCATTCTACTATAGTCATCAATTAAAAGAACATAATACCTCTTCTTATCAATGTCCCTTAGTAAGATAGGTCCACAAACATCAGCATGCACTAATTCAAGCACTCTTGTTGACTTCATTTCCTTATACTTGTACATTTCTATATTGATTTTCCCTTGTTAACATGAATCTCATGTATGATAAAGTTTGCGTGATAGCTTAGGGAGGTCTCTTATTTCTTCACACTTTACTAGATCTTCCAGGGATGGTTGACATAGATGACCAAGTCATTTATGTCACAGCTTGTTTTCTTCCTCTATGAACAGAAAAAACATATCTTCTTCTCTACTTAAATGGTAGAGATTTACCTTTGTTATTTTTCCATAAAGATCCATTTAACTATCTCTTCATTTGACGATACACATCTTCTTAGTAAACCTTATAGAATTTCATGAGTCACATAGTTGGCTGATACTAAGAAAATTGTGACTGAGACCTTCTATTACTAAGACATCAGTATGTATCATCTCCTTTCCCCCAAACATAGCCTTTACAAAACCAATAATCTTCTGGCATTCATCATTTCCAAACTTGACAACTCCTTATTTATCATATTTTATGCCTGTGACAAGATCCGTATTACCTGTCATGTGAGATGTGAAACCGCTATAAAGGATTCATACACCAGAACAGTATGATGCTTTAAGGGAAATTTCTACCACCACAAACTTCTCATCCTTTTTATTTTTGATCCATGTCTTTGAGCTCACATTTGGTATATTTTAAAAAACTTGATCTTCCTAGGAGTGTGATGGCCTTGCTTTATCCTACAGAGCTGCAAATCGATTCTGAATTTTCAAATCACATGTTGGTTTTTTCATTTACAGCTTGCGGCCATTTTTATTCTTCTTTGGCACATTTCTTTGTATGGTAGATGTACAGTATCTGTCCATATTCCCAAATCCACCACACCAGAAACATTTCCCTTCGAATTATTTTCTAGAGAACTATTCTCTGTTTGGATCTCACCTCTATTATTGTGCCGTTCAATATCTCTTGGCTATAGAACACACATTTTGTAAGTGTCACATCTTTCCACATCAATAACACCTAATAAAAGGTGAATTACTATATGTCACTTATATACTTCTAGTTTTCTCTTGGGTTCTTTGAATTTTCTGATTCTACTTTGTACCCACGTCAATTTTTATCCTCGAAACGGGCTCTTGAGGTCTGACTTCAACCCTGACTGCTTTTTTTTTATCGAGCCCTGAATCAACCTTAATATATGAGCTCAATTGCTGCTTCTTTCCTACTGAACTACTAGGCTCCTCTTTCATCTTTTTAGTCTTCTAAATGATCTACTTTCCCAATAATGTACTGGGAGTCACAAGTTTTTCTTGGTCCTTAACCTTTTATCGCAGACCAAAAACTTCCTCTTCAAGATCTTCGATATGCTTGACGTGAACTTTCACTATTTTATTCAGGCCATCAATATCCCTCTTCTTCTCTTCAACCTTGATTTTATACTCACTCTCCTATTCTAAGTTCTTTGGTGATAATGACTTGAGTTTTGAAATTTCTTCCATTAGCTTAGACTTTTCTTCTTTTTTCTGCTGCATGTAGAGTTTGGTGTCACTGACAACTTTTTTGGCTTTCTTTTTTTTCTCTCCAAACATCTATCTCTTCAATAGCAACTTCTAACTCATCTTGTATATAAATTCTTCCATCAACTTCTTCTTCATCATCATTGTCGGCTTATTCCTTTTCTTGAGCACTACCGAAAATAGCCACCATAGAATTTTCTCCGTGATCTTTGTAGTTTTCAATCTCCTTAAATTATTCAACCTCAGACTCATCTAAACTATCAAATTCTAATGAAATAAGATTCTTCTTCTTGAAGAAATTTATCTTGAACTGTTTCTTCCCTTTCATATAGGCTAAAGAATTCTTAGGAATTTCAACTTCATCATCATCATTATCGTCATCTTGAAACTTTTTGGGGCTCCTTATCATCAGATGACCAAACTTTCCACATATAAATCATACTAGTGTAAGTTTTACTTTAAACTTTCCTTTTCCTCTTTGCAGATTTTAATAAAGGAATAAAATCACCTCATTCACCTATTCTTCTTCCTAAGTATCTTTAATGGTGAGATTCTTCATGAACTTGAATGCCACCTATTTGTATTTTCCCTTTTCTACAGCCTCATTATCATCGTTCCTCATTTCATATGAAACCAAGGTACTGTGCAAATTATCCAATGTCAGCTCTTTCAGATATTTATCTTCCAGTACTGAAACTTTCGGATTGAACCAAGGTGGAAGTTTTCTCAAGATATTCTTCATGATTTTAATGTCTTAAATGAATTCTCAAAGACCTCACATATCTTCCACAAAAATATTTACCCTATCAAATAATTCATCAACAGAATCATTCGGGTTCATTTTAATATCTTCATACTTATTCCACAACACTTTCAACTTTTACTCTCTGACCTTTGTATCTCCTTCATATTTTTCAACAGCTTTTCCCACATAGCATGTTATGTTTTGCATGACATCACTTTCGTATAAATAACATTGGATAGAGCTCCCCTTAAATCATTGATTCCCTTGGAATCAGCATCTAATTCTCTTCTCTCGGCTTCCGATAATGCACCACTATTAATATCAGTTGTTATACCATGCATTGTTTCTATAAACACATCCATTCCAAGAGATCATAATTAGTGTTTCATCTGATTCTTCCATAGCTGAAAATTTTTTCTGTCGAATATCAGAATCCCTTTATGATTGGTGACCTCTATTTAAGAGAGAAACATTGATATCAACATTTCCCTCTAATACCAATTGTAGGGTCCAATAGGCTAGATACCCTGAGAGGGGGGTGAATCAAGGTATGAAAAATTAAAACAAATGCCCCTTTTGATCTTGTTTTATTGTTAGAAAAAACCCTCATCTCTCTCTACTTCCCATTGTAGATTATAAAAGAATCTTAAAGCATGCACAAGACATGGGAATTTTACTTGGTTCGACCACATTGGTCTATGTCTAAGAATCATATATCGGTGATGTTTCGATGTACCAAATCCACTAAAAGCACACTACTGTTTACAAGTTTGAAGTGGACTCACTATCCCTCCTGGTTTACAACCACTCAAAATTTGAGAACTCACTACTCTCTTAACTGAAGATATCTCACTACTTCTTCAAAATATCCACTCGCAGTTTAGAGACCTATAGGTATCTTCATTATCACTAATGAATACATTCTCCAATATACTTAGATACTCTGTTGAAGTCCAAATTTCATCCACTGATAAATACCCCTTTTCCAATGATCACTAAGAAAACCCATTTGTAAATACCCTAGAAAAGCACCATACTTCACAAAGCACCCAATTTCGCAAAGCTCAAACAAGCCTTCGTGAAGTCCCTACCTCTTCACAAAGCACACACCTTTGCAGAGATCACTGCCTCACATAGCACACTGCTTCGCAAATCTCATACCTCCACAATGATCAAGAATTCACTAATCTTAGGTCGTCATAGAGCTCAAGCTGTCACAAAGAGACATCCTTCGCAAAGCTCACTGAGCCAATGTGGAACACACCACTTTCGTGGAGCTAGATTAGTCACCGCGAAGTTCTTATCTTTCAAGAAGCACACTACCTCTGAGAACCTCCTTTTCAATTTTAGAGCAACAAATTTTTCTTGGAAAACTCTCTACTTCTCTTGAGTGTGTCAAGGCCTATTTATAGGTGATTCCAACGACTCGAAAACCTTCCGCGTGAAGTCAGCGCCACATCAGTTCAAATCACGAAGCTTCAAAAATTCTGCTGAAATTATCTCGATATCACAAAGCACCACATAAATTTTTGGATCATGGAGCTATTAATAATCATGAAGAATTCTATAAATTCCTTCACGCCGCCACCAAAAATCTTCACTATAATGCTCTTCACCTATACCATTCACAAAACTCGTTGTAATCACAAAGAACACCATCAACTTTCTTCATGTCTTCATGAAATCCACTTCATGAAGTCCATCTTCACGAAACTGATGCCTTTTGTAGGATCGAAATAACAATGTAGATGCTCAATATACAAGAGGGGGGTAAATTTTACACTTTAAAAATTCCTTTGGAACCTTTAAAGTTAGTTATGGATAACTATGTTTTCCTTATTCAAGGAAAATCTAGGTTTAACAAAGTTAAACTAGGGAAATACACAACACCTCTAATCACCAACTGGAGTATTGGAACCAAGGTTTATAATATAAGATTCTACCTTAAAGCGTATAGAATCTTAAACTAATTATAGTACAAGTGTAAGGAAATACAATAAGGTTATACTTTCCTTACAATACAATATGCAGCGGAAAAACAAGTAGTAAAAATACAAGTAACAAGCTATGAATATTTTAACCCAAAGAGAAGGGTATCCAACAACCTTGGATAAAGGTCCCTTGATTTATACTTTCAAGCAAGTCTATCTTACCCACACCAGGGTAAGCCCTCGATACGAAGATCGGAATCTCTGTCTTGCTATCCCCGCAAGCCCTAAACTTCAAGGTAGTTGGAACCTCTTTCTTCCTCAGCAAGGAATCCCTCGAACTTCAAGGTAGTCGGCACCTCTGTCTTCCTATCCCCGGAAGTCCTTGAACTTCAAGGTAGTCGGCACCTCTGTCTTACTATCCCCGGAAGTCCTCGAATGTAATCACCAACATCCAGAGTCGCACAAAGCAATCTGAACGAGCGGTTCAGTATGCACAAGGCATGAAAAGCTTCTCTCTCTAGAAATCACCTTAACAGCGTGTGTTCTTTAGATTGATCAACTTATTCATTTCTTTCTTTCTGAGCTCTTTCAAATGAGTACCTATTTATAGACAAATTTCCAACGGTTATCTCCCTCTTCCAACGGTCATATTTTCCATGAAATTCAGAGGGACCTGTACACGTGTAACTCAACCAACGGTTAATTAGAAACAGAATAGATGACATCGTTTTATAAAAAACCATGTATAACTGAATGTACGACATCGTTTTGAAATAAAGAATATGTAAGTAAAATCTAATCAATATTTCGGAGTGTAAGCAAGTCAAAAGTTCGGAGTCTAACCAAAATGAAGTTCAGAGTCTATGTTAAGAAATATTAGGATTCTGTTTTATAGGAATTCGGAGTCTGGTTTCACCAGAGATCGGATTTTGAACTTGCAGAACTCGGAGTCGAACCACTTAATAGTTTGGAGTCGAACTGCTTAATAGTTCGGAGTCAAACTACTGGAGAGTTCGGAGTCGAACTACTTAAGAGTTCGGAGTTGAACTTCTTCAGAGTTCGGAGTCGAACTACTTAAGAGTTCGGAGTCGAACTTCTTCAGAGTTCGGAGTCGAACTACTTGAGAGTTTGGAGTCGAACTACTTGAGAGTTCGGAGTCGAACTTCTTGAGAGTTTGAAGTCGAACTACTTCAGAGTTCGGAGTCAAACTTCTTCAGAGTTCGGAGTCGAACTACTTAAGAGTTCGAGGTTGAACTTCTTCAGAGTTCGGAGTCGAACTACTTGAGAGTTCGGAGTCGAACTACTTAAGAGTTCGGAGTTGAACTTCTTCAGAGTTCGGAGTCGAACTACTTAAGAGTTTGGAGTCGAACTTCTTAAGAATTTGGATTCCAGAATTCGGATTAAAACTCCATTACAGATCACATCCAAAATTCGGATCCTAAAAACAGAATGCTCCAAATCTTTTCATTATATGGATTTGGAAATTTGGTTATGAATCCAGTTTTTGAATTTAAGAATAATATTGTTATGTATGAGAAAATATAGGTTAAGGTAAATTTCCTTAAAGAAGTAAATTTTCCTTATGGGGGTAAAAAATAATATCTGCTTAAGTATAAGGTGTTTGTGATTTTCAAAACAAGAAGGAATGGAAAAATCATAAGGAAAACCTTATTGACTCAATAATCTCCCCCTTTTTGGAAAGAACAAACATCCTTTCGAAAAAGCATATAAGGATTTTGAAAATTTTCATTAGACTTTGAAAATTAAAACTTATCTCCCTTTGTTCATAGATAGAAGTGAATACAACTAACTCCCCCTTAGGAATTAAAACTCTAAGGATTGTATTCAAAATTTCCGAAGTAGAGTTTTAATTATTGTAAGAATGAAAAACTTCGTAGTGGGAAACTCCCCCTTTCTTTAAGGATATTTCTCTTAGAAATTTTTCCTTTCTCCTCCTTAGGAGTATTTATTTTTCCTTCTCCCACTTTGTGATTTTCAAAAAGAATTGAAGGGAATGGAAAACAAAATATGGTACCTGAAACATTAGTATATAACAAGATACAAACCAACCAGATAACCATTTCATTAGAGTTGGGAAAAAAATACAAGGAAAGACAATTACAACAAAAGATCGAAGTGGGTTCATTTGTCTTTCTTTTCCTTCGGAATGAGCTGCTTCAACAAGGATTTGAGTTTCTTCAAGTCTCTTTTATCTTCCTCTCGTTGCCTTTCTAAGGCTTTTACCTTTTCTTCTTGAGCTTTTAAAGCCTCTACCTGAGCCTCCAAGGCTTCTTTCTTCAACTTCAACAACTCATCTTGATTTTCTATCTTCTGCTGAAACTCAATCTGGAAATCTCTTTCAGTTTTCCAATTTTGAGATACTGAGTTAAGCTTCCCATTCAGATCCCTGTCCTGTTGATTCCGAGAATTTTTCTCCTGGGTCAACTTCTCACAAATCTCATTAACCCTTTTATCCTCCATTTCAAAATCATTTTGAACTTCAGCTTGAAAATTCTCAAAGTGAACTAAATCTTCATCAACTCTCTTAGACCACTTGGTTACCTTACTTCAGGACTTCCTATGCACGTCATAATCGATCAGAAAACTTTTTTGTTTAGCTTCCAACTTCAAAAACTTATCCATGATCATGGATAAAGAATCGGATTTCTGATTCATAGATTGTTACAGCAACTGGCATCTGGAATCTATTGTTGGAATATTCGGAATTGTGTCCACCAACTTTCTCAGAGATTGAACCACAAAATCATGCCCGTGAGATGATGATTATGAATCAGAAACTTTTCCTGGAGACTGATCTTCTTCAGCTTGCACCAAATTTCTTCTAGAGGTACCACCAACCTCTTTCCTCCTGATGAGATCTTTTACAGGTGTCTCCATGAGAGATTTATTCCCTTTATCAGATTTCGGAATGGGTTCCACATTAGGAGATACTTCCTCGGATTCAGAAACCCGAATAATTTGATCTTCATCTGGTTTCTGTTTTTCTTGACCTTCCATAAGAAAATTCCTTTCATAGGACTCTTCTTCATCATACTGCACATTTTCTTCTTCTTCTTCTTGATGTTGCTTGCTAGCTTCCTCATCTCCCTTAGCTGATGTAACTATCATTGCAGATTCAGCCTTATCTTTGTAGTTCTGTACTTTCTTGATCAAAATATCCAGATCTTCACTCTCTTATTCTTCTTTTTCTTCTTCAAATTCTTCCTCTACTACTTCAGCAACTCCCTTATCATCTTCTACTACTAGTTCTTTACCCTTTTCCTTTTCCGGAGTGACATAGTTTTTTGCTGGAGTTTCTGGTAAAGTAGGTTCAACACCGAAAGTTTCCGGAACTAGAAGCCTTTCGGAAGCCAACTCTATATCTTTTAGCAAAGATCGCACTAGTTCAACTTTAGACACCTTCTTTCTCAATTTCTTTTCCTTTTCTTGTCTCTCTAGCTCATCATCAGCTTTTTCCTTTAATGCTTTAGCCTCAGTAGGATCCAGTCCGAATTGAGGATCCCCTTCCTTCCTCATTTCTTTATCTTCCCTCCACTTTGTTGCTACTTCATCTATATATGTTTTCTGCTTCTTCGGCTTGGGGGGAGCAGATTGAGTTTCCTTAGCCTGAGGAATTTCTTCATCAGTAACCACTTCCTTAGCCTTCCTCTTCTTCCTTTACTTCTTTGATGGTTCCGGAGATTGTGTTTCTTTTTCAGCTGCTTCAAACTCCTCCACAGATAGGGGGTAAAATTCTCTGGACTCACTGGAAAATACCATCTTTATCCTCTTAAGAGTATCATCACTGACTAGCATGAGCTTTCAATTCCGGATCTTTTATTTGCATGATACCTTGAAAGATTCTAAGAATCGAACTATCAGCTTAGATAACAAGGAAGGAAACATAATAATCTGAGCTCTCAGATTTCCTTCTTTTATATTCTTGATCTTAACCAAGACATTCCTCACCATATTTATCTTTCTTAGATTTACCAAGAAATCTAAGACATAGATATCACTCTTCTTTAGATTGTCTTTATCTCCTCTTCTCAGAACCAGAAAACCTTTCACCCATAGTTGGATAATTCTATTGTTTTGAGTGAGCCGAGCAATCTTAGTTGTTGAATCATCCTTAAGCCCAAGACACTTCATTGCCTTCTCCTTATTGAAACTCCCTTGCACATCCAGAAGTTTGTGAGAGAAGAATTCAGATTCTCCTTTATATGATATACCAACCAGACTCACTGCCTTAGTGTAAGAAAGTTTATAAGTCTTCCCATAAGACTTGAAAGAAAACATTTCTTTTCCATCTTCCATCAGGAAGGAAACAGACTCGTAAAACTATATCAATAAATCAGTATAAACCGGATCATGTTTATCTGAATTTTCTATACAGACATCTTCTCATCCATTCAGTCTGATATTATTTGAAATAAGAGAATCAAGATTATAAAAATCTGGGTGAACTAACCTTTCCCTGAAAACTAACCACTTTGAGATAGGTTTCACAGTTGACATATCTTGAGAAGTTGCTTCAACAGACATTCGGAGTGAAGTAAACTGTAAGATTCGGATCGGCTTCACAAGGTTCGGAACCAGCCTTAAGAGGAGAAGTAGAGCTTCGAGACGCAAAAGGTTGAAAAACCGATGTGGGACGAGTCTCGGGGTCCCCTTTATATAGGCAAAGAATTTGACCGTTGGTCTTTCAAAATCCATCTAACGGTTAAAAAAGCTCTGATCTGATCTGACGGTTGAGAACAATCCCGTAAGGAAAATTTGAATCCGATCTTTTGAGGTTTTTAAAGAAAACATTCGGATTTGAGGAAAAACTAGAATCCGAATTTTTTAAAAACAAGGAAAATACCAGTAAGAAAAATTTGATTACAAAACTATAAGTAAGAAAATCATAACTTACGGATTAACAAGAAATATTATTCGTAATTGGTAATATTCTTCTTAAAGGAAAAAACTTCATTACGAAAATACCAGTATGAAAACCTCGTTACGAAAACCCCATTCCGAAAATCTCCATTCCAAAACTTATCAGTATGAAAATTCCATTCCGGAAGTTTTCAGTACGAAGACTTCCATTCCGGAAGTTCTCATTCTGAGAATTTCAGTCCTGAAATTTTCAGTTCCTGAAATTCCCATTCTGGAAAATTTAGTTTCAGAAATTTCCATTCCGGAAGTTCAGTTCCGAAAGGGTTTTTTTTTTAAAAAACTCTAACAACCAAATGTACTCCCCCTATAAAGAGGAGTTTATTACTGTTAGGAGAATTGTTCAACAAGAAGTTAATGAAGAATGATTACCTTACAGTTATCATTCCTAACTTTTGTTTAATGTATTCAAATCTATCGGAGGGTAATGATTTTGTGAAAATATCAACAAGTTGATCTTGTGTTCCAATAAACTAAAGAATAATATCTCCTTTAAGTGTGTGATCCCTAAAAAATTGATGCCTAATATCTATGTGCTTTGCACGAGAGTGATGTGCAGGATTCTTACTTAGGGTAATGGAACTTGTGTTATCACACAATATTTGAGTCTTAGTGAAACTCAAGACATAGTCTGTGAGTGTGTGTTGTATCCACAACACTTGAGCACAACAACTTCCAGCTGCTACATATTCGGCTTCAGCAGTGGAAAGTGCTATAGAATGTTGCTTTTTTCAGGACCAAGAAACTAATGAATCTCCTAAGAAATGACAAGTTCCAGATGTACTTTTTCTATCCATTCTACATCTACCAAAGTCAGCATCAGAAAATCTTTTTAAAACAAAATCATTTCCAGAAGTATAAAATAATCCTATATCCATGGTTCTCTTTAGGTAGCGAAAAATTCTTTTCACTGCCTTTAAGTGAGATTCCTTAGGATTATATTGATATCTTGCACATAAGCATACTGAAAACATTAAGTCTGGTCGACTAGCTATTAAGTAAAGTAGACTTCCTATCATACCTCTAAAATAAGTTTGATCTACTGGTTTCCCAGCTTCATCAAGATCTAAAGAGTTTGAGGTACCAATGGGAGTACTTATACTCTTAGTGTTGTCATAACCATACTTTTTGAGAAGATCTTTAATATACTTATGTTGAGATATATAGGTTCCTTATGGTTTTTGAGAAATTTGAAAACCAAGGAAAAAAGTTAACTCACCCATCATACTCATTTTAATCTCAGACTTCATTAGACTTGAAAAAGAATTAGTTAAAGATTGCTGAGTTGAACCAAATATGATGTCATCAACATAAATTTGAACAATCAAAACATTTTTCTTATATTTCTTTATAAAAAGGGTTGGATCTGCATTTCCCTTAACATAGTTATTTTGAAGCAAAAATCATGTGAGTCTATCATACCATGCTCGTGGGGCTTGTTTAAGACCATACAAAGATTTGGTAAGTCTAAAAACATGATCAGGATGTTTTGTATCTTCAAAACCAGGGGGTTGTTCAACAAAAACTTCCTCTTGAACATAACCGTTAAGAAAATCACATTTCACATCCATTTGAAAAAGTTTAAAATTGAATAATGCTGCAAAGGAAAGTAGAATACGAATAGATTCAAGTCTAGCTACTGGAGCATAGGTTTCTTCATAGTCTATTCCCTCTTGCTGATTATAGCCTTTAGCAACGAGTCTAGCTTTATTTCTTACTATGACTCCATTTTCATCACATTTATTTCTGAAAACCCATTTTACTCCAATAACAGAAGTTTCCTTAGGTATTTCAACCAAGTTCCAGACTTTATTCCTCTCAAATTCATTTAGTTCATCTTGCATGGCTTTGATCCAATCATCATCACCTAAAGCTTCATTAGTGCTTTTTGGTTCTAATTGGGAAAGAAATGCTAGATTTTATACTTCATTTCTTAAGGAATTTCTAGTCCTTACGGGTTAATTTACATCACCGATGATACTATCACTAGGATGATTCTTAAGAAACACCTGATTTGGGTTTTGTAAAACCTGTTCATCAACATAGGGTAGAAAGTCTTCTGGGGTAAATATTTCAGAAGTATCTTCTTGAAAATTTTCCTTATCAGAAGGATCTTCTATCAAGGGTTGACAATCAGTTTTAGAAAACACATCTGAGGATATAGGTTGGGATAGTTAAAAAACAAAAGGATCAGACTCATCAAATTTTGCATGCACTGTTTCTTCAATAGTACAAGTATTTTTATTAAAAACTCTATAATCCATAGAAGTTGTGGAATAACCTAAGAAAATTCCTTCATCATATTTTGGTGTGAATTTATGTAGGTTATCTTTAGTATTCATAATGAATACTTTTCAACCAAAAAACTTGAAGTAGGATAGTCTTGGTTTTCTATCATTCCATAACTCATAAGAAGTTTTATTAAGAAAATGTCTAATCAAAACTTGATTTATAGTATAACAAGAAGTACTTACAACTTCATCCCAGAAATGTTTAGCTATAGAATATTCACTCAACATGGTTCTAGTTACCTCTTGAAGAATTCTATTTCTTCTCTCAACTACACCATTTTGTTGAGGAGTTCTAGGTGCTGAAAAATTGTGAGTAATACCTTTCCTACTACAAAAAGTTTCAAAATCATAATTTTGAAATTCTCCTCCATGATCACTATGAATAGTTTTCAGTGGAAGATTTTTCTCATTTTTAACTTGTGCTCTAAAACTTTTGAAATAAGAAAAAGCTTCAGACTTCTTTGCTATAAAATAGACCCAAGTAAATCTAGTGTAATCATCAACTAGAACAAACACATAGTTTTTCCTCTAATACTTCCAGTTTGTGTTGGACCGAAAAGATCTGTGTGCACTAACTATAATGCATCAGTCATTGAGACTTCACCAATTGATTTAAAATTAGATTTATGTTGCTTTCCATATTGACAAGGATCAAAAACTTTAGAAGAATCAAATCTAAGCTTTGGTAGATCCTTAACTAGTTTCTTCTTAGAGAGTTTGCATAAGTTTCTAAGGTTACAGTGTCCTAGTATTCTATGCCACAGCCAGGAATGATCTTCCATTGCACTTAGGAAAGGTAAATCTTGGCTCCTTAGGTCTTCTAAGTTCAAAGTATAAACATTCTCTTGCCTATTGGCTGAGAGAATAAATTATTCCTTGGAATTGTGTACTAAGCACTTATCATTCCTAAAATTCACAAGGTACCCTTCATCACATAACTGGCTTATGATAATGAGGTTGTGCTTAAGACCCTTAACAAATAAAACATTTGAAATCAAAGTTTTACCTAGAAGAACAATATTACCAATACCAACAATTTCTCCCTGTGCATTATCTCCGAAAGTTACCTTTCCTCCTTTCGTTTTGATAATCTTTTCAAAATAGCTTTTGTTACCAGTCATGTTCTGGGAACATCCACTATCCATATACCATGTATTGTTGTTGGTACTTCCTCTATCTTCCTAAAAACAAGAAAAGACTTAGACTTTCAGAATCCAAACTTGCTTGGATCCAGAATTTCCAGACAACAAAATTTTGGGAACCCACATTTTCTTAGAAAAATAGGCTTTATGAAAACCTAGATATTGGGTTTTATTTAAAGAACAATTCTTTTCCCAGTGACCACCACATTGACACTTGGTACAAAATGGGTCACTTTTTGGAACAAAGTAGTTGTTACTAAAAATTGGTTTTGCATGGGTATAACTGAATCTGGATTTGTTTCTTAAAGGTTGTATTTGAGAATACATTTTATCAAAATTTTCCTTACCAAGGGTAAAATTTGATAAACACTTATTTAAGGAAAATATTTCGGACTTGAGTTTTATAACCAAGTTTTTATCTTCAAAATCATTAGATTTAGAACTAGAGCTAGGCTCGAAAACACTTTTCTTAGAAATTACTTTTTCTAACTCTTTAGAAAGTTTGTTCCTATCAGAACTTTCTTCCTCAAGATTTTTTGAAATACTTATAAAATCAGCATTTTTCTTATCAAGATCTTTAGAAAGATCTGATATCTCTTTTGTAAGAATAGAATTCCTAGAGTTTTCCTTATCAAGTTTCTTATTGAGTTTAGAGTTATCAATATTAATAAGTTCAGCAAACCTAGAAACTTCTTCATAGGTAGGTGAAGTATTTTCTTCATCAGAAGAGGATTCTTCATATGATGAATTTTAATACTTACTATCATTAGGATTTAAAGATACATTGGTCAATGATTCAGTATTTTGTACCTTAGCCATAAAGCAATGATTGTCAATAGTTAATATGGCTATAATACCAAGATTCTTCTTTCATGAAGATTCATAATCAGAAGATTCATCTGAAGAGTTACCACCACTGGCACTCCAGGTGTCCTTTGCTTTTAGAACTTTCTTAGCTTTGGTTTTGTAATACTTTTTCATGCTCCTTTCAGAATGTCTTTCTTTCCTTTCTTTATTTTTGAGTAGAGGGAAATCTAGTCTAATATGTCTAGCTCTATTGCATTCGTAAAAAGTAACTTCTCCATCTTTCTTATCTTTCCTTTCATTTTTATTATACTTGGATTGGAAGTTTCTCTGTCCGACTATCTTGTTCATCCTTCCAGCAAGATTTTCTAACTCATTTTCTGAGATCTCACTTTCACTAGAATCTGATTGAACAACCACCTTCTTAGACTTGGATCTGGTTACTCTCTCAGGAGTCTTAGCGTTCATATGATTTGACGTAGTTGTAAAAGCAACAGTACCATTCCCATTCTTCTTTTTGATGTTGTCAGCATCTCTCTTCATTCTTGTTTAATGTTGAAGAAGAGTTCCAAATAGCTCATCAATAGAAATTTGAGTAACCTTCCTGTTCTCATCTATAGAAGTTCTCTTTGATTCCCACTCATTGGGCATAATATCAATTATCTTATCTATAAAGGCTTCATCATCTAACCATTTTTCTCCCATAGACTGTAAGCTATTGACTATAGTCATAAACCTCTGTTGAACTTTTGCAGATTGGTTCACTATATGGAAAATTGAATCCATGTTACTCAGCTCTAAGCATATCTCTCCTAGTTTCAATTAATTTAGAAGTGACAAAGTGTGTAACTTTTAACTTCTTCCAGATACAATTAGCTGCTTCACAAGAAGAAATTTGGCTATATATATTTCTAGTCATTGAACATAGTAAAGTATTGTGTACCTTATAATTGAGTTGATACTCTTGCTTTTCCTGGTTAGTGAACGTTCTAACTTCCTTATCAGTAATTTTATAATCACTAGTAAGCATAACGAAATTGTCCACTCCAGTGTTGATGACAAAAGTCTTCATTCGATCTCTCCAGTATTTATAGTCATTACCATCAAAGATCGGTGGTCTTGTAGGATTTAGATTGTCTATAGAGCCAACATTGATTCCTGCCATACTAAAACAACTTGGGAAACCAAACTAGTTAGTAGAAAAAGTTCATAAACAAAAATTTTGGAATGACAAAGTTCGGAATGACAAAGTTCGGAATGAAAAAGTTCGGAATGACAAAGTTCAGAATGACAAAGTTCGGAATGAAAAAGAACAAGAAAAACTTATACGTGAGTATGAGTATTTCAGAGACCTCCTCTGATACCAATTATAGGATCAAAATAACAATGTAGATGCTCAATATACAAGAGGGGGGGTGAATTGTACACTTTAAAAATTCCTTTATAACCTTTAAATTTATTTATGGATAACTATGTTTTCCTTAGTCAAGGAAAATCTAGGTTTAACAAAGTTAAACTAGGAAAATACACAACACCTCTAATCACCAACTGGAGTATTGGAACCATGGTTTATAATATAAGATTCTACATTAAAGCGTATAGAATCTTAAACTAATCAGAGTACAAGTGTAAGGAAATACAAGAAGGTTATATTTTCCTTACAATACAATATGCAGCGGAAAAACAAGTAGTAAAACTACAAGTAACAAGATATGAATCTTTTAACCCAAAGAGAAGGGTATCCAACAACCTTGGATAAAGGTCCCTTGATTTATACTTTCAAGCAATTCTGTCTTACCCACACCAGGGTAAGCCCTTGATACGAAGATCAGAATCTCTATCTTGCTATCCCCACAAGCCCTAAACTTCAAGGTAGTTGGAACCTCTGTCTTCCTCAGCAAGGAAGTCCTCGAACTTCAAGGTAGTCGGCACCTCTGTCTTCCTATCCCCGAAAGTCCTCAAATGTAATCACTAACATCCGGAGTCACACAAATCAATCTGAACGAGCGGTTCAGTACGCACAATGCATGAAAATATTCTCTCTCTAGAAATCACCTTAACAGCGTGTGTTCTCTAGATTGATCAACTTATTAATTTCTTTCTTTCTGATCTCTTTCAAATGAGTTCCTATTTATAGGAAAATTTCCAACGATCGGATCCCTCTTCCAATGGTCATATTTTCCATGAAATTCGGAGGGACCTGTACACGTGTAACTCAACCAACGGTTAATTAGAAACAGAATAGACGACATCGTTTTATAACAAACCATGTATAACTGAATGTACCACATCGTTTTGAAATGAAGCATATGTAAGTAAAATCTAATCAATATTTCGGAGTGTAAGCAAGTCAAAAGTTCGGAGTCTAACAAAAATGAAGTTCAGAGTCTATGTTAAGAAATATTCGGATTCTGTTTTATAGGAATTCGGAGTCTGGTTTCACCAAAGATTGGATTCTGAACTTGCAGAACTTGGAGTCGAACCACTTAAGAGTTCAGAGTCGAACTGCTTAAGAGTTCGGAGTCGAACTACTTAAGAGTTCAGAGTTGAACTTCTTCAGAGTTCGGAGTTGAACTACTTAAGAGTTCGGAGTTGAACTTCTTTAGAGTTCGGAGTCGAACTACTTGAGAGTTTGGAGTCGAACTACTTGAGAGTTCGGAGTCGAACTTCTTGAGAGTTCGGAGTCGAACTACTTAAGAGTTCGGAGTCGAACTTCTTCAGAGTTCGGAGTTGAACTACTTAAGAGTTCGGGGTCGAACTTCTTCAGAGTTCGGAGTCGAACTACTTGAGAGTTCGGAGTCGAACTACTTAAGAGTTCAGAGTCGAACTTCTTCAGAGTTCGGAGTCGAACTACTTAAGAGTTCGGAGTTGAACTTCTTCAGAGTTCGGAGTCCATAATTCGGATTAAAACTCCATTATAGATCACATCCAGAATTCGGATCCTAAAAACAGAATTCTCCAAATCTTTTCATTATATGGCTCCAGAAATTTGGTTATGAATCCGGTTTTTGAATTTAATAATAATATTTTTATGTATGAGAAAATCTAGGTTAAGGTAAATTTCCTTAAAGAAGTAAATTTTCCTTATGGGGGTAAAAAAATAATATCTGCTTAAGTATAAGGTGTTTGTGATTTTCAAAACAAAAAGGAATGGAAAAATCATAAGGAAAACCTTATTGACTCAACACCTTTTCCATATTTTGATGAGATCTTCAACAAAATCCACTTTTCATGATTTTCACCAAACTCCAAATTTTAGAACCCGAAAATTTGGAAAACACTAGAAAATAACACCACCTTGTATTTGTTCTTTTTGTACCACCTTTAGATCATACATTCATTTTTCATGATTCATTTTCAACATTAAATGTCAAAAACATATCTGGAGCTCAACAATTCACCATGGAAATCTACATTGTCAACAAACACAACCAACCCAAAAATGATGCAATGTTACCTTGAGGGATTTTTTACCAAAAGTGTGTGTGTGTGTGTGTGTGTGTTGTATATATGTATGTATTTATTTATTTATAAACACACATAAAAAACATATTTTATAAATGTATTTAAAATTAATCTTATAAATATATATTAATATACAAATAAATATATGGATAAAAAATTATAACTAAAAATATATATATAAATAGATGTTAATATATATTAATATATGAATATATATATATATATGAATAAATATATATGTATTAATATAACTAAATATATTTATATTAATATGAATCTATATTAATATACGAATAAATATAACTATATATATATAATAGATATATCATTAAATGGAGAAAAAAACTAAATGCCTTAGTGGTAAAGGTGCAGGTTCGCAAGGGGTGAGGTCTTGGGTTCAAGTTATAGTGGAAGTAGGGGCGCACGGGCAAGTGGGAGGGGGTTGTGTGGGAAAGTGTAGCGTGTGGTGAGATGGAGGGGTCTTCACCTAGCACTAATAAAATGGGGGTTCAAGCACTTTTAAAATCTCCCTGCATTATAAATTCATTTTAACTTTGTTTTTTAAATGACTTTTATCAGTGCTAAAAAAATCATTGAAAATTTATTTAGTTTCATCTCATCTTGATTAGAAGTATCATATTTTAGTCTATTTTTTGTTGGTTTAACAACATATTCTACTCTGGATTCTCCAACTTCTTCATTTCATAGGCAAAAATATTTAGTTTATTTCAAATTTCCTTGCTCCCCCTGAGCTATAAGACCATATTCCTTTTGGTCATCTACATCAATAGGAAATAGTTTTCATTTAACTATACTCCAAAAGAAACCAAACTTTCTTAAAGTCCATGAATTTAGGATTTTGTTGTGATGACACTTAGTGTGAACATATAAATGGTGAATCTTATTCTTTCTATACAAAATAAGAGAAACAATTTGACCATGTGGATTGAAAAACATTCATGCCTCTGACTAGAAACAGTGATTCAGATATCAAATCATATACCTGGGGAAGTTTAAATTGATATCACTGATGAACAAGAACATGAAATACATGTCAGGATAAATAATCTTTTTTTATTCCACAATTCTTGGGAGTATTTCACACTGTATAAACTTGACCAGTACCATGTGGTCAGCCTCAAGATCCTTAATAATCATTTTCAAAATAAAATTCAAACCAGAAATAAAGGATATTATATTTTTCAACATGTGTTCTTGATTTCATATCTATCTAATATGAAAATAAAACACTCCTTTATGAGTAAATTTAAAAATATTTTCAATTTCTACTGAGGAAATAGAAAATTCCTTATCATCTACTTGTGCAGTGATGATATATTCTATTTCTCCAAAACTAAACAGAATATTACTATATATCTGCTTAAATTCTAGCTCAAAAATAAAATTGATGTTTTATATGTTAAAAACTAATTCCAACCCTTGAAATATGAGGTATTTCTTTAGTAATATATTTTTTATAATAAAGACAGTCAAAATCAGAAAATTTTCCTTGAAGATTATTTCTGAAGGGGTCATGTTGTCATTTTGAGTGACTTGGTTTACCTTCATCTATCCTCTTATTCTTTGACATTTCTAAGAATCTAAATGTTATAGGTTTTGACTCGAGGGTTTCTACGAAAGATGAAATCTCTAGAATATGAAAGGTTTTGAAATTTTAGCATAAGTTAGAAAAATAGAGAGAGGAATATTTTTTTGAAAGTTTTTGTGATGCGGTTCTAGTTTATCGATCAAACTTAATCATCATAATCATTATTAGTTTTTACTTTGAAAAGATTTGATTTTTCAAAAAATGATAAAAATTATGGTTTTAATTTAAATTATTTATAAAGAAATAAATAAATAAATAACTAAATGAAATAAAAACTATTAATATATAAATTAATAAAAGAAAATAATAAACATTTATTTAAGATTAAATATTCCTAACTCCCCTTTAATAAAATCCAAAATGACATTGGGAAGTGGTTTAGTAAAAATATCAGTAAGTTGATATTAAATATTTGAAAATTTAAAATATATATCCTTTTAAAGAACATGATCTCTTAGAAAATGATATTTGATATCAATATGATTTGTTCTTGAGTGACTTATTTGAATTTTGGAAATATTAATTAAACTTGTGTTATCACATAAAATAGGAATATTATTAAAATTAAGTCAAAATACTAGTAAATTTTTTTTATTAAAAACACTTTTTCACAGCAACTACCAACATATATATATTCTACCTCGATTGTTGAAATAGAAATTGAATATTGTTTCTTACTCGACTATTAAACTAAATATTTTCCTAAAAAGTGATAGGTTTCTGGTGTTCTTTGTCTATCTAACCTACATCCTCCAAAATTTGTATTTGTATATGAAATTAAATTAAAATTGGATGTTTTTGGGTAAAGTAAAGATTGAAAAATAGTTCCTTATAAATATGTAAAAAATATTTTAAAAGTAGTAAGATGGGATTCTTTTGGGTTTGACTGAAATCTAGTGCATAAAAATACATAAAACGTTATGTCTAGTCTGATAGCAATAAGATATAATAAACTACCAATCATACCTCTATATAACTTGTTGTTAATTGGTTTTCTGGATTTATCCAAATAAAGTTTTATATTAGTACACATGGGATTTATATAAGTCTTACAGTTTTCTAGTCCAAACCATTTCAATAAATCAATAATGTATTTTATTTTATTTAAAACATTTCCATAATATTTTTTATATATTTTAAATCCTATAAATAAATTTAATTCTCTGATCATACTCATTTCAAATTATTTTTGCATAAGATTTGAAAAAATATTAAAAATATTTTTATTTTTTGATTTGAAAATAAAATCATCTATATAGATTTGTACTAATAATATATTAGAGAAAATAGTTTTCTTAAAAATAGTAGGATCTACTAATCCTATAGAAAATTCATTTTCTAATCAAAATGATCTTAGTATTTAATACTAATATCTAGATGATTGTTTAAGACCATAAATAGATTTAGTAAGTTTAAAAAATGAATTTGGTAGATAAGGGTTTTTAAAACCCAATGGTTGTTCAATATAAACTTAATCGATTAAATATCTATTTAAAAATATAGACTTAACATCCATTTGATATAATTTCAAATTAATATGATATTCACAAGCTAAAAGTATTCTAATTTCATCTGATCAAGAAATAGGTGAAAAAGCTTCATAATATTATATCCCTTCTTCCAGATTTCATCCTTTTTCTACTAATCTTTCTTTATTTCTAGTAATGATCCCTAAATCATCTTGTTTATTTCTAAAAACCCATTTGGTTCCTATTATTGAATAATTGGTTGGTCAGTTAACAAATTCCCAAAATTTATTTCTACTGAATTCATTAAGCTATTATTTTATATCCACGAACCAATTTTCATCTTTTCAAGTTTATTTTAGTGTCTTATATTCTAATTGTGATAGGAAGGTAGTAAAATAAGACAAGTTTCATGAATTTTTTATAGTTTTTATTCTAGTATCTATATTTCCTACATTAGTTTATAAAGTATGATCCTTTAAGGTTCTAGACTATCTAGGTAAGACACTTTCAGGTTCTTCTATTTAATGTTCTTCTAGACTGGACTGTGTTTCATTTATTTTATTTTCAAAATTATTCTTAGGTGATTAAAGTATCATGTTATCAAAAGAGTTAACAATTTTACCTGTTTGATCTTTCCTTTTATCAAAAAGGTCACTTTCATCAAACTTTACATAAACTAATTCTTCAAAAATCCTTGAATTCTTATTATACACTCTATAGGATTTAGAAGTAATCCTATAAATATTCCTTCATCGGCCTTTGGATCAAATTTACTAAGGTTTTTCTTAGTATTCAAGATATACACCTTGTACCAAATACTTTAAAGTAATTTAATTTATGTTTTATATTATTCCAAATTTCATAGGGTGTCTTTTTAATAAGAGGTATTATTAAAACTCAATTCATGATATAGCAAGATATGTTTACATCTTCAGCTCAAAAATAGGTAATAAGACTATATTCATTCAACATAGTCCTTGCCATATCTTGAATAGTTATATTTCTTCTTTCAACAATTCCATTTGATTGGTGTGTTCTTATTGTAGAGAAGGTGTTTTTAATACATAAGTTTAAGAAAGAATAATTAAATTATTGGTTCTCAAATTCTTCATCGTGATCACTTCTTAAATAAATTATTTTAAAATCTTATTTATTTTGAACAATTTTACAAAAAATCAAAAACAATAAACACTTGACTCTTAATTTGTAGAAAATAAACACATTTAAATCTTTAAAAAACATCAACTAATACATAAACATAAAATTTTCTAACCAAATTTTCTACCATTGACAGTCCAAAAAATCCATGTGGATAATTTCTAGTGGTTTTTATGTGACTTTGTTTTTTTTTTGAATGGTGATTTGTGTTTTATTCCAATTTTAAATGCATCACAAAATCTATCATTATCAAATTTAAGATTAGGAAAATTGGAAACTAAGAATTTCTTAGAAAATTTATATAAAGTAAATACATTATATTTTTCAGGTATTTTATGCTATATCCAAGACTCATTTCTCTCAACAATTAAACAATTAACTTTTTGTTTACACAAGGAATCAATATCCAAGGTATGAACATTTTCGGTTCTAGGTTCTCTAAATTTAAGAAATTTATCCTTAAAATTTGAGCAGGAATTTTTAGAGAAATCAACATAAAAACCATCATCACAAAGTTGATAAATAATTATTAGGTTATTCTTTAGTCCTTGAACATATATCACTTTGTTGATTGAAATTGACTTTAGATCTCAAACTGATCCAACTCCAACTATATTACCTTTAGGATTATCTCCATAGGTGACTAGTCCTCCATCTATTTTTTCCATTATATGAAATCTATAATATTATCCACTCATATGAATTTAGTAGCCACTTTCCATATATTATACAACATTTTTATTCCTGTAATATTTTTCCTGAAAAATTATTTAAATAAGAGTTTGTTTTGGTACTCATATTTTCTTCGGTCCAGTTGTGTCAGCAAGTAAAGATTTGGTAACCCATATTTTCTTTATTTTACTAAAATTTACATTACTTATTTCAGATATATTCCTATAAATAAAATATTTTTTAATTCCACTTATCTGAGGGTTTTTTAACTATAAGTTGTTAGAATAATGTCCTTTCATTCCATAATAGAAATAGTTATCATTTTTATAACTTGGCACAAAATATTATTTATATAATTTTGATTTTAATCCTTTGATTACTATTTTGTATTTTTCTTTTTTAATAATAGATTTTACAAGGATCTCATTTAGATATTTTTCTCCTTTGGTTAAAATATTATAATCACTTTTAAATGATTTTACTTCATCGTTTAATTATTTTATTTTATTTTCAATAATAGTAAAATTTGATGTATATGTATTAAATTTTTATTATAATTCTTGATGTTTTTTAACATTTTATCATTTTCACTTAAAATGTAATTATGACTATTTTTTAGTGACTTGTTATTTTTTACTAGAGAATTATATTTTCCTTCAAGCATCGAGCAATAAGAAGCTAATTATCCACTTAAGCAGCTATCAAAATTAGAAGTAAAAGAATAATAAGATTGTACCTCATTTTATTCCTTATCTATAAAGCATAGGTTTTCTTTCATATTTTTTGGATCTATTTCTGAATCATATTTATAAGTGCTACTGTATTCTTCAGATAAAATCTAAGTAGCCTTCATTTATCTTTTTCTTTTAGGCTCACAATCATCTTTATTATAATTTTTCTTTTCCATATTTCTTCTTTCATCTTTTAACTATGGTAAATTAGGTTTGATATGACCCATATATTTTCATTCATATCATCTTACTTATTTGGATCCTTTATTATCTTCTTGAATGATTTTTTGAAGCCTCTATTTTTTCTATAGAATTTGCTAAAAAATCTAACTAAGCCAGTTCCATTTCAAAATCTGAGTAGTCTGAATCCTTTGAGATTTAAATATATTATTTAAATTTCTTTTCATGATTCTGAGATATAACTTAAGGGTATTTTTTACCCTTTTTACTATCTTATGATCTTAAGCTTCATCTTTCATCTCTACTTCATACATCATCATGGTTCCAATAAATTATTTAATTGTCAAATCTTTAACGGGTAACGATTGTCTTATAGTTGTAGATATTCCATTACATTTTGAGGGTAGTACTCTGAGTACTTTTAGTGATTGATCTAATTGAGTAATAGGAGTTCCTAATGAAGCAACATCATTGACTATTTATGTCAACCACCCATTCATTAGGGTGATGATTTAATCATCATACATTTTGAAGGTATCAAACTTAAGTTTTGCAGTAGCATACCTTAACTTTCTAACATTTTCATTTCCTTCACATGCAACAACAATTGGTTTACTCATTTAATAAGAAGTAGGACATTGAGATAGTTGATTTAATTCATTAAACCCAAGTCCAAAAATGATAGCATTCATTTATTTTTATTTGATTTCATACTCAACTTCTTTAGCAGCATCCCATGTTTCTAGATTTTCAGAAATTCCATATGGATTTATGGTCTTCATATATACTTTAAATCCAATATTTTTCATATATATGATCATATAAGATTTCCAATGTTTGTAGTTATCACCATTGAATTATGTAGAACGTATCATCGACCTATCTTCTACAGGATTATCCACTGAAATCTTTCTTTGTATATACCATATACTTTTACCTTATTAGATCTTTATATAATTTATTTTAAAATATCTCCTTTGATACCAATTGTTAGGTTGGAATAATACAAATATACACAAGAGGGGGGTTAATTGTGTCTTTTCAATAATCTTGAAAAAATTTAGATTTTAGATTTCTTTACAATTTATAAAGATATACAATGTTCTCTCTTGTAAGTAGTTTGAGTAGTGGATAAATGGAAAAGAAGAACTTAGATATTTTTAGTGTTTTGGGGCACAAAGATCCCCTGTTCCACTTCACTAATGCTCTCTCTATGATCTTGGTGATTTTTACTAGAAAGGCCTTCTTATCACAAGAATTTTACAACTGAGTGTAGGCAGTTGAAACCTTTACAACAAAGTTTTATAGAGCCTTATAGTTATTTTATAGAGAACTAGATTTTCCATAGATTAGTCTAAGAAGTTTATACTCTTCCATGACTGAGTCTGAGCAGTCAAAACACCAATAAATAAAAATTCTTTGATTTAATTGAATAATGGGTTCTTGATCACAGTTTCAACAACAATTGATAAAATATAGATCTTCTTATTCAATGATTAATTTCTTTAAGAAATAATCACTTCAAATATATTCTAGTTTTGAATGATCTTCAATAAAAATATCAATGAAAAATAGCAGTAGTTATACAACAAAAGACTGAAATATGTATATCTTCATAGTATAGCTTCTTTAGTATAACAGATTCATTAAATATGTTGTTTCTTTGCAGTAATTATATATATAAAAAGATATTTCACATACATAGTAATATATATGTATTGAACAAAAATACTATTTCCAAATATATATAACACTTTGTCTTTCTTTGAGATGATTAGATCTAAAAATGTCAACTGAAAAATTGTGATCATTCAAATTTAAATCATTTAAGAGAGTTGTAACTTCCCTTAGAAATAGTAATCATTTACTCCATTGAATAAAAGCCTTTGAATCAGTCGTAAAATATATTTAAAGTGATATTTACTTCCATAGAGGTCATTGTAATAATCACAGAAAATGTTTTTAAATTAAAACTTATTTTTTGAATAGTCAAACGCAAGGTTCATTCATAAGATGAAAAACTTAAAATGTAGGGTTGAAACCATATGTTTGATTACAAAAGTTGAGTTGATGTACCATATGTTTGTTTCCAAAAACTTAGGGTTACTTATGAATATAGGGTTATTTATCTATACTTTCCATTTTCTCAAACGTAGGATTCCATCCAATTATAAGGTTAATAAACAATACTTCTCCAACAATGTTGGTTACATGATACATATGTATTATTTCAAATATAGGGTTTCTGAATCATATGTTATGCTTATACTTATAAACATAGGGTACGAACAGTGTTTCTAGAATACATTAAAAAAACATTTAGAATACTTCAACAAATATTATAACCCGTAATAAGAAAATATTCTCAAGAAATATATTTCTGAAAAATACTTCAAATAATTTCATTAGTAAAGAAAAAAAGGGTATTTGTAAGCATCAAAATAAAAAATATTTAAAAATTAATGTTAAGTCAATAAATTCTCAACAATATCATTCTCTAATGTTACCACCTCTATATTTAGTACATATAAGGGTTCTAATATGTAATTTCTCAAGAAAGATACATGGAACATGTTATGTGCATGAGATAAGTTAGGTGTGAGTGCAAGTCGATAAGACATGGCTCTAATATTATCAAGGATCTCAAAGAAGATTATGTATCTTGGAATATTATTTCCCTTGTTCCCAAACCTCATGAATTTATTCCATGGTGATATACAAAGAAAAAACTTTATCTTTAGCCTCAAATTCTAGGTCTCATCAATGATTTTATGCATAGATTTTTTTTTTACTTTTTGTGGATTTCATATTACATTGAATGGTTTGAACCTTATATATCATATATTAGATAAGATTGGGTCACATAAGATTCCACTCACCAACTTTATCTCAATATATTGGAGTCCAAAACCTCTTCCTATACAGAGCCTCATAAAGATCCATTTAAATGCTTGAATGGAAACTATTGCTATATGAGAACTCCATTAGGGGAAGGTGTTGATCCAGAAATCTCTGAAAATATATTTAACATGATCTCATCATATCCTATAGAGTTTGAATGGATCTTTTATAAAGACCATCTGTCTAAGGGTGAAAATAAATACTAAAACTCAACTCTATATCCAATTCTTGTCGAAGGCTTCTCTAAAACATCTAAGTAAACCTCAAATATCGATTGTATGCAATGGAGAGTATAACTACATGAATTCTTACCACTTATATTATATATATCTTGTTGGTTTGGTCAAGATATAAATATTACTTAATATAAATGAAATGTATTGACTTTATAAGGAGATAAACTACCACCCGTATGGAATTATTTCATTTAGACATCCTGGGGAGTCCTACAATGAAATCCATGTTTATGTTTTCTCATTTTCATATTGGTATGGTAAATGGTTTCATCATACCCTTAGAATTATGTCATTTATCCTTGAATTCTTGGCATACCAAGCATTAAGATACATGTTCTACAATCTCCCTCTTCATATTATCCCACCAGAATTGTTGCTTCAAAACTCTATACATATGAATATAGAAGGATGAGCTATACACATCATCCAAATTTTCTCTATTTAGTTTTGGTTTTTATGGGACACATATTTAGGTTCTAAACCTTATAAATCCATCTTTATCAGAGTTGAACTTCAAAATATTTGCTACCTTTTTATAGCACTTCATCATATTTTTGGGACTCTTTGATCATCTCAAGAATAGATGGTTGAGAATTTATTTGATAAATTTAGGATAAATATCCTTTTATTATTCCCATTACCATACTCTTAATTTCCAAGAATATTGGATCCCTTATAATCATCATCATGGATAGGGATGTAGGATCCTTTCTAATCGGAGCATATTCCACTTTGTTAACCTTCCTATGATGGTAATAGATTGAACAGCATAATCTTTGATCAGATCTAACCACCTTCATTGGATCATATTAATCTAATTTTGTGTTAATATATACTTTTGGGTTTTATGATCTATATATATTTAACACTTCTTCCCATAGAGATAACGTTTCCAGATATTCAATTTGAAGACCAATATAGCTAATTCTAGATCATGTGTTGAGTATATCTTCTCATGTATTATTAATTTACAGGGGGCATAGACTATCACTTTTTCATCTTACATGATTACAAAACCCAATCCTTTTTGGACGTATCATTATAGATCAAAAATACATCCCCACTTATGGATAATGTGAGAACAGGTGAAGTGATTATCCTCTTATTCAACTCTTTATATATTTCTTTTCATTCATAATTCTAAAAAAACTTCACTCTATTTTGAGTTAACTTGGTTAGTGGGATTGAAAATTGTGATAAGTTTCTCAAAAATTGGTGATAGTTTCCAAATAATCCAAGGAGACTATGAATTTTCATTATAGATATTAGTATGGTCCATACTTCAATTGCTTTTATTTTTTATAGATCCCTAGATATCTTTTTTCTAGTGATATCATTACCCAATAATGTTACTTTCTCAATCCAAAACTCCCATTTACTATACTTCACATAAAAATTTTCCTTTCGTAAGATTTTTATTATATCATTCAAATAATACTTATATTCATTTTTACTTTTGGATTATATAATAATATAGTATATAAATTCTACCATAAATTTTTTGACTTAATCTTTAAAGACACTATTTATTAATTCCATGAATATATCTACAAATTTAGTCAGTATTAATGGAATCACTATGAACTCATAATTCCCATACCATGTACGAAAAGCAGTGTTTAGGATATTATACATCTTCACCATTACTTAATAATATTATGATCAAAGATCCACCTTATAAAATATTAGGATCCACATATTTGATTAAACAAGTCATCAATCTGTGGTAGAGGATATTTTTTCTTTATCATGATTTTTTGATCTTGTGATAATCAATGCATAGGTTCTTTTACCTATCCTTATTCTTGAATAAGAGGAACAATTCACCCCATAGTGAATCATTTGAGTGTATAAACCCTTTATCTAGATTATCATATAGTTTATTCTGCATATCCTAAAGTTAAAAAAATTCATTTTATATGGACTATTATATATTAGAAAATATTCAGGTATAAACCCGATTAAAAATTCAGCCTCTTGGAAATGAGGAAGACCAGACAATTCTTTATAAAGCACATCATCATATTACCTCACAATGGTAATGTCTAAAAAGAAGATTATTTCCTTAGTATTAATCATTTAAGAAATTTATTCTTTATCATAAAAAAATAATATCCATAACTAATATAATGATACCAATAGAGATTCATCCTCTTCTTTGTACTTGTATAAAATAGGAGGGAGGTTTGCGATATGAAGGGTGATTTCCTTATCTCGACATTTTATGTTGTATCTATATAAGGAAATCTAATACATACCCAGAATAGAATCAAATTCTATTAATGGGAGTATCACAATGTTCACTAGAAATTTTAATTGAAAAATTTTGATAAGGGGGGAGTTAAATGTTTGGGATATAATAATTTACCCATTTTCTATTTTCAACGATATCAATACTTATATATTTTTATGTGGTGTTTGAATATTTATACTAAAATTGTGTGATATTAAAGAATTCATAGAACCATAATCAAAAAGTATATTCTCTATTGTTGAATGAATAACTAGTTTTCATATCACCACTTTATTGTTGGGATCCACCTTAGCAGTTGTGATGTAATAAGGTTTCACTTTCTCTATAGGCATTTGAGATTGTTTGCATTAGTTTTCATCAACAACTCTTGATCTAATTCATTGATTCACATAATTTCCTTATTCCTTTTAGTTGAAACATTGTATAATAGGCTAAGGGTTGACTAGATCATTCCTTTATTCCATCACATTGGTGGGTTTCTCCCTTCAATAGTTTCTAGCTAGGTTCCCTTCTTTACTGCCCCTAAATCATTCCCTTATCCCCTTTAGTAGATTTCTAGTATTCTTTTTCCCACACTTTTTACAATTAGGATATTGGACTTTCTTTCCCCTGTGATATTTCTTCATTGTAAAAACAAAATTAAAATATACTCTCCACTTCTTATCTCTAGAACCATGGGACCCTTGAGATTTACTAATATCTATTTATATATTGAGGTAATATTTTAAAATTTACTTATAGCTTTCAAAGTACCAAATAATAAATGATTTTCATAGACTCAACTTTATACCATGATAAAAGCGGTTGACTTTACTTTTGGGGGTAATGGAAAGGTCGGAAGTGTATCATGCAGGTCTTGTGAAGTTTTACTTATATTCCCTAATGGATTCATCAACCTTTTTATTAAGGGAAAGTAAATACATATCTATTTTAAGTTGGTGATTTTGAGGAAAATATTTACCAAACAATATTTTCTGGAAATCCTTCAACTCCATCACTTTAATCTATTTCTCAAGATTTGTATTTTTGATCAATGTCCGCCATTGATTAGCTTCTCCCTCCATATGATAAATAGACAGTGTAACCTCTCTTTATCAAATCATTGAAGGTCATATAATATCTTTTCAATGGATTTGATCCATTATTCCATAATTAAAGGATCATAAGATCTGAAAATTGGATGAATTTGTCACATAAAGGTCTCAATTGAAAATTTATCTTTCTTAGGGGGATGTGAGTTTTCCCACTGATTACAGTTTCTATTCAAAACATTAGTTTATTGAGAAATTATTCTCATTAATTTCCCAACTCTAACTCCCACTAGTTTGGGCATCATATTTGGGGTAGTTAACATATTTCTCATCGCACTAGTTGTTGACATGGTTCTTCCTATTTCTATCCATTTATTATAATAAAAGAAAAAATATGGATGAAAATTTTTAAACTAATAAACACATAAATGGGAAACCATGAGAATTAAAGTGATTACTAATAAATGATATATATTCCTTAACCTATTAATTTATAGGTTTCATTCTAAGTTATACATGATCTATTTACTAATATAAAATCTTATAGGAATTTTTGTTCCCTTGATAATGGTTCGTAATGAGATTGTGAGTTTTCCAAACATGTCCCCCAGGTGTGTCTAACCTAGTATGTATAAAGGCCTATTTTTCATGAAATAGTTTATGATCGTGTCTAGCTCAATGCATCCTTTTCATGGTTATTACCCCTAAGTATAATTGTTCCAAAGCCACCTCCACTTGTCATATCTATACAGGGATGTATTTGATTGGAAACCACTTGATCTATACATTACAAAAATCCAGGTATGTTTTATTATGTTTAGACTAATCCATATGGATTTTACTAGGGTTTCTTAATCCTAATGACTCAAAATAACTAGAATTTCCCTTTATACCAACAATTAAAAGTTATATTTTTAATACACCTTGATTTGTGATTTATTACAAAAAGGTACACATAAATACAATACCAGAAGATCGTGAGGCCTAGTGTCTTTGTGAAATTAGGAACATAACATAATAATTTCAATAGTAATGTAATGATATTATTTTAAAATCATCTAACATGCTCTTAAAATCCATCAACCATCTAAAATTTCATGGGATAACCTAAGGATATACATAAGAAAGGGGTGATCTATAAAGCCTGAAAAAAAAAATCAAAGCATATCATGAATAAATAAATACATGATAGAAAAATGCATATCATGGTGACATAAAAGGGATAAGAATAATAAACATGTTCATTGAATCAAGATTCAATATGATAAAAAAAATCCAACATAGGAATGTAGAAATAACATAAAACATGAAATCATAAATATAAGTCAAGCACAACTACCAAGACATCATAATATAGTGTGCTTAAGATAACCTCATTTTAACCATACATGTGATATCATGAGATAAATACATTACCCAGTGCATTTGAGGGTTATATAATTTTTGACCCCCCATCACATTCATATTATGTACATGTATAAGTGTGCCACATATATCAAACAACATAAGGGTTTATTCCATAAATTTTAATCACAAGATTAAGAATTATGAATTACATACATGGAATTCCCTAATAAATTATGGATAGAAGAATATATATGAATACCCTTGAGTGGAAATTGGGATGGGTATTCACTACAAAAATGTTGGGAATGGAAAATCATAGGATAATTTTGGTAGCATAACTGGGGTATGTAAAGATTTGTGGGAGGATTTAGTGATATTTTAAGGGGTGTCCAATCACTTGGAAATAATAATAATAGTAATATGGATGTGTGAAAATATATCCCAACATGAAAAATTGGAAATAAAAGGCATAATATAAACACAGTTCTGGAATAAATAGGAGAAGCGGAGGATCCCTTACCTTGAGAGGGTGCTTCTAAAAGATTGGGAGGAGATTATTAAGAGATTGGGGACCTTGGTAGGGATATAGAGAAATAAATATAGAGTAAAATTATACACAAATGTTTTTTAGTGGAGTGGAATGGGACGTTGGGTGGATTTATATAGAAAAAGAGGGGTGAATTTCTTTATTAATTTCTAAACTAAGGTTTTGGACTCTAGATAATAAATTAATACAAACCACAAAAGATCCCATGGTTTCTACCAAATAGGGGTGGATTTCTTTATTTTATAAGTCTAATAATTAAACTAATTAAATTATTACCATTTTTATTGTGTAAGTGATTCATGTTTATAAATAATAAATTTTAAAACCTTAAAAAATAATATAGGTTTTGGAGTATTCATTAAGGGTTTATAAAATTAATAAATTAACATCAAAAATGCATTATTTTAAAGGGGAAATATAATTTTGGTCATGGATAGTATTGATAGTATTTATTACATCACTTTTGGGATTTTATGATGTCATAAAACATAGTATATATTTATAATGTATTAAAATTTTTCCCAAAAAATCTGATTGTATCAACAAATTATGAAAAAATCACCATTAGTTAATTTTAACATTATTATTTCAAAAATAATATTTATTTTATTAAAATAATTCTATAAATTTTAATTTTTTTACTTTTAAATCAAAAATCCCTATTTATTGAAAATTATTGGTTTTTTTACAATAATAGTTTTCTAACCCTTATAAAAATTACATTTGACTTCATAAATTTATATTATCATTTATTTTTAAATAAATATTATTTAATAATAATATTTTATTAAAATAAAATTTATTTCACATATTCTTGAATTCATCAAAAAGGGTCTCTTGATCGAAACTATATATTTACCAAAAAAATTATGGTTCATCATATCAAAATATATTTTTTATCAAATTCTTTATTTAATAATTTATAATAAGAAAAGATAAATATAATCATTATTTTATAAAAAATAAAAATATAAAAATTCATATTGTTAGGGTATAGATACATAACCTCTTATTACACTAGCTTATTTCCTAAGGGTAAGGTGTGCAATAGTGACACTTTATTGGGGTTGTTCGGAGAACAAGGTTTGCATCATGATCTCAATAATCTTGAACTTATCACATAAAAGGTTTCAATTTTGATTTATCTATTTAATATCATATTGATCTTTGTTAAGGTAAAATAGCAGTGATTCCATCTCCCTCAGAATCTCTGATAAATGGTATTCATATGGTATGATCCTACTGGTCAAGGACATCACTTATTTTCTCTATGTAAATTGGATTTATCATAACCCTTAATATATATTAATTATACAATAATTATACAATAGTTATATTATCAATGGTTATGATGCTTAATGGTATTTTAAATTTTATAGGATATAACTTATAGTAGGCAAAAATAACCAAAGTAGTGCATGTGTTTTCTATAACTATATTATGTAATAAGACATTTATTTATTCACAAAGGGAATTTCTTTCATAAAATGTTTGGTCATGACACTATTCCCCTATTCATAAATTTCACCCTTATAATTTTATTTCATACACTAAAACAGATGAGGGTACTTATGTTTCATCACCTCTTCTAGTTCCCAATTCACTTCCTCAAACTTATGGTTCTTCCACAACACTTTGACCAGCGGAGATGTATTGTTTTGTAGAAATTTGTCTCTATATTCTATGATATAAATTGGATTCTACCTATATGGAATTTAATTTTCCAATGGTACCACCTTTATATTCAGTACATGTGAGGGTTCTGGTATGTACTACCTTAAGAGGGATACATTTAACACATCATATACTTGATATAGGTTAGGTGGAATTGCAAGTCAATAAGATACATCTCTTATGAAATCAAGGATCTAAAAGTTTCTAGTGTATGTTGGAATATGATTTCCATTCTTCTCAAACCTCATGAATTTATTCCACATTGATATATAAAGTAACACAAAATCTTGGATCTCAAACTTCAAGTATCATCGATGATTTCCTGCATATATTTTCTATCAACTTTGTGTAGATTTCATATGATTTTGAATGGATTGAAACTTATCTATGGTATCTTGGATAATATCAAGTCACATATGCTTTATCCCTCCAAATTTATCCCAATATTCTGTAGTCTAACACCTCTTCCCATACAGAGCCTCATAAAGTTCCATTTGAATTCTAAAATTGAAACTGTTATTATATGAGAACTCTAATAGGGTAAGGTGTGGATTTAAAAATCCTTGAAAATAAATTGAACCTGATCTCATCATATACTCTAAATTTTGAATTAATCTCTCATAATATCAATCCTTCTAAGGGTGACAAAAAGGTATTGAAACTCAACTCTGTGTTTAATTCTTATTGTAGGCTTCTCTATAACATCGAGGTAAACTTCATATCTTGATCAGATACAATGGAGTTTATAACTCCATATAGTATTACCAATTATCTTATTTATATCTTGGAAATTTGGTCAAGAGATAAATATTTCTTGATATAAATGGAAATCAATGACTTTGTAAGGTGATTAACTACCACCTAGATGTAATTATTGCTTTTAGATGTCCTGAGCAGTCCTACGAAAAAATTCATGGTTATATTTTCCCATTTCCATTATTGTATGGGAAATGGTTTCATAATACCCTTAGAATAATGTCATTCAGACTTAACGTATTTTCATTCCAAACATCAAGATACAAATTCTTCAATATCCATATTTATGTTATTCCCCCAAAAAAATTGTTCAAATATCTATACATCTTAGTGATTTTTGGATGAATAGAGAATTATGAGCTACTCACATCATCCTGAAGTTTCTAATTTAGTTTTTTTTATGAGACATGTATCAGGGTTCCAAACCTTATAACTCTATCTTTATCAAATTTTAACTTCAGAATATTTGGTACCTTTTTTAGCACTTCATCATCTTTCTGGGCCTCCTTGGTTCTCTCAATAATGGGTGGTTGAGGAGTTATTTGAGAAATGAAGGATTAATATCCTTTTATTATTCCCATGTACATCCTCAGAATGTCCAATAATATTGGATCCCTTGTAATCCTCATCATGTATAGGGTTATAGGACCCTTTCTACTCAGATAATATCCATGATAATAATGGATTTAAAAATCATAGTCCTCAATCATCTCTAACCACCTTCATTAGTGGATATTAATATCCTTTTGTGTGAATATATACTTGATGATTTTATGATCTATATATATGTCACACTTCTCCCCATAGAGATTATTTCACCAAATCTTCAATGCAAAAACCACTGTATCAAATTCTAGACCATGGATTGGGTAGATATTCTCATGGGTCGTTAATTGGAGGGAGACATAGGTTATCACTTTTTCATCTTTTATGAGTACACAACCCAAACCTTTTTTCGATGCATCATTTTAGATCAGAAATCCTTACCAACTGGTGGGTAATTTGAGCATAGGTGCAGTGATTAGCCTTCTCTTAGAATCTTCAAATATTTATTCTCATTAATCATTCCATAAAAACTTCACTCCCTTTAAATTTATCTTATTTAGTGGGACTAATAATTGTGATAAGTTTCTCACAAATCAATGGTAGTGCCCAGCTAATCCAAGGATACTATGGATTTCCATCACAAATATTATTATGTTTTATCTTTAAATTGATTCTATTTTTGAAGGACCCATGGATAGCCCTTTTCTGGTGATAACGTTCCCTGAGAATGTTACTTTATCAATCAAAAACTCTTATTTACTATACTTCATAGAAAAATTTTCATTTTTCAAGGTCTTCTATATAGAATTCAAATACTTCTTATATTCCCCTGTGATTTTGGAGTAGATAAGAATATTATCTATAAAGACTACCACAAATTTATTTATGTAATATCTAAAGACTCTATTAAATAAGTCCATGAAGATGATAGAGCATTCGTGAGTCCAAATAGAATCACTATGAACTCATATTTCCTATACCATATACGAAAAGAAGTCTTGGGGATATCCTCCTTCTTCACATTTACTTGATAATATCCCAATAAAATATCCAGCTTAGAGAAATATTAGAATCCATGTAGGTGATTAGAAAATTCATCAATATATGGTATAAGGTACCTGCTATTTATCATTATTTTTTTGAGATCATGATAATCAATGTAGAGGTGCATTGACCCATCCTTCTTCTTGAGGAAAAGGATCGGTACACCCCACAATGAAGCATTTGGGCATATAAACTCTTTACCTAGATTCTCATGTAGTTTCTTCTTTAGTGCCTAAAGTTAAAAAATGGAAATTCTATATAGTTTATTAGATATTAAAAAATCTACACCTATAAGAACAATTGAAATATGAATGAGAATGGTTAATATTCTAAAAATTTTATTTTCCTATAAAAACAGTTTTTCATAATATCTTAACTTTATATTTAAAAGTTAAATTTATAAAATTTATAATTTTAATTTTAAAAAATAAAAAATATTTTTAGATTTATCATAGTAATATTTTCTTAAGATTAATTTTTGGTATTTTTCTAAAAATAATGATTTTAGGTGAATAATTAAAAATACTTTTTTTATAAATTACATGACTCTTAGGAAATTATTAGTGTATAATCATGAATTTTAAATTCATGAAACATTTTTATAAGTCTAAATATGTATTTTATATGTGAATTTATAATTTTAAAAAATATTTTTTTATTTCAAAACCAATAGTTGATATTTTATAACATAAGTAATATTTTATCAAAATTTGTTTTTAATAAATTGTAAATTTTTATTTTAAAATTAATTTTTATCACTGTTATAAATTAAATAAAATTAAATGAATTAAAAATTTAGAATCAATGGGTCCAAATCATCTAATAAGGACCACTTTATTTTTAGTCATAAATATTAAGTTACCTTAGGTAAAAACTAGTTACCGCGGAAAAATATAAAAGGGTAAAAGTAATAATTCAAGGGGTAAAGGGATTGAAAACTGATAAAAACATGTATATAATTGAGTTTTTAAGGTTTTTATTGACCTTATTTCTTACTTGATCCATTTTTTCTCAATTTTTTATCCACTGGACATGTTTAACATGTTCTCCCTTTATATTAAGTTGAAATATTTAAAAAAAATGTCATTCTAACCACTTATAAAAGGGGTCTATCACCACCCATTAAATGAACTCCTAAAAAATTAGTTTACTACTAAAACCCTACCATTTTACTTTTCCCTAGAATAATATTTCAACCTATTGAGATTCTAGTTACAATATATTATCCTATTCCATCCATTTTCATGGGATCTTCCAAGGAAATCTCAAAGTGCTCGATGTGAGTAATCATTTTTACTTACTTCTTTATTTTATATTTTTATTTTAAAATTATAATTTTCAAATACATATGTAATTAAATAAGTATTGGTTATATATATAATTATATTATTCTATGGGAATAATCATTATTCATATTTTTTCTATTCTATTAATAAAAATGAAACCATCATTCATGCATTGTGGGGACTACTAAACCCATGATGAAATGTGTTTCATTTTACTTCAACACATTATAAAGACACTATAAAAGTATAATTTAATAAATAATTATGATATTTATATCATTTTTATGATTCTTAAAAAATAAATCAAACTACTTCTTTCTCTCTTTATATGAAAAATGAAATCGCCAACCATGCGTACATGTGGACTACCGCCTCCCTAGAATAATTGATTTCCATTTTTCTTTTCATCACCTCATTAAATGTATGTTAATGTGTATGGTATTAAAGTATAAATATGATTTTTATGATATCATTAATTTCTTGGTATGGAAAATTTTAGAAACTATTAATGATATGATCAAAAAATGATTTGTGTTAATTCAATATTTTAAAACGAGCGAACTAAGAATAAAATGATCCATTTTTTCTAAGTAATGACTTTATATAAATTATATAATATTTATAATTATTTAAAATTATAATATATTACACTATTAATAACAAAATAAGATCATTATACTTATGGTAAAATGATATTACAAATAACCACAACATAATCATCCATCAATCATGGTAGGTTCATGTTTGGGTAGGTTTAACTGCCTACATGAACAATACTATGAATTTATATCATGGATGGATATGAGAAATTATTTAATTTTATAATATGATATAAATATGTAAATAATTTTTTTATAGTAAGGTTATATGAATATTTTAACTCATTAATTAAGAAATATCCCTTCGTTCATTAAGAAACACTAAAACATGTTCATCGCTGATATCAACCTCATGGATCATTACCAAAAATACCATGAAATGAGATTATATTTTTATAAAATATAATTTAACATATATTATAGTAATTATATAATTTAATAATTTTGTACTTAGGTAAAATAATAGATACCAACATTGTTTTTATGAAACTAGTTTAAAGCAATAAATATTACTTACACCTGGTGTTGAAAAGAGGTAAAAACTAACTAATATATATGTGTGTGTGTGTGTAGAATGATTATAAATTAGAATTATAAATGGTTATAGTTATGAATAATTATTTTGGGTGTGTATTTAATGAACTTAATTAAATTAGTCAGGAAATTTGGTGCAAGTGCAGAATGAATCAAGATCAGGGTAAGGGTTTTCATCTCAAATTCCTCTCTTTGAGACATGTTTGGTATCATGAACAAAATTTTGTTAATGTGGTTAATATACTACCTATTTGAGATATCATATAATTAATTATATTTTAATAATATCATTTTACATTTAATTATAATTCCTCTCTTTCAAGATATTTTTATTAAAACTTTTCTCAAGACGTAAGGATTTTCTTGGTCTTAATTATGATTATTTGAGATATATTACATATTATAAACCATGTTTAATTTGTATTTTTCTTTTTATATTTAATATCAAATAAATTTTCTATAATTTATTTACTTTTAATTCATTAGATAAACTAATCCAAATAAATTTCTTTTCGTTAAATGTCTTTTGAATCAAATGTTACCTTGCTCATAAGAGTTTTTGGTAACTCAATTTTCATTCATTAGGTTATGATCATTCAATTGAACTTATTTCATATAAGTTGGGTAAAATTTTAAATTTTATTTTATTATGTGTTATTATCTCATTGTTTACATTTTTACCACATAAACCTATTTTCAAGTGTTTCATGCTCCATGGAGTATGTTACCTGAAATAGATATTGATAATTCAAATATCCTTTCTTTGAGTTATAATATTTCATCTTGAACTTTTATTTTCCTTGCTTGAGTTCTCCCACTATAATATTCTATTATATGGTATTTTATAATCCTCTTTGGTAAAATTAAGTTTTAATACAAATTAATTTTTTTTACTCTTCTTACAATGTGATTTTTGAACAAAGTTATTTTGAAAATAATAAAAATGGTTTTTCCTTTCACTATCAAATATTTGGTCTTCCTCTCATCAAATCTCCAAGATAAACTTTATTTCTTTTAAAGGATCAATTATTGGAGATTATTTTTAAAAGTAAAGTTTCTAAAAATCTTTCACGTCACTTCTTAAAAAAATACCTTTGAAATTAACATGTAAATTTGTATTTAAGATCAATGTTAAAAATGTTTTCTAAAATATCTTTTAAGTTTTCACTTTAACTTCCCTTATCATTTTCAAAATTATTTACCCTAATGGGGTTTATGATTCATTTTTTTAAAAGGCTAGGGTCGAATCCTCATTTTATTATTAAAGCAAAGAAAAGACCTCTTTTGACTGGGTAGAGGGAGACCCATTACATAGCCCAAAGGCCCAGTGGGCATGTAGCCCATTACATGTCCCGTAGGCCCGAATTTTTTGGTAAAAGGAGCATTTTGTGAATAGTACTACTACAGTATCTTCCTGTTACAGTACCCGCATAGTACCCACCACTGCTACAGTGCTTGTTGCCGCTACAATTCCTCTTATGCTACAGTACTGTTATAGTACTGCTATAGTAGCCTGCGCCTAATGGGTTTATGTTTCATGATATATCCTCTAATATATATATTTATCATTTTAGGGATTAGGCCTGCACTATCAATAAAATTTATTCTTGATCCATTTTTTATACCATTTGAAGCATTCTTTTTCAGAGGGTATTTTTCATTTATGTCAGAACCCTTTTATGTTTCCTTTATTTCCCTAGGGTTATGTTATTTTGAAACCATCCACATTCTTTATCTGGATGGATAATGATCATATTATTCAATTATTTACTTATCTTTATACTCATTTCTCTATACAGTTTGTACATCACATTTTACATAATTCAAGTTAGATTATGTTCACCTTGAAATAATTTTATTCTATTGACATGGGGAAAATTATTGGTGTTACATATGTTTTTATTCAAATATATATGATTATTGTAAAGTTGAATATGTATTTTTTGACCATACACCTTCTTTATATGGATGGTTTATGATCATGTTATCCCTTTTATTAACATGGGGAAAAGTATTGAAATTCTTTATGATTATTGACTATAATTTCGGTTTGATCATGTATTGATATTCTATATTCTTCATATGGATAACCATGTTTTTATTCAGCCAAAGGTTCCTTAGGGAATGGTATGAAAGTTTTTGTTGAATCTTATGGTGAATGAATTGGGTTTAATTAGGTGATGGGTAGGCATGTAATTATATATCCCCTCAAAACATTGACAGGTCTCATGAGACAAAATAGCTTGGGTTTTGTTTATACCTCTCCCCATGTTAGAATAATGTCATCAAAAAGGCCTTAAGAGAATTTTTCTGATGTTTGAAATTATACATTCCATTAGTATAAGAACATTAATTATTGTTATCCATGTTTTCATTTATTATCAAGGATATATAATGGCCTTAGTTTTAGTTGATTATAGAATTATTTATATTATTTACTCCTTCCATATTATGTACATCATGCTTATGTTTTTGAAAGCTTTAGTTGTATGTTTTACTTGTTGGGTGTTTTATCTCACCCCTTATTATGTTTCCATTTCCCTAGGTTATGAAGAAAATCATTAAACATGATATGTATAACAAGATAGCCTATGTTGAGAATTTTTTTGAGATGTTAAAGACTTATTATGTATTAATTAGTTTATTATATAGTGGGAAAAATATCTATTAGTTGAGAAAGTCATGGGATTTATTAGTTTATGTTTTTTATTAATTATCTAAAACTCTAAACCTAAAAGGACTTAAGAATATAAGTAATGAAATATTTTCTTTAGGTTATGTAAGTATGAGACAGTTATTCTTGGGAATTTATAGTTGGTATTGAAGATAATATATAAAGTAAGTGTTTTTGGAATCAGATCTAGGGGAAAAATTCATGGGAATCACACATGTACTAACCCACATGACAAGTCATAATATATAATGTGTGTTACTTGTTTGGGGTTATAAAGCAGGATAATTCTAGCTAAAAATCATGTAAGTTCTATCAAACCACATATCATGTTGGTAGTCAATATGCAATGTGTAGTGATGCTGTATATTTACCCACATCACATGTCTGATTTATTTGGCATGTGACTTTTGTATAATTCCATCAGTTACAGATCATGTAATCAGGAGACACACACTGTGTAATCATGTCATGTATCGAGTGACCTTGACCCCTCTAAATGAATCATTTGAGTATTCTTCATGTTTTTTTGGGTTTTTCTTGGATATATGAAGTTAGATCAATGTATATTATTAACCGTTATAATAAAAACAAAAAATTATGCATAAAATATAAAACCAATGCATAATATTGATCAAATAATTACAAATTATAATTTTCCCATTATTGAAGTTCTTAAATGTAAAATTTGTTTTTGTCAATAATGAAGTGAAGATGGAAATTTAATGGGTATTTATAGACATAGATATGATTACATGTTAAATAGAAAAGTGATATTATTGAGATATTTATACCATTGTAGATAGAAAATAAAGAATAGATAATTTTGAGGCTTCTACGTAGAAATATATCATAAACAGATTCATTACAAAGAAGTATAAATATTTGACTACTGGTTAAATTATCTTAAATATAGGAAAAAAAATTTGATGATTGAGAGTGAAACTACACAAACTTATCATAAATTAGATAATATATCATGTGTGGGAGATTAAATCATTATATTGAAGCACTATGAGTGAAAATATAGCTATCTTAAGTAAGGAAACATCATCCAAATGTTCTTGAAGATTAAGGATTTTAAATGTAGTGATATTGATGTTTTTAAGTGTTTATAAGTGTTTTAGAAGACCTCAAATTAGTTTAAAAGGTCTTTATTGAGTTTGAGTGATGTATAGAAATGATGGATATTGGGTTTTGTGTATGCATGAATTATAGGAAATACTATAAGGATAAACATATTATAAGGATCATCTTGTCCATGCACAGATGAAATTTATAAGGATGAGTGATATAAGGAGCATCCATATCCATAAGTACCATTCCATCCTTATGTATAATCATAACTATAATTTGGGTAAGAATCATCCTTAAGTCTGTAAGGATTAATATAAGCATTAACTACATAAAGGTAACCAACTGACTAAGTAAAATTCGTCGAGACCTATGTAAAGGTTATTATGGACCTACATAAAGGCCATATGGACCTAAATAATGGTTATATGGACCATCATAAAGGTAATATGTAGACTGTGTAAGGTTAATATTTTATCACATAAATGTTACCATTAGACTACATAAGGCTCATCTTAGAAGAAAAGGGCCTACGAAAGGGAATGATCTACCATTTAAGGGGATAAAAGTAAGGGTGCTGATAAAATAGTGATTTGTATATGGGGATTCAAAGTTATAGATTCACAAAATGGAAATATTTATCCTTATTATTGAAATTATGATTTCCATAATTACAATATTCTAAATATTAAGGGGGAAATAAGATGATCCTTTTCTCTATTCTTCAAATATTCAAATATCTAAATCACATTAAAATGATTGTGATTCAAGATGTGATCAAAGGAATACCACCTGAGGAAGATGTTGGAGTCTGAGATGAGTTCCAAACCACATAAGGAAGATACCATGTCACTGTGCATGATCATATTCATACATGTATGTAAATTAAAAATGAAATAAAGTGTTGGATTTAGTGGAGAATAAAATTTGTGATATTCAATATTACATGATTAAAGAAAAAACATGAGTCTTGTAGAACATAAAAGAGGAATACCATGGTAATAAAATATCATGGGAAGAAGGAAACAAGTTAAGTATTAATTAAATTTAAATAGAGACCTTGACTCGATTTAAATGAGTCTAAATGAGAAAATATATCACTTTTAAAGATCATGAAATTTAAATAAAATATATGGAAATAATATTCATGAAATATAAATATTATAAAACATTCGGAATAATAAGAAGTTAAAAATGGATTGATATTATGATTCTTGAAGAATTGTTCTATGTCTAAGAGAACCTCATGAGAATAGAAAAATATAATTCCACCCATAGGATCCTTATGCATTGAATAATTAGGAGTCCAACATGACTATTTTTGTGTCAAAGATAAGAAAGTGAGAAATACAATGGTGATTATATTATAGAGAAATTAATATAGCCAAATAATAAGAGGGGGAATCTAACACTACTATTACTCTACTAATCATATGATAATCAAATAAGAATAATCCAATGAATTTATGAGTGCACATATGCATTAAAGAACAAGAATTAATAAAAAGAAGATCTAACATTAATGTTGTTGTCTATCCTTTATGTTGGGACTCTGAGATATTAAGGAGACTCTATGATTTCAAATCACAATATAGATGAGGTGAAGAAAAAAATATAACCTACATAGATATTTTTTGATCATATATTAGTGTTTGAAGACCTATTTCAAGTTTTGAGGAAGGAACATTGAATCTGGTGGTTCTAGAATAAACAACACTAGTAAGAAAGAGCTAAGGACTATGGGATAAAGTATAAATTAGGGGGTATATGAAACCTTACCTAAAGACTTAGATGATACTAGCCCAACCCTTATGTTTCACTTATTTGGAAATTTTAATAACTTCAAATTAAATTGATAATAAAATTTTGTGCTCAATAATGTCAAACATGGTAAGGAGTAGGTTTTCTAGGATGGAGATGAACCTTTTAAAAACCTCATGTATTGTTGTTATTATCTATTCCTATAATTCATATTGAGGTAAGGGTTGATTTTGAATTAAAATATCCATATTTATTAATGTGGATAGAGTTTCAAGTATAAGAGGGGATAATTTATAGAGAAATTAAAACCTAATAATATTGGGAAATGTTGATTCACACCTCCCCCCACCCCTAGTGTCCTCACACGATCCAATGGGCTCTATAAGTGGTATAAAATATGATATAATTTTTCCTCTAATTGGATCTACTATTCCAACCTAGTTGTTTTATCATAATTAGTGAAGTGAAAGTCTGAATAAGATTTAGATATTCCTCATATATAGAAGTTATATTCTATCCCTGTTAAAACTAAAAGAGAGGTTTTGACCAAACCCCTTGAAAATAGGAAGAAAAATGGGTTAAGGAAGTTGAAAATTATTTTAAATAAATAAAATAAGTATATATAACTACATAAATTTTATCAAGGTTATAAATTCTAATATACTAAATCTTTGGAAAGTGAACCCTTTGATGAAACTAAATCATGTTGTAGAGAGTATAAATAGGTTGAGTCTATAAAAACTATTGAAGACTTATAATCTCAAATTGAAAGGTATGAGAAGAAAGTTTTAGTTGAAGTAATAAAATATATCCTTGGTTTTGTTAAGTAAATTATTGATGTAAAAACATATATAGAAGAATAAGTGGTGAAATGAAGGTTGCACTAGGAGGAAAATTAAAAAAGTGAAATTTTCTCATGGACCTGGTGAAAGAAAATAAACAATATATCTCCCTTTACAATGAAAAAAATTAATTGAAAAAATTAAAATAAATGTTTGTGAGTAATTTTTTATATAAATTTTGATTACATAATTTATCCATGCTTTGGAAAATCTATAAAAAATTATATGAATGTCAAGGATTCACAATTATAAATCAAAGCTAAGAGGATTAAGGAACTTGATAATTCTATAAAATAATGTATAATAAGTCATGAATAATTTATTGATAATATGAATAAATATTGGTAATATATCCTGATATTAGTTGAGGATGAAAAATAATCCCTCAATGTGATGTGTATTGAGCTATAGGTGAAGTTGAAAAATTCATAATTAAATCAAAATGGAACTTCCCAAATACCTAAAAAGAAATATATTGAAACAAAAAATTATAATAAGATTCATGAATCAAATAAGGCTCATATTAGTTTTAAATAGAACTCATTATCTTCTAAAGAATCATCTCCATCATTCTCTTGTAGAAATGTATCCCAAATCCTATAAAATGTCTTGTGTACTAATGCATTTTCATTTTTTGGTACATATTTAAAATTAAAATCTGGGAAAATATTTATGGATAAAATTATAAGAAATTAACTAACACATCAAGGTTGTATTCTAAAATATTAAATAATATAACCTCTCAAAAATAATCCTAATAGGTTGAATATTTATCCCAAAAACATCAAGAAACACAAGATGGAAGAACTAGACATATTACATTAAAAGTAAGGATAAAAGGACTTATTCTCTATTGATATTATTTTTAGAAGTTCTAGTATAAGGCCATAGATTTCTTTCATAATATATCAATATATAAATATTTTACAAGGCCTTACGTAAGGGGGATATCTGAAAGAAAAAGAATATATGGTGTCTGAAAGAAAAACACATAAAAAATAAAAATCTATCACTCAAAAACATTTTTGAATCCCTAAAAAAATTCTATTATTATTTAAATAAAAGGGTTCTCAATGTTGAGTAGTACTGGAATTCACCCATCATCAATAATTAATATTATAAAAGGGAAATAAGGTTATAATATAAAACAAAGCGATTGAGAAAATAAGTACAAGCTACCTTAGGAAATAAAAACACAAATAAAATAATATAAAAAAGTAAACAATTTAGAAAAAAAATATCGATAAGTTTAATAAGAAGGATGAAAAGGATGTCTCAATAAATATGAAATACTTATACTGTATTAAAAGAGGCCAAACCATGGATCATTTCAAGAAATCCATGGAAATCTGGATTAAGGGGAGAAATAATAATTCAATATGAGAATCAATCTGAGAGAGAGATAAAAGGATTGGTTTGTTAGTTCACATCCCATAAAAACAAGAGAAAGAGTTTCCCAAAATGCATAACTCAAAGGATGATAATAATCCATGAGGATGTTCCAAGAAAGTTGAATATATTATAAAGGAGTGCCTAAAAGTTTGTCCTAAACAGTTAAAGATATCCAAATAAATAGATAAATCTCAATAAAGTACTAGTGCTAAAGGGGAGAAGGTTGTTTCACCTGAATAAGAACATGAATTTCTTAATATTTTATCCAATAAAGATAACCCAATAGTTTCTAAATATATGTTTCTAAGATTTAATAAAGTCATTCATGTTGCTAATAATTTCCTACCCACATTACTATATCAAGAAGAAATATTAAAATGGTTAAAATAAAAAAGTAAATATTTATTGGATGAAAATGATTTGTTATCAAAGTTGAACATTCCCATTCCACACAAAAGAAAAGATGAAATAAAGAATAATTCCATTATACACAAGAAATATCAAGCTTATAAATTCTAATGGAATCAAAGCATGATGATTTCTTCCAATATAAAATTTGGAGTTAATGGAATAACATGGTTGATATATAGCTCTCAAAATTTCTACAATTACTAAAGATAAATGAAAACCCCTCTTTATTCCTATAATAACTTCTATGTATACTAATATGAATGGAATTGAAAGAGAAAATCTAAAGGGGGATTTGTTTAGTGTGGTAATAAATATAAATAATAAGGAAAAGGAATCCATTATGGAACAAGTAGCATACCATGATAAAGAGTTAGTGGGTGTATCCCATGAGAGGGAGAAAACATGAAGAAGAGATATCATAAATTTCATTATGTACTAAATATAGAATTCTAGAACTTGGACATTCTAATGTGTTTGGTAGGAGAAAGTGGGAGTTGTACTTATATAACTTGTACATTCTAATGTGTTTTTTGAAATATGTGTAGGCTATAAAATATTCATGATAAATCTGTTTAAGTAACCCTAATAATGAGAAAATTGATAATTGTATCACATGTATAAAAATTTATAGACATCATTGATTACCTTTGTTACTCACTCTAGTTTTCTATAATGGGTTTACCATTGTATACTTATATTTTCCTAATTAATATATATTTTTTAAGAAAATCATGTTGTATCATGATTCTCTCAATAATGTAAATCAGGTTGTAATTCATATCTAAATTTGGAGAATATGGTGTGTTGAATTAAAACCTTTTATTAAGAAAAATAATGATCAAATGAGTGATGATCAAATATTACATAACCTTAGTATTTTTTATCAATAAATAGGAGAAGAATATATATGACTTTGGAATTAAAATATGAATATTAACAACAAATCTAAAGGGAGAGATTAAAATTCCTAAACTTGTAAGTTGTATTTTTTTGTCAATAAGGTAGTGGATATGTAAATTCAAAGGTTATTGGTAGATATGTAGGTGCTTTAATGTTAAATAAAAAATTATGATTATGGATAGGTTTCTTCCATTGTACATGGAAAATAAAGAATATATAATTTTGTGGTGATAGCTTAGAAATATATCTTAGTCAGATTCAAGAAAAAATAGCATTAAAATGTGATTATTGATTAATTGATCTTAAAGATAGTAAATGTTCTAGATAATTGGTATTGTTTTTCACAATAACTTATCATGAAGGTGAGAAGACAGCATGTGTGGGAGATTAAAGCACTGTTTTGAAGCGCTATAAGTGAAAAGTTGGTTGGTTGAAGGAAATATCATCCATAGGGTCTTGAAAATAATGGATTCTTAATTTTATGATAATGATGTTTTTAAGTGTTTATAAATGTTTGATAAAACCTTAAGATCAATGGAAAAGGTTTTAATTGAGTTTGAGGGAAGTCTGCAAATGATGGCTAAGTTAGGTTTTATGTAAGTATAAATTCCAAAAACTCTTGCAAGGATGTACTTCCCATAAGGATTATCTTATCCACATAAGGATGAAGTATAGTAATTATGAGTTCTATAAGGATCATATATATCTATAAGTATCATTTAATAATTATTAACAATCGTGATTTTCATCTACTAAGCATCATACTTGAGGGCCGTAAGGATCAATGCAAACATCATCTACACAAAGGTAACAAGAAAAATAGTAGGCTATGTAAAGTTCATCTGGACCTGCATAAAGGTCAAGACCTATGTAAAGTTCATGTGGGCCTATGTAAAGTTCATTTATAGATGGCATAAGGGTAATATTATATTTTTTAAAGGTAACCATTAGACTATTTAAAGCTCATATCAGAATCAAAGGACCTACATAATGGTATTATCCACCATATAATGAGATTCACATATGAGTCACCATGTAAGGGGATCTATGTAAAGGGGTCAACAAAAGAGTGATCCATGTATGGGAATTTATAGTTAGAAATTCACATCAGGGTAATGTTTATTCTTATGACTGGAATTTTTATTTCCAAAATTTATATATTCTAAATATTGAGTAAAAATTAGATGATATTTTTCTATGTTATTAAAATATTCAAATACCAAAATAATATTAAAATTATTTGGATTCAAGTTAAGATTGAATGAATATTGTTTGATGAAGATGCTAGAGTATGTGATGAGTTCCATGCCAAAGAAGAAAGGTACCATCTTATAATTAATGCTAACATTCATATTTGTAGGGAAATTCAAAAAGAAATAATTTTCTAGATTTAGTTTGGAATAAAATTTGAGATATTCATTATCTCATGAGGAAGATAAATTTATGAGTCTTATGAGATTTAAAATAGGAATACCATGATATTCAAATATCAAGGGAAGAAGGAAACAAGTTGAGTATTAAGGAGATTTAAATGGAGACCTTGAATTGATTCAAATGAGTTTTAATGAGAGAATATCTCATTATATAAGATCATAGAATTTCCATAAAACTTATGGAAATAATATTCATGAAATATCATGAAAATAAAACATGAAGGATAAAAATAAATTAAAAATGGCTTGATATTATGATTCTTGGAGAAGTTTTTTATATTGAAGAGAACCACATGATAAGATAAAAATATTATTACATCAAGGATCTCCCTATACATAAAATAAGAAGGATAATGCGACCAACATAACTACTGCTATATTGAATCCAAGAAAGTGAGACCTTCTATGGCGCTCTTATTCTAGAGAATTTTATCATGTTGAAGAAGAAGATGGAGAATATGATATTTTTCTTACTCTACTGATCATTTAGGTATTAAAGAATAATAATCAAACGAATTTAAGTGCAAAATTGTTCATTAAAGAAGAATAATTGAGAAGAGGAAGTGATAATGTTGATGTTATTTTCTATCCTTGATGTATAGACTCTGGGAGACTGAAGAGACATTGTGATTTCAAATCATAGTGTACCTAAGTTTAATAACAACTCCAATGTTCATTAAGAATTATAAATCATATAATAGTGGTTGAAGACATGTTTGAAGATTCCAGGAAGGACCATTGAATCTGGTTGTTCCCGCATAAACAACAACATCAACTTGTGAGAGCTAAAGACTATGTGATGCAATATAAATTAGGGAAGTTGATGATGCATTCCCTAAGGACTTGGATAATACTATCTCAAAACTTGTTTTCCTATTAATAGGAACTTATAATCACTTAAAATTAAAGTGATAATAAAATATATATACTTGATAAATGTGAACATATAAAGGAGTAGGTTTTTTGGTATATAGTTGAACCTTTTAGAAAACTCATGTGTGTTTATTCATATCTATTCTTAAATTTCATGCTGAGGTAAGGATTGAGTGTTAATTAATATATATATATATATATATCTTAATTGGGATATTTTTTCAAGTATAATAAGGGATAATTTAGAGATAAATAAAAAAAATTAGTAAAATTTGGAGACACTGATCCACCCCCACCACCCCCCCCCCCAGTGTCTCTTTATGATCCACTTGGCTCTACAACAAGAAGGTTATAGGGTGTATTAGAAGTGTTGGACTGATTCCCAATTTTTTTATCAATATAAATAAATAAAATCTAATAACTAGATGATTTATCCATAGAATCTCATAGATAGTATCATGTATATTTAATTTATAACTAATTTTTTATTAAGAATTATCTCATATATGATAATATCCTTGATCGATTTCTTTCACCTATATTATTTTTTTGTTTATTATGGTGGATAATTTAAGAAATTATTTGGTTATACATATCCAAAAATTCTATATGATTCTCCAAATGGTGTTGTTGGTGTCTCGGGTCCTAGAATAGAAGGATTGAGTGCTTTAAGCTATTTTTTTTATCACCACAAAGAATATTTTTTTTCTATATATGTGATTGAGAGTTATAAAGGGATGAATTTCTATTTAGGTATTGATATAATTATAAAGAGAATATCCATCATTTCCAAAAATCCAAACAATGAAAAATGATATAATTTAAGATATATAGTTAGGGTTAAATATTGATAATTTCACAAAGTATCTTATCAAATTATTTAACCTAAGTAAAACTCCATATTAAAGAATAATAATACTATTATTATTATATCATGTTTCATGTATTTATTCTAAAATAATTTCTTAAATAAATTAATTAATATTTATTTAAATGGTATTAAATATATCATTTTCAATGGTACATAAAACTCAACTCATATCCTTCCATATAATTTATCAAACTTTTAATAATAAAATATTTTTTCAATAAAGTATAATAAATATTATATTAAAAAAACTTGTAAATAAATATTTATTTTAATATTAATATAACCTAAATAAGTATTTATTTTAATCCATTCACTAAATTGGTGAATAAATATTTATTTATTTACCACCTTGTGAATAGTTAAACAAACACTAAAATTCAGCTCGCATATTCTAAAATCAAACATCTCATGATTGAATTTAAGTGATCAAATTTAACTTGAATAAATATTATTCCATTACCTAGAAAATATATTTATTCTTAAACTTAAATTCAATAGAATCTAATGATATTTTAGATACGCTTAGTGTGTGACCTCTTATGCCTCTTTCTCATATGGAAATAGGTGAACTTACACAAAGTACAAGATCAGTGTCTAGAAACATGTCAAGGAACCCATAGATAAAGAAGTTAATATTCCTACTACAATGACCTTATTATAAATACTACTATGTAATATAATACATTTTTAACTTATACCTCGTTAATAAGGATGCATACTTCCTTCATCAACCTATATGATAAATTTATCATTATTTTACTCTCCAAAATAGACTCATTTATAAACTACCATGTCCATGGATTTCTCCAGATAGTTCTATTTAAATTAGTGGGATAAAGATATCTTCTTCCATTAATAAGTAAGGGATAAATTATTTCTTGAATTATTCAACTAATGTTATATCACTTATGACACGCCCAATGTATTCTAACTGATATTTCATAATGGTTTTCATCCATACATTGATGCACATGATTTATGATACACATTAATAATAATATCAAGTCTAAAGTTCAATAATCATGATCATAGATAGGAATATCCATGAAATAGAAAATATTTGGTATTCATATTGGAAGGTCTCTCCTTATAACATCACGCCTTGGATATCACCATGTGTGTATATCATGAGAAGAAGTGTTAATTCTTATGATCTCATAGCACCTGATAATCAAACATCATGCGTGACCTGTCATACATATGTATCTTGATTATAGTATATATTTTTTAAGAATATTATCATAGATTCTATGGGTTCTCATTATAGAAATGAAGTGCCTATCATAGTTCTATGTGACAGAATATTTTAAGGAAATTATCACTTTAATGTTAGATAGAAGAAGAATAATTATATGATAAGAATAAATATATTTATATTCTTATAATCAAAAGTGTAAATTCATTTTGGGCACTAACTCCAATGTCTATCATTATACATTCTATCATTATATAACTAGTTTTTTTATCTATATGATTATTTATTTTATTATGTCATTCATAGATATATTACTCTTTTATGATATTAGTTATATAGAATATTTGATTATTATTTATCTCTACCATAATATCTATGATTTATTTACTCTATGATAGAATCTATTTTATTATTTCCCTTAATGATCATTTGAGCACACCCTTTATTATTTTTTCCTTTCCTGAAGATATCAATAAGGGAACTATTATTTATTTCAAGGACATATTAGAAGAAATAATAAAGTTATCAATATAATTTTAAGTTGCATCTCATGTTTTCAAATGTAATGTGGGGATCTTGTATGTATACATTCTCCCAAGACTATTAAAATATTTGATCTTTCAAGATGTGATCTCTTGTATATTATTAAATTTTATTAAGATAACCATTTAATTTAGGTTAATAGAGTCAGGGTGTTACAATTAATATCAAAATAATTTTAGTATAAATCTTGGGAACTAGATTTAGAAAAACATAGGTTAGAGAAAATAACCCTATGATAGTATTTAAGGATAATTATAATTATAGAATAATTTCATAAATTTTTGGTAAGGTAGAGAATGTGTAGTTTCCTAGAAATTACATCTCAGTATGGATACTATAAAGTAGATGTGGTTATGGAACAGATGCACCTATGGGTAAATTCCCTAAAAAGGAATATTGAGTATCAACTCGATCTTCACATGATTCATGATGAGTGGGCCTTGGACCGCACACCTAGCTTGACATTCCTGAGGGATATGTTTTGGTTTATTCACTCTCTCTTTATGAACAATTATAAAATATTTAAAAATATTTTTATGGTTTTATTATGTTCCCAAATATACTAAACTTATGATTTTGAGATTGGTTATGCATAAATTTTCAATTTATATAAGTTATTGCATGATATTGTGAATTATACACTATGATTCATAATGTTATGAGATAATATACTATATTTAATTATTATAAATAGTGCCTAATGGAATTATTAGAAAATGTGTAACACCCATAATCAATTTATAAATTTCCCTCATGATAAATTTAACTTGGCTGGTGTTGTAGATGAGTAAATTATGACTATATTAGGGCAGTTGACTCATGTTATTACCAATAACCTTACCCATATAAAATAAAATATTTCTTCATAGAATGATTCATTGATGTTGGACTACTTCATTGGAATAAACCTCCATACTTTAATGAAAATACTAATCCATTGATATCTAATTAGTACATCAAGTCCCTTGAAAATATATTCCTGGTATAGATAAGTAATTAAAGGGAGAAGGTTATTCTAGATGTTCATTATTTAAAGGAAGATATGGATCAATGATATTCATTAATTAAAAATATAAAGTAGGAGGATTATATAGAGATAATGGAATGTAATTATTTTAAGGATGTATTCTTCAAAAAATAATTTCCTTGTGAGAAATGATCTAATATGGAAATATAATTACAAAATATAAGACATAAGAAAGAGGAAATTGTTTTTGATTATGATGAATACTTTACAAGATTATCAAGAAATGCTATGGATTATGTAAGTAATATAAAAAGTATGATTGGCCATTTCTTTGATGGTATTGTTCCAATCCTTTAAAGGTCACTAGTCTCTCAAACATTTCCATCATATAAGGATATGGTATCAAGTTCCACCAGGATAAAGAAAGAATTTTCCAATTCATATATTTTAAAAGGAAATCAAGAGAATAAGAGTACGATTAAGAACCAAGAAAAACTAAATTAGGTTAAGGAAAATAAGTTGATGGTGGAAATTATCACATGTGATAATTGTATAAATAAACAACCTGGTACTTTATTAAAGGGAATTGGAGTTTTCTTCAATTTTGGAGAGAAAGGTCATTGGGTGAGTGAATAAAAGGTTGAGAAAGAAGAAACCAATGTATATTTTTCCAACTATAAGGAGATGGTGAAATATGAAAATTAATTCCCCATGAATCAAGTTAATTTACCTCAAAAAAGGATAAGGGAAAAATTCCAAGATTATTCAGTTACTATAGATAAAGTTTAAATACCTTAAGTTGTGATAGCGGGTACCTTGATCATAAACTCATGGTTTATTTTATTCCAAATCTATACACTCTTTTATATTTTTCAAAGATATCGAATCATCCCTTCACACTCATAGGAATGAATTTTTAATCAATACACCTAGTGAGAATCTGGTTATAATGAGAATATATCGAGCAGTTACTATTAGGATGAATAGTTATTCCATAGTTTCAAACAAGGTTGTTAAACCAATGTTTTTATTTTACATAATCTTTATTTTTTGGGTTTAATTAGTTTTTAGGATTTAGGAATTAGTAGATAAAGTGTAAAATAATATATGTTGAACTAGGTGCATTGTAATTTAAAGGATAATGTATTTTAGCATTTTTATGAGTGTTATTATTTATGTTTTTGGAATTAATGTATTACTTCTTCATGAGAAGTTTTATTCATATTGAGTATTATCTTAAATTTTTCTAATCATCTTTTTTGATGAGTGAAATAAATTTTCATTATTTTAAGGATATTATGGTCTATTGAAGATTGATTTTCATGCTTCATGCATGAAAAATTTATCATAATCATTCATCATTAGAATTAGAATTATAAACTGGTTAAAATAATCAATCAAAGGAAGAAAATAATTTTCACTTAGAAAGTGGAAAGGATTTAAATAAGTATATTTTCTTATAATTCCTCAAAATCAAGAAATAGAAGATAAATCTATCAAATTTTATATAGAAATTTTCAATTAATTACTAATGTACTATTCTAGAAACACATTCCTAGGTATAAGACTTATAAAGGTACATGTATTTTTTATTAAATAAATAATAAGTACCCTAGTCTTAACCTAGAAATTAAAATTCAGGATAAAATATATTAAAATGTCACGACATGCTCAAAATGAATTAAAATTGTGAGGATACAATTTTTATAAGGAGGGTAGAATGTAATACCCCAAGATTTTATTTTCCTTTAAATGAATACTGTGTTAGATAGCATGAACCACACATGACCCCAATCCTAAACAAATCATGAAATAATATTATTTAAAAATGACGGTTATAACATAGTTACTGGTTTGTTGGGTATGAATAAGAATAACTAAATAATAAAATATATAAAGAAACAATTTACTAAATAAAAATAATGAATTCAATAAAAAAAATTACATTCATCTAATTATTATTACTTAGAAAAGTGTAAGAATAAATTCATTTTATTCCATAAGAATACATTCTTCTTAAAAATAGTTTTTAGGTGTTTTATGTAAGAATAATTAAAATTAATTTTTGACATTTTTAGAAATTGCATTTGAAAAAAAATAATTTAAATTTTGAAATTATCATTTAAAATTATCTTAGGGTGAATTTTTTATATTTTTTATGAGTAATTTATTTTTGGATGAATAGTAAAAAAATACCGATTTTACAAAAAATGTCACTTTTATGACAATATAATGATATAAGAATAACATCAAATTTTATAAAACGTTTTTTATAGAACTAATATATATTTAAGAAGTAATATAATTCATATAAAACTATAATTTTGAACTAAGAAATATATACTTTACATTTTGGAAATCTATATAAAGTTTTTTTCAAATAAATTTTTAGTTATTCACTTTAAATCAATTATTTAAAAATATTACTTCTTTTTTTGTTTCTGTTTTAATAAATAATAAGTATCCTTTAATTTAAAATAATATAATTAATTCAATTAAAATCAATATTATACTTTATTTTTCTTTAAAATCAATTTTATGTTAAAATAAATATTTTTATAAAACTGGTTTTCGATGCATTTTACAAACATATGTTAAAATTAATTTTTACCAATTATATAAATTGAATCTTGTAAAATGTATTTGATATTTTTAATCATAATAATTAATATTAGTTAATAATTTTAACTTTATTTTTTGTTATAATGAATAGTAAAATCAGTAAAAATTGGTTACCATGGTTAAGGTTAAAAGGGTTTATCGGGTGTTAAACTAAGAGGTAAGGGTATAAATTCCACTTAAAATTGTCTAAATATTATTTTTTTAAGATATTTAGGCCTTATATTGTCTTATGTTTTAATTTCTTTCCATTTGGTCCCACTTTCACATGAAAACGACTTTATATTATTTAAATCTTTTAAGTAATTCCATGCATGTCCATCCCCTCACTTATAAAAGTGCACTTCTTCTCTACCCTTATTCATAAAATTTCATCCCTTGATATCATAAAATACCTAAAAAAACCTTATTATATTATTTCCATTTGTTCTTGAACCTTTTTATTACTCTAATTCCATCCTAAGAAGGCTTACGGTGTAACCCACGGGAGGTATCTCAAAGAAGAGGTAATCATCTAACACGACTCTTTCGAAGTTTTTTTATTCTTATACTTACTATAAATATATTATATCCATACTAACATAATTAATACATTTTAATCAATATAATTATATATTATTATGATTATGGGGCATCCATTTTCCACCTCATTTTCATCAAATTGTAAATGAAAGTATCGCTTGTGTGTGTGTGTGGACTACCACCTCCACATAGAGATTTGGTTCATTTTCCATCACCACCTCGCATTGATGGGTATAATTATGGATTAAATAAATTTATATGATATTTATTATATAATTATTATTTTTTAATTATAAAATATTTTTTATATTTTTTTCTTCTTTTTGTTAGAGAATGAAAACAATGTCCATGCATACGTACAGACTATCATCTCTATGAACTATGTAAATGATTTTACTATCTCTTAATTATATGGATATTTATAAATATTTATATAATTAATATATATGGTATTTATATAATGATTAAAATTATGGATGTGATTGAACCATGGTCAAGATACAAGGACCATAACTGCAAAATCAAAACATACATGAAAAACGATGCACTTAACACCAAAAATGATAATGATAATGAAATAATATTAATGAAAAGATGATTAGATGTTATAATTAAACCAATTATGGTATTATAGGTATGAATATTATTAGTTTATATAATTATAATAAATTTAAATTTATTATACATGAGTTAAAAATACCTTACAAAGCAAGTTGTACCTGAGGTAAGCGTTTTATGTTACAATCTCACATTTTACTGGGATTATTTATACTTAAATTTTCAATAAAGAAATTATATGATATGTATTTCAAAAAAAATTATTTATTTTATTCTTCTATATTTATTTCTATAAATTTAAAATTTTCCTTTCATTTTCCCCTCTCTAAGTACTCAAAATTAAAAAATAATTATGTTAAAGAAAACTGAATCTGTTTTTTTATTTGGTGAGGAATAGTTTTCTTTCATTTCCATATTTTCTTTAGAATTTTTTAAAGAATTTTTTTTTAATATTCACCAATGAATGATTGAATCCATTTTTACCCATGTTTTACTTTCTAGAAATATTTTTAAGATGAGTCTTCTTATCATTTTCCAAACAAGGTATTTTTTACAAAAGGTTTGAATGGAATCTTTACTTTAACATTTACCTCAAGAAAGAATTTATGAACATTAGGACTATTATTTTCCTTGAATATTCCTTTATAATTATCCATGTTTATTTTCAAAGGAAATTTTTTTCTAATATTATGGAATTTTTTAGATTTTAAATAAGTGATTTCAAAAGGAGAAGGGTATTTTCCTCAGGAAATGGTTCAGTGGTCTTTTAAAAGTATTTTCATATATGTAAAAATACTTTAATGAATCTTATGATTTAATAAGGATATACTATAATGATATTATTCATAATATTAATATATATTTATTTTAATCATGTTTCTCTAGTAATTGAATGGAAAATATTAACATTTTGCATGCTTATTTTTCAATATGAATATTTATATTGATTATGTATTGAATTTTTATTCAATTATTTCACATTATGAATTCATTGGAATTAGTAAGTGATGGGAGGGTCCCTCTATATCCCCTTGATGCATCAATAGGTCTCATAATACAAACTATTTTGGGTATTTGGTGTATGCCTTACCTATTTATGTAAGATTTCTTGGAATAAGGCATTGATGGTAAGATTATGATGTCTAGAATTATGCATTCTATGGTTATGGAACTAGTTATTGTTATCCATGTGATTATTTATGTTTTTATGTAATCCATGGATATATTCCCCTTTTATGATATTAGTTATATGACATATTTTATTATTTTTCATCTCTTTCATATTATCCATTCTTTATTTATTTTATGATAGCTTTTTTTGTATTCTTTCTCATACTAAGCTTCTAATATCACCCTTTATTATGTTTTCCTTTCCCTTGGATACCAAGAAGGGAACTTTGATTTATTTTAGGGATATAATGGAAGAAACAATGGAGTTTTTTCTAGAATTTTATGTTGTATTTCATGTTTTAAAATGAAATCTTAGAATCATATGTGTATCTATTCACTCAAGACTTATAAATATTTGATCCTTCAAGATATGATATCTTATATATTGTGTGAATTTAGTAAACTAACCACCAGATCTGGGTTACTGTAGTTGGGGTGTTATAAAATCCCTCCACAATACCACTATAAACCCAAAAAAACACATTATGTAAACATATCTCTAGTAATTATATATAGGTAGATTATTTATAAACATCATGAGAATCATCACATTTTCCATATTATCCAAACAATTAATTATTTTCCAGCTTTAAACTAGTATCCATTTATGAATTATGATTTCATTATTTAATCAAATTACAAGGTTTATAAATCATTGTAGTAAATTAAATATATTGCAGTAATATTGATCACTATTAAACACAAGAAATAACATAACCAGATAAATCTCATGTGATACTCTTCCCCCCTTCACTTCAGTATTCCATATATTATCTTTCATAGTTAATTCACATTATTTATTCATATTAAAACAACACCGTGATAATTCTATGATTTAAAAAGAATAAATAATAGGGTTCTTGAATCTCCTACCTCAATGTGAGGATTTAAAGGTTTAATACACAAGAATAGTGTGAGGAACGAATGGTCACAGGATAATAACTCATAAAGAAAATGTGAACTGATCATGGGGTTATCTCTAGACACTAAGGTTGATTTTATGGTCATCCAATATAGATAAAATAGGAAGTATAGAAGGGATAAAATTTCTAATTTTTTTAAAATAATAGAACCTTGAAATGATTGGTAGTTCTCCCAAGAATATACTTTCTTAAAACTTAGTCAAACACTTAATTATCATTTAAATTGATCATCAATTTATCATCATTTAATAAAATTTAAATTCCATAAAATATGGATTTAATCTTTCATGGGTGAATAAATTTATATTTATGCTTCAAAATCCCAATTTTAAGTATTTTAAGATTTAATACATCATTTTAAATTGTAAAATTTGATTTGGGCTTAAGCAGGGAAATAAGAAAATCTTTCTAAGGGGGTGACTCTTATGCTAGGAGAAATGAATCATAAATATAATATAAATACTCTTACATTTTTATACTTTACTTTTATGCTTTATAATTTACCAATAAATGACTATTAAGAAAATTCAAAAAGGAATCTTATGAAAATATGAAATGACCCTTAAGATTTAAAAAGTTACAAATGGAAATACTCTTAAAAAATAATGAATGATCATTATGATGTAGGTAATGACTCTCATGATATAATATTTTAATTTTATGAAATCACATGACTCTTAGAAAATCACATTTTTTTAATGCTATGAAATCACATATACAACTTCTATACAAAAAGGAAAATACCCCTATGCTAGAAATATTTACTCTTATTATTTATAGTAATTACTATTATAGTTTATCACATGACTCTTACACTTAAATAATTTCATAAAATCCTTAATGTAAATGACATTTCAAATAGATGGATCAAAATTTAAGTATTATTCTAGAACTAGTCAAAAATCAAACAAAAACCCAAAATGTATAATTACTTAAAAATTACACATTCACTTCTAAAACTACATAGTTACTTTAAAACTCAATTTTAAAAAAATATAAACCTTCCCCAACCTCTGATACTAATAAAAAACAATGTCAAAATCCCCTAATTGTTTTATTTTAAAAAAATTAAACATGTTTAATGTTTTTTATTTTTTGGTTTTTAAAGGGAGTGTTTTTAGAATCCCACATTAAAATTTGTGTTATATTGGGGTTAATTTATTAATATGAAAAAATTTATCATTATTTAAATTGATAAAGTGTGGATTAATATTCCTATGGGGGGAATTTCACCTAACCATTCATACAAACATGACTACTCAAGATGATGCTTTGATGGTCCACTTTTCATTTTACATGACACGTCAATGAGAGGCTCTTGGAGGTGATTTAATTTTTCTTGATAGATCGGTAGGCTGCACTAGTTTTCCCCCATGCCTAAATGAGTATGTATAGTGAGTCAAACCAGTTAAATAAGTAGGTATGATCTAGATTGTCAATTATATTGGGTGTGATCTAACTAACATGTCTATTCACTAATGGGTGCAGTCTGGGCTACTTAATCGATTAGGTGTGATTCAAGATGTGGGATTAAATATATAAAATTTATACCTTTCCAAGATAGTTATATACCCAATTCTATGGGTTATGATGAATTATACAAATGGGTACTTTTATTCCTATAAAATGTAGTCTCCGTTGGATGAAAAATTTAATTCACCTTGATCCAAAACACTCCATTCTCTCTCAAAGATTAATATTTTTATCAAGTATTATACAAGTATCAAAAGTCACTTTATTGGTGCACACAAATAAATATCTTTCTTAATATATTGTTTCTAATTCTTATTTAATGGGTACTCTCCACTATGTATAAGTTTAGAATATCAATCCACCATTGCATCCAAAATATGATTCATCGATAACCCATTATACAACTAATTTGGTGGGGAGGAATATACTCTTAAGGAGAGAGACATTGTAACATGCCTCAGTGAGTTCCATCTACTAACATCCAAATAAAAGGTTACACCATTACCAACCTATATATCCTACATTATTCTGAGTAGAATCCATCAATATGGATATAGAAATTCTTTATAATGCGATGAAAGTAGAGCAGTTTGAGAGAGAAAATTTCAATAGGTGAAAGAAAATGGATGCACTTACTTTTTTCAACTCTCAAAGTAGTGTGTATGATCTCTAAAACAAATTAATTTAAATTTGAGGACAAGATACTTCAAGTTTCCATCATGAGGAAAAAATTAATGAACAATGATCTCATATGTCATGTAAATTTACTCAACACATTATCTGATGATATCTTCAACACTTACCAACACCTCCTGATGGAAAAATAGATAAGGGGTGATTTAGCACAAAAAAATATTATTGAGGATACGGTGAGTAAGAAATTACTAGAAATAAAGTTTATTTATTACAAAATGGTAGATAGTAGATCTATCATAGAGAAATTATGTAAAATACAAACCATCTTTAAATATCTATAGCAAAACATGATTAACATGAATGATGCCATCATTGTCACATACATCATTGATAAATTCCCTCTTATATGAATAATGTTAAACATTATCTAAAACACAAGAAGGAAGATATTTACCCCAATGATTTAATCAACTACTTATAAATTAAGGAGAAAGATAAAAATCATGAAGAGATAAATAAACAAAAGGATGATAAATCCAAGGTTGTCATAGTGAAGAGAGTGGGTCTATCTGGGTCCTCAAGGGGTAAAAAACATCAAAACCATCCTTCAAAAGGAATTATGAAAATCAATAAGAATAAAGGTTCATGATACTCTTATAGAAATATGATACACTTCAAAAGATATTTTCATATTTGTAATAATAAATATGGAAAAAAATGCTTCAAATGATCACTTTGTGGACATGATCTTCAAAAATAATGTGCTCGAGGATGGATCTTCTTAGTGGGTCGATTTTGGTGCTACATGACATGTGTCCAACAATAAATCTCTCTTTAATAGGATGAAATTAATCGAATATACATAACTCTACATGGGGAACTTTATAAGAATAAATGTATAAGGGAAGGGTGTGGCTGATATTTAGTTTGACTTGGGAAAAATACTCACCTTAATGATGTCTTGTATGTGCCCAAATTTTATAGGAACTTAGTCTCGAGGAGCCTGTTAAATAAGAATGGGTTTAAGCTTTCATTTTTGGCAGATAACTTTGTTCTGTCCAAGGGTGGTATCTTTGTTAAAAAGGGTTAATTATACAATGGTTTAATCAAAATAAATATAAATTTTATTTCTAATTATTAGAATCTTTTGATTTATGGGATAATATTTTAGGCCACATAAATCATAAGAAAATACATGAAATGTCAAAAATGGAATTATTACCTAGCATGGATAGAAAGGATCATAAATGTGTGACTTGTATGAAAACTAAAATAGTTAGGAAACCATTTACAACTATTTAAAGGAAAATAATTTTGTTATAAATAATACATAGTGATGTATGTGATTTTCATGCTACACCCCTCATAGGTATTAAAAAAGTACTTTGTAACTTTTATTAATGATAATTTGATATTCTTTCATGTCTATATTTTACATTATAAATATGAATTTATAGATAAATTTAGTATCTATTGTCATGGCCTGACCCAATGGGGCTTGAGTTGCAACTACCTCAAGCCCACCTCCATAGGCTAGGGGCTGGAGATAAGTGTCAAAAGGCATGTATAACATGGGATTCCTTTGCCTAAAGTACTTATATGCACACAATAGGCCATCAAAATGTGTAAGTGAAGAAAAATAAATAAAAAGATGCAATATCTATAATATAACCAGACATATGAAAAACCTCTAGTGTGTAGAAGAGAACAAAAGTGAAAACTGGAAGTAAAGGTAAAAAATAAATGCCCAACTAGAAAGATGTCCCAACCTTCAAAAACTAGAAATTAAAAGTGCTGAGAGATCCTAGATATTAATATCGAAGCTTTTACCATTGTACATAGTCCAATGCACTAGGTATATCTAATCTCCTCTATCATCACAGTTGACCTGTCTATCGTCTGTATAAGACACGACACATGTGGGAAAATCTCATACAGGGGTGAGTATATACATACCCAGTAGGATGCCCTGAAAGACGAAGGGGGGAAATAAGAGACATAAAAAGAAAATATAGATAGTAAATAGGATACAGGAAACATGAAATAGGAAATAGGAAATAGCTCAACCCAAAGAAAGAAAGTAGCCTCATCCAACCACAGGGATCTCAACACGTTGTGTAAGTGGACTACACATCGTGTATCTTCCACCCATAGAAATAGAGTAACAAAATACAATAACATGGATATATATATATATATATATATTCTCAAACCAAAGAACCCCAAACAAGAGATAAGGGGATCTCCATCTCACAGACCAACCCAGGAAAGAGTTCCATCAATTCCAGAAGTTCGTTAATGATGCCCAACATCTCATGCGTCTGCTCAGTAGAAAATGTTCAAGTTAAGACACACCTAAACAATATTTTGGATAGTTAAGTGGCATAATCTCTAGTTAGAGTACCCATTACCTGGTAAAAAAGGAGGGTGCCACTCAGGTAAAAGGTAGATGACTTGTTCCCAACCTAGTTGGAGGGTGCCACTTTATTATTTGGTAGAGGACTCATTCCCATCCTAGATGGAGGGTTCCACTCTAATATTTGAGGACCCATAAACCGATACCATAAGAGTGTGACAATTGGATATAAGATATAGGACCCATTCCTAGCCCAGTTGGAGGGTTCTTATCTCATAGTCGAGGACTCGTGCCCTATCTCCATCAAAGAGGGTTCCACTCGGTGGATAAATAGAGGAACTGTGCCCTATCCCAGTAGAAGGATTCCACACTATAATTTCAGTCGAGGACCCATTCATTACCCAAAAGTATGTTTCCACTATAAAAGTATATATAGGGATCATTCCCTACATCATAGGAGGGTGCCACTCTATATATAGGTAGAGGACTCATGCACATCCCAGCAAGAGGGTAACACTCTAAATCCCTTGGTGATCCTACCTGATCACTTCCATCATTGAGCATCACCAAAATAAGAATACCACTTAGAAAACCTCACATAATATCTCTAAAAAACCATGGAGGCCAACATAACATTCTACATAGAAAAAATCAATATAGGCTACTCACGGGCCAAAATCCAAGTCCATACAAAGAAGATAAGAGAGGTTGAAGTTTTCGTAAAAGGAAATAAGGGGTACACGATGTGTAAGGTACCCACACGGTGTGTGGTCCTACTATTTATCCTGCATGTGTCCCTACTAGTATATGGATCACTACTCTTGTAGGGCTACATGGTGGGTAGAGGGTCTACATGGTGTGCCCAAGCTAACCAGAGTCTTACTCGTGCTCCCTGGTCATGTCTGTGTATCCAGTCCATGTCTATATACTTCATCCCACTACGTGCACATAGTCATGAACATGCATATTTACTCTCAGATTACACATTTTGTCTCCATTAAATAATCACATGTCATGTGGGGTTCCCACACAGCGTGTGATACTTATGATTTTTTGAAACCCTAGCCACTATAGTCAGGGCCCAACATACCATATGTTCTTTGAGATACACAACATGTAGTTAGGATTTTCTAGAAATAAATATCTATGATCAGGTATCCATATTTGGCTTCACCACTTTGAATCATGCCTCTCCTCACCCGAAATCGGTGGATTTAATTCTTTTCTACCGTTTCCAGCCATCCGATGGATGGAAAATAGATTTCATTGATTCATACGAAGGCCTCACAATACAACTTAAAATATTGCACCTATGATCATATCCAAGTCCAAATTTTGATTCTGGATCAACAAACCATTCACCCACAACCCACAAAACCTTATATTTCATCCCTAATTCAGTATTCTGTTTGTCATACGTGATCCCTCTATGAATCCGATTGGGCTCGGTACCACCCATAAACGTTGATCCATGGTCTTGTATCCCAATGGAAAAAATCATGAATAAATTTAAAGAGAAGGCACAAGAAAAATATTTTAACATTAATTTTCCAAGTGTTCTTGTCCAATAGATACAACTGGGATGATCTGGGTGAGAAAATAAAATAATAATCAAATAAACTGGTACACATGTTCCTGCATTGACTCAATTATGATGAAGATCAAGGAAGATTTTGATTATGTTCAATCAATTTAATCAATAGGGAAATAATATATAAATTGAAAATTAATAACTATATATTGTATTTTTCATTGTCAAAAAACGCACTCACTAACAAATAGAAGAATTCATTATGTTTGTTACGTCTCAATCTGCTCGAATCTGGAGTCTCATCATTGTCATATCTTTATTTTCCAATGGAAAGAGGAAGAATATGATCTCAAAGGTCCTGGGGTTATGAGGCTTACCCTGGGAAAAATTCCATAAAAAATTATTTATAGGGATTTTTATTAGGTTAATTTAATTAAAATAAATAAATTTAATGATTTATTTTAACTAGACGCACCCACCAACAGTCGTGATATCTGAACACCCTACGCTGACCTATTTTAGTTCACACCTAGGGTAAACATCACGTTCTGGACTCAACCATGGTCTCATATTTCCAATCATAGATTCCTTTTAATATTTATTCCATTTTATTTAAGAAACTATTCATGTGTAATATAAAATTTATTTAATATTTCATAAAATTAATTTTGGGCACATTGAGCCTCATAATTTCCTATTGTATCAATGCATGGCTCCAAAAAAATATATACAAATATTTAAAAGTCTTACAAGGCAAAAAAAATGGTCTATATATCATTCCCTCCCTTAATATTTTCATCCCCAAAAAAGAAAATATAAACAACTGAGCCCGCATCTAGCTCTCTCACTCCCAGGAGCTCTCCTACATGCTCCCATGATCCCACAACACATGAACCAAGGAGATGGTCCATCCACATAGGTTTGTATCCTTTTGATCCTTGATCTCCATTTAATTCTTCAAAAAATTATATCCATCATTGATGTCCATCTCGCCCTAGTCAATAATGTGTATAGGGTCATGCATGTATCTCCTCAGCTGTGACATGTGGAAGACGATGTGCACCTGATCCAACTGTGGGGATAGGGAGAGGTGGTAAGAAACCTCTCTAACCCTCTTGAAGATCTTGAATATCTTGATGAACCTTAGGTATATCTTTCCTCACCTATCGAACCTCTGCAATACTCATCATTAGAAGACTCTCAAGAAAATATGGTCTCTCTTCTCAAAATGCATGGGCCTATGATGTTGATTTTATTAAGATTTATGCCTGCTATGGGCTGTTCTCATCCTCTCATAAATGACCTAGACCTTATCCTTCTTTGCCTGCACCAACTCTAGACCAACAACAGATGCCTCGTTGCTCTATGTCCAACACAAGGGTGGCCTACAGGGTATCCCATACATGGCCTCAAAAGGTGTCATACCAATGGGATAGTGGTAGCTATTGTTTTATGAAAACTATGCCAAGGGAAATTGATCCTCCCAACTCCGACTGAAGACTAACATTCAAGACCTCAACATATTCGACAATACTTGGATAGTACACTTAGTCTGTCCATCTTTCTGAGGGTGAAAGGTTGTACTCATCCTCATCTGGGTACCAAATTCCTCATGAAGACCTCTCCACAAATATGATGTGAGTATCATGTCACAGTTAGATAAAATAGTCAAGGACATCCCATGAAGGTGAAAAATCTCCCATATGTACATATTCCCCAAACTTTTCATTGAACTTTGCTCCCTAATGGTAAAGAAGTGTTCCAACTTAGTGAGTCATTCAACTATCACCCAGATGACATCATGGACCTTTTCTATCTTCATAATCAGTATCACAATGTCCATTTATATGTCATCCTACTTCCACTCCAGGATCTCAAGGAGCTATAACAAACCTATTGGAACCTGGTTCTCAGCCTTCACCTACTGACAGATGAGGCACCAAGAGATAAAATCAGTCATGCTCCATCTCATGTTGGCCCAACAAAACTACTATTAAAGGTCTAAATACATTTTTTCCACATCGAGATGTACATATATGGGATAAGTTAGAAAATATCTCATCACCTTCTCCCACATCAATACTGAGACCATCATCCATCCCTAGAAAAGGATGACGTGATTCCCTCATTCATAAAATCCATCAGGTGAATCTCCTAAGGATACATGGTCATGAAAGACCTCACAGTCGATGTCTCACAACTGAGACTCTCTCACATGCTTAAGGATAGGAGGATTCAACACCATTGACTGAAGAAAATATGCAACCTCCCACTCTACAAGGGTTAGCTGCAAGGAATCCAACTACTCAAGCGCCTCTTGCACCAAATGAGACTAAGACTTCCTACTAAGGGAATCTACTATCATGTTTCCCTTCCCTATAGTATAGATTCTCTCAAAGTTATAGACCTATAGGAACTCCAACCAGTGACACCATCCCAAGTTTATTTTTCTCTGTGTGAATACATACCTGAGACTCTGATGGTCTAAGTAAACCACAAATTTCTCTCTCAGAAGATAGTGCCTCCATAGCCTCAGGGCGAAGACTACCTCTACCATATTTAGGTCATGATTCACATAGTTCTACTTGTAGGGTCTCAATTGCCTCAAATCATATGTGATAACTTCCTTCCAGTGCATAAACACATAGATGATCCTAGCTCCCGAGGCATCTCAATACACTATGTACTCCACACCCTCCTCTAGTAGCCTCAAAATATGAGCGCTTGTCATCCTCAGCCTCTACTCCTTGAATACCCTTTGGAACTACTCAGTCTAGGTAAACTATAGCAACCTTGATTTTATTATATTACTTTTACATCATTATAATGATATAAAATATAAAAAAATTACACCATGAGCATCCAAAGGTTTAGTGTCTTGGGAAAACTAGGACTATATATAACATTTATAACACAAAACATTTATTTAATTCCTTCTTCTCTAACTTCTTATTAGATATTGACTTCTCCTTAGTACAAGTAGTTACATGAGGATGTATATCAAAAAGGGGTGATATAAATTCCCAATAAGAGGATAGATAATAAAATGAGACAATATAACATGGGGTAAGCGTAATCATTATCAATATAACATCGGAATAGGATCCTAATCATGAGATGAATCATTAAGAGAAGACTTAGAATATGGAAATACATAAAAAAAAATGAAACATCGTGCCTTAGTGGTAAACTACCACACATAGTTATGAATAAATATATCATCATTTTCACACATATTTTACTTTAACTCATGATATTCATCACATTACCCAATGCATTGGAGTGTTATATAATTCTGGGTGCACTCATCACAACATCACATTTACATTATCATGCATGCCACATAGAACATAGATCAATCATGAACATAAATAACCCATGGAATGTAATGGGTTTTTTCTCATAATTACACATTTATAAACATTGGATTCCCAAATGAATGGGGGAGTAACGTACTTGATGTAAGAATCATCAACCTTGAGTTAGAAGTGAAAGGTGTGTTTTGAAAGAAGAGTTCTTTTGGAAAACAATGTGTTTGTCATAAACTATAGTAAAAAACATGTATATCACAGAAAATATAAAATAATTATGAATAAATTATTTTTAAGGAATAACCATACTAAAAATGGGTTGAAATAGGGAAGATCCAAATAAAGAGAGTTGGTCTTGAGAAATCCCCTTACCTTGTTTGTGAGTGTTCTTTTTCTTAGTTTTCATGAACGGTTCACTTATACACATGAATAGAAGTTCATGTAGAACATGGATAAACATCTAGAATTTATATTACATGCTATTAATGATCTTAAATGAGTTTAAATTATCTTATAATGAATTTTTTTATATACCATTATGATTAATCATTAGTTAAAATTTAATGATGATCATTTTAGGTTAATTTGGGTGGTTTTTGGATCACAACAAACATGTTTCTTTTATCATTTATTATTATGTATAAAAGTTTTTTATAGAATATAAAAGGATTTAAAAAATACATATTAAAAAAATTTCAACCATTTAATGGTTTTATTTATATCCTTGAAGGTGTTGAAGGAAAATTAAGGTGCATCACCCACGATGATGGTAAATTGACACATAACGGGCAATGATTTCATTTTTAAAAATAAAATATAGAGAGGGAAATGTTTAATGAATAATATTAAATTAACATGATATAATACTATTATATAAATCATACTAGATTTATCATTACATATGGATAATATAATTTGATGATAGAGAAGAAAAGAAAGGAAATTTGAAAGGAAATTGAAGAAAAAGAGAGATAGGAATTGCCTCTTGAATTCTCCTCTTGAGATCCTCCTCAAGGCACCTGGGCTCCATCTTTTGATGTGAAAAAAGAGATCATAGATGTGGGGGAGGGGATAGGGAAGATCTTTGGTTAGAATATGTGCAAGTCTTGAAGCTTGAGAGGTGTGAGTAAATGATATTGTGAGGGGTGGTATTTATAGTGGAGGGGAGGGGTGTTTTCTCAATATTTGTTTTTGTTAGTTTATTAATTTCTCTCAAGACAAGAAATATTGATGATTCCATGACTATAAAAGTAAATAGGTCATGTGAGTTCGAACCAATGGCCATTTACATCATCCATGACTCAAGTATGATGCATAAATTCATTTATTTAGCATATTTTGTAAACTATCGAATTTCACTATTCACCAAAAATTAAAGTATTTTAGAAAAATCTCAAAAAATCACCCCAACCATTTCTTGATGTGTATAATTCAAAAATGAACTCAATTTTATGAAAATAATTTTCTAAATATGAGTAATTTAATTTTTAATTAAAATCTTTATTTACTTAAAAAATACAAATTTTAAAATTAAAACTACTTTTCTAACACTTTGAAAAAATAATTAAGGTCTCATAAAATTATCATATAATCATAATAAAACAAATTAATAGTTTATGAAGAAATTTTATGAAAATAAATTTTCTTTTAAATTATTAAATAAATCATTAAATATTCATGACTTACAAAAATAGCAACACTATAATATAATTATATCATATTGGCACTTATAGGATGGATAAATTTTATTTATACTATCATTGGTAATGTTACTATTCACTTGGTCGATTTAATATTAATAAGGGTCATATTACTATTCATAGAGGTAATATTACTATTCATAAGGTTATATTACTATTCACCAAAAATTAAGTTTGTCTGATTGGACTCCAAACATCTTACTGATCGCAATTGTGTATGTTAGATTTTAGAAATTCAAATCACAAGAGTAGAAAAATTGTGTTTAAAGGTCACATAAAATTTAGTAGTTCATTTAATCATGATGTGGCATCGTGTTTCCTAATATGATTTTATGTGATTATACTATATGATATTACAATAAGAAGGGATAAATTGCATTGATAAAAGTTTGGGTCATTACATAAATGGGTTCCTTTTCTATGTCAAGGCAGTCAAAGGGGCTGAAATCCTAGAGAATTCTATCACAAACCACTAGTAGTACCCTTCCAAGATAAGAAAACTTTGCACCTACAAAATGCTCTTGAGTGGCTCCCAATAAAGCACTGAATTGATCTTAGTTGAATCCAAAACTAAACCATGCTCAAAAATTACATTCCTTAGGAATTAAACCTCATGAATCCAAAACTAGAACTTCAAGATCTTTCCATAAAGCTAGTGCTCCCAAAGAAATTATAGGACCAACCTTAAGTTCTATGCATGCTCCTCCTATGATTCAGAGTATATAAGTATGTCTTCGATGAAGAAAACCACAAACTAGTCTAATTATTACTAAAATATATGGTTCATAAAATCCATAAACACAGTAGGGTAATTCATCACACCAAAGGGAATCACCAAGAACTCATAGTGACCATAGGGACATCGGAATTCCAGATTCAAAATATCAGCCTCACAAAATCTCAACTGGTGGTAGCCGGACCGGAGAACGATCTTCAAGAACCAACTTGGGCCTCGTAACTGGTCAAATGGGTCATCAATCATCGGTAAGGGATACTTTTTATTTATCATGTCCTAGTTTAGGTGACAATAATCCATGTAAGGGTACTTGCTACCATCTTCCTTTTTCATGAACAACATTGGAGCTACCCAGGGGGACACACTGGGTCTGATAAAACCATTCCCTCAAAAGTCCCCAAACTACATCCACAGCTCTCAGAGCTTGGTAGGGGTCATACGATATACCATAGAAAGATATCGGAGTGGTCCTGGGATGAAATTTGATACAAAAATCTATCTCCTTCCTCATAGGTTGTCCCAAAACTTCCTCAAGGAATATGTCTGTAAAATCATCCATGAATAAAGGAATAAAGATTCCTAAAGATCCTTCTGCACCAATCTATACACTTCCAAACTGATGGGTAATGGTATGTATCCTCCTACTCACAAAACCCGCTTTCCCTTCCATGAGATATCTCTCACCCATAAAGGATTATCTCATCTAATCAGTGAATTCATATAACTCATCTATGGTGATAGTCAATATGGGACCGGACCATGGACAACCAATCCATACCCAAGATGATATCATAGGATTCCATTGTGATGACCAAAATGTCACATGTGAAACTCTCTCCCCCAAGAAATATCTCGCACTACTGACAGATAAAAGATAATGAAGAAGTGTTTCATATAGAAACCTCAAGATGAATTTTTTAGGTTAAATCCTCAATTGTGATCTTTGGCTCTCACACCATGAGTAAAGAGATGAAGTAATTACTTGAAAATATGTAAACTAATACTGAGGTAAGAATATAATAAACACATATTATACCTATAATCATCTTTTGTACTATTGGGTCATATACATCCATCACATGCATCTATCTTTGGACCCGACTACCAACTCTGAAAGCCAGATGTGGGATACCTAGTGGTGGTGGTGGAAGGATATAATAGAGTATTCCACCACCCACATCTCCTCCTTCTTCACTTAAAGTTCTTCCTCCCTAGGGGGTCTCTCTTCCCTCTACTGGGAGATCCCTTATCATAGCACTATCTCTATCATGGTATTCAATCATCTATATGTCTATGCTCCTCAGTATTTCTAGTTGAGAATTCATGTTCCATGTGACCTATCTCATCATAAACATAGTGAAACCCCTCTCTGAGCTACCACAGTCCTCTATGATTCCCCTAACCATGTTCCTGAGCCTAATCCTGGGAAGGTCTTCTACACTAAGATCCTTTCGACTGGCATCTGCTATCTGCTATAGATGACTCAGCCTTGTGATTATCACTGCTAGATCTAGCCACCTGAAGTCCCTTTGAAAATAATCTCTCTATCACAAGTGCCTTATCCAACACTCCAATATAGCTGGGAATGCACAAGGGTTCCACACTGGAATGGATCTCTCTTTGGATTCCCTACTCAAACTTATGTTCTCAGAAGAAGTCATATCGGATCATGTCAAGGGAGTACTGCATAAGATATGTGAACCTTATTGTATACTCATCCATTATTATCCCTCCCTATTATATATCCATAAGATCATGAATCTAAACTGAGCACAAGTAAGAGGGTTAGTACTCCTCACAAAATATTTATTGGAAGTAGGTCCATGAGAGTGTTAACTCATCATGGAACTAGGTAACAAGACTCCACCAATTCCCAACTACTCTATGGAAAAGGCTATCTATTATAGAAACCACCTAATCCATCAGTTTTCTAATAATCCTGAATATATGTACCAATGAATCTGGACAATATTATGTTGCCTAAGGATCTAGCTCATCACGAAACCTCAGTAGCCTCTAGTAATAAAACTCATGGAGTGCACTAAGCCTGCACACATCCTCAGACTATCCTGCTAGTATGATCTGCTACTCAACAGGTGGGGTTAATGCTACTTATACACCTAGAGGAATAATATCATAGGATAGACCCTAAAATATGGCTTAATCACTCATTGGATCATCTTCACAATCCAGAACTGGTATCCTAGTTAATTGTCATCACTGAGGCATCCTGAAAATTTAATCAATATGTACCACAATCAGATGAGAATATACAAATATATATATATATATACAATGGGGATCTGAATCAAGAATGAAACTAAAATAATCAATACTATATGATGAATGTACCATTGATCCTTGCAACCAATGTCTCGGTATGGCAAGTCAAAAAGTAGGTAGTCAAGGTCCTAGTGAATGGATACATCGGTCATCACGCCAACACTGGATCTCTTGTCTTGAAAGCTGCACTCAAAAAACTTTGACATTGTTTCCCTAAGTCCCAATCAAATCCTCATAAAGGGAATACTCTAAACACTACCCCAAGGATTGAACCATCTTTTACACCAATCTGTTATGACCCAGCCCAATGGGGATCGATCCACAACTACCCCAATCCTACCTCCATAGGCCAGGGGCGGGTTATAAGCACCAAAAGTCATATCTAGCATAGGAGGCCTTTTCCTAAAGTACCTTTATGTACAAACTCAAATGCCGCAATACATAAGTGTAGAAAAATAAAGGAAAAAAGAGGTAATATCTAGAATATAACCATGAATATTAAAAACCACTAGGGTGTACAAGAGTATGATAGTGAAAACTAAAAGTAAAGGGAAAAAATACACACTCAACCAGAAATATGACCAAACCTGACAAAAATTGAAATTAAAAGTGTAGAGAGAGATTGAATCCTAATATCCAAGATCTGACCACTATACGCGGTCCAATGCACCAGGTGTCCCTAAGATCCTCTATAGTCACATCCAAACTGCTTATTGTCTGCATAATACATGACATGTGTGGGAAAAGACTATACATGAGTGATTATATACATACCCCATAGGATTCTCTAAAATCTGAAGGGGGGTATTAAGAGACCCAAAAGGAAAATATAGATAGTAAATAGGTGATATGAAATAGGAAATAGGAAATAAGAAATAAGAAATATAAAATAGTAAATAATAAATAAGAAATAGGAAACAGGAAACAACTCAACCCAAAGTAAGAAAGCAACTTCATCCAACCATAGGGATTTAAACATGTTGTGCAGGTGGACTACATGTCACATATATTCCACTCAAAGAAAGAGAGTAACAAAATCCAGAAACATGGTTATAGATATATATATATATATATATATATATATATATATATATTATCAAACCAAAGAAACCTAAACGAGAAAGAATGGGATCTCCATATCACATCCCATTCCATGAAAGCGTGTCATTAGTTCTAGAAGTCTATCAATGATGCCCAGTATCTTATATGTTAGCTCAGTAGAAAATATTCAAGTCAAGCCACACCTCACTATTATACCATATAATTAAGGGGCACAATATCTAGGTAGAGGACCCATGCCTCAGTAAAACATGAGGGTGCCACTCAGGTAAATGGTAGAGGACTAATTCACAACCTAGCTAAAGGGTACCACTCTATTAGTTGGTAGAGGAATCATGCCTATCCCAGCTGGAGGGTGCCACTCTAATAGTCAAGGACCCATACCCTGATACTGTAGGAGGGTGACACTCAAATAACATATAGAAGAACCATTACTAGCCCAATTGTAGGGTTCCACTCTTGTAGAAAATGACTCATTCCATGTCTCTATGGGATGGTTCCACTTGATGGATAGATATAGGAATCATGCCCTATCCTGGTAGGAGGGTGCCTCTCTAAAACATTGGTCAAGGAATCATACCCTGACTAGCAGGAGGGTTACACTTTAAAAGTGGATATATGACCCATGCCCTACCCCTCAGGAGAGTTCCACTCTATAGATAGGTAGAGGACCCATGCTCATCCCAGTTGGATGGCACCGCTATAGAGCTCCTGGTGATCCTACCTGATCACTGTCATTGTTGAGTGTCACTTAAAGAAGAGTCCCACTTGGAACACCTTTCATTGTATCTATAAACCCACCACAGAGACTTTCATAATGTTTTATGTGTAAAAACACTCATGATAGGATACTCATGTTCTAAAACCTTAGTCCAAATGAAGGAGATATGAGAGGATGAAGTTTCCTCAAAAAGAAATAAGGGGTACACAATGTGTAGGGGGCACATGGCATGTGTTCCCACTCCTTCACTTAGACTTTTCCCTACTGGTACATGACTCACTACCCATGTAGGGTTACATGGTGTGTATAGGGTCTACACGCCATGTCTGAGCCACCCGGGGTCATGCCTGTGATCCCTGTAGTATCTGTGTATCTAGACTGTGTCTATGTACTTCAGCACATAGTGTGCGCCTGGAAGCTCCCATGCCTATGTACTCTCAGAGTACATTCCAATTTGTCAGCACATTGTCACATGTCATGTGGGGGTCCCACACGGTTTGTGATATTTATAATTCACTAAAACCCTATCTATTGCAGCCAGGGCCCAATATGCTATGTGTTATTCAAGATACATGGTGTGTAGTCAGTATTTTTATAGAAATATCGATATGTTCTTGAGCATCTAGATCTGGCTTCTCCACTTTCAATGAGGCCTCATCTTCACCCTAGATTGGTGTATCTTATGCTTTTTTTCCATTTACAACCATATGGTGGCCATAAAATCAATTTCATTTATTCATACAAAGTTTTCATCATCCACCTCATAATGTAGTTCCTATAATCATATCCAAGTCCTTATTTGGATCCAAACAAACCATTCACCCATAACCCACAAACCTTCGATTTCATCCCTAATTTGATATTTTGTTTTTCATACGTGATCCCTCCGTGAATCTATAGTTCTGATCAGGCTCAGTACCACCCAGAAATTTTGATATATGACTCCATATCCCAATGGAGAATAACTCAAAGAAATTAAGGGATAAAGGCGAAAGGATAACGGTTTAACATTGATTGGAAAAGAGTTCTTGGACAATAGATACAACTGAATGATCTGGGTGAGATAAAAAAAATAATAATCAAATAAACTGGTACTCGGGTTCATGCATTGGCTCAATTCTGATGTAGATCAAAGAATCTTTTGATTATACTCAGTCAATTTAATGAATAGGGGAATAAACCATAAATTGATGAGTTCTACCTGGATATTATATAGTTATTCATCAAATTACATGCTTTCTAATGAATTGAAGAAGTCATTGCATTTTCTGAATCTTGGTCTACTCAGATCCAAAGTCTCGTCGTTATCACCAACAGGAGAATGAAGATGATCTCAACAGCCCCAGGGTTATGAGTCCAACCTTGGTAAATTCACCATAATGATGTATTTATAGAAATTTTTATTAGGTTAATTTAATTAAAATAAGTAAATTTAAATATTTATTTTAACTAAACACACCCGCCAAAGGTCATGATATCCTAACACCCCACATCGACCAATTTTAGGTCACACCTAGGGTAAAAATCACATTCTAAAATCAACTGTGGTCTTGCACTTCTGATCCAATATTCCATTTAAGAGTTATCCCATTTTTATTTAAGAAACCTTGTGCGTACAATATAAAATATATTTAATATTTTTATAAAATTAATTCAGGGATCACCGGACCTTGGAATTGCACGTTGTCACTATGCCTGTCTCTAAAAATATATATATAATTATTGAAAAGTCTTACAATGAAAAAAAGGGTCTCTAAATCTATAAAAATGAGTTAGAAAATCATTTTGATCTTACAATTAAATGCCTCAGATATGATAGGGGTGAATATTATAGTCCATTGATGTTTGATCCCCTAGGGATCATACATGAAGTGACAGGTCCTGATACACCTCAACAGAATGGTGAAATTGAGAGAAATAATATAACATTAATGGAAATGGTTAATTCCATGATGTCTATATTAGGTCTCTCAATAGGATTTTTAAGGAGATGAAATATTAACTACATGTCACAGCCTAAACAGGGATCCCATAAAAGGTAATTTTATAACTCCATATAAATTATTGAAGCATAGAAAACTAAACCTAAATTATTTAAAGGTTTGGGGTTGTCATGCAATTGTAACGTTACCTGAACTTAAAAGGAATAAGTTGGGTAAAAGAGGTATTGATAGAATATTTCTTGGATACATGGATCATTAAAAATCATTAGATTCATAATTATAGAATTAAATAATTTAGTGGTTTTTAACATGGTTATTGAATCAATAGATGCTATCATTGATAAATCTTTACATCTTTACTTAAGAAATTCCAAATATAGGAATCTTGCTCAAATAAAATAGTATATCAAGAAGGTACAGTCAAGGATGTTTGTAAAAGTAAATAACCTTGGATACCCAAGACATATGGATCTGATTTCTATATGTAATTTTTTTGAAGGAACTAATGATAATATTTTTACTCAAACTTAGGTTTTTATTAATATAGAGTTTTATCAAAAAACATTGAAATGATTTATATCATATTCGGATGCATATCATTAGAAGAAAGTTATAAATGATGAAAATGACTCTATAAATAGAAACAATAATTCGATATTTGTTGATTTTCCTTAAGGTTCACAATTAATAGGTTATGAGTGGTAATTTAGAAGAAAGTGAAAAAAAATGGTACAGTCGAAAAATATAAATCTAGATTGTTATTCAAGGGTTCAATTAAAAGAAATGAATCTATTATTTTGATACTTAACCTCTCATGGATAGGAATTCTTCTATTAGAATTATTCTCAAATTAGATTCTAAATATAATTTTTAAATTCATCAAATGGATTTTAAAACAACATTCATAAATTGTGAATTAAATGAAAAAAAATATGTGTAACAACCAAAAGGAATTATAGTCCCTAGAAAATAAAATAAGGTTTACAAATTGGTTTAGTCCCTATATGGTTCAAATCAATCCCCAAAGAGATAGCATGAGAAATTTAATGAATAAACTTTATAAAATGGATTTGTGGTTCTATAAATTGATAAATGTGTTTATATTAGGTTTCATAATAACCGTAGTGTTATTATTTTTCTATATATTTCTGACATGATAATTTTTGGAAATTATATGAATCAAGTAAATGAGGCTAAGTCTGTTTTATCTAGAAACTTTGATATGAAATACTTAGGTGAAGAAAATTTTATTTTGGGAATAAAAAATATTAGAAATAAGAGTTTTCTTTTTCTTTTTTATCTCATTATATTGAAAAGGACTTAATTAGGTTTAAATAATTTGATTGTTTTCTAGTTTCTACCCCATATGATTTTGGGAGTAAGATTCTACCAAATCTTGGTAGGGAAGTCGCTCTCATAGAATGTACAAGGGTTATCAGGTATTTTATGTATGTCATGAAAATCAAAAGAACTATTATTCCACATGTTATTTGATAGTTGATCATGTAAACAAGTGATATATGTTATTCGCAATGGTATATGGTTAAAATATTACTCAAATATATTAATGGTAATATGGATTATTGTATATATTATAATAGAAACCCAAGGGTGTTGGAAGGATTTTATGATGCAAGTTGGATTTCTAATCTATAGGATCACTCTCCTAATAGTGGTTAGATTTTAACACTTAGATGTGGATAATTATCTTATAGATCAATGAAAAAAACTTGTATAATGAACTCTACAATGGATTTTGAGTTTGTTTATTTAGTAGATAATGGAAAATAAGTTGAATGACCAAGATATTTTTTATCAAATTTGTCTCTAGTTTATACACATTGTGATAGTCAAGCAATTATGGATAGGTAATATAGCAATAATTATAATGGAAAATTGAGACACATTGATCTTAAACATTTCTTTGTGAGGTAGTTGATACAATATGGTATCATGACTATGGAATTTGTTAGATTAATCCATAATTTGGAAAATATACTAATAAATGGACTTTCAAGGGTGTTTATGTAAAAAAATTAGGGATGGGTTTAAATTCCTTGTCAAAAATTCACTAATGATGGGGCCTCGACTTTACATGTGATAAATAAACATGTATAAGTTCAATGTAAATTATCATAATTCTTCTCCTGATGGTGCTATTCATATGGTTTCGATATGGTTGTCAGAACTGATCCCTGTTCCAGAGTAGGGAGCTCATCTCCCCTCTCCCCTACCTTTTCAGGCCCCTCCTCAATAGTTCATCCCATTTATGTAAATATTTCATTATTCCCTAAGTTCATAAACCTATTTGAGGTAACTACTTCACTTTTGATCACTCTATACAGGTTCTCAAAAGTTTCATACCTCCTTTACTTCTCCTTGATAGCTTGATTCAACCACCAGTATCCCTTCATTGATGTGTTTGAATGGTTCATCAATAAATATTGGGGTCTATAGAAACATGTTGTAGTGGGATTATTAGATTATCAAAAACATTCTCATATGGTTTGATGATAAATATGATTTGATTATCACTTGGTCTAATGATCCTCATATATTTAATTTGGTATTATTCTATCTTATCAAATGGTCCTTTTATTTCCATATGAATCATGATGTGACCTCTTTAGTGATATGGGTTTTTCTTCTTGGGCTTCCACTCCCATTTAAAAACCCATAAATCCTCAAGATGATCAGAACCTACTTTTTCATTATCTATGTTCTGAATTTAGAACTAAATCTATGTGCCCCCATATTACCCCATGTATATCTATGGAGATAGATGTTTTGAATCCTCGATAACAGTTTTTCTATACTGAAATTAAAGTTCAGTATTAAGAAAAAACCATATCTTTTATACAATTTATTTTGTGGTTTATTACACAAAGACAAATATAATATAATCCTTAAAGGTCAAGAGGCCTAGTGTCTTTGGGAAATTAGATACACAGAAAAATAACTTAAAACATGGATACAACGAAATTATTTAAAACTCATTAAAATTATTTTAAAATTCCATCACTCTTCTAAAACTATACAGGATAACCAAGATATGTACATAATAAAGGGGTGAACTATAAATCCTAGTAAGTTAATAGTAAAATCATAACATGATGGAAGTAATACATGTGATTCAATAGTCATATCAAGGTGACATGAAAGGGGTGATAATAATAAACATGAACATTGAAGCATGATAACGTCATGGAAAAATAGTAATGTGGAAAAAATATAAAACATGACATTATAAGCATAATTCAAGGCTAGTCGTCAAGACACCATAACATAGTGTGATTAGGATAAAATCTTGTGCATAGTACATGGTATCTCATGAGATAAAAACATTACCCAATGCATTGGAGGGATATATATATTTGGGACCACCCATCACATTCATATTATGTACATGCATTTGTGTTCCACATAAATTATACAACATAAAAAATATCTTCCATCACTTTTAATCCCATTATTAAGGAGTCTAGATTATATACATGGGAGTCCCAATAAATGAAGGATATTTACATTTAGGTGAATACCCTTGAGTGTAAATGGGGATGGATAATCACAATACAAATGTTTGGCATATAAAATCATGAGACAATTTTGATAGCATAACTAGTGTACATAAAGGTTTATAGAAGGGTTTAATGGGAGTTAAAGTTAGTATCTAAATGTAGTGTACTCTATGTGTAGTCTTGGATATTGGAAAATATATGGTATAAGTTTTATTGAGAACTCAACCTCTTATTTTGGAGGAAGACTGGGAAATTATATAGGAAACACATCGGCATATTCCCTCACTATGGGAATGTCATCAAGGATGATTTTTTCCTTAGTCTCAATTATTTGAGAAAGATACATATACTTATTACTAGAATAACTTTTGAATTGTGAGTTGAATCAAATTATTCTAAAGGGGTATCATAAGTTTGAGTGGGAATTTCAGCCCGAAAATATAGATAGTGGGAATTTATATACTTGGAATCAAATAATTGCACCATTTATCATTTTCTCATATAGATCAACTTCCATGCTTTGATATGGTTTTTGAATAGTTCTATTAAACATGAATTATATGAAATAATGAATAAAACCATTTCCACATAGAACAATTGATGTTCATGAATATATAACATGTGTGCCATTCACTATTTGATTCTGATACCAATCATTTACTTCATCCTAAATAGATTTATGGATGATAATTTTCAAACTTTTAAACATATAAATGGAGAATTAGGGATGATAATTTTTAAAATATTAAACACATAAAAGGTAAACCATGGATGTTGAAGGGATATGTAACCATCCAAGATCCACACTTCCAGATCTATTTCTAAATACATAAACTTTACAAATGTGAACCAATTTTCCCATCAAAAACATACAACATCAAAAGAAAATATTGTATTACTTACATACCCAAGGACCTTTTAGGTTTAGAGTTTTAGAGAATTAGGAAAAACTCTTAACAACATGGTTTCATAAACAACTGGTTCATAAAGATCAACATTATCACCCATTGTACCCAGCTTTTCTTATTTCACATTAGATCATAAACATCATCCATCTAAATTACTTATAGAAAAAATTAATTTAACATATTTCCTCATAACCTGGGAAAAATAAACATAATAAAAAGGTTGAGATTATATTATCAATAAGGTTAAATGTGGGAGATATGTAAGAATAACATAAGGGTCTAAGAACATAATCTTAAAATTTAGAGATCATGCCTTGCATGTCGAAGATCTTATACATGATTCATGGCATAAAGATTCATAGTTCATAAGATATAAATCATAATGGAATAAAATAATATAATCCATGATATCATAATATTTACATAATATATGAAATTATGGCATACACATAAACATGTAATATCATTCCTTATAAGTCAAGTCTCATTGTAAAAACTTATCAAGATGCTTAATGGGGGATGCACCTACTGGGTGGGACACACCACCATCCCCAGTCACAGTCATTTCCTTATAGTGTAACAGGTTTCCCCTTCTTCCCATAACGGATCAATCCTATCAACTTTTTCCCTATCATTATCTAATGAGATATAAATATTTACCTAATGCATTGGAGGGAGATATAGGTCTCACCCATCACATAATGAAAAACATACATATGTGTGACACAAGAACATATCATTCATCATAAAATAAACTAAACATATAAATATTAAGCATATTATCCTTGAATAATAACCCTATTAAATGATAAGTAACATCAAATAATGTTATCTTAAATGGAAAATGGTTTTTAAAGATCATTTGAAATAATTATTGAGTAAAATATCATTTATACTTTAAAAAAACTTTTTAAATCATAAAACATTTGAAAACCTTTTTCATTGAAAATGAACGTGATAACTTATAAAGGAATATTTTAAAACCATTTTGAATATTTTTTAAAATCCTTTTCCTTGAAATTCTTAAAATATTATTTAAAAACATTTTTGAAAAAAAAAATTAGAGAACATTATTTTGAAGAAACACAGATTTTTGACTGAAGAGGGAATAAAATTACGTGAAACTTATAATATCATGAAAATAATGAGATGCATGATAAAACATGTCAAATATAAGTATATACACCTCATAAAATAATATAGTTGTATCACATAACATGTGTCTCAAATAAGGAAAGTTGAGACAAAATTACCTTACCAATTTGGTAACTTTTGAACAGTAAACCCCATGAAATAGTTATTGTCAAATAGATATGTAAATACCCATAAATTTAATGATAAATATCATATATTAAATTCATGGATATTATATATGCCACGTAAAATAAACTAGTGGTGAATATTGTATAAGTCTCGCAGAAATAAAAGTGAGACTAGAAATCCCCTTACTACTAGACTAACTTTTGAATTGTGACCCCTGTGAAATAGTAAAATAAATTAAAACTCTGAATATCATGAAATAAATTAAATTAATTATATAAAATTTAATAATTTATTATATACACCACACAATAATAATAAATAGTGAGAATAGTATATATCTCACATAAATAAAAGTGAGACGAGAAAACCCTTACCTTAAGTCATGAATTTCTTCGTAAATGTTCAAACCACCTGTATAATAATTATAAGTTTATTATACATCTACAAAAGAACCATATTATTATATATAAAAACATATATGACTTTATTATGACTTTATATTACACGTTTATTAATAATTTCATGTTAAAGTTACATTTCGGGTAATAACCGCTTTATTTTTCGTATATGTTTTGATTTGTTATGTTTTTTGTCCTCTTACTTATATAATGATATAAATAATATAAAATATGATATAAATATCATATATATTCAGTATATATATATATAATAATCTATAAAATAAATAAATATGAAAAGTAATGCACCATTCATGGAGATGGTAGGTTATACGTACACATGAACGTTGTTTCCATTTTCTTATCGTATTGAATGAAATAAAGTAAATTAAATATATTTATATATAAATATATATTAAAATTATAGTATAATTATTATTTCATATATATCATATAAATTTACTAAACTCATCCTTAATATATTCCATGTAAAGTTTGAACGAATCACATTTCTTTGAGGAGGCGGTAGTCCACACATCCACAAATGAAGTTATCGTGTTACCACAAAATGGAAAGCATGATGGTATGTGTTATATAATAATTAAAAAAGAATAAATAAATAATATATATAATATATATAATATAAAAACATAAATTACATCATTATTCTCAACCTTTAAAGGTAGAAATGGAAGAACGAATGACATCGGTTCACGAGGTGGTAATCTGTCGTACATATGAATAATGATTGTGTATCCCATTTGATAGAAGTTTGAGTGAGTATAGGTATTAACCATATAATAAAAAAAATACGTATATTTATGATACTAAGGTTATTATATAATAATTTAATAAGAATAATTTATGGGTGTATAATGAAATGAAACAAAAGTGGTTATTGAAGGATGTTACCTCTTCTTTGGGTAACTCCTTTTGGTTTTCACCAAAGGGATACCTTGGTTGGATTTATTCCCAAAGTTAGGCCTCTATAATTATGGGAGGGAATTTTAGAGGATATTTTTTCTGTTTTTTCTGAGCCAAAGTACTTTATCAGTGTGTAGAAAAGAGATGAAGAGGTTCTCTTTTATAAAAGAGGGGAGGGGCACTTTTGGAATTTCTCAGAAAATCAATTAATAATAAATTAAATCTAAATCCAAATACCACAAAAACACAATTAATTAGAATATAAGATATGATAAGGTTTTAATATCATCAAAAAATATATTTTAGATAAATTTTTGTGTTATTTTAAACTTTATTATTTTGATTAACCCTTAGTTAACCTATTTTAATTTTAACTATGGAAATAAATTTTCAATATTAAAATGTTGTAATTTTTTACATATAAAGTTTCAATTGAACCATAAATGGATAATTTATGATATTTTAGACCATATCTAATTCCATTTTTCCTTTTATAATATTTTTTTGAATTCTAAAAAATTTAATAAAATATTATTTTCATAAAATATCATTAGTGTCAATTTTGACACTATTAATTACTTTGTCTTTAAGAAAATTAATGTAGAAAGATAATTTTGAACCAAATCATTTAATACACCCCTAAAATATCATATTAACCTATAAAATTTATGTAGGAGCTTAATTAATTCAAATTATACTTCTTTTAAATTTTATAATATCATTTAATTTATTTTTTTCATTAATTGAATAATTATTTCATCATCATTGTGTAATTATTTATGATAATTATTTATTTACTAAATTAAAAATAAATTTAAATGATGTATATAAACCTTTTATATTTAATAATAATATTTATAGTCAAGCATATCTTCTATTTAACCCCATATTAAAAATATTGCACTTATTAAAAATAAGAGTGACATTTTGTCACTCTCTTTGATTTTAATAATATCTAATTCATTTTCATGGAAAAGTGAAAATTAAATAATTTTATTTCAAACCTTATGTAATAAGGATAGAATTAAATTAATACAATAACATTTTGGAAAGTTTTATGGTAATTTTATAATATTTATAATATTATTTTTACCCTTAATTACCATATTTACCCTTAATCATGTAACAAAATTTTACCAAAGTTAACATTCATATTTTCCAAAAATAAAAGGGACCTATTTACAAAATTTTAAACTTATGATTAAAAATAGTTAATATATTTTTTAAAATTTAATTCACAGAATATGTAGAAATAAACATAAAATTAATTCCACTGATAGGACGAAATAATTGGTTTTTTAAAGTAAAAATGTTCAAAAGTTTGAAATGTTTTTTATATCTAATCTCAATATGAAATTGATTCCAATGACCCAAACTAGATTTATTGATGTATAATTTCACTATTTATACTTTAAAAACAATTTAAAATATAATTTAACTCTATAAATAAATTATATGAAAAGTTGATTTTTAATTAAAATGTAGTATTTTTTATTATTCATCAAAAAATGAAACTTATCAGAAAAATATCAAAAATTCACCATGATAAAATTTTGAAATTAAAATTTCAAAAATGATATTTATTTTTTCAAATATAATTTATAAAATTTTCAAAATTTAGTTTTAGAATAGGTTCATCGTTAAAAGGTGATAAACTGCTTTTAGAAAAATATAAATTTTAAGCATAAAACTGGATTTATTTTTATATCATGTCTATAAAACAATTAGGATGATTTTTAAACATTATATTGAATACATATTTCATTAATATAGTCTAAAAATATTGATTTGTTTATTTATTGGTATAAAACACACTTGTGCACATTTAAATAATTTTTTTAGAAAAACATTTCCTTTTATTTTAAAAAGGGTTTTATTTTACTTTATAATTAATTGGTCACCAAATAATTTATTATATATACATGTATAAACTATATTTTAATAATTCAGTTAATCCTATTCATTCCCTCTATTCTAACGGCTAGGTTATAATCTGTCTTGTTTAAATAATTACAATAATAAAATGTTATTTTGTAGAAACTCGTTGTTGTGTGTAACTCAACCTATGTCGATGTTTCATGTAACACAAGCTTAACTTGGTGTATCATGAAATTAAATCCATCAAAGAATTTTAATCTATTCTAAAAAAGTTCATAAAAACTTAGGTTATTACATTATACCCCCCTTAAAATGGATTTTTCCCTTGAAATTTGTCATTCTGATACAAATAAAATGAGGATAATTATACCTCATAATATACTCGAGTTCCCACATACATAAATTCTTCAAACTAGTAGTTTCTCCACAAAACATTAACTAGGTGGGTGGTCATATTTTTTAGAAATTTTTCTCTAAAATCCATAATTTCTACCAGTTTCTCTTCATAATAAAGATCTTGCTAAAATAGTATGACCTATGAGTTTAGTAAATGTCAAGGATTGAGTATGTACTTCCTAGAAAGGGATAAATGGAAAAAATTATTAATTTGAGAGATTTTTAGTGGTAGCCCCAATCGATAATCTACCATTTTGATACAATCATGAATTTAAAAAGGAAATCATGTCTTTAAATTTTGAAATTGCATTTCAAAAATCAAATGTTGATACTTGAAAATTACTTTATGGGTAACCCACATCATAAATAGGGTTAATAAAACATTCACTTAATAAGTGGGAAAGTTAAATGTGAAGGTAACCACTAAATTAGTCTTCTAAATGGGATAACATTATCGAAAAGTGAAAACCTAGACATGAAAGATAAATCTAACTATCAAATTCTGATAGAGAGTGATAGAAAACAATGTCATAATAAAGTTAACCATAAAAAAACCATTAATTTGTGATCATTAAAAAGACCATTTATTTCTTAGAAAGAAAAGTAAATGGATAAATTTTTTTTCCAATATCCTTTTCCTAGATTTAAGGAATTATTTTACTACATATAGTAAGAACATAAGGAAATATACTTTCTTTAAAAGTAGAGTTTTATCCTTAATAAATTTCAACCACAAACTCATATTTTTCTCTAATGATGACTATTCAAGATGATTTTTTTCATGACTAAAGCATAAATATTATCTTTTACGGATCACAGAATCCCAAAAACGTTTATAACAATATATTCTCCCTTTCTTTAGGCATTTATCCAAACTAAAATAGTTAGTACAAGATAAGATAATTCTCTAAAAATAATAATCCATTATATTAGTAATACCCAAAGTTCAAAGTTGATCATTAAATAAATAACTACTATAAAAATTATTCAATAGTAATATTAAAACCTAAAAATTCATAACGATTTAATCCCATTATATTCTAAGATAAATTTTAACATTTATCTCCAAATAACATTAATCACTCTTAATGTCTCATACCATAAAGTAATTTTCATAATAATCTTCAATGTATGATAAACATTTATATAAATAAATGAAATAACCATAAATCCACAATAAAAACATATATTCCTCTAAAAGACAATTCAGCCTTTATTCCCCAAATAATATCCCATAATATTATATAAGATTTTACAAAATAGAAAACTTCTTCCAAAATAACATTAACCACTTAACCAAAAAATCAATATCTAAACTCATGGTTATCTATATGATAAAACATATATTCCCAAAACTCAATTGATTATACATCCATTAAATTTTTTAACTAAAGAAAATTCCATACTAATCGAGGCTTCACATAGACTAGTGGTAGGTGATGCACCCTTATCACCCATTAGTTGTGGGCTCAATCCCCATGACCTTTCTGGATGTGATGGGTTGTCACTCATCCTATGGATTTTCCTTTTTTTAAAACTATATTAATATAATACTTATAAAATTTAAGAAACATGATAAACATCCTAAAAATAACATTAACATTTTCAGCATTAGATAAATGTTTTAACTTCAAAGGTTATCTCATACCTTTAATTGGTGAGGACTCTCTAAGTGCATCCACGAGACCCAGGTTTGATTTTAGGAGGAGTCATAATTTTGGGCACTATAGCAGTACTATAGTAGTATTGTAGTAGGCTCTGTAGAAAGCACCATATCAGGTGTTGTTCAGTACTGTAATAGCTGAAACTATTCACCTTTGGGCCGCTAGTTTGGGATTGGAGTCCTTAAGGCCTTCAGGCCACCTAGGCCTTCGGGTAAGTTAAGATTTTGGGCCACCTTAAGTCATTTGTGCCACCTCAAGGCCTTCAGGCCACCTGATGTATAGATGCTACGAGACAGATTCTACAAGGAACAAGCCCTAGAAGAGGATTCAGAGCAAGGTGAATTCACTAGAGCAGAGCTAGAAGATTTTTAATAATAAGAGGGTATGGAATTTTTCATCGGTACCAGGATTTTGCACCTCTACATAGGACATCTAGTTGTAAATCCTTACAAAGGTGGAGAGCTAATCACGATACAAATGTTGGGAGGGTAAGTTTCAAGTATTCATAGTCTGTAATGAATGGATTCCTTAAGAACTTCGGGTCCTATAATGTCAAGGGTTCCCCTTCAACCATTAAAAGGGAGATTATCAAAAATGAATAAAAAAAATTAAGGATTTCAGTCCATTTAGGTCATACCTTTCATCTTGCATCTCAAAATGTAATAACTCATAATTGCCTCAATAATAAATGTCTCCAAAAATATCATTAGTGAACTTAAAATTTCATAACTTAAATCCTCAAAAGGGGTGTCTAAGAATCTAAAAATATGATCTTATATACCCATGATGGTATATATAACTCTTAAGAAAACTTCTCATGAAAACATCCTAATCTAAAAAGTTATATAAACCATGCTCTAATACCAAATGTAATAGTCCAAGATCCATATTTCCAGATCTTCTACTAAAGACATATACTTTACAAATGTGACCCAAATTTTTCCATCAAAAACATACAATGTCAAAATAAATTATTGGATCACTTACATACCCAAGAACCTTTTAGGTTTAGAGTTTTAGAGAATTAGGAAAAACTATTAACAACATAGGTTCATAAAGATCAATATTATCTCCCATTATACCCATATTTTTTTATTTCACATTAGGTCATCAACATCATCCATGTGAAATCCTTCAAGATAAAATTCATTCAACATCTTTCTTCATAACATGGGAAAAGAAACATAAGAAAAAGGGTGATATCAGATGCTCAGTAAGGGTAAACATGGGATATATGTAAGAATAACATAAGGTTATGAGAACATAAGAATAAATTTTAGAGATCATACCCTACATGTCAAAGATATTATACATGATTCATAGAATAAATATTGGTAGTTCATAATACATAAATCATAAGGTAATCAAAGAACATAATCCATGATATCATAACATTAACATAAGACATGAAATTGTTGCATACACATAAACATGTAATATCATTCCCTGTAAGTCAAGGCTCATTGAAAAAACTTATCAGGATACTTCATGGGGGTTTCACCTACTAGGAGGGACACAAAAACATCCCTAGTCACATTCGTTTAATTACAGTGGATTGGTTTTCCCCTTCTTCCCATAGTGGATCAAGCCTATAGACTTGTTTCTTATCATTGTCTCGTGAGATATAAACCTTTACCCAATGCATTAGAGATAGATATAGGTCCCACATATCACATAATTAAAACCATACATATGTGTTCCAAAAGAAAATAAATCATTAGTCATAAACATAAAATAACCATAGAAATATTAAGTATAGTATCCTTGAATCATAACCCTAGTAAATCATAAGTAACATCAAATAATGTTATCTTAAATATAAAATGGTTTTGAAATATCATTTGAAATAATTCTTGATGAAAATATCATTTCCACTTTAAAAAAACACTTTTTAAAACATAAAACATTTAGAAAACCTTTTTAATTGAAAATGACCATGAAAAATTATAAAGGAATAGTTTAAAACCATTTTAAACATCTTTGAAATCTTTTTCCTTGAAAATTCTAAAAATATCATTTTAAAATATTTTTGAAAACATTTTTAGAAAACATTATTTTGAAAGAACATGAATTTCCAACCGAAGAGGGAATAAAATTACAAGAAACTTATAAAATAATGAAAATAATTATATTCATGATACAAAATGTCAAAGAGAAATATATACATCTCATAAAATAATATAGGTTCATAACATAACATGTGTCTCAAAGAAGGAAAATTGAGAAAAAATTACTTTACTGATTTGGTAGCTTTTGAATTGTAAAACCCATTAAATAGATATCATAAAATGGATATGTAAATACCCATAAATTTAATGATAAATATCATAGATTACATTCAGGGGTAGTATATACATCACACAAAATAAAAAGGTGGTGAATATTGTATAAGTCTCACAGAAATAAAAGTGAGACTAGAAATCACCTTACTATTAGAGTAACTTTTAAATTGTGAGCCCCATGAAATGGTAACATCAATTGAAACTTTTAATATCATTAAATAAATTAAATTCTTGATATAAAAATTCATAATTCAGTATATATACTACACAACAAGAATAAGTTATGAATATAGCATATATCACATAGAAATAAAAGTGAGACGAGAAAACTCTTACCTTAAGTCTTGGATTTCTTCGTACACATTAAAATATCATTTATAATAAGTATAGGTTTATTTTATATCTTAAAAAGAACCATATTATTATATATAATACCATATATGATTTGATTATGAATTTATATTACCTATTTATTAACAATTTCATGTTAAAATTACGTTTCAGGTAATAAACGTTTTGTTTTTCGTATATGTTTTGATTTGTTATATTTTTTATATTATTACTTATATAATGATATATATAATGTAATAAATGATATAAATATCATATATATTCAATATATATTTATTTATAATAATCTATAAAATATATAAATATGAAATGTAGTACACTGTTCATGGAGACAGTAGGTCGTACGTATAGATGAACGTTGTTTCTGTTTTCTTATCGTATTGAATGGAATAAATTAAATTACATGTATATATATATATATATTAACATTCCAGTATAATTATTATTTCATATATATCATATAATTTTACTAAACTCATCCTTAATATGTTCCATGTAAAGTGTGAATGTATCACATCACTTTGAGGAGGCGGTAGTCCACACGTCCACAAACGAAGTTATCGTATTCCGAAAAAATGGAAATAAAGAAGGTATGTGTTATAAAATAATTTAATAATCATAAATACATAATAAATATAATATATATAATATAAAAATATAAATTAAATCATTATTCCTAACCTTGAAAGGTGGCAATGGAAGAACGAACGACGTTGGTTTGCGAGGTGGTAGTCCGTCGTACACACGAATGATGATTGTGTATCCCATTTGATGGAAGCATGTGTGAGTGTAGTTCATAACATTATCATAAAAAAATATCAGTATATTTATATTAATTATGTTATTATATAATCATGGAATAATAATAATTTATGGGGTAGAGAATGAAATGAAACAAAAGTGATTGTTGAACGATGTTACCTCTTCTTTGGGTAACTCCTTTTGGTTTTCACCAAAGGGATTCCTTGGTTTGATTTCTACCCAAAGTGAAGAATATATAGTGAATTTATGAAATTTGAGAGTATATTTGGGCAGTTTTTAACTGATAAAAAGGTATTTATAGGTTACAAAAGAGAAGAAGAGGTTCCCTTTTATAAGAAAGGAGAGGGTCACTTTTGAAATTTTTCAAAAGATTAATTTATAATAAATTCAATATAAATCCAAATACCTCCAAAATAAAATTGGTTGTAATATCATAAACCAATATATTTTATACAAGTTTTGGTGTTATTTTAGACCTTATCATTTGGATTAACCCTTAGTTAATTTATTTTAATTTTAACTATGGTTACAACTTTTCAATATTAAAAGGTTGTAATTTTTTACATATAGAGTCAATTGAATCATAAATGAAAAATTTATGATATTTTCGACCTCACATTATCCCCTTAGTTCTTATATAATATTTTTATTATTTATAAATAATTTAATAAAATATTATTTTCATAAAATATCATTAGTTTCGAATTTTTCACTATTCGTTATTTTGACATTTAGAAAATCAATACAGCAAGATAAATTGAAAAAAAATAATTTAACACACCCTTAAAATATCATATTCGCCTATAAAATTAATTTAGGGCCTTAATTAATTCAAATTATGTTTCATTTAATATTTCTAATATCATTTAATTGATTTTTCATTAATTGAATAATTGTTGCATCATCATTGTGTAATTATTTATGATAATTATTTATTCACTAAAAATTAAAAATTAATTTCAATGATGGAGATAAACATTTTATATTTCATAATAATATTTATAGTCAAGAATATATTCTATTTAACCCCATATTAAAAATATTATACTTATTAAAAGCAAGAGTGTGACATTTTGTCACTCTCTTTGATTTTAATAATATTTAAGTCATTTTCATGGAAAATTGTCCATTAAATAATTCTATTTAGAACCTTATGTGATAAGGGTATAATTAAATTCATCAAATAACATTTGGGAAAGTTTTAGGGTAATTTTATAATATTTATAATATTATTTTTACCCTTAATTACCTTATTTACCCTTAATTGTGGTAACAAAATCTTACCAAAGTTACTATTAATATGTTTCAAAAATAAAAGGGATCTATTTACTAAATTTGAAACTTTTTATTTAAAATATGGAATTCATTTTTCAAAATTAAATTCATAGAAAATGTAGAAATTAATTTAAAATTAATTCCACTGATGGGACGAAACAACGGGTTTTTAAAGTAAAAATGTTCAAAAGTTTGAAATGTTTTTTAAATATAATTGAAATATTAAATTGATTAAAATAACACAAAATGGATTTATTTATGTATAATTGAACTATTTATACTTTAAAACTAAATTAAAATATAATTTTACTATGTAAATAAATTAGATGAAAAGTTGGTTTTTAATTAAAATGTAAGCACATGAGCCTCAGCCCGATTAGTGAGGACTCAACAAGTGAATCCAAGAGCCTTGAGTTCAAATCTGTGTGGATAAATATTATTGGGTTACTATAGAATTATTGTAGCAGTCATTGTAGGAGTCATGGTAGCAGGTACCGTAGCAGGTATTGTTCGATACTGTGGTAGCCGGAACTATTCATCCATTTGGGCCTCCGGGCCACCGGTTTGGTCCTCAGGTCCTGTAAGGCTTTTGGTCCACCCAAGTCATTCAGGCCAGTTGTATCTCAAGTCATTTAGTCCACATCAAGGCCTTCGAGCCACCTCAAGGCCTTTGGGCCACATGAATATGCAGACGTACCAGGCAGACTACAAGGGACAAAGGCTCCAAATGAGGATCCAGAGTAGACGGATTCACCAGAACAGAGCTAACCAGATTGGAAGAACGAGAGGGTATGTCTTTTCCATAAGTACCGATCCTATTCAACTCTGCACATTATAGCTAGCCTACCATCCCTACGAAGGTGGAGTGATGATTCATGACATGTGTTGGGAGGAGTAGTTCCAAGTTATCTTTTATGGGTGATTCCCTCTAAGACCTATGGGTCATGTAATTGTATCTAAGACTTTGGTCTTTTTAAGGGTTCCACATAACCCCATTTAAGTCGTATTATCAAAAATAATAAAAATGAAGGCCTTTGGGCCATTCAGTTAGAAAAAAAATAGAATTAAAATGCAATATTTTTCATTATTCATTAAAAAATGAAACTTATCAGAAAAAAAAATTAAAATTCAACCTGAGCTAATTTTGACATTCCAATTTCAAAAATGAAGTTTATTTTTTCAAATAGAATTTATAAAAGTACCAAAATTTAGTTTTAGAATAGGTTCACCATTAAAAGGTGATAAAATTTCTTTTAGAAAAATACAGTTTTTAAGCATAAAACTGGATTTATTTTTATATCATGTATTGAAAACACATATGATGAGTTTTAAAAATTATATTGAATATAGATTTCATTAATATAATCCAAAAATATTTATTTGTTTATTTATTGGTATAAAACACAGTTGTGCATGTTGAAATAATTTTTTCAGAAAAACATTTGATTTTATTTTAAGAAGGGTTTTATTTTCATTTATAATTAATCGGTCACCAAATAATTTATTATATAAAAATTTATAAAACATATATTTTTATAATTCAGTTAATCATGTTCATTCTCACTATTCTAACATCTTGGTTATAATCTATCTTATTTAAATAATTACAATAATAAAATGTCATTTCATAGAAACTCAATATTGCGTGTAACGCAAGTTATGTCGGTGTTGCATATAGTGCAAGCTTAACTTGGTGTAGTGTGAAATGAAATCCATAAAATAAGTTTAATTTATTCTAAAAAAAATCATAAAAACTCAGGGTGTTGTAGTATATCTCATGAATGACATAAATTCTCTATCCTATTAATTTATAGGTTTCAATCTAAGTTATCCATGGTCTATTTCCTAACATAAAGTTTTATGGACATTTTTTTCACTTTATAATGGTCCATAAAAATATTTAAAATTTACCAAATAATATCCTTAAATAGTATCAAACAATGTGTGTGGTAAGGAATCTTTGTCATGTAATAGGTGACGATTGAGTTAATACACAATACACCCTTTTTAGGGTTATTACCCCTAGGTAAAATTGTGTTAGAGCCACATAAACTTGTAGTAACTAGATAGGGATTTTGTTGCTAGGAAACAACTTAATATATACTTTACCAAAATTTAGGGTTTTTTCCTATGTTTAGTTTTATCCCTAAGGCTTTCAGTAAGTTTTTCTAATCCTAATCCCCAAAAATATATAAACCTTTCCTTTGATACCAATTATGACAACACATATCTTTTATACACTTTATTTAATGATTTATTACATAAAGACACACATAATAGAATCCATGGAGATTGAGAGTCCTAGTGTCTTTTTAAAATTATATATATAGAACAATAATTTAAAATAGTTATATAGTAAAATTATTTAAAACTTCTTAACATGCTTTTAAAATTTCATCGATCTTCTAAAACTGCATGGGATAACTTGAGGACATACATAAGAAAGTGGTGAGAGATAAATCCCAATAAGGGAATATTAAAATCATAACATGATGTAATAAATACATGTGATTCAAGAGGCATATCAAGGTGACATAAAAGGGTTAAGAGTCATAAACATGAAATTCAAATCCATATAGCATCAAGGAAACATAGGAATGTGGCAATAACATAAAACATCACATCGTAAGTATAAGTAAATATTAAACACCTAGACATAAAAACATAGTGTTCTTAGGATAACCTCTCATTCATAATACATGGTATCTAATGTGATTAAAACATTTCTCAATTCATTATATTACTATATAATTTCAGGCCCACCTGTCACATTCATATTATGTACTTTCATTTGTGTGGAACATAGATCATACAACATAAGAATTTTTTCATCACTTTTAATATTGAAATTAAGTATTGTGGGTTATATACATGAGAATCCCCAATCATTGAAGGATATTTACATCTAGGTTAATACCATTTAGTAGAAATGGGGATGGGTAATCATAATACAAATGTTTATCATGGAAAATCACAGGATAATTTCTACAGCATAAATAGTGTACATAAAGGTTCACGGAAGGGTTTAATGAGAGTGAAAGGTGGTCTCTCGTTACTTGGGAATCATAATAAAAGTAAATGGATGTGTAAAAAACACATTACAACATAAATAATTAGAAATCAAAAGGTGTAGTACAAATAAATTACTTGAATAAAAAGGAAGAGCATATAATCCCTTACTTGAGTATAGTAACTGCTTAGGTAAAGGTTATAAAAATAGGGTATAAATAATATCACATTATTATAACATAAATTTTATATTGAATTGATATTTATAAAATCATAAAAACATAATAAATTGATATTCAAAATGATAAATACAAAGAAGGTGCTTGAATGGAAAATAAGAGAGAGAGATCTCTTACCTTGATATGGAGCTTCTAAAAGATTGGGAGGGTCTTCTTAAGAGCTTAGGAACACCTTAAGAGAGATTTAGAGAGGTATAGAGAGATTAAATTCATTATCAATGAGTTTTTAATGAATATGAGTGGGATTTCGGGTGGGTATTTATAGAAAAAGAGTGGGGAATACTTTATTAATTTATAAACTTTGGTTTTGGACTCTATAATAAAATGATCAAAACTAAAAAAACTTATCATAGTTTATGCCCATGGTTTCTATAAAATAAGAGTGGTTTTAAATATTTTATAATAATAAGAACTGAACATATTAAAATAATATCATTGGTGATGTGGAAGTAATTCATTTTCATAAAGAATTGATTTTAAAACCTAAAAATATAATATAGGTTTTGGAGGTTCCATTAAATTTTTATAAAATTAAAAAAAATAACTTAAAAACACATTATTTTAAATTTTAAATCTATATTTGGCTGTGGATTTCATTTATAACATTTATTACATCACTTTTAGGCTATTATGATGTTATAATATAGACTGTATATTTATACTATATTTAAATTTTACCCAAAAATTCGGTTGTCTCAGAAAATTATGAAAAAATCACCATTGGCTAATTTTGATGTGTGGATTTAAAAAATAATATTTATTTTACCAAAATAATTTTCTAAATATTATTATCTTCACTTTTAATAAAAATATGCATTTACTGTAAAATACTAGTTTTTACAACACTAATAATGTTTTGACCCCTATAAAAATTACTTTGGACTTCATTAAATTAAATTTTTATTTATATTTAATTAAATATTATTTAATAATAAATTTTTATTAAAATAAATTTTATTTGAAAAATTTATTGAATTTATTAGAAGAGTGTCTTAATTGAAACTATATATTTCCCAAAAATATAATTTTTATTTCTTCATATCAAAATCTAATTTTTATAAAATTCATTATATAATCATTTATAAAGTAATAATAAAAGGAGATAAATATAATCATTATTTTATTAAAAATTCATATTGTTAGGATCTAGATACATAATCCCTTATTACACCATTTTTCATCATAAGGGTGAGGTGTGTGATGATGACACTTTCTTAAGGTGGTTCGGTGAACATGGTTTGGACCGTGATCTCGATAAACTTGAAATTATCCCATAAACAGTTTTTCTCATGTTTCAATTGTTGAATCTCAGTTTGGGCTTGGTCAAGGGAAAATCCCAATGATTCCATATCCCTAATAAACTCTAATAAATGGGCTTCATAGGGTATAATACTACTGGTCGAGGCCATCGCTCCATCTGTCTATATCAATTGGATTTTTTCATAACCCTTAATATATACTAATATAACAATTATTATAAAATGACTATATTATCAACATTTATGATGCTTAATGTTCTATTGAATCTAAGAGGATATATTTTATAATGGTCTAAAATATAAAAAGTAGTGCATGTGTTTTCTATAACTACATTGCTTAATAAGGTATTTATTCATTTAAAAACTAATTTCATTTATAAAAGTTTGGGTCATTACAATTATAGGCATAAGAAGGAGGTTTATTATGAATCTTGGTCTGAATTCTATCATCTTTGTAATCGATATGGGCATGCATTCCAAAGGTATCATCATAGCAGGAACTCCATTTTGGTAGGTATCATTGATAGGCTCATTAATGTGACCTTAGAATTCCTAGATGAAGCCACTAACATGAATGATTTAGAAGATAGATCATTCAAAATGTTTTTAACTGGGACCAATAGAAAGATATTTTATAAGGATCTCACGGATACCATTCAGAATGGAGTTCCTCGGGTAGGTTGAACACTCCATGTTTTAGCTGGAGTTTCATCCTATATTAAAGAATAACATTAAAGGCCAAATCAGCTTAGCCCCTAAGTTATTGAAGATCTTTTATCCCCTAGAGAGCAGTCTCAACATGGATCAGATGCTATTGTGAAGGATTATATAGCGATATCCATGATGCTCTAGGAGGTATTAGAGGAATGAAATATTGATCGAATTATGCATGCTAGGATGTTCAGTTTTCATTTAGAGGAGAAAGCCCCAGCTATAAAGTTTTTGTTACTTCAAGAACAAACTGATATTCCAGTGCAGGTTGGGTCTAGAGGTTCGGCTACTTTTCCCTTGCTTCCTATGGCTAGGGTGGAAGGTAATTTTATTCCCTTGAGAAGGCAGAGTAAAAATTATGTTTATCATATTCATTAACTTTGAAACTATTTTTTGAATCTAAAGGAGAAATACAGATATCAATACAACAGGGATTTATAGATTGTGGATAATGGGAAAAATTGGCATCTAATCTAGGGATTCTATGAGAATTGATTCTGGATTTGAGGTAGGCCAAGAATGGTGGATTTTATACACTAATAATTGACTCCTATCTTAAGTATTTTTTAGATGAGGATACCCCATCTTTGGATCCATCTAAAGTTAAAGAATAAAATTAGGTAGAAAAACATTTTCATTGTATAAATAATGAAGTGAAGAAAGGATATTATGATATGGTAAATTAGCTATGGGAATAAAATAAAAAAGTGCAAGGATTATCCCCCTTTCCTAAGACTATGGTGACAAGGTCGGTTGTTAAGGTGACTATATCCAAGGAAGTGGTTCTAACCTTCTATAAGGATGTCAAAGAGGCAAGGTAATCTAGCTGAAATTATTTTCTAGAATCCTCTTCTTCTCGTGTTCAAAATCATTCTATAACCTAGGAGGTGAGTACCAAACTTCTGAATAAGGATTCCAAGGAAATAAGTGGTGCTAAGGGTTCTCTATTACAAATTTAGTATGAAGGGGGGAAGAAATCGAGGATGAGGAAAAGGGTTGAACCCACACCTTCCGTTGAATTACTCCTTTATTCCAAAGAGGAGTTTTTGGAAGAGTTATATAATGTAAATTCCTTGGGATAAGACTATGACAAAATATGTGAAATGGATTTAAAAAATAAAACCAACAAATAACAAGGGGCATGGATTGATAATTATGATCATATCTTACTTTGTATCTTTAATGAATGGATATAGACATAGAGTACTATATCAATACATGGGACCATATGACCTCCTTTTTTGAAGACCTTATATAAAAGGATCCATAGTGGAACAAATTAACTATTGATTAAAGCCTCCTAAGAATACATGGTACCAATACTTTAAAAAAAATTGGAATGGTTCAATAGTTCTTTTTAATGTCTAATTTTTTTTAGTTGTTTGAATGTTGGGTTCCCACTAAACCCTTAAAAGTGATTCCCATGATATAAAAAAAAGTTAGATGTTATAAGTTATGTAAGAAATTTTTTCATATGTATGAAGGAAACACCAAAGGTATGTTACATACTAGGAAAAATATTTTTTGGTGCCCATGATTAAAGGATGAGTCTATAACCCTTAATAAACCAAGAAAATAAAATATGTTTTGAAACATGGGGACACTTTTTTGGTTCAACTATGTTAATATAGGAGTGGTGTCTCTCCAAAGAGCTTATGAATTTGGATCTCAAATATTCATGAAAGGATAAGTGACACATGGTTATAATGGTATCTAGTAATAAATGAATAATTATGTAATTTGAATGGGCTTGTTTAGGATGATCCCATCTTATAACAAGAGCTATATATTCAAATCTATTGTCCACATATTTCTCTATTCAATTTTTATTTGACTCTATTATATAAGGGTTGAAATAAATAGATATATTTCTTTATGAAAGTTATTTCCAAGATAATAAAATTCTTTATTTTAAAAATTGTGTTTTAAATGTTTTAAAATGGTGGGGTTTGTTGGATTTTTAAAGTGTTTTAAAATATTTAAATTGTTTTATTTTTGGGTTTTTTAAAGAGGAATTATTTTTGGAATCTCACATTGAAAAGTGGATTGGAATGAGGTAAATTTATTAAAAGGAACACTTTTATGATTATTTAAAATGATAAAGTCTTTAGGAATATTTCTTTGGGGGCAGTGTGCCACACCATTTTCACGCATGCGGTTGCGCAATGTGGCCTTTGATGGTTCACTTTTCACTTCACATGCCAAATAAGTGCATAGAGGTGCCTTAATATTTCTCAATGGATTAGTAGGTCACATTGTCTTAAGCCCAAAATCAAATGGGTATGTCTAGTGATTCTACCTCCAAATCCTTTTTTATTTTCAAAATATCCATGTTATGGAGAAGTGAGAACCATTACAAATTCCCACATACATAATTGAAACCATCCTAGAATCCACATAAAAAATTCAAAATATCCCAAAAACCACATTCAAAATTTAAAATTCCAATAGAAGCACACCTTGATCCCTTCACCTTGCACAAAACAAGGCCACATGCCGCTCGGGCCATCTTCATCACTGCTGTTGTAAATTGACACCATCTTCACCGGAAGCTTACACCACACCAGTAACACCAAAACATCACCGAAGTCATTCCAAGGCTACATCATTGCATCATCACTATCGAACTTCTGTTGCAGAACCAAAACCAAGCCTATCATCGCATCATCACATTGCTAGATTGACATCACCATCTGATCATCACCAGGAGAACCAGAGAAGACCATCCGCCAGAGAACGAATGCTAACGAAACCACCATGACACTGGTAACCTCTCAAAATCACGACCCAAGGCACCATGAACACCACCATGCAGATCTGAATTAAAGAGATAGGTGGAGATATGGAGAAAAAGTAGATAAACAAGCAGATGAAAGATGTTCAAAATGACGATGAGACTCATTGGGAATAGTCATCTCCAAGAGACATGCCCCACTGTAGAAACCACCATCAAAGAAGAAATGAAACAACATAGGGGAAACCATGGGGTTGAATCCCTAAAAGAAAAGGAAATAATATGATGAGAAGACCTACGACTGCCAAACCATTAATCCCAAAACCTCTAAGTATCTATCACTCTAGATCTGACCTAGAGAGGAACGGTGAAACGTGAGGTCAGAGCAAGGTTGAGGTGGCTGGGGAAGAAACCATAGCGCCTTCACTAAAGATAAACTAAAGAGAGGGGCCAAGAGCATACCAACCGTGGGAGAGAGAGAGATCTAGGAGAAGGGCTCATCGGAATTTTTCTAGCAAGGGGGCGAGAGAGAGAAGAGGAGGAATTCTAGAGAGAGATCTCACCACGAGAGGGAAATGGGAGGGAAGGAGCAGAGGCACTAGGAAACCCTAGCATGAGGGGAGGAAACCCTATGTCTAGTGAGTCTACCTAGTTCATCTAAAGAGTATGCTTTGGATCATCAATCAAATTAGGAATGATCTAACATATAGGTTTGTTCACTTATGGGTGCAATTTGGTCCACTTAATTGTTTGGGTGTGATCCAACGACATGATTATAGTTTCTATTGGATGAATTTTATTTTTTCAGTAAGGAATAATTTATTGGTGTTGAAAATTATGTCAATATGTTTTTAGAGATTTGATGGGGGTGTTTCCATGATTAGTGGTAGAGATGTTTGAGGCTACAGTTTGGATATCTCACTTGTACTGACTCGAGAAAAAACAACATTTTACATGTGATGATCGATGAACTATGCTCCATGTTTAAGACAATTGCTGATGATGATGTGTTTTATACCTCATTTTATGGAAGTTGGAAGTTTCCAGCTAGTGGGTAAGTTGGTATTGGATATAAATCGTGATAAGGAAGCTCTTAAAGAAAATGGAGAGCATTGGATGTCATGTTTCATAAGGAAGTTGTTAAAGAAATTAGAGGTTATCCAAGTGAGAATAAATATTATGGATGGTATTTTTTTAGTGTATATGAGTGATTGAGAATGCATTGATATGAGTTGAATAGGTTCTAAGATGGTTTGAGTGAAATAAATAAAATTGGTTAAGTTTGGCTTCACGTAAGGGTAGTCGGCGTAAGGGGATGAGCCACCACACCATATAAGGCGATTCACATAAGGATGGATGGTGTAAAGGGATTATCCACCCCACAAGGGGGTCCATGTAAAGTCGATTCACATATGATTCACCATATAAGGGGATCCATGTAAAGGGATCCGTAATAGATTGAACCATGTAAAGAAATTCAATACTGATTCACCATGTAAAGGGATCCACATATGGAGATTCATGTAGAATGATCCACATATGGAGATTTAGAGTTTGATATTTGCATAAGGGGATTGTTTATACCTATAGCTAGAATTTTTATTTCTATAATTCCAATATCCTAAATATTGATAAAATAAATCCAATCGATGCTCTTTATATTTTCTTCATGGAAATAATATCACAAATTATATTTGCGATTCAAGTTGGGACTTCAACATAAAACCAAAGGTAATGTCAATTCAAGATGGAGTGTTTTTTGAGAATAACCCCATGTTCCAATCCATGGTTCCATGTCACACTGCATTCCCACATACACATATAGAAGAAAATTCAAAAAGAAATTGTGTTGTAGATTTTGTTGAAATGAAGGATGTGATGTTGCCAATATTTCATGAGGAAAGAAATAATGAGTCTTATGGGATTTAAATGATAATGTTGGTTGAGATTAAAATTATTTTGAATGGGGAGATAAAACAAGAACCCATTGACCAATTTAAAATATGGGATCATTATTGTTGTTGAAGATCAAGGGAGTTTCCAAAATCCCATTTTGGGAACTAAATATTCATGATACTATGTAAATATAAAATCATGTAGGTACTAAAGGATAGGGTAGTATAGGAAGAATAGTGAGAGGGAACTCATAAATATTGAGTACAATAATTTTGAAGAACTAAGAGCCTCATACTTCATTGTATTGAAAATAGAAGAGGAGTTCAAAGTTGGGTGCCATCCAAGGAGGAAGAGACCTGCATGCCTGAGTATTCGAAGTGAAGAGGAGAACCAGATCATGTGAAGATCTAGAAAGCTGAGAAGTTAGACATCTATTTTCTTAAGAATACCTGGATGTACATATTTGAAGTTGTACATAAGAAAACCATCTGATCTATTCTATTTTTAGAGTAAAATTATTATCAAGTGGCGCAAAGACACCCAGAGCAGAAGGAGGTATTTCTTTGTTGGATCATACTTTTTAGTGGAGAGTTTTTTCTTCTAGTGGGAATCTAGAAGATGAAACATAGTGGGACTTCGTGTTGATAAGATTGGGACACACTATAGGAAAATGACCATTTTGTGGCGGTTATTTTTGGATATGAGGTGGTTTAAAACGTCGCCATATGCTTCTGCAGCAGTTTCAAAAAACCACCACTAAATTGTATGTCAGCATAAAATACGTGGAGGTTTCCTCGATTTAGCAGTGGTTTATGGTAATCGTCATAGTGGGCGCATTTAGTGGTTGTTTTTTATGCTTTTAGTGGCATTTTTCCTACCCAAAATAATTTTTTTTATCAGAGTTTCAAACCGCCTCTAAAAAAACAAATCATTTTTTCCAGGAAAATCGTCGCTAAAACCAAGATAACCACTGCGAAATAATAAAGGAATATGAAAATTGTGTAGCGGCGGTTATAACTGCCGCTAAATTATTGTCCGTAGTGGTAGTTTTAACCACCACGGATAGAAAAATACAGAAATTTTAGTGGTGGTTAAAACCACTTCTAAATATAATACATTTATTTCACGACGGTTAAAACCACCGCTAAATCCAGATTTACAAAAAAAGCATCTGATTCTGCATCCCCAGTACCAGTGCCCTAAAAAACCATTCCAATTTCACATGCACATACATCCCTTATTTAAAATAATACAAAGAGACCAACATTTTCATAAGAATAACATGATAGATACTTGAATAATAGGTTTAGTATGATTTGGGTACATAAAATTTATTCTAAGTACATAAAGTGTCACTTTTGGATATAGTGGTTTCACAATCAGGGATATCAGTTGATCTCGGGTATGTTGATGTATTTGCGTATCTATCATAACCAAGGAATGTAATGGATAGTTGGTCTTTTATTGGATTGTATGGGAATTAAAGGAGACTCGTTTTGGAGATCTCTCACTTAGCATTGTCAATGACCATAATTACCAATAATGGATTCACATTTGACTGTACATACTAGTGTGAGGGGGTTTCCATAGTGTTGAAGAAGTGGTTTTTATTATCTCTAATCCTAAGAATTCATGAGCTAACGTTGGACATGTAGTGAAATGTGATGCATCTGGTTCTGGATTAGGATATGTTATGATGTAGAGTGATAAATTAGTCACTTTGGGTTTCATCAGTTTTTAACCCACAAGATGAAATACTTTAATCCTATATTTTAGTTTGTAGTTGTGGTCCATGTATTGAAATGATCATGACAGAACCTCTTGGGAGAGATATTTATTGGGTACTTTGGAACCTAGAGTATATATAATATTTTCTCACTGCATAAACATAATCTTTATCAGATGAATTTCATAGAGTACTTGTATATGTTTGACATCGATAAATGGTATTCAACTAGAAATGGAAATGTAGTGGTAAATGAATTGGGCTAGAAAATGTAGGAGATGTGAGAACAGATTTCATTAGCTGAATAGAAGATCTTATCTTCACTATAAGACTAGTTAGTGGGTGTAGTTGAGGGTTTAGGGGAAGCAATGTGGGTATCCTTAGAGATAATGTCTTCATTGGTTATACAAGTAAAGACAATTTAGAATATTGTTATGGAATGTATCATGATGTGTGATAGGTTAGAAGAATGTGAAACTATTTCAGGATTGAATTTTGATATACATGGAGTGTTTATAGTTTGTAGCATGGTAATGGTCACATATTCCATGAGAGATGAGTTTATGAGATCCCATAATTCTTTAAAGTGGGATGTTCACCCAGGGCCGACCATGATTTATAATAATGAAAAGTGGATGTTCTGGTGGCCCTCCATAGTAAGAGACATTGAAGACTTTGTTTCCCAATGATTGACTTGTCCAAAAATTATCACTGAGTGTCAGAGTTGATAGTTGAAGTGGGATGTTCACCCGAGGTCGACCTGTTTTACCTCATAGTTTTGGTGATTATAATAGAAGTCTATGAGTTGATAGTTGAAGTTGTGTATAACCATTTATCCTCAGATTGATGAGCAGTTAGGAAGGATGATCCAAACCATATAAAACATTCTTCGGGATTGTATTATATATTTTAGCCACCATATGCATCTTTTAGGGAGATACAAATTCTGGTAGTGTAAGACACTCAAGTGTTCAACAGATATTTTTAAATTCTACTATTAATGAAGTGGACGGTCCCTCTACCTTAACATGATCAAGACACTTAAGTGTTCAACAGATATTTATAAATTCTTATCAAAACAATTTTGAATAAGAAGAAATAATAAGTAGGAGTGATCACATGCCAACTATAAAACATGAGAAGATAATACTATAAAATTTGAAGAAAGAAGGGATATCCACTAAAAACAAGTTGAAGGGAGTTACAAAAATGGATATTCACAAGAAAATCAATAAAAAGGTCGATCGTTCATCCTTGGGTAACAAACATAATAAAATTAGGAAAAAATAATCATAAAAAATGATTCATGACAATAAAGAATCGACATATATGGTGCATACCACACTCGAGAAATCAAGACATAAAAGGAAACATCAGAAATCAATAAAATACATAAAAGGAAACATGATAAATCAATAAAATGTTAGGTCATGAAAATGTTTAGTGGAAACTATTTGCCACACATGATACATATACAAACTGACTGTTGCCATATTTGTCCAACATATCAACAATACAACTAATCATGGTCCGATGATCAACACACCTCGTCACCCTCTCCATCTCCATCTCTACTTCCCGCTACCACGTGTAAGAACATTATATTGAAAATTAAATATTTTTGTATATTTATATTTAAACTTAAAACCAATAAAATTTTGAAAACTAAATGATTTTGAATTTTTTTGATTTACCTGCTCACCACCAGTCGATGCAATACCACCAGGGGTAGATCTAGTCATATTTTGATATAAATCAATCAACGCATTCTAAAAAGTGGATATTTGAGCCCCCTAGTCTTGAACTGTGTTTTGTAGAGAAACAATCTCTCTCTGAGTCTCTCGGGGTATAGACTGACTACAACCAGAAGTAGATGTAGCTACAATCCTCAGTGGCCTGCCAAAGACCTCAGATTGTATGGGTCCCAAACCCATCCCGCACACTCTATTAGGATGCTCCTTCACAAGGACTTTAGCAACTGGGTCATCCTAGGAGACTGAGTAGGACTGCATGGGATTGGCATCCCACAGTTATTTAATTTTTAACTATAAATCAAATAGCAGTAATATTATAAGAAATATATATTAACATAGTAACAAATGATAATAAGTTATTATAATGAAAAATGAGTTCATACCCCAACTTCTTTGGCAGGCTCATTAACAAAACTTCCATCAGATTTTTGGTGAACATTCAACCACACTTCTGTTCGGGTTGCTTTGTGCCCTAAACTCTGTGAATGCATTAAAAAACATAAGTCAAAAATTTAATATATTAAACAAATAATATTTTCTTATAAATATTTAAACTAATGAAAAGATTACCAGATAAAATAATCTTCTAGAAAAACTCCTCCAAACCCTTAACATACTGAGGTGTGTTATTCGGTAATGTGATCCAGCTTTTATCCATGTATATCACAATGTGCCTATAAAATATTAAAAAAATTAAAACACATAAGTATTACTAAATAGGGAAAGAGATTCATATATACTAGTTGAAAAAATATATAAATATGTTAAATAAGGTTTTCCTATATAAATACATGTGGTAAATAATGAACCCACCCACTAGAAAACCAAAGCATGCAAATTAAAAAGATCCATAAAAGAAGAGGAGAACAAGGATCCCGTCCCTATAGGTTTTTGTATGTCGTGCTACACTAAAATAGATGGAAAACTGATGATTTCATAACTTTGATATCACTAAGGTAAGTGCTTGATAAATTGTATAATAATTGAATATAAGTTAGGAATATGAAATGGAAACAAACTCTTACCTTAAACATGACTCACTACTTTAGAAAATACATGGGGAACCAAGATGTAGAACATGCCAGTAATCATTAGGTGAAAGGATTCATGGCTAGGGTAGATGAATCCAAGTCTTATAGAAAGTGGGAGAACCAATTAAATATACCTTTTCAATTTCCATTTAATTTTTTTTCAATTACATGTTTTGGATGATCTTCATAGATGATTCATGTAAATATTTTTTCCCATCACCATGATTAAAAAAATAAAAATTTTCATATATCCTATCTGACAGGAATCTGGAGAGACTCTCTATAAGTATTGAGATATGTTCAAAAAAGATGTGTACCATTTATCCTCATCAAATTATTTAAGAGAACCATTTCATTGTGTTCTTATAAAAATACCTACTAGAAAATGATAGAAAACTTCTAGATGCCTCATAAGTAGGATCCTTGATAGGAAAATCACACATAGATTCCAAAGGGTTTATTGAAAAGATTAATCAAAACTAATAACAATTTTTCACCATAGGTACTCTCATAAGATGAATTCATGTTTATAGTTTAGTTATAGGGTTATTTAAGTGTTCACAAACTACAAAACAATTATTTACAAAAAATATTTAAAATTAATGGTTTAATTTCATGACCATGTATAAATTGTGCATTAGTTATTTCCTAAATATCCATGACCATAGATTGCTATTTAACTATGCATGCAAACCATACCATGAATAAAAACATATCCCAACTTCTATAAACAGCTTAGATTCTAACCAAACAGGTACTCCAAGGTAAACCAACCATTCTAAATCTAATGGTATACTCAAAATTCACTTTTTAGATCATTAAAAATATATATTTCATTCCTTTAGTTCTCATGGTTAAATAAATTCCCCTTAATATTCCTAAATTCAATGAATGGAAATTTTAGGTCTATATAGAATTATTGTTAATATTTTGGTTAAGAAAAAACGCATAATATCATTTGTGAAGTAATTTAGACTTTGCTACATAAACAATAAGATGTAAAATTATATGATAACATACAAACAACAATATATTAATAAATTCAAAAAAAATGAAATATAAAATATAATTCTAATAAAAATAGAAATAAAAAAATATTAACAAAGATAACTCATTGTAATAAATGGGTTTTTTTTAGAGGATGGAATGATTATGGTCGAGAAAGGGGATCTAGATAATTGGAGCATCGAGTTTATATTTCTTAGTGGAAAAGTGAGTGTGAGACTGGTGATGTGGGGAGTCATGATCTATTAGTGTTTGATCAATTTTCATGAGGGGATATGGCATGATAATCAACAAATATTGAGGTTGTTCAAGAAACTAATCTCTTAAACCACACTTTAACTAAACAATGTTCAAGAATTGGTATTATCGATGACCAAAATCTTGAATATAAAAGAACACTAGAATGGATATACTCATAGAAGTTTGAGAATTTATAACTCCAAAGTAATAAGAAGAAGAAGGATGATATTGAATCCCTGTCGATTGGAACCTTGAATTCCTAGATAGAAAAGAGCCTCTATATACTAACTTAATCCTTTGGAAGTTCTAATGAATCCCCTCTAAAGATTATTTAGTCCACACACACATATTCACTGTCACTTATACCTTCACAAGGACATCTAGATACATCGATTGTGTAAATAAAGTGACCTGGATTTAAAAATATGAACACAATGTTTCCTCAAAATCTCATATCGTATCCTTCTCATATAGAAGAACATCATGAGAAAAATGAAGAAGGTTATTAAATCAAAATCTGATATCTCACATGCTAAAACTTTTATGTTGAATAGATAAAATCCTTCCATATTAACACCATATGTTTCAAAGAGAGGAACTCATTATAAACCAACTTCCATAATTCATCCCATAATATTGTATTCTCCTCATGCTCACCCAAGAACAATATCTACTACAGATGAATTACTCCATTCAATATACTAATATCCAGTGGAATCCAATGTTATTTTCATTCATGAATAAAGCTAAATGCAATATCAAAATCCTCTAAACAATGTTCTATATCCGGATTGGGGATATTATCCTCATACTTCTCCAAGATATTATACTAAAACTCACTATGTATTTATCTAACAAAAACAGTGTCTATACCCTGCGAGGTGCGCTGAGGGGCGGCGAGAAGCATCGAGCAATGGCACGGGTCAGTACATGCAATGGGGAAGTGAGTTAGGGCTTTGGGGGGTCAGTGGCAATGGGCGGCGAGCCGCGCTGAGGGGCGGAGAGGCGTGTTGAGGGGAGATGAGCTAGGGCTTTAGGGGTCGCCGATGAGGGGGTCTCATGGGGGTTAGGAGGGAGAAGTGTTGGTAGTGTTAAAAAATAGTTTAGCGGTAGTTTTTAATAAACTTCTACTAAATTATTTATAAAAAAATTAGCAGCGGTTTAGTAAACCACTGTTAAAAACCCACCGCAAAAGGATATTTATGTTGTAGTGACGGTCCTTGATACTTGGGAATATAGTGGAAGAATATGTGATTGGGGGGCTAACCAATCATGACAAGGAGTAGGCTATTCTGGTCAAACCTTATAAATCTTATGTTCAATGCTTTCTTTACATTCTGTTGCAAATGAGGTGAGGTTGAGAGAATATATTGACTGGATAGGGACCTTAATGAATCCAAGAGGTTGAGTTCAAAAGGAACAATTCATATAAAAATACCATTGATTCCCCCCCCCCACCCAGTGGTCAATCCGGCCTAGGGAATCATAAGTGGTATCAAAGAAAACCAAGTTTCCTATTAAGATCTAAGAATTTTTTATGTGTGGAGAATCAAAATTCTATGAACAGTAGAGGTGTCCCTAATTTCGATGGCATGAACTACCACATCTGGATGAATATGATGTTGTCCTACATTCCATCACTCATCTTGGAGGTAAAAGATGTTTTATCTATTGGTTTTCCACCTATTCTTGGGGGAGAATCATGTCTTTCATAGATAATATAAATCTATAAGTGGATGGAAAGCAAAAAAAATTAATTTTGATGCCTCTATCAGAAAAAGGTATGCATGAAGGTTATGAGTCTCCAAACTACTAAAGAGATTTAGGAAAAATTAAAGAGCAGTTATGAGGGAAATATCAAAGTTAAGAAAGCCATGTTATAAGTTTATAGGAGCAGATTTGAAGACATGAACATGGTTGATGATGAGAACATTGAAGACTTCATTACAAGATTCAATGAGATTGTAAGTAATATCCGAGGGTTTGGTGAAAATTTGGATGATTCCACCATTATCAAAATGCTAATGAGAAATTTTCTAGATAGGTTTGATCCCAAGATTTCAACCTTGAAAAATAGGGAAAAAATTCATTTGATGAGTTTCGCAACATTTTCATAACTTATGAAATAAGAAAGGCTCCAGCTTTCAAGAAGAAAGAAAAAGATGAGATGATTTTTGAAGAAACTCACTACTACAAAATAGGGTTTTATCAGCGCTAGAAACCGCTTTTAACAATGCTAGAAAAGCACTATTAATTGCAGTGAAGATAAAGGGGTTCCCCTTTATCAACGCTAAACAAAAACGCTGATAAAAAAATTAAAAAAATTAAAAATAATATATAATCTGGGGATCTTTTAATAGCGCTTGACCCCCGCTTTTATCAGTGCTTTCCCCCCTTTTATCAGCGCTAGGTGGAGCCCCCTCCCTCTAACTACACGCTCCAGTTTGCCCGTGCAATGCCCTCCCCTTTAACAGCGCTATCCCCCACCCATGCGCGACCCTTCTTTTACTTAAACTCGAACCCCAAACCTCCCCCCTTGCACGCCTGCACCTTTACCACTAAGCCAATTAGTTTTTTTCATTTAATGATATATCTATTTATTTATATATATATATAGTTGTATTTATTCGTATATTAATATAGACTCATATTAATATAAATATATTTAATTATATTAATATTTGTTTATTTATTCATATATATATTTATTTGTATATTAATATATTTTTATATATTTTTAGTTATAATTTTTTATCTGTATATTTATTTGTATATTAATATATATTTATAAGATTCGTTTTAAATACATTTATAAAATATTTTTTCTTGTGTGTGTTTATAAATAAATAAATAAATCATACATACATACATACATACATACATACATATATACAACACACACACACACATATATATATATTTACGGATAAATACATATATATGTGTATTTGAAAAGTCATAGAATGTTAAAACGACCATAACTTCTAATTCAAAAGTCTGTTTCAACTCCAATATAAGTAAAATAGAAGAATATGAAACAATATTTGATATGATATGTGGTACAGGCCTAACGGACATCCAGATCAGAAGTTATAGTCGTTTGAATGTTAAAAAATCAGGGTATCCCGACTAAAAACTCATCTTTAGAGGCCTTTTGGGCCTTTTTGGCCTTGAAAATGTGGAAAAAGGTTCTCTTGAGTCACTATCACGTAGATCTCATTGCAGGCTTCGATTTGATATGTTGTGGAGCTCAAACGGACACTCGGATCAAAAGTTATGGTTATTTGAAGTTTGAGTTTCATTTTCATCTTATTTTTTATCTTTTATTATTTTTTAAAAAATATATATATTCAAACTATTATCTAATGACTATTATTTGATAAAAATTAAAAAATTATTAATTAAAAATATTTTTAAAATTATTTTATAAGCCTCTTTTACTAAATATCTTATACATTAATTTTAAATTTCCATTTATCCTTATCTAAAACATATTCAAAAAATCTATATTATATTTATATCAATATAAAATATATTTATATATTTATATATTTATATATTAATATATGATTTTTAATGTCTTTTTTTTAAATTTACCCTTTATCAGTGCTTTTATAAAAGCACTCATAAAGGGGGTCATCTTTAACAGCATTAATAAAAAAGCGCTAATAAAGAGGTACCTTTATCAGCGCTAAAAAAAGCACTGATAAAGTGGCACTTTTATCAGTGCTTTTTTTTTGTGCTGTTAAAAGTACCCCTTTATCATCATTTTTCTTAGCGCTGATAAAAATACCCCTTTATCAGCACTTTTTTACTAGCATTGTTAAAAGGGTAGCGCTTCCCTTGCCCCATTTTGTAGTAGTGAATGAAAATTTGAAAAAAAAAAGAGGTTGAGGCCACGGGATGGCTTTCAATAAAATTGTTTCTCTTCTTTAAAAGAAATCTAGGAGTGTAAAGGAAAGGGAAAAAACACCACAGTGCTACAACTATAATGAAATTGTCCATTTTTCAAAAAAAACCCAAAAAGAAGGCTGGAGAATTTGAATCAGATGAGGAAGATTAGAAACCCAAAAAACAAAACTGGGGTAAAAAATAGAAAAAATTCTAATAGCAAAAGAATGAGTTTGATGAAAAATAAGGAACAAGATGACTTAAGTAGTCAATCGGATAATGAAGTCAACTTTTTGTCTCATGTTGAAAAAGGCGTTGACACCTCTAGCAGGGATGATGGGGAAGAAATGATAGAGTTGTAGTGGCAGGTGAAAGGTTAATTAAAATCTTACCTTGAGTATATCACATGGCTCAAGAAAGAAAAAATAAAGCAACTAAAAGAGAAAAATAAGATTGTTAAAGAAAATGAGGAACTAGATAAATGGGAAGCAGACTATGTTGATGAGATCAATAAGTATAAGTTGAGAGAAACGAAGCAAGAGAAGTTGTTAAAAGATCTTAAGGAGAAGTTTAATGGGAAAGAAGAAGAGTTGTCTATGACATAATCAACATGTCTTGGTTCCAAAAATGAGTTGAGAAAGATCAAAGAAGATTTCTCAAGGGCAATGGAGGTTAAAGATGAGTTTTCTCAGGTTGTTGAGATGAAAGGTTCAAACAGGCAAGCAAAATCTACACCTAATTTGTCTCAAAATAAAGTTGTTAGTTCTAACAGTACATGTGATAAAAACAACTCTAAACTGATTTTGACCAATGATACAAATGAGAGGTTATCCTCTACATTAAAGGTAGAGAGGGATTTTTCAATGAGATCACTTATCCCTAGGAAAAAACAGGCTTGGTTTGGAGGAGGATGGACCCAAGAGTTTTCTGGACAGATTTATAATCAAAATCGAAGATCAAGGTTTAGAAGATTTTAATAGTGTTGTAGAATGTATGGACACAAAGTCTACTCTTGCTAGTATAATATGTCATTGCTATAGAAAAGGCATGAGCTAAGGGGGCTATGGTGAGCAAATGAGGACTAATTCTTAGAAAATACAATTTGTGACCAAAGTTTCATCAAATATGTCCACCCAAAATATATTTAGTTTTCTAGAAATGATATGTGGCATATGTGAGCAAAAAGGCCGCAAAGATGAGGTATGCATGATAGGTTGCCAAGAGAAGTTCATCATGTTGTGAAAGGGAAGGAAGTTTTGAAGATAAAAGGTGGAAAGTCGCACTTTGTTAAGACTACCAAGGAACAAAATGAGAAGCCCAAGCAAGTTGAGCAAGGGAAAAGAGAATATTTAACAATATGGCTATATCAATTGGTGATGGACAAGAAAATGGAAAGAGCCGAGATAAATGCTAGTGTCAAAGGAAAGAAAGTGGTTATTTATGAAGAGGCTAACATTCATGTGAAGTTATGCACAAGTGGTGATCTAAAAACTCAAGGAAAACTTTGTGAAAGGTGTGGGCAGACTAGGCATGGTACAAAAGAATGTATGGCCATCCTACCAACTCAAGAAGAATTGTTGTGGAAGAAGATTCAAGCATCTGATAAAGAATTTTTCTTGTTAACTGAGGTGGAGAAAACTGCTCCACATAAGGAAGAAGTTCATTGGAAAAAGGTGAGCATGCAGCCTGTTGAGACTTATAATAGGAAAAGAGACATGAATAATACTTCTCATGCTGAGCTTAGGAGGAATGAAAGGCCTAGGTTGAGAGGAAAATCTCGGCCTCAGTGTTTCAACTAAGAAATAAAGAGATCCATCATTATTCCCTTATTTCTTGTTTATTTTGTGCTAACATGCAGAGGATATGAGGAGTAGAATGAGGTTATTACTGGACAACAAAGAAATTAATCCTTCAGGGAGTTTGTTAACTACCATGAAAATGAGAAGAAGAGTGTATCCCTTTAGGTGGATCAAACATGAGATGAGGCTTTCAAAATCAAGTATTCCGTGTAAATTTGGAATTTCAGGGAAGTTGTACAAAATTGGAGAATGAGGTTGGCCAATCACCCTTACAACCCTTATTTTTGTTTATATCAAAAATATTTATAAGAGGGGTGTTTTTTTGGACTGAAAATTCTCTTTTTTTTATTTTCTAAATACCCGGTTAATGGGTGAGCGGTATCCATGACACCACCATACCCAAAAAACCCTTACACCAAACGCGGGATCCGAATTCAAAGAGGGGTGTTGGTTGATGAAAAGATGAGGAAAATAGGGATTTTATATGTCTTACACTTGATATTTTTGATGGATTTGTTGAGTTAAGTACAGGTTGCATTTATTTTGATAAATATGTTTTGAACATCCCAAAAATGGGAATTTGAGTTGGTATTGGTGTATGGACAACATTAACTACCTTGGTTAAATCACTCTTGTTTTCTACACCGGGTTAGCCCACATAGTATTAGAGTTGACTGACTAAAGGCTCGTTGCTAAGTAAATCATGTGGTTACATCCATCTCTCAAAAAGGGATTAAGCTTGATTCTAAATGAAAGAAAGAGAGAAGTTGTTTTGAGAATTTTTGAAAGATACAGGATGAGATGAGAAGTCTCATACATCTCCTTTGTATTTATTGTCAATAAGTGGGAGAAAGAGAAGCACACATATTGACATAAAGATGTTTAGTGGTATTGATAACAAACCTAAAGGGGGGATTATAGTGCTCATTAGATGAATTGTATTTGTTGTCAATGAGGAAGAATGTATTGGTGTTGAAGATGACATCAATATGTGTTAAAATACTTTGGAGAGTTGATGGAGGTGTTGTTATGATAAGTGGCAGAGGTGTTTGTGGTTGCAGCTTAGATATCTTACTTGGAAAAATTCAAGACAAAACAACATTTCACATGTGACGATTGATAAATTGTGTTCATGTTTAAGTCAAGTGTAGACGATGAATGTGTTTTCTACCTCATTTAATGGAAGTTGGAAGTTGTTAGCTAGTGGGCAAGTTGGCATTGGATGTCATGCTTGATAAGACGGTTGTTAAAGAAAGTGAAAAGCATTGGATGTTTTGCTTGATAAGGCAGTTATTAAAGAAAAATGAGATATCCAAGTGAGGAAATCATATAGATGAGGTTTTGCGGTGGTTATGGGTGATTGAGAAGGCCTCGGTATGAGTTGAAGAGGTTCTAGGATAGTTTGAGTGAAATATGGAAAATTGGTTACGTCTAGGTTCACATAAGGGTGTATGGCGTACGGGGATGAGCCACCGTGTGAGGCAATTCACGGAAGGGTGGTTAACGTAAAGGGATGAGCCACTGCGTAAGGAGATTCACGTAAGGGTGGTCGATGCAAAGGGGTGAGCCATCACGTTAGGGGATGAGCCACCACATAAGGCGATTCACATATGAGCCACCAGGTAAGGGGGTCCACGCAAAGGGATTCACTACTGAGTCTCCATGTAAAGGGATCCATGTATGGAGATTTGTGCATAGTGATCCATGTGTGGGGATTCAAAGTTGGAGATTTGTGCAAGGGGATTGTTTATCCCTATGACTGAAGTTTTGATTTCCAAAATTCCAATACTCTAAAGATTGAGAAAATAAATTAAGTTGATGCTCAACCCGGTTCTGCATGGAAATAATATCATAAATTATATTTGTGATTCAAGTTGAGACTTCAACATCAAACCGAAGGTGATGCTGATTCAAGATAGAGCATTTGCTGAGAGGAACTTCACATCGCAAGCCACAGTGTAAGGTCACACTGCATGCCCACATACATACGTGGAGGAAAATTCAAAAGGAAATTGTGCTACGAGTTTTTTGAAAAAGGATGCAATATTTTCAATATCGCATGAGGATAGAAATATTGAATCTTATAGGATTTAAATGGGGGTGCTAACCGAGATTTAGATGAGTTTGAATGAGGAGATAAATCAGGTACACATTAACAGATTTAGAGGATAAGATCACTTCTATTATCGAAGATCAAGGGAGTTTCCAAAATTCCATTTTGAGAACGAAATATTCACGATACTCTAAATATAGAATAATTTAAGTACCGAAGGATAGGGTGGTGTTTAAAGAGTTGAGATAACTCTCAAATACTAAGTGCAAGAATTCTATATAACTAAGAGCCACATACTTCACTATATCAAAGAGATAAGAGGAGTTCTAAGTCGAGCACCATCCACGGAGAAAGAGACATGTATGCCCAAGTATTCGAAGTGCCGAGGAGAACCAAATCATGTGAATTTCTGGAAAACTGAGCAAGTCGGGCGACCATGTTTTGAAAAAGAGTTGAACGTACATACTAGGTGTACACAAGCAGACCAGTTGATCTAGTCTGTTCGTAGAGAAAGATCATTATTAAGTGGTGCAGAGATCACCTGGAACAAAAGTAAGTCTTTGTTGGATCATACTTTGTAGTGGAGAGTTGTTTCTACCGGTGAGACTCGGGAAGCCGAAACACAGTGGGACTCTGTTGATAAGGTTATGATGGTCATTGGTTGTAACCACTTGGGCATATAGTGGAAGAATCTGTGATTTGGGAAACTAACCAATAACTATGAGTAGGGTATTCTGGTCGAACCTTGTAAATTCAGTGTGATGTGTTTTCTTTGTATTCTGTTGTATACGAGGTAAGGTTGAGAGAATAAATTGAGTTGATCAGGACCTTAGCAAGTTCGAGAGGTTGAGTTCAAAAGGAAGAATGAATACGTAAAAGAAGACCACTAATTCACCCCCTCCCCCGCAATGGTCAATCCAACTTGAGGCATCACAATAATTAAATCTAAAAAAGGCATGTCTTTCCAAAATAGATATCTACTCAATTCTAAGGGATATAATGACTTGTCCAAATTGGTGTTTTCATACCTATAAAATAGAGTCTATTAGATAGAAAACTAAATTCACTTGATCTCAAACACTCCAATATCTCTCAAAGATTGTGATTCCTCTCAAGTCTTTTGCAAGCATCAAAAGGCACTTTGTGCACAACAAAACACCTTCTTACTCCTATTTTAAAAGCTTCTTCAAGAGATATTTTTTACTAAGAACAAGTGTAGAGTATCAAGACATCGTTGTATCTTAAAGGGGATTCGTCGGCAACCCATTGTACGATGGGGGTGAATCTACTCTTAAAGAGAGTGACATGGTAACATAGCATCAAGCTACCATTGTATCCTAAAGAGGATTCATTGACAACTCATTGTACTACCGATTTCATGAAAGTGAATCTACTTTTGAGAGCATTAGCGAGCTTCATCTCCAACACCAACACAGAGAAAAAGAGAAGGGTCTAGTAAATCTCGAGCCCTTGCATTAATCATCTGACCACATCCAAACATTTGGTTTCAACCTAAAACATGAAAAACAATCCTTAGTGACCCTCCAGTCACCCAGCCACTCAACACAGTGGCTCGCTAGCCAGGAAAGCCATGAAAGCCAAACCCCAACCCCCCCTCTCCCACAGAAAAAGAAAATGGAGCCTTCTTTAGCATCTTGTCTTACGAGTGTTGTAGGACTTGCAATTGGGACATTTATGAGCCACCACATGGAACTGCACATTGGAAGTCTTCCCACAGTCATTGCACAGTATCCAAACCTGCAACCACCGCTCACAACGCTCATTCATTCACACAAATCTTAACAAAACTAGTGCAAGTGTATAAAAGACGGTGTTCTCACCATTTGGTTTTGATATGGTTCTGGCATGGGAGTTGCAGCTATCTCAAGGTCAAGTTTCTCCCACACCCTCGACATGTCGCAGAACGACTTGGAGCAGAGAGGGCAACAATACTGGTTGTGTTCCTTCATCTCTTTCAGGCAGCTAGTGTGGATGGTGTGTCCACATAACAAAATCGTCACATCGTTTCTCGACTCGAATAAGAACTCGAAGCAAATGGGACAATCATGATGCATCGCCCCTTCAACGCAAAAGTGGCCCTCCTTCAACATGGCAGGATAGCAACAACCTTCACCAAAAATAAGTATTTAGTCACGGTTTGTGACATTAAAAATACCAATTCTGTGGGGTGACAGAAGCTTACCGCATCTGTCACAATGGAAGAAATTCTCTTGCCCACCAATTCTGCAATAATTTAAATAATGTAAATTGTAAATGCTAAAAAAAGGGTTCTTTGAGTTGTATACGATTTAGTATTTTTGCTGTGTTTTTTTTTTATCTTGCATGAATGATTCCTGTCCAATTCCATCCATAATCCAAGGGATTTTCACTCTGGTTAAAAACAATTCTTAAATTATTAGAACAATTTTTAAATTATTAGGAGTACCTGCAAATTCCACAGCCGCTGCAATGGTACTGCATTTTAGATACCTGATGAAAAAAAAAAGGAAAATGAGGGCACCGCCTTCCATTAATGGAAATTTCCAGAAAACACATGTAAAAGGGAAAAAGGCACATAGTTTTCATATCTAGTGGTGTAAACGATACACTGATATACTCAGGTCAGTTCGAAAAATACAGATATTCAGCTCAATTTTTTTCAACCCAAGCTCTAGCTAAGTATTAAATCAAGCTACGTTCAAGTCAGATTGGATTGTTGGGCCACCAGACCCAAGCTCGAGCTTGAGAACCAATTTCAAGTACCAAGCTCGAGCTTGAACACTGAGATATGCTCAGCTCGATTACAGCCCTAGTCATATATCCAAGGATATTTTCCCTTTATTTTTTAAAGACATGCATCAATTTCAGCAGAAGTTTCAACTAAGCATCTAAATTCAGCCCAGCCTGGGGACGAGGTGTCCAGGAAAAGGCCACTGTTTGGAGCAAGTTGGGCCAGTCCAAGTCAGATTGGATTGTTGGGCCACCAGACCCAAATGAATGACCAGGCCCGGAACAATTCAGGTCAGGCCTGGCCTCCGCTCCTTTTCCCTTTTACATTCTAGTTTGAAGGAAAATGGAGTCAACCACTTACATCATCATCAAAGAACTTGCAAGTTGCACAAAAGTACTTCCCCATGCATACACCACAGTTAACACAAAATTGATGAACCTGTAAACAAAGCCATGCCAGGAGGAAATGAGCATCGCTATGGGCACAAAGGAAACCACAAACTAATAATACAAACTGAATAAATAGGAGATTCATGAACCTGACCTCTTGTTGAGTTCCACAAAGTGAACAAATCACCTGCAATAACATCACATTAAAAGCACTGTGAAAACAAAAGTGTCAAACATTCATCAAGTGAAGTTAAAAGTGCTGTACCTGGTTGACTTCATGACGGGGCAAATCATGCCTGTGTCTTTTCTCAACATTGATGTCATTCTATTAAAAATAAACACAGGATGGAATTTATTAAGTGCAGTCACAAGCCGGAAAAGAAAAACAAAAAAGGCACCAATGAACCGATCTATGTTGATCGATCAGTGGACCAAAAGCAGGAAATCTATACAACAGTTCATCTTTTACTAATAAAGGTCTTTTGTGAAAGTAATTCCAGATTGCTTATTTTAGAAATCTAATAATCTATCCAGTCTCGAGGAGGAATTTCAAAGTTCAGACAAAAATGCACCGTGGCCTCATTATGACAAAGACGGCAATTGAAAACTTCATCGCAACATGGAGCTCGAATATAGCATCTCCGACGATAATGTGGGCATCTGTTTCACAATGTGAAGGCATCAGTCAGCTTCTTAAACAAAAATCTGATAGGTAAATCATGAGAAAACAGAAGGGCCATACCCATACTGCATGCATCCTTTTTCCAGCTCTTCCTTGTCATTTCCAAGAGATGCCGGATTCAGCAACTCCACCAATTCTTCTTCACCATCTTTGATGGCCATTTTTCCAGAACAAGCAGACTCCAATAATCGAGGAGTCTCAGATCGATCGATGGTCATGATCTCCACCACTAAATTCAAACTCGTGGCTGGAAATAAACCCAAAACACCTGCATATAAAGCTATGGTGAGCGAGTGCCAAACACTGTCAGATCCTCATCTAGCCACCTGATCAAGCCATGCAAAGAATGCAACGAGATTGCTCTTTGCTTCTACTTGCAAATCAATCCTTCAACCAAATACGTCAACCTATTTTAAAGCACAAATAAATTCATCAATGCATAAGAAGAAGAAAAAAGTAGATATTAAAGAACACTAGCATACTGTTTGCAGGGAATCCTACCTGAAACACTGGATCTTCATCATGGAGCCTGGACGTAAAACTCACAAAACACTCAATTAACATATCATCTCACTCCAAATTAGGCTTCTATTGCAGGGAAATTGAACAAAATATTTAACTTCCTTCTCACAGTTGGTTCAACATTATTTAGAAAACAGTTTCCACAGGCCCTGCCCAGCCAAAATGCTCCTCCAGTTAATGTTCAGGCTTCTATCAGTAAAGGAGGAAAGGGCGTTGCCCCAAAATAGCAGGTAACATGCCATCCCTGCGAAAACAAGTTTTTTTTGTTGTAGCATTTCAATAGAAGAAAGCCTCCAGGATGATTTGAAGATGCAGGGCCCATATCAAAAAAACACTGCAGGAAACCAATGAGATCCTTTCCAACTTGCTTCTTGATAGAAAGTGACAGAAAGATCACACTTTTGGCTGCAGTAGAGAATGTTCTTAGCACCAATATTCTGATCTAAAAAATGTAACCACAAGTCGAGCTTATCCAATCTACCTAAATGATGGTACTCAACGAATGGAGCCCAAACCAGAAACTAAAAGGAGGCCAACACGTACTCTTTGGTAAAGGATAGTAGAGACCTAGGTGAGATAAAATGGCTTGAAGGAGATACCAACAAAGGAAAGGATTTGATTGGATTGGTTCAACACTCTAAAAATGTCAGCTTCTACAACCCGCTTAGAACATCCTAAATGCAGGATCCAACCCGTTTAGAACATCCTAAATGTAGAAGACCCCAACCCGCTTAGAATATCCTACATGTAGGATCTCAAAAAGAAATAAAAACGCAAAGTTACTGTCCTTGGTCAACCCCCAAAAAGAGTTCACAACTCTTATCACCACTTCAGAAAATAGAAAGCAGATCCAAGACTATTCCAAAGCATTGCAGCCACGAAATCTTCGTTAAAAATAAATGAAAACCCAAGCCCTACTAAAACTGGGAAAACAGGCCCTCACAATCACAACCAAGAACTAGATAACCAAATGCCTAGCGCCTTCAAAACAAACCAACAAAGATGCTCATCTCTACATAAGAGTAACACTGCAATCATAGGCTAAAGAACATCAAGACATCCACAGCAGCTGCATCATATGTAAGTGAAGAATCGGCTATGAAAGTTCAACATATCCATAAAAAACATCAAATTAATTTAATTTTTTTTCCTACCGACAGAGTGAGAGGCAAATTAAGAATATGTTGATCCGACAAGACTGATAGGAAATGATAAGAACAAAATTGGCGTGCTTTCCGCTGTTTCTTCTGACGATGTGAGCTTCAAATTACCGATTCAGACCAAATCACTACTTTGACACGGGTACGGAGGTGACACCGAAACAATTAACGCATGACCATTAAACGAAAATCATTAGATAAATGAAAATTCCGAACACTAATTCATGCAAGACTGACGAACTTTCGATCGAAATAGAGGGTCAGCGTCTCTGTTCTCCTATCAAATCTGCTCAGAACTGCAAAGGAGTGATCAAGGCCGACGAAACCAGGGAGGCTTGTCGGGTCGAATCGAACGTCCGAATTTTCCGAAGACTTCCGACTATGGAGAAGTTACGATTTTGGTGAGGGCTCGGCGGCCCGTTACGATTTTGTCCGCATCGTCCAGGCGAATAAATAATGGCCACGTGTGAGGGGCTCTGCCGGATATCCCGATCGTCGATAAATATCCCATGACATGACGTGGAGTGGCCGCCCGATAAAGATCATTTAATTTCGATTTTTTTTATCTCGTGGGCGACTCACAGATTCAAACGAATATGCCACGTTGGGGCCAAACATATTGATGGACCAGGATACCCCTGCCGCTCTCCCAAGCTCTTTGCATTTTATTTTTTTGTATTTTATTTTTATGTTGCCCATCAATTCTCCAACATTTTTATATCAACATATATATTGAAATTAGTATGCATATTGTAATTCTTTTATTATGAAAATATTGATGTGAAGTCGATTGAACGCTGATTGAAACCGAGTACAACATTTTCAACTTTCCCTGATTATATCATTTAATTCCGCCTTCAATTAATACTATTATTTAATTACGTCTTCAGGATATAAGAGGAATACCATAGACAGTAATGAATGATCTCATTGAAAATTATGATTCATGAGTAAGTCCAACAGTTGCCATTAATTACAAATATCCATAATAATTTACAACATTCTCTTGGATATCCATTATGATGTATGATTGTCTCATTAAAAACTTCATAAAGGAAAAACCCTTCAAGGAAAACCCCTAAATTAGGGAAAGGGGTATAATAACACCAAGTCTCCATGATGTTGTCTCGTTAAAAACTTTATCAATAAAACTCAATGAGAAAAACATGACTAAGGGAAAAATAGTACAACAGTTACATATCCCTCTCATAATGCTCATTACTTCATCATTCAACTCATAGAATGTTCATGATCAATTCATAACCAAAACATTCGGTTTTCAATTTTAGAATAATAATAATGTATACCATTTATATTTCAATGAATAGGAAAGAACATTACCTTGCATCTTAATATGATTTCTTGCTATTTGTAAGGTATATATGCACATGTACATGCACATCCTTCAGGGATAAATAAAATGTGCATTTATATTTATTCCTTCTTGGATGAGTAAGTTATTCATCAACCCCTCATGTATGAAATATATCACTCTTGGAAGTAAGAGTTTTGGTTATTCATTAAGGGTAAAATCATTCCAAAACTTAATATTTTATCTTCTGGATGATTAATTCAAAATACATGGATATTCTTTATAATTTCATGATCAAATAATTCATTGCTTTTAGAAAAATCTTTGAGAGTTTTGATGTTATCCAAAACATATAGATTAATTAAAAACATCAATTTATATAACCATGTGATGTTTGGATCAATTGTACATTCTTCCTTATATGGATATATCTTAAGATTGATACATGAAATATGTTTCAGGCATTTTGAACCCTTCAGGGATTCATTGTAATCATATAGATAAACAATGACAACATATATCATTAACACACATATTTCACGATTTATTACATAAAAGCACACTTAGTACAACCCATAAGATCGTGAGACCTGGTGTATTTGGGAAATTAGTCACATGACATAACGATTTACAAGATAAATACAACATCATTAATTAAAAACTCTAAAACATGCCCTTATTTTCCTTGGATCTTCTAAAACTGCATGAGATAACCTGGAGACGCACATAAGAAATGGGTGAGCTATAAAGCCCAGTAAAGGATTAAGCAAAGCATAACATAAGGTAAAATAGTACATGTGTGTCAAGAGACATACACTACTGGAAATAAGATCTATACCAACGGTTTTGGGAAAACTGTTGGTATAGTTCACTTATATGGACCTATACCAATGGTTTGGCCAAAACCGTTGGGATATGTCACTTATATAGACCTATACCAACGGTTTTGGACAAACCGTTGGTATAGGTCCCCCCCTATACCAACGATTTGTCCAAAACCGTTGGTATAGGTCCTGAAATCAAAGAATCTATACCAACAGTTCTCAAAACCGTTGGTATAGGTCTATACCAACGGTTTTGAGAACCGTTGGTATAGTTACATCTATTTTTTATGGAATCTTCTTACAGAGAACATTAAATAAATCAAAATTTAAAATATTTATGATAATACATATATATATTTATGAAATTATGTTCACAAAAGTCAAGCTAGGTTAGTGGTTAGGTTGTTCAATCATAAACTGGAGGTAGTGGGATCAAAACCAACTGAGTGCTTCTTTTTTGAAATACATATACCAACGGTTTTATGGAACCGTTGGTATAGATTTTGCATATTACATATACCAATGGTTTTCCCAAAACCGTTGGTATAGACCTATCTCCACAGCTTACTTGGCAACGGTTCTCCAAACGGTTGGTATAAGATATACCAACAGTTTGGAGGCCTATACCAACGGTTTCAAACCGTTGGTATAGGGTATTTTTCTAGTAGTGATATCAAGGTAACATAAGAGGGGTGAGATTCATAATTTTGAACAATGAAGCATGATATAACACGATAGCATAAAGACAACATATGAATGTGGAAACAACTTAAAACATGACATCATAAACACAAGTCAAACCTAACCGCCAAGACAACATAACATAGTGTGCTTATGATAACCTTCCACGCACCATAAATGACATCTCATGAAATTAAAACATTACTCAATGCATTAGAGTGCTATCTTGTTGCTCACCATATCATCTCCCTTCACCATAGGTTGTTGTTGCCACTATAAACAAGGGAGGATTGGGGTTGCGCCGCTGAACCCTGGGTTGACGTTGTTGCTCGTCGTAGCCACCTCCACCGCTCCTGGAACTATTGACCGTTGCACCCTACATCACCGCTCAATCCAATGCTTGTGGCTGGATCCCGACCATTTATTTGATCAAACCTCGTCTCCCAACATGTTTGAATCACAATTGCCATCGCACCACGTCGTCGCCACAGGTAAAACCGTGAATCGGGAATCATCGGTCTAATCTCGATTCACCTCCAATCACCCACCATCATTATCACACCTTGATCGTACCCTTAGTCATGATCTCACACACACAATATCGATTCGTTGCATTGAAGAATAGCCACGCAATGATCGAATATTGAGTATTGGTCGAACTGCCAGCCAAGGAAATACTGACGATGAACTGTGTAAAGAACGGGGGAAAAAACCCAAAAAACACAAAAGAGGAACGGACATCAACCGTTGTTCGGGTTGACCTCAATTCATTGTTATTAGAACGATGAATGAAGAACCAACAAATAAACAACATTAATAAATCAAGGAATTTCCACCATAGCCATCTCTTGATCCATGAACCAATTTTTGTAAAGTGAATTGGTTCACATTCGACATGAGAAATCAAATGGGATAAATCCAAATAAAGAAAACATCCTACATCAAGTTTGGATCAGTCTTTGATGAAGATATGGTTCATGTTGTCATCATTGGCGAGATCCACAAACTCCATCAGTGTACCGATTGACAAAGCAAGATCTGATGTTGTCGTCCAAGAACGCTCTTCCACAGTCTCTCTCAATCTCCAGGTTTATACTGCTAACCCTGGAATTTGGTTATAACCATGAATTTATATAGATTTCTAGGTTAGGCTTTTAAAATTAAATAATTAAATAAATATATTTAATTTATTAAATTATTTCGCTCATGGTGGCGCCCAAACCAAACACCCGACACCGACCAAGGTTATGTCGCTCCTAGGGTAAAACTCACATTCTAGATTCAACAGTGGTCACGAATCTATGATCCAGAATTCCATTCGGGGGTTATTCCACTATTTTAGGAAAAATACGTGTGTGTGATGTTAACATATTTAATATTTTTCTAATATCAATATTGGGCTCACCAGGCCTCAAAATTTCACACCGTCTCAACGTTTGGCACTGAAAATATTCCTAAAAACATTAAAAATGATTACACAATAAAAAATGATTCATTATAGGTATATCTAGTTGAATACCCTTTAGTGGAAATGAGGATGAGTATTCACTACACAAATGTTTGACATGGAAATTTACAGGATAATTTTGGCAGCATAACGAGTATACATAAGGGTTCATGAGAGGGTCTAATGAGAGTGAAGGGGGTCTCTCATCACATGGAAAACATAAGAGAAGTAAGATGGATATGTAAAAACCTATCCCAACATGATAGATTGGAAATCAAAATGCATAATATAAAGAAGGTGCATGAATAAAGTGGAGAAAGAGGGGATCCCTTAGCTTGGAAGGGCGCTTCTAAAAGCATGGGAGAAGCTTCTTAAGAGCTTGGGGGAACCTTGGGAGGAATATAGAGAGGAAAGGGAAGAGTAATTTCATGATTAAAGGGTTTTGAGTGAAGATAAATGATATTTTGGGTGGGTTTATATAAAAAAGTGATAAAAATTCTTTATTAATTTCCAAACATAGGTTTCGAACTCTATATGATAAAATAATCAAAACCACAAACCTTACCATGATTTTTACCTATAGTTTCTACCAAAGTTAAGTGGTTTTCATTATTTAAAATTTTTAAGAATTGAACTGATTAAAATAATACCCTTGGTGATGTGGAAGTGAGTCATGTTTACAAAGAATTGATTTTAAAACCTTAAAATATAATATAGGTTTTGGAGGATTCATTAAGGGTTTATAAAATTAAACAAACAATTTCAAAAACACTTTATTTTAAAGGGGAAATCCATATTTGGTTGTTGATACCTTTTATGTCATATTTACATCACTTTTGGGTCATTATGATGTCATAATACATACCGTATTTTTATATCGTGTTTATTTTTACCTGAAAATTCATCAGTCTTAGATTATTATGAAAAAATCACAATTGGATAATTTCTACATGCTTATTTCAAAAATAATATTCATTTTATCAAAATAATTCTTTAAATATGATAATTTAAACATTTAAATCAAAATATCCATTTATTAAAAAATGCTGTTTTTTTGATAATAACAAATTTCTGACCCTTATAAAAATTACATTTGATTTTGTAAAATTATATTATCATTTATATTTAATAAATATTATTTAATTAATAAAACTTTATTAAAGTTTCATTTATTTGAAAAAAAATCTAAATTCATTAAAAAGTGTGTCTTTATTGAAACTATATATTTCCCAAAAATAAACTTTGTGTTTCATCATATCAGAATCTAATTTTTATCAAAATCATTATTTAATCATTTAAAAAGTAATATTAAAAAAGGATAAATATAATAATTTTTTAATTAAAATAAAATGTAAAAATTCAAACTGTTAGAGTCTAGATACATAACCCTTTATTACACTAGCAAATTCCCTAAGGGTAAGGTGTGCGATGGTGATATTTTCTTGGGGTGGTTCAGTGTACATGATTTGGTCTGTGATCTCGATGAGCTTGAACTTATCCTGTAAACATTTTTCATTCATGATTTAGTTGTTGAATCTCATCTTTGGATTGATTAAGGGGAAATCATAGTGATTCTATCTCCCTCAGAAGCTCAGATTAATGGGCTTCATAGGGTACAATCTTACTGGTCGTGGTCATCACTTCTTTTGTTTGTGTCAATTAGAATTTATCATAACCCTTTATATATACTACCAATACAAAAACTATTTAGTGGATATATTATCAATGGTTATGATTCTTAATGGTATTTTAAATCCAACAGGATATAACATTCCAAAAGAACTAAATTAGTGCATGTGCTTTTTTATGACTTCATTTCTTGATAATGCATTTATTCATTCAAAAAGAGGGAATTTCAATTATAAAAGTCTGGGTCGTTACATTATTACCCTCATTAGAAATTTCACCCTAAAAATCTTTATTTCATACACTAAAACAGATGAGGGTACTTATGTTTCTTCACCTCTTAAAGTTCCCATGTCTCTTCCTCAAACTCGTGATTTCACCACAATATTTTGATCAGGTGAGTTGTCTTGTTTCATAGAAATTTGTCTCTATAATCTAAGATATTCATCTGCTTTTATTTGTATGAAAGATAATTCTAAAATAGTACCACCACTGGATTCAGTATATGTGAGGTTTCTGGTATGTACGTCCTCAAGAGTGATACATGGAACACATCATGTACTTGAGATAGGTTAGTAGGGAGTGCTAGTCGATATGTCACCACTCTGATACGATCAAGTTTCTCTGAGGGGTCAATATATCTTAGACTAAGATTTCCCTTCATTCCAAACCTCATGACTTTCTTCCATAGTGATATACAAAGGAATACTTTATCTCTGACATCAAACTTCAGGTCTAGTTGAGGATTATATGTATAGTTTTTTTGTTGACTTTTTTTGGATTTCATATAATGTTTAATGGTTTGAACCTTCTCTATTATACTTGGAAAAGATCAGGTCCCATTATCCTACACTCTCCAACTTCATCCCAGTATATTGGAATCTGACTCCTCTTCCCACACAGAGGCACATAATGTGTTATTTGGATTCTAGAATGGAAATTGTTGTTATATGAGAACTCTACTAGGGTAAGGTGATGCTCCCAACATCCTTATAAATCCATTCAACATGATCTTAGTGAATCCTTCAGATATTAAATGGTTCTTTAAGATTGTCCATCCACATGATGATGATAAGTAGTGTTGAAGATTAGTTCTATATCCAACGCTTGCTAAAGGCCTCTCCAAAACCACTAGGTAAACCTCAGATCTCGATCAGATAAAATATGTGGGGAATTCCATTTAGTCTTACCACTTTTCTTGTGTATATCTTGGTGATTTGGTCAAGAGATAAATCTTCCTTGATATAAATGAAATGTGTCAACTTTTTAAGGTGATCAACTACCACCCAATTGGTTTTATTTCCTTTAAGTGTCCTTGATAATCCTATGATGAAATCCATGGTCATGTTTTCTTATTTCCACAATATTATGGGAAATGGTTACATTATACCATTATAATTTTATCATTTCACCTTGACTTTTTAGTATACCAAACATCGAGATACAAACTCTGTAATCTCCCTCTTCATGGTATCCCACTAGAGGTTTTGATTAAAATCTCAATACATCTTAGTGCTTCTTAGATGGATAGATAAGGATGAGATATACACATCATCTAGAAGTTCCCTCTTCAGTTCTGGTTTTGATGGGACACATTCAGGTTCCAAACCATACAACTCCATCTTTATCAAATTTGAATTCTAGAATATTCACTATTTTTTTCTACAGCATCTCATCATCCTTCTAATAATCCTTGATCCTCCCAAGAATGAATGGTTGGGTAGTTTTTTGAGAAAAGTAGGATGAAGATCCTCTTATTATTCCTATGTATATCCTTTTCATGTCCAATAATATTGGATCCCTTTAAATCCTATTCATGGATAGAGTTGTGAGATACTTTATACTCAGAGAATCTTACACTTTGTTTGCTTTCCTAATATGCTAATAGATTGAATAATCATAATCCTTGATCAGATCTAACCACCTTCATCTACTTTTGTGTGAATATATACTTGAGGATTTTATGGTCTATATATATGTCACACTTTTCTTCGTAGAGATAATTTCACCAAATTTTCTTCATGAGGATCACACTACCAATTCTAGATCATCTATTGGATAGTTATTTTCATGGATCTTTAATTGGAGAGAGGCATAAGCTATCACTTTATCATCTTGCATGAGTACACAACCCAAGCCTTTTTTTGGATGCATCTCACAAATCTTTTTGCACTGGTGGGTAATGTGAGCATAGGTGCATTGATTAACCTATTCTTAAACTATTTAAATCTTTCCTTACATTTATTATTCTAGAAAAACTTGACTCCCTTTTGAGTAAGCTTGATTAGTGGGCTTTAAAATCACGATAATTTTCTCAAAAATTGATGATAGTACCCAGACAATTCAAGGAAACTATGGATTTCCATCACAAATGTTATTTGGGTCCATCCTTTAATTGCCTACATTTTTATGGATCCATAGATACCCCCTTTTTAGTGATAACATCCCCTAAGAAAGTTACTTTCACTAACTAAAACTCACATTTACTATACTTTTCATATAATTTTTTCTTCTTCAAGGTCTTTAGTATGGTATTTAAATGATCCTCATGTTCCTTCTTTCTTTTGGAGTAAATAAGAACATCATTTATAAATACCACCACAAATTTTTTGAGGTAATCCCTAAAGACACTATTCATAAAGTACATGAAGACAACTAGCGCATTAGTGAGTCCAAATAGAATCACTATGAACTTATAGTACTCGTACCTTATATGAAAAGTAGTTTTGGGGATATCCTCTTTCTTCACCTTTACTTGATAATATCCCCATCAAAGATACACTTTAGAGAAGTATTGAGCTTCGCATAGCTAATCGAACAAGTCATCAATCCATGGAATATGATACTTTTTCTCTATCACGATCTTGTTAATATCATAATAATCAATATAAAGATGCATTAACCCATAATTATTTTTGATGAAGAGGACCAATGCACCCCATGGTGAAGCACGTAGGCATATAAAATCTTTATCTAGATTCTCTTGTAATTATTTCTTCAACTCCTCAAGTTCAACAATAAACATTCTATATAGAGTCTTAGATATTGGAAAAAATATGGGTATGAGATTAATAGAGAACTCAACATCACGACTAGGGGAAGACCAATAAATTATTTGGGAAACACATTAGGGAGTTCCCTTAACAATGGGAATTTCATCAAGGACGATCTTTTATTTAGTATCATTCATTTAAGCTAGATACACTTTCTCGAAAGGCAATAATATCCATGATTTATATGTTAGTACCAAAAAATATTCATCCTCCTCCTTTCAATTTTATAGAATTAGAGGGTGATTCACGATACAGAGGGTGATTTCCTTCTATCAAAAATTTATATTGTCTCTATATAAGGAAAGAAAATCCATGCCTAGAATTGCATCAAATTCTGTTAAAGGGAGTGTCATAAGGTTTTCTAGGAAATTCTATCCACAAATTTGGATAAGGGATGCGTTCCCTCTGTTTTGAGGCAGGTCTGTCTTTGAGTTGATTCCTTTGTTAGCCTGTTTTGCCTTATTTTGGAGTGGGTGTGGTCCAGGACTAGACTCCTCAACAGTCCTCTTATGCTTTGTTTTTTTTGTTTGTCTTGTACTTTTATGAAAAATTAAAAAAAATGTTTTGAGGAGGTGGTGTTTGAATAGTTCTACTAAACTTATGTGATATGAAATAACGCATAAAACCAGAATAAAAAAGTATGTTTTCTAGTATTGAATGAATAACTAGCATAACTATCACCACTTTATTGTTGGGATCCACCTCAGTAGTTGTGATGGTATAATCTCTCCCTTGATCTTTAAGCCTTGGAGGTTATTGTCTTTAGTTGTCATCAACAACCCTTGTCTTAGTGTATTGATTCACATACACTTGTGCAAAAATGACTTCACATCGGGTTTTTTTCCTTTTCACATCAGTTACAAGGTGATGTTATTAAAGGAGATGTTGTAAATATGTATTTAACATCTCTTAAAAAATAGATGTTATAAATGATTCATTGGTTTGTTTTTTATATCGTTTATTTTATAACCGACGTAAAAAAACCATTTAGAAGGGTTTTTCACGTCAGTTATTAAATGACCGACATGAAAAAATGACACGATAAAGGTTTTGTAAAATCAATTATTTAATAACTGACGTGAAAAACCATCTATGTAGGATTTTTCACATCGGTTATAAAATAACTGATGTGAAAAATATTTTTTTTAATATTTTTTTAAACCTTCCTCTCCACAGCCGACCAAAACAATAAACAAGCATAAGACAAGCAGAAGTAGCAACAAAATAACTAGAAATACATTTACAATTAAAAAATTCAAAATTACAATATATAGTAAAAAAAAACTAAAATCCAACCAAACCTATAAAATGATTTTCCTATTCCACTTGTAAGTGTCTCAGCTCTTGTGCACTATAGGGTGAGGTTCATCAAAAAGCTAAAAATTAAAAGGAAATCATTTAACATGTATTATGAATAAAACAAATGAAATATTAAGGAATAGTTTATAAAGAAATCTAACCTGATGGAACTTTGTAACTGTACTAGTATAAATTATTTCATACATAAATCTTAACAAATAATATCCACATTCTTTGATGTTGATGCACCTGATTTGTGTATACATTTTCAAAGACTTTATTGAAAATAAGAACAAGTTTTCAATAATTACTTACTACTTAGTGTAAAAATACTTTGATTTTTCTGATCTTATTAATTTTCAGGAGATTTATGGCCAAATACACAAAATGGGGGAGAATTGAGAAAAATTTAAAAACTACACGGTGTGTACTTATACACACGCTGTGTACATTCAAACTTAGACACAGATTGACCAGGACAAGTACATTCCCAAGTAACCAGAAGCTGGTACACACTGTGTTCACACTATACACGCCGTGTACACCCTTCTAGAATCAGTTGGTGGATGAGAAGAAGTCTACAAGCCCATGTGGCCGGCTGACGGGGACACGCTGTGTTCAACCAATACACGCAGTGTATACCTTTCTAGAAGCATTTGGTGGCCGAAAAATGAGACTACATGCCGTGTATGGCAGCACTACATGCCGTGTATATCTACCTACCAGGCGGCACCATGTTCCAAGTCAAAGACGATGTGTTAGGCCGCCTACCAGCGAAGAAAATAATGAAAAAAGTGCATTGACAAAAGTACATGCCGTGTACTTTTTCCACACGCTGTGTAGTTGTATTTCCTATAAACAGAGGCCTTGGCCTCCAGTTCGAAAAAAAGAAGAGAAGGGGTGGAGAGAAAGGTTTTAAGGTTCGAAGGAAAGAAGATCTGCTACCATTCTACCACCATCCTTCTACTTTTCCATTCTACCATTCTACCCAAGAGTCAATCCCTCCTCGAAGTTTCAAGCAATTATCAAATCAGGTATTGAGGGTTTTGTGCTTATCATTACCTCTATGTGTAACTAAATACCTAGTGTGTTGGGGTTGTGGGAGATGTAAGAATTATAATTTAGATTAATTGCTATGAATGTGTTTGTTCTAATAAATTATTCTTGTTCTTCTTAAATCGCTTCATCTTATCACTGAAAATTATGAACCAGACCAAGGGAAAAAATTTCAACGATTCAAAATAAGAATAATAATGAATATTTTCATGATCATTGGAAATATTCATTGACTCAAAAATGGACTAAGCCAAATAAAGAACTGTTAAACACTAACTACCGGACCAAGGAGTTATTTTCTTCAGCTTTAAATATAAGTTTACCAGACCAAGGAAACTTTGTTACAAATTGAAACCCAGAGTGTTGGGTTATCATGAACAACACAACCTCATAAGCAATTTGATTTAATAAACTATCTCGTAAGAATCCATAACCCCAACGCATTTCTCTCCTTATTTTCATCAAAACCAATTTTCCCATATTTACCTTTATTCATTAAGAAATTTATTATGGAAACTTAACACCAATTATTCTTTTCATCCAAACATCAAAAATCGACTCTAAATTCAGCACACATCACTGAAAAAAAATACAAACTAGATAAGCAAAGACAAAAATAACTTCTTTTTCCCTGTGGATCGACCCCTTACTGGTACTATACTCGTTAGGGTAAAAACAATTTGGGACACCGATAACATACCTTTGGTGAAACGACTCGCCAAATTTTGGCACCATTTACGAGGAACAAGAAAAGTTTATTTTGTCCTTGTTTTAATTAAGTTTGTATTAAATTTTAGTGAAAATAAAAATAATTAATTCCCAAAAATCTTTTTTCCAAACTAATTTCTGTTTATCTTTGTTTTTCCTCATTTACGCTTGGTATTTTTTGTATTGTGCAGGTCGTTAGGTGTATGAGCGGCTACCTCACATATTCCAAGAATGCTGAGTCATCGGGGTTTTCCCTAATTGACTTAGAGATCGAACATATGCTTTTGAGGTGCCAACGAACACTCATGACCGAGCACAATCACAATAATCCCATGGTGCAGAACGAGGAAGGAAATCCAGATATTTTCCAAGGAGCTAGACAACCGTTAGGACTAGATGAAAACCGGAACTAGAAAGCTCCACTTGCTCCAAGGTTTGGCCCGCAGTAGCTCCAACAATTCTAACTGGAACAGATTCCATTTTTACATCTAGGTCAGGGGCCGTACTTCGCCCCTCAGGAACAACAATATATGCCGGATCCACTCCCTCAGCATCCACCTCCACACCGTACTCTCATGAAGTACGATCTATCATCTATCCATGGAGATGACACGAGCATCGTCCATCCACCGATGCATGCCCAACACTTCAAGATCAAGCCTGCTATCATGTAGCTGATCTAGAACACCATTCAGTTCGGCTACTTGCCCAGTGAGGACCCCAATGCCCATCTCTCCAATTTTCTGGAGGTCTGCAACACGTTCCGCTACCACAGAGTTTCCACGGATGCCATTTTTTTTGCCTCTTCCCCTTCTCTCTAAGGGATAAGGTGAAATACCGAATCAAAGGATTGCCACAGCGGCCCATCCTCACCTGGGAGGAGCTCACCCAGGCGTTCCTGTCTAAATACTTCCCAACCTCAAAAATGGTGAATCTACAGAATGAAATACACAACTTCCAGCAGCATGACTCTGAGTCATTATACGAATCATGGGAGCACTTCAAGGATATGTTGCACAGACACCCACACTAAGGACTCCCACTTTGGATGTAGGTCCAAGCCTTCTACGGAGGACTGGCGATGAATACAAAGTCCATGGTAGATGCTGTTGCTGGAGGTACAGTAATGAGGAAATCCCCCAAATAGATTTTTGAACTACTGGAAGACATGTCTACCAATAGCTTCCAGTGGCATTCTGAGTGGGGAACATAGAAACGAGGTATGCATAACATTGATGCTACTACTATGCTTGCTGCCCAGTTGGATGTTGTGTCCAAAAAGATCGATGTGCTCAATCTGAAGGGAACGTCCCAAGTACATGCGACAAACCATCCAACGTGTAGCGAATGTGGTGATAACCACATCATGGGATAATGATCGAGTTCTGCTGGAGTCCCTTTAAAAAGTGAGGTGAGTTATATTGCTCAAAACCGAGGGCCAAACCAGTACCAACAGTACTAGAACCCAGCATGGCACGATCAATAGAACACAGGCTGGGGCCAACAACAATAGAATCTTCCACCCTAGCGACCGCCTGACTATAACCATCCTTCTTATCAGAACCAGTACCCAAGGTAGCAACAACCCTAACAGGGCTCTTATCAGCAACAAGGGTATCAAAACCCTCGCCCATAGCAGCCGCGACAACCACCACTTCCACCAGCTCAACAACCACCTTAGCAGGAGAACACCTTAAGGTTAGAGGATCTCATGACCAAATTTATATCTACTATTGAGACCAGGTTCCAAAATTAGAAGGATTCAATTCGAGGCTTGGAGAACCAGATTGACTAACTGGAAAACCAACTCTCGGGAAGGCAACCTAGTAAACTATCAGGTAACACTGAGAAGAACCCGAGGGAGGAGGCCCATGATGTCACACTACGGAGTGGAAAGGAGCTACCACAATAGAACCAACCAGTACATCCAGGTGCATCCACACTCCCTATTGATGAAGAAGGTACATATACAAACCCCTCCTCATCCAAAAGCCCACGGAAGGAGGCTTCACAGAATAAAGGAAAGGAGGTTGTTAAACCCTTTGATCCTACCTTAACCTTCCCAGAGAGATTGAAGTAGAGGAAGATGGACCACCAGTTTGAAAAATTCATGGACGTGTTCAAGAAGTTGCACATAAATATTCCATTTGCAGAGGCACTGACACATATTCCCACTTATGTGAAATTCATGAAGGAAATACTCTCCAAAAAAGAAATATGGAGGATCTGGGCACCATTTCCCTAACCAAGGAGTGTTTTGCAGTCGTCCAAAATTCGATTCCTCCCAAAATCCAGGATCTAGGTAGCTTCACTATTCCATGCACTATTGGACTATGTGAGTTTGGGAAGGCCCTCTGTGACTTATGGGACAATGTCAACCTCACCCCCCCTTGGAGTTTTTAAAAATCTAGGGCTCAACGATTTGAAGCCTACCCGAGTATCCCTTTTTCTTGCTGACCGATCCATCAAATATCCAAAGGGGCTATTGGAGGACGTGTAGGTCAAGGTGGGTAGGCTAATCCTTCCCACAGATTTCATCATCATTGACATGGAGGATGACCAGGAGGCACCTCTCATTTTGGGAAGGTCTTTCTTGGAAACTGGGAAGGTACTGATCGACATGCACCAAGGGGAGCTAATTTTCTAGGTAGGAGATGATAGAGTCTCTTACAATGTCCTCAAAGCTGTCAAGCATGCATCATTGTCAGAGCATGAGGGCTGTTATGCAGTAACCACCGTGGATGATCACTTGAGTGAGAAAAGAGATGATATGATATGTTCTTTTACCTTAGATAACCTTATCATTCCATACATTCTAGTTGAAGAAGCACCAGAGGAATTTCAATTCCTAGAAGGCCAGTGCGACCACTATTGGCAACGTATAGTTGTTCCTGATAGTCTGGAATAAGAAAAGGTGCAACCACTTGTACCTTCGATTTTAAAGTCACCTGAACTAGATTTGAAGCCTCTTCTGTCTTCTCTAAAGTATGGGTATTTGAGAGACCATCAAACATTTCCTATCATACTTAGTGCAGAACTATCACAGGAGTAGGAAGATGCACTTCTACAGGTTTTAAAACAGTGGAAGCATGCTATTGGGTGGACAGTTTTAGATTTAAAGGGCATCATCCCTACCATTTGCACCCACAAGGTGATACTTGAAGAAGGTGCAAAGAAATCTCGACAACCACAACAACACCTGAATCCCCCCATGAAGGAAGTTGTAAAAAAAGAGGTGATTAAGTTGTTGGATGTAGGCATCATTTATCTCATCTTGGATAGTCCATGGGTGAGTCCCCTACAAGTGGTACCCAAAAAGGGGGGGTATCATTGTGATTTCAAATGATAAGAACAAGCTCATCCCCACACATACTATCACGGGCTAGAGAGTCTGTTTGGACTACTAAAAGCTAAATTACACCACGAGGAAGGATCATTTCTCCTGCTCTTCACGGATCAAATGCTTGAGAGATAGCAAGACACAAATTTTATTGCTTCCTTGACGGCTATTCTTGCTATAACCAGATTTACATTGCTCTAGAGGATCAGGATAAACACACATTTACTTTACCCTATGGTATGTTTGCTTACCGAATGATGTATTTTGGGATGTGAAATGCCCCCACCACCTTCTAGCGCTGTATGTTGGCTATCTTACATGACATGGCGAAACAGATCCTAGAGGTATTCATGGATGACTTTTCCGTTTACAGAAAATCATTCACCACTTGCTTGCGTCACCTGGAGCTAGTTCTAGAAAGATTTGAAAACACTAACCTGGTTTTGAACTGGGAAAAGTGTCATTTCATGGTGCAAAGTGGCATTGTACTTGGCCACATAATCTCATAAAAGGGGATAGAGATGGACCTGACAAAGATAGAAGTCATTTCATGACTGCCTATTCCGACTTCTGTCAGAGCCATCCACAGCTTCCTGGGGCATGCCAGTTTTTACAGGCAGTTTGTCCGCGACTTTTCAAAAATAGCTCAGCCCCTCATCAATCTTCTGACCAAGGATGTCATATTTGAGTTTCATGAGACATGTACCATATCTTTTGAGCACCTGAAGCAGTGCCTGTTGGAATCTCTAGTAATGATTTCTCCCAACTGGGAGGAACAATTTGAAGTGATGTGCGATGCCAGTGACTACGCAGTGGGAGCAGTCCTGGGCTAGCGGCTTGACCAGATTTTCTAACCTATATATTATACCAGCAAGATTCTCAACGAGGCACATATAAACTACACCACCACAGAAAAGGAGATGTTGGTAGTGGTTTTCGCATTTGACAGCTTCCATTCTTACTTAGTGCTATCTAAAGTTATTTTTTATACTGACCATGCAACACTAAAGTACCCACTGAACAAGAAAGATGCAAAGCCCCGATTGATCCTCTAGGTACTCCTCCTACAAGAATTTGATCTGGAGATCCGAGACAAGAAAGGGAGCAAGAATGTTGTTACTGGTCATCTCTCCTGCCTAGAGCTGCCTCATTTGGAGGAGGAAAATCAAGAGATTATGGAGGATTTCTCTGATGAGCACCTCTTTTCAATCAATGAAACTCCTAGACCTTGGTATGCTGATATTGCTAATTTTTTTGTTACAAGTTTCATTCACCCTGACCTATCCTTCCAGCAAAGGAATAGGTTTCTCTCTGATGTTAAGAGGTACTTCTAGGAATATCATCTTCTGTTCTGATCCTGTGGAGATGGGGTGATCCATCGTTGCATACCCAAAAATGAAGTTCATGAAGTCCTGAAATTTTTTCACGCCTCACTAGTTGGGGCATATCATGGCCCTGACCATATGATAGGAAAGATCCTGCAATCTGGGATTTTCTGGCCCACCATGTATAAAGATTCCCGGGCCTTTGTTTCCTATTGCGATCAATGCTAGAGAACCGGTAATGTGGGAAGTAGAGTTGAGATGCCCCATCACCCCATCCTGGAGGTCGAAATTTCTGACGTCTGGGGCATAGATTTCATGGGTCCCTTTCCCCAATATTTTGGGAACACTTACATCTTGGTCTACATCAACTACATCTCCAAGTGGGTGGAAGCTGCTGCTACAACTCACGACACGACCAAGGTAGTCATGAGCTTTTTAAAGAAACACATTTTTAGCAGGTTCTAAGTTCCCCAAGTACTGATTAGTGATAGAGGGAACCACTTCAACAACACAATGATGAGAGGAATACTATCAAAGTATGGAGTAAAGCATCATATAGGGACACCATATCATCATCAATCCAGTGGACAAGTGGAGATCTTGAACCGTGAGCTTAAGTAGATCCTAGAGAAAACAGTAAACACTTCGAGGAAAGACTGGTCCAAGAAGTTAGATGATGATTTATGGGCATATAAGAATACTTTCAAAACACCACTGGGAATGTCCCCATTCCGCCTCATTTATGGCAAGTCATGCCATATGCTATTAGAACTGAAGCATAAAGAATACTGGGCCATCAAGGCCCTAAATTTTGATCTGAAGGCAGCTGAAGAGAAGTGAAAGTTCCAACTGTCGGAACTTGATGAAATCAGATTAGAGGTGCATGAGAATTCCAAGCTATACAAGGAAAGGACAAGAGCAATTTACGAGCAGATGATTTCACAAAAATCTTTTCAACCCAGTGATCAGGTACTTCTCTTTAAATCTCATCTTCGATTATTCCCAGGGAAGTTGAAGTCACGATGGTCGGGACCATTCCAAGTTATACGCTTATTCCATCATGGAGCGGTAGAAATTTTCGGAGAGGATGGTCAACCATTCAAGGTGAATGGATAGCGGTTGAAAGATTACCATCACATGGATGACATAGTGGGAATGTTGTCCACCATACAGCTCAGGTAAGAAGATCGAGCCGATGACCTAAAATAAAGGCACTTTCTGGGAGGCAACCCAGTAGATACATACCATGTACCACCTATATACATGATGTGAACTTATTCCTTTTCATTTACCTTCAAACTATTATAAATATATAGTTTAATAAAGTAATAAACATGGATGATTCCGGTGCCGATGGTAAGGTCACTGGAGTTTATTCGAGTCATCACCGGTTTGAATCTCTCCTGACCTACCTTCAGTATGAGGTTCCTCCTTTTATATCCACTTGTTTTCTTACATGGAATGTATGGTAGTTTTCATATATATATATATATATATATATATTTGATTATAAGAAAACTTATGGTGGGGATGGATCGGTTGGCCAGGATCGTAACTCGACTTCAAAAGATCTGGGTTCGAATCCTGAAAACCACCCCATTTCCATCATTTTTCCTTTTTAATAAACCCACATTATGTGTCTTTCAATATACATCACGTGCACCATGTTTTCCTTCTAAAAAATGAAATTATTTTTTGCATAAAGTAATTCATGCGGATGAAGTTGGAAGATTGACAGAGTCTCGGCCCTGGATCCAAAAGACTCGAGTTCCAACTCAGCTAATCCACCTGCTTCATCCCTTTTTGTCTAATTAAAAACCACACTCTATGTATTTAATTTCTTCCCATGTAGTATAAGTCTGTTTAATTTAACTACAATTAAATATTTAATAGGAGCAGTAGTACAACCTTTGCTCCAGTGGTTGAAGGCTTCCATTTGGAATGGCCGATTGCCGGTTCGAACCTCACCCCAAGCACCGGACCAAAGGTTGTACTTATCTTTTTCTAATTTTAGAACACACGATGTGTATTTACCAATACATTACGTATATATTTTTATTTTTTTAATAAATTATGTATATATATATACCTCTATTTTTATTATTTTAATTATTAATATTAGTTATTATATAGTTTAGTATAATAATTATATATATATATATATTATTAAAAAAACATGATACATGGTGTGTAGTCTATTGTACATGCCATGTACCTTAGCTATAAAAGTTGTGGACCACCTAGCTTTAGCCCGTGTCACGCGGAACTCTCTCCTCTCCTCGTTTCTTCTCCCATACGACACCTAGCCTCCCCTTCCCAAATCTACTAATTTAGGGATATTTACCTTCTTATTTCTACTGCATTGTGATCCTCGGTCTAGGTACACCCTTATACACCCTTTATTTCAAGTTTTAATAAGTGTTTAGGGTCATTTGTGGATCAGATGACTGTTTGGATTCTGCGATACATGAGCACAAATTAAAGAACACACATCGTGTACTTTTGTACACAGACACACACTGAATGCTTCGCGATTTGAAAACACACAGTGCGTATGTTTGGTACACACCGTGTATCCTTCCCCGGTCTATTTCATGTTCACTCGGCATGTCTATCCAAAAAACATGGGATTCTAATCCTCTTTCACTACACGCCATGTACTTTGGATACACACACTGTGTACTTTTTTATTTTTCAGTTTTCTCACATTTTTTTCCTTTTTTTCTCTTTTATTTTCTTTTTTTGGGTTTTATTTCTTTTTTAGGGTATTGAAAACATAGACCATTCATAGGGGAAGCGACCCGCCTCCGCCACTGAGGGCGAGAGGCCCATTTATCGTCGCATATGAATTCGGCCCATGACGACACGAGATCTAAAATCTCTGGTATATCAACTCCCTCTGTTGGCCATCCTTCCACCAACCTCTTTTTCTACATAGGCTGGTCCTAGTACCGCCGTACCTCCACCATCCAGCACTGAGCCTCTGAGCACCACCCTTACTTCCCCACCAACTGCCACTCCACCTGAGCTCTCCTCATTCGCAGCTAGTCCATCATCGATTGCCCCATCCAATGAGCCTCTATCTACTACATCCACTCCGCCCCTAGAGCCATCTCCCACTGCTGTAACTCCACCTAGGTTGGGACCTGCCAGAGTTCCCTACCTTTACATGGTGTTCCTAGTCACCGATTTGGCACAAGAAAGGGTCCGGCGTTTCTCTTACCTCCTGATCCCGTTGAGCAGCCGCTTTCTTGACACCAGCGTCCCTCAGTAGGTGGGGTGATGTTGGGGCCAAAATATTGGACGCAAAGAATGAAGGGAAAAGAGGCCCCGTGCCAGTCCTCACGAAGCCCCGACGCGAAGTCCCCCTAAGCTCCGCGACCGCCGCGAAGCGCCAGAGGCGGTAACGCTCCGTGAACGGCCTGATGTTCGCGAGCCCGCTGCGAAGCACCCAAGGCGGTAACCCTCCACGGATGCCCTGACATTCACGAACTTCTGCGAAGTAGAGGAGGCGGTACCCCTCCGCGAATCTGGTTGACGTTCGCGACCCGCCGCGAAGCAACTGAAGACTCCTTCGCTCCGTGTGAGCTCTGATCTGTGACACCCCTTGCCTATAAATACTGATCTCCCTTTGAGCTCCATAGATGGAAAATCCGACCCTTTGGCTTCTCAACTCCCAAATCACGAAGCACTCCTCGCTCTGGGAATCATGAGCTCCGCGAGGTATTTTTGCATCATGAGAGGCCTTCGCCTTGTCTAGTTTTGAGCCCCTCTTCTGAGAGGGATGCCCTTCGCGAAGCCTAAGGGCCTACGTGAAGGGGATTCCCAAGGGAACCCGGGCAGTCGTGGAGCGTTTATTCTTTGCGAAACACCCATCCTATACAAATGATCCACATGCCAAGGCAGGGTCACTGTACTTCACGAAGCACAATGCTTCACAGCACCTTGCTTCGCGAGGCACCTCTGCTTCGCGAGGCAGTGCTCCGCGAGAACCCTTACACTTCACGAAGCATCTCCCACTTGCACCTCTACCCCATGCTAAGGATAAGGCACTCCACTTCGCGAAGCACACCCCTTTGCAAGTGCTCTCCACTATGCAAAGAAACCAAGCTCTACAAGGTCTCTGCCTGCAGACCCCTTTTCTTGGAAATTCCTCTTCCCGTGCGACCCTCCAGGTTTGCACGATGTGATTTCAAAGTCCCATGGACAACACCACCCATAGCATTACTTCTCCTAATGCTTCTTCACATAGGCACACTAATGGATAATGCTTCTTCATATAGGCATGATAACGACTATTGCTTCTTCGCATAGCCATGCTAATGTGGACCCCTCGATGGTTCGTTCCGCAACCCCCATTTACCACAGCCTTGAGATGCCTTCCCTCCCACAAGGGGTAGAGGGTGCCAGTTATGTAAGTCCAAGGGGTGCGGAGTAAACCCACCCCGTCTGAGCTGCAGGACGTTAAACTGCCAAGCACCTCATCCTTAACACATGATGTTTAACTGTGACCCGACCCCGTGCCTCGCACGCAGGGTCCCCCCAACTCGGACATTCTTTATGCCACTCGTCTCCATGGGAATGGAATCACCCTCACATGGGATGATATCCTCCCTCTCAGAGTAGCGTTTGTCCACAGGTGAAGGGATGCCTCAGAGCGTAATCCCCAAGCCTCTCTTACGGAAGGTAGAACCCATACACCTCCGTACTTCCCCACTGCCAAGGCCAGTGGAGGGCGCGATAGGGAAGGAGGATCCTCCCATCTTCGGTCCCAAATCACTCTCCCTCCACGCTTTGTTGCACTTTGGGCCTCCATCCTGGAGTAAGTCCCAACACCATGGGCTGCCTAACGTGTAAGCCCCTCTTCGCTTCCCACGGACGCACCCTTCGTGATGTGATCGTTAGGTCTCTACTGCCTCTTGTTTCTCACATCGAGCACGACTCACGTGGGCTTAGAGTAAACATCGACTATGACACCAACCCTCGTCCAGCAGGATATTAAACTGTATTCCCTCGTCTAGCATGATGTTAAAATCTATGCCCTCATCCATCATGACGTTAAACTCTATGCCCTAGTCCAGCATGATGTTAAACTGTATGCCCCCATCCAGCATGATGTTAAACTGTATGCCCCATCCAGCATGACATTAAATTGTATGCCCCTGTCCAGCATGACGTTAAACTGTATGTTGTCCCGCATGACATTAAACTGTACATAAACTTGAACTACAAGGTATTTGATCCATGTAAAGACATGGTACGTAGGAAGACTCCATGAGGTTCAAGCCCACCGCCCATCGTTTATTCATGTTAGGGTTCACCCTCATCCCGCATGACGTTAAACTGCATTCCGGTCTAGCGGTAAGCCGTTGTGACCATCCCGAACTACAAGGACTTTGATCCATGTTAAGGCATGGTACGTAGGAAGCCTCATGAGGTTCAAGCCCACCACCAGTGGATCCACAGGTTCACCTTCACGTCGATTCACTGATGAAACCCTACCCGAACTATGTGGTCTTTGATCCATGTTAAGGCATGGTACGTAGGAAGCCTCCCTGCGGTTCAAGCCCATCACCCATCGGACCAAGGTCATTTCTTCACGTCGGTTCGCCAACACCCACCATCACCACTCGAACTGTGAGGACTTTGATCCATGTAAAGGCATGATATGTAGGAAGCCTCCCTTAGGTTCAAGCCCAACAATCATTGGCCCCGACCGTCTCTATGTTGGTGTGCCAAGCCCCCATTTTCACATGAACCATGTGGTCTTTGATCCATGCTAAGGAATGGTATGTAGGAAGCCTCCCCGAGGTGCAAGACCACCATCCACCTGGACCAAGGTCCTTCTTCACGTCGGTTCTCCGACACGTCCCCGTCCCGCATGACATTAAACTGCATCCCGATCCAGCGGTAAGCCATTGTGACCCTACCATCCAGTTGTTCCGACACCCCTTCGTGTCAGTATAACAACCCCTTTTTCCGAACTACGTGGAATATGATCCATGTCAAGGCATGGTACGTAGGAAGCCTCCCTGAGGTGCAAGCCCACCACCCATTGGGCCAAGGTCCTTGTCACGCCGGTTCTCCGACGCTCAACCTAAACTACATGGTCTTTGATCCATGTTAAGGCATGGTACGTAGGAAGCCTCACGAGGTTCAAGACCACCACCACCTGGTTGTTCCGACCGTATTCACGTTGGTTCTTCCATCACCTTGGGCAGCCTAGAGTGTAATCCCCACACATCCATCCCGAACTACGTGAACTTTGATTACCTACCATGGGGATATGTAGGAAGTCTCTTCGAGACTCAATCCCATCACCACCGCCATCTCCATGACGGCACATTTCATTCCTCCTTTAATCCATGCAATTATCCATCATCCATCTTGATTCTTACCCAGGCCGCCACATCCCGGTGAGATCATGCCACCCCATTCCCCTCCACAGCATTCGAGAAGCCACCCACAGGATGGCTCTGATATCGACATTCCCTCAAGGGGGATTCCTCAATTTGATCCACTCCAACTGGTGTTCTGATCAGGCTGATCCGTCTCCGATGGATGTTAAACTCGCGGCATACCCTGTGTTAAACATGGGAAGCTGAGGAAAACCTCAGATAAATTCCTATGGCATATGGTTCCCCAAACTCAATGTGGGATGCCTCAGGCTTCTACGCCCTCGAGAATCCCTATAATAATGGACAAAAGACAGACACGCCAATTCCCCAGCATTCAAACACGTTACTAATGCCTCGATGTGACTACTCCCCTGACTGAAGGTTGCTACCCTAACCGTACCCTTTGGAATGTCCCGATAGAAGCAATGTAATTAACCAGCGTCCATGGAAACATGGCACTGGGAAGAGTTTCATGAACAACGTATTAAATCTATGAGGGAGACCTGGATTAGGTGACGAGTTCCGAGGAGGAATCCACAGAAGGAAGAACTGACATCCCATCATCCCGGTTTTGATCAAGGAGCAGGCGTCCCTGAATAAGGAGCGGATGTCGCCTGCCTTTGGAAAGCGGGAATGCGGGGCAACAAAAAATCCATGCCTGTCACGCCCAAGAGGACGGACACGCACACCCCGGTGAAAGCATCAGAAACAGAAATGGTGAACCCAACGTGAATTTATTCTCCTCAATGTGGATATTAGTAGCGCTCGAAACATCAGTAGATTGACGTGTCACTGGATCCAGATATCTGACGCCGGGTCCCGCCAAGCAAATAGTAGGCCTGTTGTGAAGCTCACCCAAATTTGGGGCAGTAGAACATAGGGAATTCCATTCTGCAACATTGTCTGCATGGATCCCTCTTGCCGACCACAGAAGACAGAATGACTCTGGGGCACTAGTTGTCGATATCTTTTCCTCTCAGTGCTGATGAGTTAATCTCCCTGCTTCTCAGGAATCAGGTTGCTGCTACAGGGACACGATCATCGCCCACCTGCCTACACAGGGGCAGGGGCAATACCAGCACAGCCGCTCCGCGTGGCTCCACTGCTACTATAACGACGTCTTTATCCACAAGCATGGGGTGCCCACGCCCCCTCTCCCCATCAGAAGTCATCCAACAGAGGGTGATTAATGACCTCAATGTCGTTACGAGGAGGAGGGCATAATCCCAACTTGGGATATGGCCCGCCTAGACCTGGAGGTATCCAGGCCCCGCCGTCAATGCCGCCCTCGAGGTCCGCGCATGGAGCCCCTGCTCCCCACCCCAATATTCAACCGTTTTGGGAGCCTGTCCCCAGAACGCCTTGATGAATCCCTACTTTACGCTGATGAGGTGGGTGATGTATGGCTCCCCCCGGTCAGAGTCCCGATCCAAGTACTCCAAAAAAGGCCCCCAACCCGGCCGCGTCAGCGCCGCCATCCGATCTTGCCAAAGGAGCAGGTAGGCTATGCCCCTGCACCACCCGCACCAGCTCGCCTGACCTGACGCCAGCGTTGGGCCCGAGCTGAGGGCGCCCTCCAAGGGGCGTCGATGTCAACAACTACTGTGGCCCAAGCCACCACCGACGTATATCAAGAAGCCCCTGCACGCACTGAGCAGGAACACTTCTACGCCCAACCGGGGTCGAGGCCCCAACCGACCCATGGGCAGGCTGGGTTGACTCTCCGAGTCGCAGGTCCGAGTGGTGATCACCGCAAACCAATCTGTGGTGATGTCACCCCATATGGAGGTCCTCCCCATACCACCACTCCACAGAGCATGGTCCTTCCCCGCTCCGAAGTTCTTCATGGAGGTATGCCCCGCGCTACCCCCAACCCGAATGAAGACCTGCCCCGTGGCAGTGACACCCGGCGTGGAAGCCTTTCCCGTTCCCATCACACTGGGTATGGAATTCCTCATCCTATCCCTGACCATCGATGTGAATGCATTGCCCATCCGGTCCCTCCCCAATGTGGGGATCCTCCCTACATCCTTTTCGCAACTGGCGAAGGTCTTCCTCGCCCTGGAAACCAGAGGGGTGAAGGTCAGCCTCGCTCCACCCGCACCAAGCATGAAGGTCCTCCCCATGCTCCCGCCGGTTCCAACGGAGGTTTCGCCCGCTCAGGCACTGTCCATGGAGGTCCTCCCCATGTTCTCTTCAACATTTTCCCTGGTGCCCCTCGCACCCCGGCCGTCTCAAGCGGAATTCCTCTCCGCCATGGCTCCAACACGACCCCGAGACTACATGTCGGGAATCAGCCTTGTCCTGAAGAGACATCTAGGGGAAGAAGGGCGGGTCGTCACCACCACAAGAAGAATCTTGGGAAAGCCCGAACAAAGATCAAACAGGCCCGCTTCTCAGATTCTGAAGCAGAATGTGACTCGGCATCGGAACCCTCCCCTCATTCCTCCACATTAAGGACTGGGGCAGGAACAAGGTGTGTCAACCTCATCCTTCCAGAATGCAAGGTCCACTGGATTCCCACCTCTCTTCGCAGGTACATCCAGGAGGAGGAAATTGTGGGAACCCCGCAGGTTTCGACTGTACAATCACCACCATCATCACCAGAAGCACCCTCTACCTCGACCATAGATCATAGAGATCTATTTTGGGGAATGATGGTGGTTGAGCAACAAGGTGACCCATCGCCGGTAACAAAAATTCCTACGCTAGAGGCTGTGGATATTAGCCCGTCGTATCGTGACATTGTGGTCAGGTCACCGTACTCTTCGGAGGATGGCCTGGAATTCGGTGGCTAGTCGGATCGTTCTCCGTATTCTCTGCCACCCAGTTTACTATCCCAGTGGTCCACCTCAGTACTGCTACCGGTCCCTCAGCCACCCCCGGTTGACGAGTGGGGCAATACGGGGCCAGACCCTGAATCTGACCCCAGGATCTTCTGGAACATTCTTGTGGCGGATCACTTCCCATAGAAGTTCTGGCCCGAGGTAGCATCGAACTTTTGTGCACCGGAATCCCTCACCCCGGGGGAATTTGAGTTCTTCTATCAAAGACTATGGGCGATGCACTTTAATCTTTGCTATCAGTGAGTATTGTACCCTAGTATCCAAGTGCACTTTGAGGAAATCGGTGATCAATGCCATCTGGTCATTTTGGCTGCACTCCCTGTGGCCCAACGCCCTGAGTCACCAGGTCGCCAGATCACCCTCCAACAAAAATGCGTTTAGAGTTTCAAGGTACTCCGCAAAATCGTCAGGGAAGCTACCCCCCATGTGCAAGTCCATGGCTGGGGACAGTATGTCTCCCTCCTCTTCATTCCTATCCAACGACAGCCCTATTTGTTATGCGACATTGAGGACATTCCCCCAAGAAGGGTTGCGGTCCACATGGCTGATATAGTGGACAAAGAGGAAGATTTGGAGTTTCTCGATGGAGACTTACCTCCTGAGGGTGTACCTCCACTACTGGACCCATCAGGGAGGATTACTCGTCAACAGAGGAACCTTCTAGGCATCCCTGCGCCCACCGAGTCGCTGGTACTCAGCCGAAATGTCGGTAAGGGTAAAGAGAATGTCAGAACTGTCAAGCAATCCGACCCATCCGCCTCTGTACAGAAGACAGACGAAGACCCCGAGATGGCCGCGTTGCGCCAACAGCTTGCTGAGCAGAAGAGGCTGTTCGATGAACTTTTAGCTGAGCGTGCTATAGAGAGGCAACAAGACTATGGTGATCCTAAGCCAGGGTGGCAGGGGCAGGAACAACTCCCCCCTGGAGAGATGCCTTCGGGAAACCCTGATCATGCTACTCCTACAGACAGGGTAGAAGAAAGAACTCATGGAAAGAGGGCGCGATACGTCTCTCCAAACCCTCTTGAACGGCGAGGAAATCCGAGGAATCCAGCCTGGGTTCCCCCAGCCACCCCAAGGGCCGTTAAACCAGTTGCTCCATGAGCCATTGAAGCCGTTTACCATGTTAAAGAGCTTGATAACGCACTCATAGTTAGGGATACCCGTCAAGATAGGGACCCCCACCCGGATGATCCTATAACGACACTCATCACCCGCCTTGAGGCGTTGGAAACACTGCAGGTGGCAGTCCTACCAGATGGCAAGCCATATCCCGTGTGGGTGGATGATATGCCTGCACCCTCGGGTTTTGGGAATCCCACTTTCTCACCCTTTAACGGTACTGGGGACCCGCCGCAGCACTTGACTCATTTTTCCTCCAGATGTGGCCCCATGTTGGGGACCCCGACACAATAGGAAGCCACCAAGCTCCGATGTTTTGTGCAGACATTGGAGGGTCCTGTATTCGTCTGGTACAGTCAGCTCCCTATCGGATTGGTGAACAGCTAGGAGGATCTCTGTCGACAATTCTTATACCAGTTCAGCTCCACCACGCAAAAGATTAGCATCGCAGACCTCTTCAAGTGCAAACAAAGGCCTGACGAGTGAGTCACAGACTTCATCGCCTGGTGGAAGGGGCTTACATACTCCCTCGACATGCCACTGACTTAGGATAAATTACTAACAATGTGCGTAGGGAATGTTAAAACAGAACTGGTTCCTTCCCTGATCACCCAGAACTACCCTTTAGGGTTTCGAGACTTCTCAGATAAGGCTCAGTACCTCGAGGAAGCTCTGTAATAGGCTAGTCAGGCACGTCTGCTGCCCCTGTGATCCCAGCCAAGAGGGCTACTAGAGCCGAACCCGCTGCGGTGGCCCAAATAGAAGCCCCCAGGCAGCTAGAATTACTGCCAGTGGCACCGGCTCCGCAACCCCGTAGAGGCCCTCCACCTCAAGCACAAACTCCTGCCCAGTAGCGACCGCCTCATAACCGACAGGTTCCCCCGTGCAATGCGCCACCACCGCCTAGGCGGGACAATCAGGCTCCGCCTCCTCGGTAGGCCCCTCCGGCCCCTCATCAGGTCTAGGTTCCCAAGACCCCTATCCAAAAAGAAGGTACCAGAATTACTCGTCCAATGAGAATCAGGTACTTGGTTACTTCCGAAGTTCCCTAGAGCAAGATATTGTGCGCTTACCTGAGTGCAGAAGGCCGGTAGAGGAGAATCTCACCGATCACCCCAAATACTACCCCTATCGTCAGATTCTGGGGAACACCCTCAAGCAGTGCTATGTGTTTAAAGACTGGATCCAAGACCAGGTCAACAAAAACATAGTCAGGTTGGGCCCGACCCCGACACAAGTGGCGGGTGTCTTTGTAAGGTTAGAAAGCGGTAGCGATGACGGAGGTGAGTGGAAGCAGGTTCCCAGCCGTGGGTCCCATAAGTACGACAACTGGATGGCTCGTAAAACCATCGCCCGTGCCCATGGAATCATTTGGGCATGCCTAAATCAGCCGGATCCTTCAAAAAATGAGACCAGTACCACTGCATCGTCATCTCATCTGACCTCTTCCCCAAAGGGCAAGCAGCGGCGGCGCAAGAAGAAGCAACGCGCTCCACCACTGCCATCGTCATCCCGCACTCTCGATGATTTCATGCCCCCTGAGATGGATATTATTCCCAGAATCCACCCAGTGGTGGATGACTCTTCGAGCGACAGTCAGGGGTATGCTTCGGTTAATACTGTGGAGCTGGTAAATCCCTATATGACTCCCGACGAGGGGGAATTCCAGGCGAACCTCCCCAACGTCCCCATCCAATATCAACGTCATCGGAATCGTAACCACATGGGTCATCGAGGCACGACAACAGGCGCTTTCAGCCAGACCGTGAATGCTACTGAAACCAGACAGTAGGCCCAGCGCAGAGCTCAGCATGCGCAACCTCATCTGGTGCCCTCAGATCTACCTCCACCGCAGTTTGTGCTACTAGATCAGGTAGAGCTGTCTCATCCATACCATGACCAATATTGCCCTTCTATAGGCCAATATCAGTTGTCCTGTCCTCATCCGGCAGCTACCCTTCAGACATCAACTAGTGGGCATCGGGATGTACCAAGTACCAGCCAGCTGCCGGTCCAGCCGGCAGGGCCCGCCATGCCTCCAGCTGCAGAACGACCTCCTGTAAGCAGAGGTTCGTGTTTGGAACGAAAGTATGACGTTCTGAAGCACCTTGCCGACATTCCAGCAAGGCTTTCTATCCTTGAGGCTCTTTGTCTGTCATCTGAAATGTGTGAGACACTTGCCGAGGCCCTAAGGAGCCCCCTACAGTTTGAGACGGAGGTAGCAGCTATAGAAGCCTTCCATGCTGAGGCAATTGAGAACGCCGAATGCCAGGTAGTTATCTCATTCTCCGGTGAAGATGAAGACCATCCCATACATGGGCATATTCACCCAATGTACATCACTGGCCAGTTCAATGGTGTGGAAGTCCGCCGCTATCTTTTTGACATGGGTTCTAGGATTAACCTAATCCCGACTCAGACATTGCGAAATATGGGTTTGTCTGAGGATGATTTAACTCCCTCCGACCTCAGAATCCAGGGATACGACAGGACCGAACAATCCCCAGTCAGCAAGATCCACTTGAAGACCCAGTTCGGTGGCCTAATTGCCAGCACCGAGTTCATGGTTGTCTCCCATGACACCACATACAACGCATTGATGGGCAGTCCATGGCTCCATCTGCATGCAGCGGTCCCTTCGTCATATCACCAATGCCTCAAGTACTCCCTCAATGGTCAAGTCGGCATGCTCCAAGGAGATACATGTCCTTTTTCCTCTTGTGAATCCCGCTATCTAGACGCTGACTATTACAAGAGCAAGGATAAGCAAATCCTGGAAAGCGAGGATGAACCTGCCCTGGTTAGAAGTGATCCCCAGGCAGGCTTGGATGATGCCTACATCTTCCCGATCCATTGGTTGGAGGCCACAACCCCCGACATGGGGCAGTGTTTTGTTGTTTCAGGTACAAGAGGAAGGCATGTTCCCATGTCCAAGCGACGATGGAAAATCACCTCGTACTCCTACACCAACCAGGCTCAGGTGATCCCAAAACCTCCTACCCCTGTGTGGTATCGGGATGTCAGGATTATGGTAACGGAGGTACATCATACATTTCTCTTACGCCGGGCTGGAATCAACTAGCTCAGGACGACGTGTCACTATTGCTTTGATGTCATCAAGCGTGGCCCCTTAGGCTAAAGTCCAGATGGGATAGGATCAACTGCCTTTATCGCTATGGTCTCAGTGGCGCATGAGTCTCCTAATATGATGACCACTGCTTCCCAGGCCGGCACCAGCTGCCCATCAGGATTTGATAACACAAAAGCAGCTCCCCCTGTAAGAGATCCCTCCACGGGTGGAGAGGAGGATTTGGATGATGCTCCCCCCTGCCTTTGAAGAAGGCGTCTCTACCATGGTTGATGAACTGGTACAAGTGAACCATGGTAGCAAGGCAGATCCGAGACCCACATTGATCAGTGCAACCATGCCCCTCAAGGAGCAGAAATAGTACGTGGACTTTCTCAAACAGCACCGTGATGTGTTTTCCTAGAGTTACGAAGAGATGCCAGGACTGGATCCCCAGGTAGCTATCCACCAACTTGGTCTCCCGACAAACCATCGCGGGTTTAAGCAACCTCCCAGAAAGATGCACCCTTCTCACGGTGCCATGTTTGAGGCCAAAGTTGACAAGCTTATCAAATCCAACTTTGTCAAGGAAGTCTAGTACCCCAGGTGGATTTCTAACATTGTGCCAGTCAGGAAGAAGAATGGGAAGATCATAGTTTGCATCGACTTCCGTGATCTCAACCGCCATTGACCGAAGGATGATTTTCCCCTCCCAGTGACAGAGTTTTTGATTGATGCCACGACTGAGTTCCAAGACCTCTCCTTCATGGATGGGTATTCCAGGTACAACCAGATCTAGATGGCCCTCGAGGATGAGGATTCCACTGTCTTCAGGGCTCTCCAAGGTAATTTTTGTTACCAGGTTATGCCCTTTGGCCTGAAAAATGCAGGTGCCACCTATCAGCTGGCCATGCATCGCATATTCAAGCCGATTCTCAGGATACTAGTAGAATGCTACATGGATGATCTGGTGGTCAAATATCACCAATGCCAGGACCATCTCAAGGACCTTTAGAAAGTGTTTGGATTCCTCTGTTCCCACTACCTAAAGATGAACCTGTTGAAGTGTGCCTTCGGGGTCACCTCCGGGAAGTTTATGGGCTTTGTTGTTAGATACCGAGGTATCGAGATCGACCCAGAGAAGATCAAGGCCATCAGTAAAATGCCTCCCCCGAGCAATATTCGGGAGCTTCGAGGTCTCCAAGGCCACTTAGCCTATATACGCCGATTCATTGTGAATCTGGATGGCAAGTGTAATCCCTTTTCCCGGCTCATGTTTAAAGGCGCCACCTATGAATGGGATGAAGAGTGCCGGACCGCTTTCGAGGAAATCAAGTAGTATCTGCTCCAACTTCCGGTCTTGATTCTACCCATCTCCAGAAAGCCACTGGTCCTTTACGTGACCACCCTAGAATGGTCCCTCAGTGCACTTCTCGCCCAGAAGAACAATGAGGGAACAGAGAACAACCTCTACTATCTCAGTCGCATGATCCTCGATATGGAGACCAGATACTCCCCTATTGAAAAGAGCTGCCTTGTGCTCGTATTCACCATACGGAAATTGCGGCATTACCTACAGCACCATGAAGTACAGTTGGTCTCTCGAGTAGACCCACTGAAGTACATCCTGAACCGCCCTATGTTAACTGGCCGACTAGCACAGTGGGCGGTGATCCACCAGCAGTTCGACATCAGGTTCGTGCCTCAGAAGGCCATCAAGCGACAGGCATTGGAAGACTTCCTAGATGCTCATCCAACCTCCGCAGATCAATCCTTGGACCTGGACTTTTCTGATGAGGAAATCCTCTCAGTCGATCGTGCCGTCTCATGTTGGAAAATGTACTTCGACGGTGCCTCCCGAAGCCCCACCGGTAGGAGGCTCAACGATCCTAAGCTCAATAGAGTGGGTCTGGGTATCGTCTTCATCACCTCGACACAATCCATTCTGCCATACTCATTCCTATTGTCAGAAGGCTGCACCAATAATGAGGCAGAGTATCAAGATCTCATCACTGGCCTCGAGCTGGCCCTTGAGATCGATGTGCCCCATCTTCATGTGAAAGGGGATTCCGAACTGGTCATCAAGTAGGTCAATGGAGACTATGTTGTCAGGAAGCTGGAGCTTGTGCCATTGCTGGAGTGCACCCTCCATCTAATGGCCCAGTTCTCTTCTCGACCAGAGGTTACCCATGTTCCTCGGTCACAGAATGGTCGAGCAGATGCTTTGGCCGGCTTAGCTGCATCCCTCGTAGAACCCGATCAAGATGATTTGATCATACATGTGGCACACCGGAGAGTCATTTCCCCCACCACCCCAGAGGATAACGACGACCTGCAGGTAAGCTATCATACCGCTGGACCTTCTACGTTATTGGTCACAGGTTCTTCAGACATAGTGGTTGAGGCCACTCCCGACTGGAGAGCACCTTTTTTTGAGTATCTCCAAAATGGCAGCCTCTTGGATGATCGGGCCAAGTGCGAGCGAATCCAACGCCGTGTACTGCAATTTACCCTCCAGAGTGGTCCCAGCCTTGGGAAGATCCTCTATAAGCGGATCTTCGATGGTGTTCTCCTTCGTTGCATTCAAGGAGTCGAGACTTTTCAGGTCATGCAAGAGGTTCATGCCGGTTCCTGCAGTGCCCACCAGGCCGGGCCCAAGCTGTCCCATCAAATCTAGAGGTTGGGGTACTTCTGGACCTCTATGATCCATGATTGTATCGCGTTTTCCAAGAGATGTCGCACGTGCCAAGTTCATGCTAACTTCCTGCATCGGCCACCAGAGCCTCTCCACTCCACCAAGTATTATTGGCCATTTGCAATATGGGGACTCGATGTTTTGGGACTATATCCACTGGCGACAGCTCGCTAGTGTAGTTTCATCCTAACTGCAATAGATTTCTTCTCCAAGTGGGCAGAGGCAGTTCCACTCAAAGTGGTCAAGGCCCATTCCATCACTGACTTCATGAGCTCCAACATCATCCACCAGTTTGGAGTCCCTCACGCTGTCCTCACCGATAACGGCACCAACTTCTGAGCAGCCGAGCTGAAGAAATTGTACGCCAAGTACAATATCCATTCAAACCATACCTCTCACTATCATGCACAGGCGAATAGACAGATCGAGGCATTCAAAAAAACCCTCTCTAACATTCTGAAAAAGATGGTCGGTCGGAACAAGAAGAGTTGGCTGGATAATCTCCCCAATTCCCTCTGGGCTTATCAGATGACGACTCGCAATTCCACCCAGGTGATCCCATATTCCCTGGTGTATGGGGCTGAGGCCGTCTTTCCCATTGAGATCTAGCTTCCATCGTTACACACTATAGTCTATGACCAGTAGGCGTCAGATAAGGTGGATGAAATCCGTCTAGCTGAATTGGAAGCACTGGATGAGAACAGGCTTCGCGCCCTGCACAATCTGGAAAGGAATCAGAATAAGATAGCCAGAGCCTTCAACAAAAAGGTTCGCCTTCGCTCTTTTCTGCAAGGCGACCTAGTGTTGGCCCTCCGAGCACCAATGATTCCCGGTTGGAAACCACCCAAGCTTGAGCCCAAATGGGAAGGACCTTACATCATTCATAAGGTTTACCCCAACGGAACATACTCCCTGGAGACCATGGACGGTGAGCGCATAACTCCTCCCACCAACGCCAAGTTCCTCAAGCAGTACTTTGCCTAAGCCCCTATGGTCCCGTATGATAATAAACTACAAAATGGTCCAAGATCTATGACCTTAAACTATGATCACAACCATCCATATCACATGATGTTAAACTGCGTGATCTGTCCCAACTGAAGAACGTAAAAGCACTCAACATTCTCCTGCACGAACTTAAATTGTACGGTCCCGCATGACCTTAAACTACACCTCAAGGTCCTGCATGACCTTAAAATTCATCACAGTCCTGTATGACATTAAACTGCCCATCTTCATCCGTCATGACGTTAAACTGCACATTATGGTCCCGCATGACCCTAAACTAAAACATAATCCTTCATGATGATAAACTACAAAATGATCCGAGCTCTATGACCTTAAACTAAGATCTCCCCCGTCCTTACTGTAAGACGTTAAACTGCAAGCCAGACAGGTCTTCCTGACCGAGGCTCAGCCTCATTCCCTTTGGACTCTTCGGGCCCCTGTCCCCTATCCTTACTGTAAGATGTTAAACTGCAAGCCAGTCAGGCCTTCCTGACCGAGGCTCAGCCTCAGGCCCCTTGGCCTTCATCGACTCAGTCTCTCTTATGGGATTGTACGGTGTGGTGTGGGATTACATCCTCATTCACGTCGGGTTACCTGCCATACCATACATATCCCTAGATGAGACGCATCTCTCATCCAACACGACGTTAAACTGCACTTCTAGAACTACGTATGGCTTGATTCCCATCCTAGTGGGATACATAGGAATGCTCAGACGTCTCGTCTTGAGCCCAACCCCAATCTATTCTGTTTGACTATCCCCACTAGGTATAGTTTTCTCGGAGGGTCCTAGCATGAGGAGTAGGCTTCCTTAGCCCCACTCATATGAGGATTATAATGGTCGCACCATGTTCCCACTCCCGTTCATCTATCCCCCCACATCCTTACCACACGACGTTAAACTGCATGTCCTTCAAGAACTACCTATGGATTGATTCCCATCCTCATGAGATACGTAGGAACGCCTGGACATTTCATCTGTTGGACCAGCCCAAAAGCCAAAATTTTCCCCTCAGGTCAAGACATATGGAAGGGTGCACACTTATGCCCCAATTTACGTTGTGTAAGTCTCGACCTGGCTATACGTCCCCCCTGGAGATGTTCGGCTCTTTCACAGATGGGTATGACTATGCTTAACCCACTCCTTGACTAGGATTCCATCACTTTAATCATCCAGAAGGGCCCCTAAATGGTATGGATGCTCAGCCCAAGGGCCCTCTTACCACTTCGGGCCAACGCCCTCAAGGATGTTGAGAAACACACCGATACAAGTCCCGCGTTTCGAACGTGGTCAGTGGTCGACGCTCATTTTTTGCTCCCATATCAGGTCACCATAGGGATGATGTGTTTTGAACATGGTCAACAGTGCCCTGGATCTTCAGGTCTACCCCAAGATGTCCCAAACATCGAGTGTAGTGATTCGTTCTGCCCCACCCCGAAGTGAAAAAATTCCTTCTGGGTGGTGCCAACATTCGGGCCCCTGGCCCCGGTTCTTTTATATGGAGTGTATAGAGTAGTGTGGGATTACGTCCTCATTCACACGGGATACTTTCCATGGAATAAACATTCCCTTACTGAGCCATTGCCTCAAGCCTCTTGGCCTTTTCAGGACTTAGCCCATGTTTATACTCGGAGTGTACGGTGTGGTATGTGATTACGTCCTCATTCACGACGGGTTACCCGCCATGCCATACACCTCCCCTATCTGGGGAATCCTATTCCTTGACCTTCGTCCTCACTGCAAGACGTTAAATTGCGAGCAGGCCAAGCCTTCCTGACCAGAACCCAACTATCAGGCCCCTTGGCCTTTTCGGGCCCCCTGGCCTAGGTTCTTTCCTACAGGACTGTGCAATGTGGTGTGAGATTATGTCCTCATTAATTTCCATGCCATACACCTCCTCATTAGGGCATTCTTCCCCCTAGGTATTTTCTAGAACTACATTTGGCTTGATTCCCGTCCTTATGGGATATGTAGGACCACCCGAATGTCTAAGCTTCGGGTTTAGCCCCATCTTCCGAAAATCTCCATCCCACCTTGGCCCCTTGGCCTACCTCTCCTGAGTCACTTTGCCGACCCTTTTTGGCGGTTCACCGATATGCCTAAGGGTACTCTGGTTTAAGTTACCTGGAATGTTGGATTCTACTCGAACACATCTGCACCTGCTTTTTAGGCTTCGTGTTTCCCTTCATCAGGGCTTTCATCATCTTTCACACCCAGAGGGACCCCCAAGAATGGCCTGGATACCACACCCAAGGGCTCTCATACCGTTACGGGCCAACGCCCCCAAGGGTTTTGGAAAAAAAATCGATAAAAATCCCACGTTGCGAATATGGTCAGTGGTCGATGCCCGTTTGTTGTTCCCACATTAGGCTAACGCGATATGAAGACTATTTTTCCACCACGGTTAATAGTTATCCTCCATCGCCACACCAACCCCATTAAGCCCAAAATGTCGATTACATGATTCACATCCTTCTCCATTATCATCATGTACAAGTAGAGTTTTGAAACTCTTGATACTATTCCTCAGTGCACATCTGCGCGTTAGGGGAACAAAGCCACGTTAAAGGTGTCCTTCAGGGCTCTTCACTGACTTCCCCTCGATGGATGTTTTGGGTATTGTGATAAGGATCTTCCCCCCTTGTTTCCCACACCGAGTTTAACTCACGTGGGCTTAGGGATCAGGTCGAGGTCTGCACTTACCTGGAAAGTTGTCATCCACTCGTGGTCCGAGCTCTAAAGACCATAAACTAAGATCTTATAAGAACTACGTCTGGCTTGATTCCCATCCTCCTGGGATACGTATGAACGCCCAGACCTCCTGTCCTTGAGTCCAACTTGAGTTCAGCTAAATTTGTCTCTTATGTCCTGCCTTCGGGACCCTGATTACGGGATTGTGTGGTGTGATGTGGGGTCAGGTCCTAATTCACTTTGGGTTTGCAATAGCTGCACCACGCGCACCCAGTTCTCAGAATTAGCCCTCCTATTTTCTGTCCCGCACGACATTAAAAGGCACCTTCAAGAACTACGTATGGCTTGATTCCCATCCTTATGGGATACGTAGGACCACCCGAATGTCTAGACTTCGGGTCCAGCCCCACCTCCTAGAGATCTACCAATCTCCCAGTCACCTAGGCCTCTTGTCCTGTCCCTCTCTAAGGGGGGATATAGGAATGATACAGGGTTTTTGGCACTATTCCCCCTTTCCCGGGAATCCACCATCTCTCGATCGACCTCAAGTTGAGTCCCTCGACTCCTTGTAGTGATTCACCTATGTGTTAAGAGTACTCTGGTCTAGGACCAAGAGTGTCAGATTCGACTTGGTCAAGTTCCTTCCACTTGTCAAGCTTCGTGTTCCCCTTCATTTGGGCTTTCATCACCTTTCATACCCGAAGGGACCCCCAAGAACGGCCTGGATACAACGCCCAAGGTCTCTCCTACCATTATGGTCCAACGCCCCCAAGGGTTTTAGACAACAAATTGATACAAATCCCGTGTTGTGAACATGTTCAGCGGTCGATTCTCATTTGTTTGTCCCCATTTTAGGCTAATGCGACAGGATGCTGTGTTGGGAACATGGTTAGTAGTAATCCTCTATCATCATGCCATCCCCTCCTGGACTTGAATGTTGGTTACATGATTCACATTATGTTCCACCCCATCATGTCCAGGTGGAATCTCGGCACTATTGGCACTACCCATCAGTGCACCTTTGCATATCAAGGGGAAAAATATACGATATGGTGTCCTTCAGGGCTCCCAAGGTCCGAGATCTAAGATCATAAACTAAGATCTCCTTAGAATTACGTTCAGCTTGATTCCCATCCTCATGGGATACGTAGGACCTCCTAAACGTCTCGTTTTCGGGTCCAGCTCATTTGGGAACTAATCTCCCCCCCTTCACCTCTCACCTCTATTTGGGCCCCTTGGCCCATTGTTCCTATCTCGGGATTGCGTAATGTATAATGTGGGATTATGTCCCCATTCACGTCGGTTATGTCACATGACACCGTACAAATTCCCCGTCTAGAATCATCTCTGCTACATCTGCGCTGCATGATGTTTAAATGTATGCTTGGTCCTATCACACGACCCTAAACGGTGACATTATCATCCTAGCCACACGACGAAAAACAACACTGCATTGTGATAACCTCGTTGTAGAGGACATCATGTTGGGTATTGGTCGCGTGCCATGCCATTTGTCAATGCTTATCATGGCTTGATTCTTGTGGCGACACCAGGGCTTGCTACCCTAGGCCTGTTGCTTCACAAAAAAAACCCACTCACCTTAAAGGAAAAACAAGATTTATCAAATTCCACTTCTTTTTGTGCAAGGGCCACACCCACACTCCCCTTCTTCCCTGACACTGGTACTTTTCTGAGCCACCCTTCAGAACTACATGCAGCTTGATCCCCATCCCCATGGGGTATGTAGGAACGCCTTTGCACTTTACTTCAGGCCAATCTCAACTTTCGTTTTCGGTCTCTTGACCTAAAACCACTCTCAAGGGGGGTTGTGCGGTGTGGTATGGGATTACGTCCTCATTCACGTCGGGTTGTTCACCACACCGTACACAACCCCGGTTCCCATCCACGTCAGGTTTTTCGTAATTACCCGCCACGTGCCTCCTGTGTTTCCTCCCATCCATGGTCTGAATTCTACAACCCTAAACTAAGATCTTCCTGTGGGAAGGGACTTGAATCCCTCTATCTAATATACCTCATGGTCGAATTTAGATGCATTTTGACAAAGATCCCGGAGTGTGGGAATTTCATGAGGACATTCCCCTCATCCCATGACCAAACTTCGTGAGCTCGCTATTTGGATCCTCATCCTCTTCTGCATCCGAAAGGACCCTCAGACGACATGGATACTAGGATTAAGGGATCTCCATGGATGCTGGACCTAAGGGTCCTCCAATTGTTTCGGGCCAACGTCCCTACGGATCTCTGACAACATTTGCGATATGGTCCCATGTTTCGAACATGGTCAGCAGTCGACCCTCATTTGTCTTTCCCCATCCCAGGCTAATGCAATATGGATGATGTGTTTCTGCCACGATTAACAATAATCCTCCATCGTCACACCGCCATAATTGTGATCCAAATATCAAGTGTCATGATTCACACATTTCCACTTCCTCATGTTCAAGTGGAATTCCAACATACATGGCTCTAACTCTTCACGCATCTAGGTGCGCCACATGGATGTGTTAGTGTCATTGGGCCGGTATCCACCGAACGTCCCTTCGCCCTAACATGTCCCTTCCTGTGTCAAGAAAGTTCCCCATTACTTCTTGTTTCCCACATCGAGCATGAATCACGTGGGATTAGTAATTTTGGTGGGATATGTACCGGCACAACCGAGCTTCTCTTCATCCTACATGATATTAAACTATGCCTCCAGAACTACGTGTGGCTTGATTCCCATCCTCATGGGATACATAGGGACACCCTGGTATTTTGCTTAGGGTCCATCCCATAGGAATCATAAATCCTGTTCTTCCCCTTTCCGCCCCCCTGGTCGGACCCCTCATAGGGGACTGTGCAACTATGACTCTGCCCTGAACAAGTTCAGGATGCCCCAAGATTAAATTGGGAAGCGACAGACCCCCTCGCCAGAGAGGCCCTGTCTCAAAGAAGTAATGATCCATGATCAAACCGATGCGCCCATCTGGCGTACTCCCACCGTGGTGGTGTAATTACATGAGTGTTGGATTCTATTCGGACAAACCATCACTCCACATTCCATGCTTTGCGTTCCCCTTATTCGGACCCTCGCCCCCTTTCATGTCTGGAGGAATCCCCTAACAGTATGGATGTCTGACCTATAGTCCGCCTGCTGTCATGGGCCAATGTTCATGAAGACTAGTCATGTTTGGAGGGACCCCCTAACAGTATGGATGCTCGACCTATGGTATGCCTGCTATCCTAGGCCAACGTCCCGAAAGACTGATCGACGATATTTGAGTTAGGCCCCGTGTTGCGAACGTGGTCAATGGTCGACCCTCATTTGTTGTCCCCATTTCAGGCTAACACAGTAAGGATACCGTTTTTCTGCCACGGTTAATGGCTATCCTTTATTGTCACGCCACCCTCACAGTGTTCCAAATTTTGGGTATCATGATTCATGCCTCCCATTCTCATCCGTTCGGACTGATTTCAGTGCCCCTGGTGTTGCACCGTTCGTGCATAAGATCATGCTGGAAAAATGGTAATTTGGCTATTTTGAGAACTTCCTTATCCAGCCAGGTCTCTCCTATTTTCTGGAAATCCGAACCGGTTATCCAAACCCCAGATACCCGAAGCTTGGTTTCCACTCCTGTGTTTGGATTGGACGATGATGTGACTATCTCTTGTTTCTCACATCGGGCCTAACCCACGTGAGCTTAGGGAATTGTCGCTGGACATCCCGAAAACATTGTAAGGATGAAAAATGAACTAGTGCAAATAACAGAACTCATGAATCCTATGGCATTCAAAAAATTCTAAAGCACGAAAGTACGTTTAAGGTTTTGTAATTATTACAGTACCCAGGGGTCAACTCCCCCCATGGACGGATTGACCCCGTCAAAAGAGCGTTGCAGCTTCGCCGCCCTTTGACTTGTGGCATCCAGGAATTGCTGCCGCCGACTCAGCTCCCGCCCCTCCTCAGCAGCGATGGGGCGTAGTTCATCAGCCTCGGCTCGGGCCCTCTCTATGTCAGCCTGAAAGGCAGCCATCTCTCCAGAAGCCTGCCTCATACGCTATTCTGCCTCTGCCAGCTGGGCCTTCAACCATGAGATCAGCTCAGATTGTGAATTAAGAGAGGCTGAGTGCTCATCTGCCCGGGCCTGCAGCTGTTGGAACTCGTTTTCAGACTCCTGGAGCTTCTTTACATTTGTCGACTTCCTCCGTTGCCAGCCAGTTTTGAGCCCGCGATCGTATTACCGAATCTTCTCTGCCATGAGATCTCGGATGAGCATATGAGGACGCTGGGCATCCACTCCCCCAGCGCACAGTTCGCGCAGCCGCGAGTGAAGTCTGTCTATTTCATTCAGCCATAGCACTTGGGGGGTGTCATTGATGAAGTGCGTGATTAGCTTCCACGATCGGCGATAGACTATTTTGCTGTCCTTTTCATCAGAGGCCGTCTCATACCAGTCCGTGCGATTGGCAGGCTCGTATGCAGGATACACCTGCAGGAAATCTTCGGTAGGATCTGCATCTGGCGTTGAATCCGGCATGAAATCTGGCGCCGGGGCAGGCGTGGCGGGACTCAGGTCGGCCGATTGATCCTCATCATCAGACTCCACCTCAATAACCTCAGGCACGACTCTGCTGGCGGTCTTTCCAATGATAGGGAGTGCTGTAGATCGGGTAGGTGGGGGAACTATATCCACACTCACCGGCATGCCCCTAGGAGGGATGCCACCAGACATCCCGACCAGCCTTGCCGTGGAAGCCCATGCTAGTCGGAGAACTGTACGATAGAGAAGGGCATGAACATTAGTTGGCACGATCTACATATAACAGTAATGAATCCAGTGGAGAAAACTTACAGAGATCGAACTCCTGGTGCTGCTCTGGAGTCGATGTCGACGTGACCCTGAGGCGTGGCCCTCCGTATACTGTTGGAAGGTCTGGAGATCCTAGAGGAGCCACCCCGGGTTTCCTAGCCCCACCAGACACAGAACTAGACACGGCCGCAGGCACGGGTTCCAAAGGTCCTACATCATCACCCGCCAAGGGGCGAGAGCGAGGACTGCATACGAGTTCCTCCTTCACGGTTCAGGTATTCATAAGAGGTCCATAATGGACTGAGAGAAGACCCTGAGAAAAGAAATTTGGAATGCTACCTCGAGAACCTCTGCAAAATAATCAGAATCCAAGTCTTGATCTCCGACTTCGCCTTCCTATAACGGGCTCCCTCCGCTGGCCTCGTCCTCCCCGGAGGGTTCGTCTGATTCTTCCGGCAGGGGGAAGCGCTCTATCAATTCGGCGACCGATAGCTATGGGGGAACCGTCCGATCTAGAAGCACCCTTACTCGGTCTGTCATCGGACGCGGGGCACCACTAGAATGTACGTAGTCCTCCAGCTTACCCAGTTATTGCTCTGCCTCCGCCGAAGACACCGTGAAACCAGCCCGGATAGGGCCTATACCCGGTAAAACCATCCCGCAACGGTTCAAGAGTTCCAACATCTCAGGCAGACCGAGGTGTTGCCGGTTGACATCCCAAATGTCCTAGGCCTCCAGGAAGACGACATTCTCTGGCATGTCGATATGGCACAACCGCTTCCCTAGAGCCTGAGAAGATATCTTGCGGAATCCCCTTGGCAGCCACCCCTCCAAATGGCTCTACTCTTCCGGAATCACTGGGTCCACTACTACTGTCGGGTCCGCCACTGCTGCCGCATTCTCAACTGGTGCAGGTCTCACCGCCATGGCAGCCCCGCCGCCACGAGAGGCCCTTGCTGCCCTCCGACCCTGACCTCGGGATAGGGGAGGCCCGCCGTCACTAGCCCGAATGGTTGGATGCTTCAACATTTCCCCAGGATAAGCCGCCTCCCAACTGATGGCATACTCTTTCACCAGTCCAAAGGCTATAGTGGATGGAGGCAGTGCAATTCGCATTTTTCCATATTCCCATGTGAACATGAGCCACAAATGACTCATTACACATGGGTGATCCTCATGACGCACCTCCTAGTAGACTCTCAGGGTCAGCCACTGCAGGTACCAGAACTGCCTCGCAAACTGATGTGGGGTGTACGACTCACAGAGCAGCTCACGGTCCACCCGTGCCACCAAGACTCCACCTCGAACGGCTAGGAGATAAGATCGGTGCTATTCCGTTCCCTGCTTGTCATCGGTGAGTACCCCCATCAGCAATGGAAATGGGTGGAAGTTAAACTCATCCGCCTTCCACACCCGGTTCAGCACCATCGGTATGGTTAATTTGAATGGAAAGATCCTAGCCACGTTCAGAATGGAAGGGCAGAAGTTTGATCCCGATGGTGAGATAGGGTTTGGGTATTCGTAAACCCCCTAATGTGCACCGTAATCCACCCATACAGAAGGTGGAAGGGCCCGCATATCCTCGACGGCTTCTTGCCCTCGCTGACATGACGCAACATCATGTACAATTTGGCGAGCATCGGAATCCCCAGATTGACCCGCCTTCCCATGGCCAGCATGGATGCCATGATGAACGAGCTGGGCCGCACCCCCATGTTGGTATCCCTCACCGGTAGGATCCAACCATAGATAAGGGTCGCGATGAATGCCGCCAGCCTGACTATCGGCTGTTGTTCAGCGCTGACACTAAAACCCTAGGTCTTCCATTGGATGTCCTCCAAGAGCCGCCAATACGAGTGCTCCTTGCCCCGTTGAGCCCCCTTCGAACAAGTTTGAGGCCTCGGATGGAACTCTCGATCCTCTGAGAAGTTCAGGAATTACTTGAACCACTTCTTAAAATGGACATCTCTCACCGCCTCCTTGTCCTCTCCGGGGACCAGTGCCATCAGTGCCAGTGCCAACTGTGACATTTTCTCCGGATCCTTCTATGTGCTCATGATGGGGAGGAACTCATCATACATGGACCCCAAGATCGGGACCCCCGAGATCTGATGGACATCCCACAGACTAATGCCAACCTCCCCATAGTGTAGGTGAAAAGTGTTGGTCCAAGACAATCATCTGCTCAGCAGCTCCGGCATCAGCTGTTTCGGTTGATAAATGTGGAATTGCGAGGCCCATACCGCCCCATACAAGCCCAATCTCCTCAGCTCGGCCCCAAAATCCTCGCATGAGGCACCTACCCAGTAGGCCCATTCCCAGTCGTTGGTGAAGTTACCACCCTGGCGTAGGTCCCACTCATCGGACCACCCCTTTTTCAAATCCTGCAGAGCCGCCTTTAGTATGATACGATACATGGGAGGGGACGTCTCTGGTTGCAGTGGCTCCCCATCGATGTTGTTTAGATGGTTGTACAGATAGTCAGCGGTGACGGGTGTGAAGTCCTCCCGCATATGACCATCAGCCGCCCTGAACCATTGGCGTTGGCATGGCATGCTCCTGAACCAGCAAGCTGGTTCGTCCCTACTTGCCTCAGGAATGAATACATCATCCCTCAGCCCGAAGCCATACAAGGGTAGATTCTTTCACAACAGATAGTTCTTTTGGCTTTCTGATAGAAGGTCTGTCAAAGAATTATGGTCTGAGTGACTTCGTACCATCTCTCCAAGGCCCATACAGTTGTCTATCTCATCCCTCTGGGTGGCGTCTGCAAGCACCCCCAACACAACTTCTTGATGGGCCATTATGGTTTCAGAACTTGAAAAAAAATTTGGGTCGGGTTGCAGAGATTGTTTGTGAAGATCGATCATGAATCTCGGGTGCAAAGCCAAGACACCGTGCCTAGCCTCGGCTTGCAAGCAGAAGTTCGCTTGGCGCAGTCTCGGAGTCAGAGACTCGCAGTTCACCGCGAAGCTCGATTCGCGGTGAGCAGACGTGGAGGACGCGGAGCTTCACAAATCAAGAGCACAAGAGGAAAAATCCACAAAGGAAAAAGACAAGAGAGGTAATCCCCCTATTTATAGGCGGCGACCCTGGAGCTTCACGGTGCGTCCATCCCGCACAGATCTTCACGGAGCATCCAGAGCGCGCGGCCCTGTCTACCTCGCACGCCTTCTCTGTGAGGAAGCACTGCGACCTGCCGATAATTTTGGAAAATTCCCTTATACTTCGACCCTTGGTCCCTCTGCAGCTCCAAGTCTGAGGGGGGGCATTTGTTGGCGCCAATATATTTGACGCAAAGAACGAAGGGAAAAGAGGCCCCACGCCCGTCCTCACGAAGCCCCGATGCGAAGTCCCCCTAAGCTCCACGACCGCCGTGAAGCGCCAGAGGTGGTAACGCTCCGCGAACGGCCTGACGTTCGTGAGCCCCATGAGAAGCACCCGAGGCGGTAACACTCCGCGGATGCCCTGACGTTCGCGACCCACCGCGAAGCAGAGGAGGCGGTACCCCTCTGTGAATCCGGTTGACGTTCGCGACCCACCGCAAAGCAACCGAAGACTCCTTCATGCCGCGTGAGCTTTTCTCCACGGTGCCCCTTGCCTATAAATACCGAGCTCCCCCTAAGCTCCATAGACGAAAAATCCGACCGTTCAGCTTCTCAACTCCCAAATCGCAAAGCACTCCTCTCTCTAGGAATCATGAGCTCCACGAGGTATTTTTTCATCATGAGAGGCCTTCACCTTGTCTCGTTTTGAGCCCCTCTTCCGATAGGGATTCCCTTCGCAAAGACTAAGGGCCTACGCGAAGGAAGGGGATTCCCAAGGGAACCCGGGCAGTGGTGGAGCGTTTATGCTTCGCGAAACACCCATCATGTACAAGTGATCCACATGCCAAGGAAGGGTCACTGTACTTTGTGAAGCACACTGCTTCACAGCACCTTGCTTCGCGAGGCACCTCTACTTCGTGAGGTAGTGCTCTGCGAGCACCCTTCTACTTCATGAGGCAGTGCTCTGAGAGCACCCTTCTACTTTGTGAAGCACCTCCCACTCGCACCTCTACCCCATGCTAAGGCTAAGGAACTCCACTTTTCAAAGCACACCCCTTTTCAAGTGCTCTCCACTATGAAAATCAACCAAGCTCCGCAAGGTCCCTGCCTGTGGACCCCTTTTCTTGGAAATTCCTCTTCCCGTGCGACCCTCCAGGTTTGCATGATGTGATTTCAAAATCCCATGGATGACACCACCTGTAGAGTTGCTTCGCCTAATGCTTCTTTGCATAGGCACGCTAATGGATAATGCTTCTTCTCATAGGCACGCTAACGGCTATTGCTTCTTCACATAGCCAGGCTAACGTGGACCCCTCGATGGTTCACTCCACGACCCCCCTTTACCATGACCTTGCCGATGCCTTCCCTCCCACAAGGGGTAGAGGGTGCCTATTATGTAAGTCCTAAGGGTACGGAGTAAAACCACCCTGTTTGAGCTGAATGATGTTAAACTGCCAAGCACCTCGTCCTCAACACATGATGTTAAACTCTGACCCGACCCCATGCCTCGCACGTAGGGTCCCCCCATCTCGGACATTCTTTACGCCACTCGTCTCCACAGGAATGGAAACACCCTCACATGGGATGATATCCTCCCTCTCGGAGTAGCTTTTGTCCACAGGGGAAGGGCTGCCTCAGAGCGTAAGCCCCAAGCCTCTCTTACGAAAGGTAGCACCCATGCACCTCCATACTTCCCCACTGCCAATGCCAGTGGAGGGCGCGATAGGGAACGAGTCACCTCCCATCTTCGGTCCCAAATCCCTCTCCCACCGCGCTTTGCCGCACTTTGGGCCTCCATCCTGGAGTAAGTCCCGGCACCATGGGTCTCCTAACACGTAAGCCCCTCTTTGCTTCCCATGGACGCACCCTTCACAACGTGATCATCAGGTCTCTACTGCCTCTTGTTTCTCACACCGAGCACAACTCACGTGGGATTAGAGTAAGCATCGACTATGACACCAACCCTCATCCAGCATGACGTTAAACTGTATTCCCTTGTCCAGCATGACGTTAAACTGTATGCCCTCCTCCAGCATGAAATTAAACTGTATGCCCCCGTCTAGCATGATGTTAAACTGTATGCCCTGTCCAGCATGACGTTAAACTGTATGCCCCCGTCCAGCATGACGTTAAACTGTATGCTGTCCCGCATGACATTAAACTATACATCCATTTGAACTACGAGGTATTTGATCCATGTCAAGGCATGGTATGTAGGAATCCTCCATGAGGTTCAAGCCCACCACCCGTTGTTTATTCACGTTAGGGTTCACCCTCATCCCGCATGATGTTAAACTGCATTCCGGTCCAGTGGTAAGTCATTGTGACCATCCCGAACTATGAGGACTTTGATCCATGTTAAGGCATGGTACATAGGAAGCCTCAAGAGGTTCAAGTCCACCACCAGTGGACCCATGGTTTCACCTTCACGTTGGTTCACTGAAGAAACCCTACCCGAACTACGAGGTATTTGATCCATGTCAGGGCATGGTATGTAGGAAGCCTCCCTGAGGTTCAAGACCATCACCCATCGGACCAAGGTCCTTTCTTCATGTCGGTTTGCCAACACCCACCATCGCCACTCGAACTGCAAGAAATTTGATCCATGTCAAGGCATGGTACGTAGGAAGCCTCCCTGAGGTTCAAGCCCAACAATCATTGGCCCCGACCGTCTCCATGTTGGTGTGCCAATCCCCCATTTTCACATGAACTACGTGGTCTTTGATCCATGCCAAGGAATGGTACTTAGGAAGTCTCCCCGAGGTGCAAGCCCACCATCCACCTGGACCAAGGTCCTTCTTCACATCGGTTCTCCGACACGTCCCCGTCCCGCATGACATTAAACTACATCCCGATCCAGCGGTAAGCCGTTGTGACCCTGCCATCTAGTTGTTCCGACACCCCTTCATGTCAGTATAACAACCCCTTTTCCCGAACTACATGGAATTTGATCCATGTCAAGGCATGGTACATAGGAAGCCTCCCTGAGGTGCAAGCCCACCACCCATTGGGCCAAGGTCCTTGTCATGCCAGTTCTCCGGCGCTCAACCTGAACTACATGGTATTTGATCCATGTTAAGGCATGGTACGTAGGAAGCCTCATGGGGTTCAAGACCACCACCACCTAGTCGTTCCGACCGTATTCATGTCGGTTCTTCCATCACCTTGGGCAGCCCAGAGTGTAAGCCCCACACATCCATCCCGAACTACATGGACTTTGATTCCCTGCCATAGGGATATGTAGGAAGTCTCTTCGAGACTCAATCCCATCACCACCGCCATCTCCATGATGGCACATTTCATTCCTCCTTCACTCCATGCAATTATCCATCATCTATCCTGATTCTTACCTGGGCCGCCACATCTCGGTGAGATCATGTCACCCCATTACCCTCCACAGCATTCGGGAAGCCGCCCACGGGCTAGATCCGATATCGGCATTCCCTCAAGGGGGATTCCTCAATCTGATCCACTCCAGCTGGTGTTCCGATCAGGCCGATCCGTCTCTGCTGGATGTTAAACTCACGGAATACCCTGTGTTAAACATGGGAAGCTGAGGAAAACCTCAGATACATGCCTATGGCATATGGTTCCCCACACTCGATGTGGGACGCCTTGGGCTTCCAAGCCCTCGAGAATCCCTTTAATAAGGGACAAAAGACAGACACGCCAATTCCCCAGTGTTCAGACATGTTACTGATGCCTCGACGTGACTACTCCCTTGACTGAAGGTTACTGCCCTGACCGGACCCTTTGGAATGTCCCGACAGAAGCAGTGTAATTAACCGGCATCCATGGAAACATGGTACTGGGAAGAGTTTCACGAACAACGTATTAAATCTATGAGGGAGACCCGGATTAGGTGACGAGTTCTGAGGAGGAATCCACAGAAGGAAGAACCGACATCCTATCATCCTAGTTTCAATCAAGGAGCAGATGTCCCTGAATAAGGAGTGGATACCGCCCGCCTTTGGAAAGCGGGAATGCGGGGAAACACAAAAGCCACGCCTGTCACGCCCAAGCGGATGGACGTACGCGCCCCGGAGAAAGCGTCGGAAATAGGTGAGTTAGAGGATCTTCTCAGGCACACTCCATTACTCATGATCTTCCAGGTCATCACTCCTATTTTCAGAGATTTATTTTTAGAGTTTTCTGCTTCATTTGAGTTTGATGGAGCTAAGTACCAGGAGACGCCCGGTGATGCGATACCAGTGGTCCGGTTTCGGCTAGGCGGCCGACCCTTTTCCCTTACTATGACTGAGTTTGGCCGAGGGTGCAGTTTTTATCCTCATCCCATCACCCCACCCCCTGTCTCCACCCTGACCCGACCTGAGCGCTCTGAGATCATTGATATGTGGTGGAGGATTGATGGGACTGACCACCAATATACCCCTACTTCCCAGAAGAGTACCCTCATTGCTAACCCTATCCTTCGCTTCACCTATTGGTGCTTTAGCGCCATCCTTTTCCCCTTCCATGAGGATATGGAGGTCGTGACCAGTCGTGACATGGATCTCCTCACTTGTGTCATCCGACAGGACTACCCAGATGTCCCTTACCTTGCCACCTCCTATTTCCATGCCATGTTTACCGGCCATCAGGGCAACCTGAACGGTGGGTTTTACGCCACCTTCCTTACCCACCACCTCGGGGTTTTTGAGACTTCTCTTCCCCATGACCTATTAGGTTCCCCCCAGCGGATGGACTATCTCATGCTTATTCACATGGGCTTGGTCTGGAAGCAGGGGTGCTTATGTCCTTGACCAAACACCACCCCGACCACCTACTGACCCTCCTGCCCCCATCGAGGTGCCTGCTCCTCCTTCCCCACCTCTTCCGGCTTCCCCACCCCATCCCCCTTCTTCTGACCCCCCTTCTTCTGGCCTACCTTCTTCTATTCCACCTAATACCTCCTACCCCCACACCCTCAGTCGATCTCTCTTTTTCTCTCCACCTAGCTGTGATGGATCAACACTTGGTTCATCTCAACCTATGTCAAGACCAACTAGAGCAGATGTTGGGGCTTCTTCTTCAGCATCATGGTATAACACTACCCCCCCCACCCGACTCTACCTCGGTTCCTGATCCTTATTCTGCAACTCCACCACCCTTTACTACACTGGCCACAGATTCAGTTCTCTTATCCACTATGGGCCCAGCTGCTACCACCACTGCTGCCAGTCTAGGGAGTGATGCTGATCTTCCTATTCCGAGTCCCGCTCTTGCGGCTCCTACTTCTACGACTTCTATTCCGAGTGCAAATTCCAAGCCTCCATTTTCCACGGATCCTGATCCTTCTCTACCGGCTATTTATGTACCGAATGATGCCTCTTCTAAGGCGACCCCTAACTGGTTTTTGGACACATGTTTTTCATTATATGTCTATTTGTGATATCTTGTGCTTGTGTATGTTATGTATTCTTGCAGTGTTCTCTCTCCACGACCGTCACAGGTACTCTGGCATGCTATGGACTAGCCTTCTCCATCACTCCTCATCTTTCTTCGCCTAGACACGAGGGAAGTATTGTTTTTCCACATTTTTCCATTATTTTATTTTCTTCCTCGGTTTACTTATTTCCTTACTTCCCCTCATTCTGGTCCACTGTTGTGTCTCCACATTCTCTTATTCACTTTCAATGGCACTTGGTGGACTATGTGTAATATTAAGTATGGGGGGGCATCTCTCGACCACTTTAGTATTTTCCCTTATCATCATTCTAGGAGAAATAATTATCGGAAGATATATTTGAAAATTTAAAGACATTTTGGTTAATCATATTTCTAAATAATAAAGCTGAAAGTAGGAAATTTTTAAAAAGTTTCATGATTATTTTGGTTCTTAAGTGTTTTAAAATGATTACTAATATAGTTTAAATTACAACTTGTAATCCTTTGATAATTACATCAATTAGACTAATCAATTATATGCAAGTCATGACGTGATTATCTATTTATGTATTTTTCCCACTCTTGAGAGGTATTCTAAACCCTTTATCATATTCATTCTAATACCCTCTTTCTTGAGAGATTCTTAGGATATACATAACTACCATAATTTTCAAGTTTTCTTTCCGAAACATGAGGAATTTTTGAATTACATTAAAATGATTGAGGCATTAGATTGTTTTAACCCCTTTATCTTGAGACCTACCCTATATCTTATCTTCATGAAGTCCCTAGAAACCATGAATAGCCTTTATAAGAAGCCATATTACAAGCCTATTTACCTTCCTACCCTAATTATTTTATGATTTTGCATGATTATTTACATGATCTTAAAAGAAGGGATTGGAAACACATGGCATAATTTTGTGAATTGTCATGAAATTAAGTATGGGGGAGAGCCTTTTGATAATTTGGGGAAAAAAGGGTTCCAAACCTATATTCATGGAAATTATAAAAGTTCCCATTTGAATTAAAAAAATGGTACAGACAAAGGGACCTTATACTCACTTGTTGGTTTGTGAACCCTAACCAACTAAAGGAGATAGTGGTGATGAGATAATTTGATAGAGTTTGATGAGGATACTTTTTATATTGATCTTAACTTCGAATATCATGCACTGTTATTTAAGAATTTAACCTCCTTTTTCAAGTCAGAGTTATTTTTCACATCTTTACCTATCAACCTTTAACCACAAAAACATCTGCTCCTTATTGAAAAGTCCTCATGATTTTTGTAAATAAATTTTCTGAAGTAGAGAACTAGATTTCTTGAAAACCTATGGATAGAGTGTATATATCTTTGATTGAGCATAACTTTAATTTAAAACATCTTGAGTGTTGAGTATATTATTAGTGTGGCAGATCATCAAGTGGATTGCTTATTTTTGAAAGGTTTAAACATGTGTTTAAAAGAGGATGACAATAGTTAATTGAATTATATATGAGGCATGATTAGAATATCTCCTGAATTGAAACTGTTTTGTAGTTTTTTAGAATTTTCTCCTATGACTTATTATATACATTTATGATTGAATGAATTCCTTCCTTTTAAAATATAGACTCTCTTAATTAGATGTTGAGATTTTCTTGAGGGAAAGCAAATGACTAAGTATGGGGGAGTTTGATGCACCCGAATTGTGTATACATTTTCACATTTTTGAAAATAAGAATAAGTTTTCAGCAATTACTTACTTCTTAGTGGACAATTACTTTGATTTTGGTGATATTGTTCATTTTCAGGAGATTTATGGCCAAATACAAAAAATAGGGGAGAATTGAGCAAAATTTACAAACTACACGACATGCACTTATAGACACGACATGTACATTCAAACTTAGACATGGATTGACCAAGACAAATACATGACCAAGTAACTAGAAGTCAGTACACACCATGTTCACACTATACACACCATGTACACCCTTCTAGAAGCAGTTGGTGGATGAGAAGAAGTCTACACGCCCATGTGGCCAACTGATGGGGACACACCATGTTCAACCTATACACACCGTGCATACCTTTCTAAAAGTGGTTGGTGGCTGAAAAATGAGACTACATGCCATGTATGGTGGCGCTACACACCGTGTATATCTACCTACCAGGCGACACTATGTTCCAAGTCAAAGATGACATGTTAGGCCACTTACCAGTGAAGAAAATAATAAAAAAAGTACGTTGACAAAACTACACGCCGTGTACTTTTTCCACACACCGTGTAGTTGTATTTCCTATAAATAGAGTCCTTGGACTCTAGTTTGAAAAAAAATAAGAGAAGGGGTGGAGAGAAAGGGTTGAAGGTCCGAAGGAAAGAAGCTCTATTTCCATTCTACCACCATCCTTCTACTTCACAATTCTACCGTTCTACCCAAGAGTCACTCCCTCCTCAAAGTTTCAAGAAATGATCAAATCAGGTATCGAGGGTTTTGTGATTATCTTTACCTCTATGTGTAACTAAATACTCAGTTTTTTGGGGTTGTGGGATATGTAATAATTGTAATTTAGATTAGTTGTTATGAATGTGTTTATTCTAATAACTTCTTATTCTTCTTAAATAACTTTATCTTATCACAAAAAATTCTAAAACAGACCAAGGGTAGAATTTTTAGTGATTCAAAATAAGAATAACAATGAATATTTTCATGATCATTGGAAATATTCATTGAATCAAAAATGGACTAAGCCAAATAAAGAACTGTGAAACACTAACTACCAAACCAAGGAGTTAGTTTCTTCAGCTTTAAATCTAAGTTTATCGGACCAAGGAAACTTTTTACAAATTGAAACCCTGAGTGTTGGGTTATCATTAAAAACACAACCTCATAAGCAATTTGATTTAATAAACTACCTCTTAAGAATCCAAAAACCCAATGCATTTCTCTCCTTATTTGAATCAAAACCAATTTTCCCGTATTTACCTTTATTCATTAAGAAATTTATTAAAGAAACTTAAAACCAATTATTCTTTTCATATAAACCTCAAGAATCGACTCTAAATTCAACACACATCACTGAAACAAAAATACAAACTAGATAATAAAAGACAAAAATAACTTCTTTTTCCCTGTAGATCGACCCCTTACTGGTACTATACTCGTTAGGGTAAAAACAATTCAGGACACCGATAACATACCTTCAGTGAAACGACTTTCCATATGTATTATTATTTATGAAAATGTTGTTTAAATGAGTTTTTCAATTCAAAATAACATTTTAAGTAATATATTCAAAATATACTAATTATAAATGAAAATTCATCTTTACTTTTACATATTTGATCTTGGTGCTCTTTTTATTTGTGGTCTCTTGAAATAAATCCCATCCCCTATTAGAAAATATAAAGAATGAAATAAATTTAAAATTAATTATAATATAAACAAGTATTTATAAATTCAAACTTACATTTTCAATACATCCTTAAATTTTTTCCACACTTCACCATAGATAGAGCATAACCAGTAAAGTGTCTCCTCCCTTGGACATAAAACACCTAACATCCAATGGACACTGATATAAAATAAAATCTAATTTTAATTTTTATTATGTTAAAAAATATAACACTTTGTGAGATAAATGTTTCATACTCTTGAAGATAAGGAAACATCCAGCACTGAATGATCACATCCTTTTGAAATCTTTCAGTAATATAAACCGCTCTTTCCGCTTCAGTCTTTGTCCTCACTACATGTGAAATGAATTGCGGGTATATAAATCCATATACACCTATCTTGTCATTCTCCTTACAAATTTTATAAATATACCTAATACAAAACAAATATAAGTATAAATTTTAAATAAATTAAATGCACAGAAAGATTTATGTTTAGACTTATAGGGACAAAATTTTCATCACGTTGATGCCCAAATGATCTCCATTTACAAGCTCCATGATATCATTTTTCAAAAGTGCCATAGTCATTGCACACCCACAGACATCAGCTTCTATTGGAATCTCATAAACACCTGACAAAAAATTTGAATATATTGACAATCTATCAAGACTACTAGAATATGTATCTGAAGTCATAAATCTTTTTATTTTTTGTTGACTATAAAATATTTATTTACCTTTAAATTATTCCTATAAAAAATAGATAAATATATAAACTTTAAAATGTTAAAACAAATTTAATACAAAAATGAAATAAAAGATAAAATATACACATACCTCTATGGTAATATGTCACATAAGTCTAGATGGCCAAAATAAAAAGTTGATGATACTTTGTCCAACTATAATCACCTCATCTGTAGGTAATGGTACTCCATATGATATATCTATAATATCCTGTACAGTGACCCTATAATGCTCTATCTCTAACTATTGACGATGAATGATATCTCCAATATAAAATATTATCCCATATACAGCAATATGATACTGTGGATCATAAACATATAACTCACAATAATGGGGAAGTTGTAGAGGAGGGGGTGTAGGAGTAGGATAAGGAGTGAGGTCTAATGGTGGAGGTGGAGGAGTGGTAGCTTCTAGGAGAGGTGGAGGAGTAGTCTGAAACTGTCTTTGCATGTCTACAAATATCAACTGTACAGAAACTCTGATCCTATCCTCCATCATCACATGAATATCTTGAAATTGAGCCTCCAAATATTCTATTATTTTTTATAAACACCCTCCATTGTAATAGCTGAAGAATGTGGAAACACTTTTTTCACCGATACATCCATAGGGTATCCTCATACACGACCCGGGTTTTCAGGATTTCCCCATGCTCTAGCTAAAACATCTTGCCTACCCTTATCTAAAAAGACCCCATGTATGATCTACTCCTCAAGATAATCCTATATGAATTATTTTCAAAATTCTATAATGAATAATTATATATAAATAATTGAATTAACTTAAATAAATAAATAAAGTAAACATCTTACAATTCTCTCAGCTACAACCCTCGACTCTTCTATAAGATATTGTCCTTTTTTTCTCATATGACCCCTCTTTAATTTTTCATGTCTAGTTAGGGGGTGGAGGAGAAACCTTTGTAGATATTGAAGACTCAACTCAATGTTTTTAAAAATTTTCAGCCATCATTTGTTCTTCCAATAAGTATACCCTCCCCGAGATAAAGTATGACGATATACATTTCTAGATTGAATCTTCTGATGAGATCTCATCGATTGTTGTACATTAAGAATAAATAAATTAGTAATAAATCAGTAATAAATCATTAATAAGATAATTAATATAAAAAAACTTCTAAAAGGTAACATTGCACTTACCAAACATGATTATTGTATTATACTTTCAAAAAATCATTTCCATGTATATTCATCTATAAATGGATATATATCACATGGATTATGATGTTTCCTATGCCCAAAAATGAAATCTGATGTGAGGGTTGATTTGAAATCCCTCTATCTCCTAGCATCCAATGATAAACATTTCCTCTGGACTCCATCAGTGTCAGGTATATCATATGTAATCTAATAATAATGGGGAAAACATATATTACCATAAAAATTTCAAGATAAGTAAAATAATAACAAATTAGTATACCAAAATGGTATCCAAAAAATGAGATAGTGTCATTTTTTCAACACTTCTCCAATCATCAGTCAAAATACCGACTTTTATTTTAGCCTGAAATGATATAAAAATCTTGAATTGTTTTTAATTAGGACCTCTTGGAATATAATTATCATCAAAGTATACTAGTATCCTCTGGTCTTGGCTACATGCAACTGATAATTTTGGTAAACGTGTGCTGCCACATTTACCAACCCTCAAACTCTTATTTGGCCCTGTGGGAGTAGATGTATTTTGTAAAGAAGGATGGGGATCATTAGGAGGAGGATGTGCACGTTCATCCACAAAGGTATGAGTACGATCATCTCTAGAAGTATGTGGTGAGTCAGTGGATTTATTTTTCATTATCCTACAAATCAATTCAACAAAAAATTAGTACACAAATATACAAATTCAACTATTACAATACTAATGTAAATAAAAAATGAAATATTATCAAATAATAAAGTAAACTAAATTAAACTTAACACATTTTTATTCATATTTTTATATAGTTCACTAAAATTCTAACAGCAGTAATGGGGTATGAAATGTCATGTAAAAAAATCCAAACAAATCCAAAAATGGTGTGTGAATAGTATAAATTCTCCAACATAATAAATCATTTTTATACAAAAGGAATATTTTTTCAATATACTCTTATAAATTTTTTTTATTTAACATATTTTATTTAAAATAATTGTATTTCACCAAAATCAATTATTAGATAAGTTATATATGGGTAAACATGGTAAACTAAACAAAACTAAACTAATATAAACAAACAATTTAACTTATTAGTTAAAGTTTGTGTTTTAATAAATAAATAAAAATAAAAATAAAATATCTAACATTTTATGAATTTTAAAAAAGTAAATAATAAATAAACATATGTTTTGAACTGTAATATTAAGAATGTACTAAAGGACCATTTTCCCAAATTCCTTCATCATGATCATTCTGTATGGAACAAACCATGTCTACAACATACTCATCAATATTATCTATTAATATTTACATGGAAGTAGGGATCTCACAGAAATCAAAATATTCGTCAAGTTTATCATCACAAACATGCTATTTTTTTCTTATAAAACAATATACCACTATATATCTGATTGATCAAGAATATGGAATTTTTTTTTGCATGTGTTGCTATTATAAAAGGATCTTTTGTGTATTCCAATATATTCAAATTAAAAAGTGTCATTCAAAATTTATCATGTATAACACTGTTGTTACCAGTAAACTATTTGTAGTTAAACATTAGAAATTTAAATTTAATGTAATCAACCTCCCATATTTCTTCAATGACTCCATAATATGCACTTGGTGTAGAAATTGGATTTTTCTCTTTAGCACTAAAAAAATACATTGCTTCTTCAAACACCAATACAATGATATTCTGAACTATAATTTTATTATCCTGATCTTTCATATGAAATGTATATCCATTAATTTCATACATAGACTATGTTATCAAATTTAAATTTGGACCACCCACTAACCATATCAATGTTTCTGATACATTTGATCTACCAATCATGATCTCTTTAAACCATGGAAAACATTTTTTGTTATGCTCATTCAAAATTCACATATCTTTCTTCTTTGAATAACATTGTTTCAACACATTAATATGAAATGTTATATATGGTTGAGCTTTGTCTATGTTATTCAAGATGTATAAATGTACCTTCTTTATCTGTTCGCCTATCAAAGATTTGAATTTCAAGCCATGAATCTTCTTTCCCCTATAATTAACTTTTTCATGGCGAGATAGAGGCAAACCAATATGCTCCACTGCAGAAAAGTATCTTGTTCAAAACTCCACAACCTCCTCAGAAATATACTTCTCAATAATAGAGGCTTCAGATAAATATGTATTCTTAACATACCCCTTAAATATCTTCATATTCCTTTTAAAAGGATACATCCAACGTAGATATACAAGTCTTTAAAGATTTATTTACTGCACTAAATGAACCATTAAATGCATCATGATATCAAAAAAAGATGGAGGGAAATACATTTCTAATTAACAAAGTATAGAAATTACATCGTTTTCCAAATTTTTCTAAGCATTTAGATCAATCACCTTATTAAAAATTGAATTGAAAAAATAACACACCTTCATGATAGTCATTCTGAAACAAATGAGAAATATTCCATACAATACAACTGGTAGGAGTTGTTGCATCATGACATGACAATCATGAGATTTCATACCTGTCAACTTCAAATCCTTTAAAGACAGATTTTTTACATTTGAAGAATAACCTTGAGACACTTTGATATCATTAAACACTAAAAAAAGATAATTTTCACCCTCTTGGATAATGCATGACAAGCCAGGGGTATGAATTTTTTCCTTTCATCAGGAGTAGGAGCTAACTCCAAACGTATCCCTTTGAGAGTAAGTCCAATCTTGCATTAAACCCATCTTTAGTCTTTCCTTTAATATCTAACAATGTTACAATAAATATATCACATAGATTATTCTCCACATGCATGGAATCAATTTTATATTTGGCCTCATTATATCTCCAATATGGTAGCTCAAAAAATATTGACTGTTTCTTCCAAACATTTCTATCATTAAAATATTTATGTGTCTTTACGAATGTTGCATCAAGGTTTTTCACCCTCTCAAAATAATGATTAGTGGATAAAGGTTTTGAAAAAATATCAAATTATTATGAGCCATTGAATGTATTTTTTAATATTCTATAAGAGTGATCCATATTCAAAAACTTTTTATGACTCATGTATATTGTTTTTATCCCATGATGCAGTTAATAATATGAAGTTTGTTGTTCACAAATTGGACACACTTTATGCCCCTTAACATTGTATCCAAAAAAATTTACATATGCTGTAAATTCATTTATAGTGAACATAATAATTTCATGCAATTGAAAATATTCCATTTTATAAGAATCATACACCCTAGTACTATCCTTCTATAAGAGTTTCAAATCATAAATTAATGGTGATAAGAAAACATCAATATCATTTCTAGGCTGTTTTGGTGCATAGATTGTTAAACTCAACATGAAATATTTGTGCTTCATATAAATTCATAAGATAATTTGTAAATTAATAATAAAATAGGACATGAACTATGTGTGCTAATAATGTTTCAATATGGATTCATTCTATCCATGCATAGTCTAAGTCTGATATTTCTAACTTCATTTCTGAATGTAGGAAACTACTGATCAATTTTCTTCCACTGTGGAAAATCAACTAGACACCTTAATTTTCCATCACATACCTAATTATTTGCATGCCATATTAACCTTTTTTCATCATGTGAATTTTCAAATAAATGTTTCAAACAAGGAATTATTGGAAGATACCAAAATTCCTTGGAAAGGGTCTCTGTAACTGCTAAATCAGAATGTAATTTTTCTGTCAACTTATACCATGACATCCCACATTTAGGACACTTTGAAAAAATTCATATTTCTTCCTTTATAGCACAAAGTTATTCAGTAAAGCATTTATTTTTTTGTACCCTAATCCCATCGGGCATAGTATTTTCTTCACTTTATAATGTGAGTTAGGAATATCATTGTCTTTAGGAAGAATATCTTTCAACAATTGTAGAAAATTAGTAAAAGTCTTGTCACTCCAACCATGTTTCTCCTTCAAGTTAATCAATCTTAAAACCAATGATAAAACCATAAATTCCATACAACCCAGATACATTTTTCAGCATCATCATATAGACGATCAATTGTTGGTTCTTTCTCAATTTCCTTTACTTCAACATCATGAATCATTTCTTCAATTTCATCAGAGTTATCGTCTTTCAAAGCATCATCATTAATAGATCTAAATTTTTTTCCAGTTTCACCATGCCAAATCCAAGGGATTTAACTCGGATTAAAACCATGACAAATTAAATGATCTTTCATCTCTATTCTTTTCAACTTATTCATATTTAAACATTTCAGGCATGAAAAAAAACATGTCATTTATAACATTTTGTTTAGAAAATTCCAAAAAATCATCAACACCTTCCTCATATTCATCACTTATTTGAAGTGTTGTAATCCAACTTTGACTCATTATTATCTAAAACAAATATCAAAAATAAATATCTTATCAAAAGAATATAGTGGTGATAAAAGTGAGAATAAATTATTCGAGTAAAACCAGGTTTAAATTTATATCAAATATTTTATAATATGAAAGTAACAAAAAATTTAAAAAAATTTAAAAAAATATGCATATTTGAAATGTATAATTATTAATTATAGATAATAATCAAATATAAGTTTAAATTTAATTTATAAATAGAATTTAAACCATTAATAAAAACATAGAAAAATATTAGAGTGTATTTAATTAATTATATAACATATAATAAGGTTTTTAGGAGAATTATGATTACTTTATGAGTTTTTATTTAATAAATCATGGAAATTCATATATAATAGTAATTATACAAAAGGAATGTATATAACCTAATATTCCACTAAATATATGACGTATTATTAGTCACTAACAGTTTTTCCCAAGGGGTTCTATATTGTTTATTAGTTGAAAAGTAAGATGATTAATGGGACACATATATCATTATATAATACACCATCAAGCCATACATTTCTATGATACAATGTTGAGGAAAATCATTTAGTATATATGTGACATATAAATAAAAATAAATACAAGAGTGTATCTTCAACCATGTTAGGAATGGTTATATGAGGCAACCAATAAAATGGGTCTATAATAGTTCTTAACAATACACATTCAAGGTGAAAATTAATATAATAATATAAGGAATTGAAAAGAATTTACATTACACTAAACCAAAAACAAGGTTTTCTATATGAAAGTGTGATTTAATACTATATAATAGTTTAATAAACATCTATCAAACAATTCAGTGTAAACTCTATTCCATATAGTAGAAACACCAGAACATTAATATATAATGCCAAAATTTATAATCTAACATATAACATTGAAATGTAATGAAATCCACACCTTTTAACTTAAATCAATGGATAACTAAGGTATATGAAGATGGTAATACAAGATTTTTGATGAACATATCTATATGAGAATGTGAAATGATGAGGCTAATGAAACCTAAGAGTATATAAAGATGGTAATGCGAGATGTGAGTAAACATAATCACAAAAAATGAGAGTCAGGACATTCATGACTTTGAATGACCGAAAGTGAGAATCAATGTGTGAGGCTTACTTGAGAGTTGAGAGATGAGAAGATCTAATGAAAAAAATGAGCTGATGAAATGTGAGGATGTATAATGATGGAAAACCAAGATTTTCGGACATTATATCAAAGAAACGAGTTTAGGGATTCCACGCACGAGAGAGATGAGTTTGCTTTCATGAGATCGAATAACATCGAAATGAATCAAAGCAGGAATTCATAAAATTTTATTTGGTTTATGATGTTGGTTATTCTATAACCCACATAAAAAATTGGATTTAAAATGTCAATTATCAAATAACCGATGTTATAAAGCAATGATATTTTATTTATAACATCGGTTATTATATAACTGATGTGATAAAGATCTTTATTCACATCGATTATTTTTTAACTAATGTCATAAAGCATGCTACATGTTTTTCATATCAGTTAAATAATAACCGATGTGATAAATCGTGCTACTTGATTTTTCACATTAGTTATCTAATAAATGACATGATAAAGAAACATAGATGGTTTTTTCATGGTGTTTACAGATAACCAACATGAAAAAGATGATGTGAAAAATACATTTTGTACTAGTGATAGTGTTCTTATTCCTTACAGTTGAAACATTAGATGATTGGTTAAGGGTTGACCAGATCATTACTTTCTTTTATCACACTAGTGGGTTTCTCCTATTGGTAATATCTATCTAGGTGCCTTTCCTCCCCCACCTAATGTATTTACTCACCCCACTTAGGTAATTCCCTAGATGTTTCTTCCCAAGATTTTGATAAGTGGGATGTTGGAATTTTGTTCCACCATTGGATTTATCTATCATACCACTAGAATTAAACTCCATTTTTGGATTCTTATCCTCGTGAGAACCTTTAGATTCACTAATATCCATTTTGACTTTGAGGTTACATCAAAACATTTCTTTGTAACTATTAATGTTCTAAATGGATAATTATTTTCATAGACTTGGATTTAGAACGTCAAATAAGCGGTCAAATTTAATTTCAAAGGTAATAACAAAGCCAAAGGCGTATCATAAAATTCTTTTGAATTTTTCCTCATACACCCCGATGGATTTATCATCCTTTTTCTTGAGTCTAAGGAAGTCCCTCTTCATTTTTAGTCAGAGAGTGTGTGAAAAATATTTATTGAAAATCATTTTTCAGAATTCTTTCTACTCCATCTCTTCGATCTCCTCTTAGGGCTTCATATTTTTGACCAACATCCACCATTGATCATCTTATCCATTCATATGATAAACATACACGATGAACTTATATTTATTAGATATTTGAATAATGAAGAAGATATTTTCAATGGATTTTATCTATTGCTCTGTGATTAAGGTATATGAATATCCACCAAATGTCAAGGGGCTTTATCGTATAAAAATATTAATTACAACTTTATCTTTCTTAGGGGGATTTGGGAGTTCCTCCTAATTTAATTTTTAATTAAATAATTGAGTTAAAAAAGAAATTATTATCATAAATTTCATGATTCCTACTCCCATCAGGTTGGGAATCTCATTTGGGTAGTTATCACATTGCCCCTCACATTGATTGTTAGCTTGGTTTCTTCTATTTCCATTCATTGAATAATAATAAAGGGGAAATTATGGATGATTATTTTTAAACTATTAAACACATAAATGTGAAACCATGAAAATTAAAGGGATAAATCATAAATGACATGTATTATTTAACTTATGAATTTTTTAGTTTCAATCTAAGTTATCCATTATCTATTTCCTAACATAAAATTTTATGGGAATTTTTTATTCCCTTAATAATGGTTCATAATAATATTGTGAATTTACCAAATCATACCCCCCAGGAATTTCAAAATAGGTGTGAAATAAGGCCTATTATCATACACTAGGTGATGATAGAGTCTAGATCAATGTTCCCTTTTCAAGTTTATTACCCCTAAGTACCACTATATCAGAGCCACATACACTTATAGTATCTAGAATAGGATGTATTTTCTTGGAAACAACTTACTCTACACTTTAACAAAATTTAGAGATATTTTCCTATGTTTAGTATTATCCCTAAGGATTTCACTATAATTTTCTAATCCTAATCCAAAAAATTACTAGATTTTCCTCTGATAACAACTATGAAAACTATAACGACCTGACTTTTCATGAAGGTTATGATCATTTATTTTTTAGTTCAAATTATTTTTTTTTCTATTGGTAAACATAACACAAGGCTTAAGAAATGTTTTAGGAGTGTCTAGGGCTTGTTCGGAGCCTAGAGTTCCAAAAAATGGAGAAATAATGTAGGATTCATGGTTAGTTCTAATCATGAAACTTAACTATGCGAGGTAACCAGTGCGTAGGAGAGTCCTCATGGTTTTTCTGAAACCATGAGAGTCAGGATCCATGCCCATGTGAAATGTATCAGACATGATAAAGTGTATTCTTCACATGGATTTCAAATGGTTAGTCAAATCGTGCTCCTAGCTCGGGTGAGGTGGTTCCTTGGACTATAGAGGGAGCATGGTTGGTGCGCGATTTGGAAAACCGAGTGTCCAAACTATGAGACCCCATTTTAAGGGGTGATTACCTCTGAAATGTTTTTTAAACCCATTTCTCTTTTCTAATTCCTCCTCTAGAAAACAACCTTTGTCTTCTTCTTCCATGGATCTCTCCCAAGACTAATCTAAGCTTCTTGATTCCACTTCCAACAGAACTCTGATTCCATCACCTTCAGTCATGTTGGATCCAAATAGTAAGCTCCCCAATCCTCTTAATTTTTATCATAGTTTATCTTCGCATTTATTATGCTATTTTGGTATGAGCTTATATGACCTATTTTTAGGGTATTGGTCTGTTCTTTTGATTTCTTCCATTTTTTCTTCAAATTAAAGGATGGTACCCAATGAGTGGTCTTCTACGGACCTATGGTAGGTGGTCTAGCAATTTTCCCTAAAATTTTAGGTGTTTTCATGGTATTTTTTGATGTGTCACATGCTTTAATTTTCCACACAATTCCCAAATATGTATATTTCGTTTTCTAATAAATTAAACCATGTTTAGATACTTCTTTACACCCATATTAAATGGTTAGAGGTTTCCCACTACTTGGAAATAACCCCTTTGGGTGCGTTGGATGATTTTACCTCCTTTATGTAAATATTAAATTGAACAAAGCACCGTTTAAGTGTTTGTATTTACTATAAAATGAATTCTCCTTAATTAATAAATTAAATGGCTTAAGTTAAATGTATAAGAGTGGGTGGAAAGTCCACACCACATGTTTTATAGTTATAAATGAGGAGTATATAAATTGTGTTAAATTATTATAGGTCCATTAAAGATAATACATAATGTTTATTATTTTTATGAGTATGAAATTGATATTGGTTGGTGAATGATGGTTAAGGGTTCCATTGAGCATGGAGTTTCATGCCCCCTTACGTTGGGTGATGGACATGACATCTCACACTGCTGACTCTTATTTGGATAATGATAATTCCACTCCACATTCCCTTATATTAGGTGTTGGGCATGACAACTCATCACACCATCTCGATATGGGAAAGATGTCTCACATTCATATGAGATCCAGGGCTTGTACCATTTATTGGATCCTATAGCCCATTAGACTAGTTATGGATGCCTGATTTACACCCCAAGTCTAGTTGAAACATAGTATATACGTATATGCATATATACATCATCACGTATTTAGTGCATATACATGTATACATATTATATATGATTACTTATATGTATATATATAGGGTTACACATGGGTACTGAGATCATACATTCCAACCTATACTGAAGCAGGTAGAGCCTACCAAGTGTCCTATAGGAACTTGAGCCGGTTAGTATTTATTTGTCATCATTTGTTTATTATTCATTATAGCTACACACTGTTGTGATATTTACACACTGGATGGATTATTCTAGAGACCGTTGGTGTTGGCCTACTAAATTTATCTCACACCCTACTCGGCCCGCTTTTGGTACTTGAGTAGACTTCATGTCCATAGGTGTAGAAAAGGGAAAGTTCCCTATCATAGATGCTTTATTTATTTTGATTATAGTATGGAGTATGGGAGTAAAGAACTAAGAATATGCTCGTGATGCTAGTGGAGCTGTCTTTTAGCCTTTCTGTATTTTTTTATAGAGTGATGTATATGCCTATCCCCTATTCCCCATTTTGTATATTAGCATGACATGACATCATTTTATATGAATTGACTGATGGATTTTGATTATCATTACATTTTCTTGATTGCTTATGCTTCTGTAGTTGATTATTATTCTTATTTCAGTTATTCCATCTATTATGTTATGATTTTACCACTTATAGTTATTTATTGTTACTATTGTGATACTACGATATGGGGGTATAGTTTCCCCAATATACCACCTTTAACCCTCACTGTTATTCAGAAGCCTCTGGTGTACGGAGAGGCATGCTTAAGGCCATGTGACTCATCAACTCGAGGAATTATTTTAGTGGATCCTGGGTCGGGACATTACAAAGCGGAATCAGATTTTTTTTTCCATTTTGTCTTACTATTTGGGTATTAAACATGAGTCTGGGATGTAATTGAATTTGGTAATGAGATTGTTCCTGGGAGTAGATAACCCACTCATAGGGGAAACCCAAATTACCTGGGATGGGTTATTATTGTTATTGGATTGTACCTATTACAACTGATATAATTTCACCATTAGGTGACACACATATTTTGTGACGTTAATTTTTATTGATGTTATCATTTTTATTATTATGTACTTTTTCTCTTGGTATGGTGTGGCAAGGTGGTAGTTGCTCATGCATCATTATATTCACTTTAGGAATGATATGACATGCATTTTTCCATTCCATGTTTACTTCCTACATGCATTTCCTACTGCATATAGTTAGTACCTTGATTTTTATATATATAAATGTGCTGACACTTCTTACAGGGAAGGATAATTAGAATAATTAAAGTTCCTATATCAATATAAATGGTGTTTTTCCACATAGATACATGATGAAACCTTAATTGGACAATTATACCATATTGTGGGTTCTGGACCTATGGGTTCTATGGAACGAAACAACATTAGTTGATTGGGTTACTTGAATGATAAAGGTGATTTATGGGAAAGTACTTCTATAAATTCCAAATAGTGATTCATGTAATCAAATCATTGCTTATGACCTATTATATCCTGATACCGGATGTAAAGGCCAGGTCCTGGTTATATGATGTGCCAATTTCAATTTATGAGAAATATGAATTTTATAAATTGGGAATTGGTGATGCATTTAACTGGCCAGTGATATATAAAAGAGTATGAACTTCAATGAAGTAATTTTTTTATATGAAATGGTTACCGCTAAATGGGGATTCCAATTGAAAAGTAAAGGGCGCTTTCCCCTATACCTTGAAATTGAAACTCCATATACCGGAACATCTATGGTGTGATATGAGACCTAGACCCACCTGACCTTAGTAGTGGGTAGTTGGGGGTTTATTTTACATTTCTTGGCCTGTTATGGTCTTCCCTTATCACACAGACCTAGGTTTTAGATTAGGCTAAGAGGTGTGACATTTTCTATAAGAGGGAAATGTATCTACCCCATTATTTATCTATAATATTTTCAACTATTGAATTCTTTTCTAAGGTGTGTGTATGTAATTTTAGAATCATGACACAAAAATAGCCTTGAGTCATACACCAGGAAGGTGGTGATGACCATACAATGGATGTGGTGGTCCCTAAACCATTGGTATTACCTCCTATAGTTCCACCTAAGGCACCACCTACTATTCTTGATATGGGAACCAACACCTAGTTTTGAGAGGGATTTCTTCCTATGATATAGTATATGAAATGAGTTTCTCAACCTGCCCCGACTATGATAGAGTTGACTTGGGAGTTCTAGAAATAACATCCTCCCACCTTCTCAAGGGATGGTGGGCTACATGCTACTGAGTCATGGATGGAGGCCATGCTTTCTATATTTGATCATCTGGAGACACCTCCAGAGAGGAGTGTCAATATTGATGCTTATATTCTATGTGGTTCTTCCAAGTTATGGTGGGATATTATTATCTAGGTAGACCAATATCATTATATGATTTGGATGGACTTTCAAACAGTCTTCTACGATTACTTATTTATGCAGACATTGAGGGATGATCGGGCTAGAGAGTTTATGAACCTGTAGTAGGGAGACATATCAGTAATATAATATTATTCCCATTTTACTAATTTGTAGTGATTCATTCCAACCTTATCCAGTGAATAGCTCATGACTGAAAGGCGATTCAAGGATAGGATGGTATATGTATCTTTTTATAGGTTAATGCCTTCTGGTTCACCACTATTTCTAAGATAGTCAACTAGGACCTCATTAATGAGTAGAATTTGAGGGAATTCGATAGTGTGAGATAGAGTGGTTATGTACCTTGACCTGAAAGTGTTTATTATAGCAGATGGAAGCGTCACTTAACGGTTTCTCATAGGGGTAGTAGCACCTAGTGTGGGAAATCAGGACACACAAACCCCAGTGCATGTGAGATCCAGTCGAGTGCATAGGATATGATAGGATGTGGAATATCTATTGCTTCTTCATGACTTTTCTACCAGTACCTAGTGAGAGAGGGTCTACACCTACTCTACACTCTAGAGTAGGACCAGTAATATCTCACCATATAGGAATCTAGAATACCACTGGCCGCTTAGGATAAACTGGTGTTCAAGGTGGAGGGAATCAGACTCAAGACTCATAGTTCCAATAGAGTGGGCCAGCTTAGGGAAGTCAGGTTGTGACTTAGGGTTGTGGTACATGCCAGTTATATGCAATGAAACCTACTCCAGAGGAGTAGAGCATCAAACCTTCTACTGTTTGAGGTACTATTCTAGTAGCCTTTACTTTAGTGTATTCTTTATTTGATATAGGCATGTCATAATATTTTATATCTAAAAAAATTGTAGAGATCCTGGGCCTCAATACAGAATAATTATGTGTCATAGTGATGCTTGATACCCTGTTAGGTATCTGGTTAGGTAGAATTCACCGATGTAAGGATTATCCCCATGAGACAGGTGAATATCTTTTCATGTGGAATCTTTTCATCCTCAATATGAAAAGGGTGTAATGTAATCTTTGGGATGGACTAGTTAATTACCTATTGAGACCACATTGATTGTTATTGATAGAGGGTGACATTTACATCACAAGAGGGTGGTGTAAATGCTCACAAGGGAGAATGGGGTGTCCATGAATCTCAATTTGGACATGAGAATTAGGGGTTGGGTAGAGTAATATCCCATATTGTCAGTATTTTCTTCGATGGTCAAGGGATATGTCCTTATGTTTTCCCTCCTATATATATTTTTTAGGTAAATCTTCCCTGATGACTTTTTTAGGATACCTATGGTGTGATAGATAGAATTCACCATTGAGCTAGTGTTAGGAGAGGCACCGGGTCTATTCCTCCATATAGTATGGAACCCACAAAGCTTCTCAAGATCAAGAAGTAGTTGGAAGACCTGTAAGATAAAGATTTTATCCTACTTATTACTTCTCCATTGAGTTTATGAGTCATTTTTTCCAAAAAGGTATATGATACCCTTAGGATTTGCATTGATTAACAATGGTTAAACCAACTCATGATAAATAACTAGTATCCACTTCTCCAAATAGAAGACCTATTTGATCAGCTCTGAGGGGATTAGGTTTTCTCAAAAAACGATTTGAGGTTGGGTTATCATCAGGTACATGTTAGATATTCAGACATACCTTGTATAACTTTTAGGAGAAAGTATGGTCTTTATGAGTACCTAGTAATACCGTTCAGTCTCACGAATGTGCCAGCTATTTTCATGAATACGATGAATTGGGTTTTCCACCCGTATTTAGATTCATTCAAGGTAGTCTTTGTGGATAGAATCTTATAATATTATCACACTCAGAATGACCATTAAAAACATCTTGAGATCATGTTGAATATACTGAGATAACACCATTTTTACACTAAGATTATAAAATTACACTTTTGTATGGACAAAGTACACTTCCAAGGTCATATCATCTCAGAGTCAGAAGTATCAGTAGACCCAAAGAAGTTTGTAGCTATAGTTTCCTAGGAGAAACCCAAGAAAGTCTTTGATATACGCAGTTTCTTGGGGATGGATGGGTATTAAAAATTCTTCATCTAGGATTTATCATGCCTAGAAGTGCCTCTCATAGGCTTGGATAAGAAGGGTGTAAAATTAGTATTGTTAGAATCTTTTGAAATATCTTTTCAGGAGTTGAAGGGTTGTTTTACTTCAATGTTGATCCTGATTCTACTGGATCCATATAGAAGTTATACTATTTATTGTGATGCATCAGTTATTAGGTTGGGGGTTGTTTTGATACATGATAAGTGATTAGTAGTATACAAGACTCATCAGTTGAGACCTCACGAGCAAAATTACCCGATGAACAACCTTGAGCTAGCTGTGGTTGTTCATGATTTACACTGTTGAATATATTATTTTATTGGAGATCATTTTTTGGTATTCACGGATCACAAAAGACTCAAGTATATCTATACACAGCATGATATGAATATATGGAAGTGAAGATGGGTTGAGTATCTATAATCATCTAATTTTGAGATTTCCTATATGCCTAGTAAAGGCAATGCCATAGCTAAGGATTTAATCCAGAAGACTTAGACACATGTGGTTCAAGAGTCCAATGGAGAACGAAAGCTTATGGCCTTTTTTTTCAGAGATGCATGTTGATGTTCATTGGGATCATGGTAAGACAATCTTCTAAGCTTTAGTAGTGACCTATACCCTTTTTGAATGGGTAAATATAAGTTATATTTCAGATCTCAAGGGACTAGTCATGAGGGATAATATCTCAGATGAGGATGCATCACTAGGTTGGAACATAGATGAGGATGAGACCTTACACACACATGGGAATGTATGGGTCCCAATAGACATCTGAGAGGAATTTATATGAGAATATCATACCTCAATTTAGGTAACAAATCCTAGTGTTTACAAGATGTATCGATACTTATATTGCTAGTATTGGTGGCCAGGTGTGAAATGGTAGATAACTGACTTTATCCCTCGGTGTTCCACCTGTCAGTAGGTGAAGGCGTAACATCAAAGACTGACAATACTTCTACAACTGCTATCCATTACTAAGTGGAAATGGGATGATGTATCCATGTACTTCATGATAGGTTTTCCCAAATCACCTCATGGAAACAATATGGTTTGGGTTGTCGTTGATCAGCTGATGAAGGCCATACACTTCCTACCTATTCGAGAGACCTTCTAGGTAAATGAGATAGGGATGCTATATGTTAGGGAGGTCATAAATATTCATGGATATCCATGATCTATCATATCTGATAGGGACTCTCACTTAACATCTTATTTCTGTAAAGGGTTTCAGATTTACTTGGGCACATAAGTGCTTCTGAGCATGACCTATCATCCTCAGACCGATGGACATACAAAGTGAATGATTCAAGTGTTATAGGAAATGATATGTACATGTTTACTTGACTTTGGGGATTCTTGGGAGAAAGATATATCCCTAGTTTATTTTTTTATAATAAAAAATTTTAGGCTACCATCCAGATTGTAACGCCCCGACCCCAGCTACCCAGAGTCGGTGCATTACTTCGTAACATTGGCATGATCACAAAATATCAAGTCTCGAAAGACCGATTAGTTTAGTAGCCTTGGAAACACTAGATAAATTCATAAGTCTTTCATTACATCAAAAAGTAAACAAACTACAATAACATGGTCTTCATAGTCCACAATCATATCCCTTTCTGACTACCCCTGCAGGTCATTCATAAAATACTTCTTCACATCCTGGAAAAATATTAAAACATTGAAAGGGGTGAGCTCAGATGATCAGTAAGGATAACAATATAGTGGAAGCTTTGATAAATAATCATTAACATTTAAGGAAATGTATAACTAAAACAAAAGCCTTTTAAACATGAACTTCAACATAATATGGCAAAAGTAAAATGAGATAATGCCATTTACTTATTCACATGAATATTCTACTGGTCGAATGATCACATGCAATATCAATAACCACTTTCATAATGATGGAATGTATAATTCTGGAAATTATGAAACATTTTGTCAAGGCCTCGGCCAAGACGTCTAAAATCATTAAGTCCTCGGCCAAAACCATAAATCAAATTGGGAAAGGGCCTCGGCCAATTCCACATCTAGTTGTCTCATGAGACCTACCGATGAAATTTTTTAGAAGATACATACGTCTAAAATTGCTCAAATATACTCCAGTGTTTTTATGAAAACATTATGCAAGCTTCTGAAAACAAAATAACTAATTCTGAGACTTCTCGACTAATTACAGGCCATGATGGGTCCACTCCCAATCCCTTCCTGTCTACTGCACTCGAGAGTCGGGTTTTCGGAAAACATTTTTAAGCTTGCGTTAAATACGTATACATTTGCACTGGATTTTCATATATTTGAGAGAAATATCTCTTTTTTTAAATCATTTAAAAATCACATAATTATTAAAGAAAACCTTTTTAATAAACATAAACGTCAAAGGGGTTTATACACCGTATAAAAGAAAGTTGTGTATAAAACAAATTAATGAAAGGAGATTGAGACGAATTCCCTTACAAAGACCATTTTTTTAAAATAAAATAAATCTATTATGTGTATTCACTATAATTACTCATAAAGAAAGTAAAAATACATGATAGGACATAATAATATCATGATATAATTTGAAAGTAGGAGATTAACCCAAAGAATAGAAATTGGGTTAAGAAGTTCCCTTACCTTGTGTCCGACTTGACTCAACCGTTCTTTAACCTCCTAAATAATAAACTAGAGTTAATATCTACCTTATTAAGAACCATTTTCAATTTCATTATCCTTTTTATATCACTTATTACAATGTTATTAACATTATGTAATTATTTAAGTTAATAACGGTCGTTTTGTCGATCTTTGGTACTTGAGTCAACAATAAACTTCTTATAATTACAAGTTGTTCATGTGGTAGAATATCCATTATATCCAGAATTATATTCATGATTTAGATTTCATATATATCTTATATATCCAGTATATACATTCATTTATAATATTACGTAACATTTAGAGGTAAGAAATGAAATGCACCGTTCATGGAGACGGTAAGCCGTACGTACGCATGAACGCTACTTTCATTTCAATTTCATATTTAATGGAACTAAATCATAATGATATAAATGTATAATATAATTCCAGTATAATATATTGTATAATACCATTTACTCCATCCTTTATACATCCCAAATATGGCATTAACGATTCAAATCACTTTGAGGGGGCGGTAGTCCGCACTTCCTAAAATGAAATTATCGCATTTTACCCATAATGGAAATCATAAATTATGCCATAAATGAGAAATACAGAAGCATAAGTAAAACATAAACATATTATATATCATATATAAAAATAGTGACATCTTAATGGACACCTTTGAAGGTTTTATATGAGTGTTGAACAATCATCGTTTCGTGAGGCAGAAATTCGCCATCCACAGAAACCGTATGTTCTTTAACCATTAGATGTAGGTGTGTATAAGTGTAGCTCTAATACTTCTTATAACAACATACTAGTATATTTAGGATACTGGTTTTTTTACAAAAGAAATGAATAAAAAGAGTTTAGGGGGTTGGAGAAGAAAAATAAAACAAAACAACATTAGAGAAGACATTACCTCAAAATCGGGTAACTCTTTTTGATTTGAGGCAAAGGCTTCCTTGGGAAGATTTCTGCACAAATTGAGGCTTCTAGGAGTAATATGGGGAATTTGGGAGAGTATTTGGGCAGAGTTTGGCCGAGCCAAATGGCTTGAAAGTGTAAATGAGGTGGGAGAGGTGGGGGCCTTTTATAAGTGGAGAGGAGGGGCACTTTTGGAAAGATTGAAATGTTACATTATTTCACAATGCTTTTCGGATTCTAAAGGTCCCACACTTATATAATTCGAGGCTAAGGTGATAAGGTTTCGAAATCTCCTCATCCAATAGGCTTTGGACAAGTGTAAGCCTTGGATTTTTCATTATCTTCTCATTTTATTTAAATCGTTAAATAATGAGGTCATCGCTGCATCATAATGATGTCATAAATAATTTAATTTATTTAATGTCTAAAAATTATAAAAAAAATACTATGATGTAGGAAATATTTTTAGCTTTCTAATGAATATTTATAGTCAAAATTTGGACTTGTGTAACCCCACTTAAAAACTGTTTTAGTAAAATAACTCATGTTTGTGTCAATTTAATTTTAACATTAAATAAATATATATTAATGTCATTTTCCAACCAAAGTGGCTCCATGGGGTCCCCAAGTTGACCCATGAGTTGTCTTGGTCGGCCATGACTCATCCAATAGGAGTAGGACAAGAGTCAAGCTCATATCATATTATTAAAACATTATTTTTACCTTAAACTACAATAATTACCTCTAATCGCGATTAAGAACTTAAAAGTTACTATTCACCAAAAAATTATTTTAATCTCATTGAACCACATTTTACTTCTTAATGACAACCATGTATGTCGGATTTTTGAAAATCAAATCACAGAAGTGGTAATATTTCATTTAAACGAAAAATCAGTTATTTAACTACCACTTAGTGCTTTCACTATTCATCAAAAATTGAAGTTTTTCAGAACAATGCCAAAATTTCACCCTAAGCTATAATTGATATTCCGAATTCAAAAATGATGTCTATTTTACAAAATTTCAAACATATAAGTTGCATTAATTAATTTTATAATTAATTCCCGCTGTCACAACAAATAGCGTGTTTTAAGAAACAATTTATATCAAAAGATTGGCAATTGTTTATATCCAATTTCAATGTTAAATTAATTGTAATGACCACCATTGGATAAAATGGTAAAAATATATTCTAATTATACTTTAAAACCACTAAATAGTATAATTTATCACTATAAATTATTTTGATTAAAAAATTTGTTTTAAGTAATTTTCACTATTCATAAAAAATTGGAAGTTCTCAGAAAATTACAAAAAATTCAACTTTGGATAATTTCGATATTACGAATACAAAAATGAAGTCCATTTTGAAATATAAAATTTCTATAATTTTAAAAAGTGGTTATTACTATTCATAACGGCTACTTTGATTAGTTGCAGTGTGTTAGAACTCGATGTTGCGCACAATGCAAGCTATTACATTATTGAATTAGAAGCATATCATGGAAGCTCGGGGTGTTACATTCTCCCCTCCTTCAATAAATTGTGTCCTCGCAATTTGAAAATTTTCTTTGTAAATAAAAGGTTGAAAAGAGAAAATACATTTGTGGAAAACCCACATCGGAAATAAGATTAATAAAATTTAGCCTTAATAAGAGGGGAAGGGAAATGAAAAAGTCACCACCCAATTATGATCTCGATTAGGAGAACATTGGTGGCAATTAAAGACATATGATTGGAGGAAAAACGTAAATATTTGTAGGGAGTGATTGAGGTCATCAATCACAATCAACTGTCAAATTGAGGGCCTCAAAGACATCAATCTATGTTGATTTAAAATATCATCAGTTCAACAAGACATAAGGTATTAGGATAACACATTTTTTTGTTTTAATATCCCTTTACTAAAGTTTAAGAATTAATTTATTCATTGAATAAGAGATAGGTATATATATATTTATGCTTGACAATTAGAGTTTCAACCTTCAACTCATCTTTCACTCAAAAGGATAATAGAACTCAAAAATATTATACTTATCCTAATTGTATAAGGTTCCAAATGTTAACACATACCATTTAGATTAGTAAAATTATTTTGTAATAACCAGGGACTTCCTGTAGGCTAGTGGTAGGAAATAAAGGCCTGTCGCACTATGATTATGGGTTCGATTCCTGCAGCTTTGTCCGACGCGACGGGTTATGCCCCACCCTGCAGGTTGTCCTTTTCCTAAAACTATAGTATCATAATATTCCAAAAATAATCTTCATAAATTTTTTTAACCTTAAACAATACTATCCAAAGATCAACTTAATCCACTCCAACCTTTATAGTTATCCAAAATACCTCTGTCCAGACTTTCTCTAAATGGTCTCTTAATTACAAAATCAATTTATCAGATTCCCCAAACAAAGTAAAGTTTCTCTTATTTTCACATACTAAAAATATAATTACCTTCATCATATTAAAACCTTACTGAAATCAACAAGTACTACAGTACAATCCTTATATATATATCACATTATTCTAATAACCAGAATATAATCCATGAGTCCAAAAGCACCAATACATTAGTTATTCTGCTTCAACTGTAGTAACAGCATAAGATTGTCCTTGATCCCTTGGCCTTTTCTGAGGTAAGTTTCCCTGACGCTTAGGGCATTCATTTTCATAATGACCCATTTCTCTACAATTGTAGCATTCAACTTTGACAGCCTCTTTCTTTCCCTTGCAATCACGAGCCTGGTGAACCTTTTCTCCACATTTATAACAAACTCCCATTCCTTTTAGGCAAGTACCAGGGTGATTCTTCCCACAATTATCACATAATGGAAAATCCTTCTTTCCCTTTTTCCCTTTATCTGTCTCTTGTTCCACCGTTCTCTTCTTCTCTTGCTTTACTTTGTTGTCATAAGACTTAGAGAATTCCTTTTCTGTCTTGATAGCACACGAGACAATATCTTCGTATGATGAGAAGGATTGTGATACTAAAGCTCGATGGAGAAATGGTTTTAACCCATCAAAGAAACGACCAATCTTACTCCTTGGGTTACGTATATAATCGACAGCATGCCTCGCTAACCTTGTAAAGTTAGCCTCATACTTTGCGACATTCTCATCCTCCTTATGCCTCAAACTCAGAAATTGCCTTTCCATATCTGCTCGATGGTCACGAGGAAAGTATTTTTCTAAGAAAAGCTCTTTGAACTCCCTCCATTCCATATTCAATACGTAATCATCTTCCTTTGTGTTTTGAATCAGCGACCACCACTGATCGGCATCTCCAGTGAGGCGGTAAACTGCCATGACAACCTTCTCCCTTTCACTACTCCCCAAGGCATGAAATATTTTCTCTAAGGAATTTATCCATTGCTCAGCTACTATAGGATTTGTACTCCCATTGAAGGTTTGTGGTTGTTGCCTCATGAAACGGTCTAGCATTGATCCTCCACGTTGCGGATCAGGGTGCTCCATACGAGTAAGGTTATTATTCATAACCTGAGTGAGTTGTCCCAGTATGGTAATAAGTTGATCAGCACCAGTTGTATCTCCAGATCCACAATAATTATCTTGAGCAGGAGGGCAATCCCTACACGGAGTTCGTGCATTGATACGGTTTCCATTCCTTCCACTAGGCGCCATTTCTAAACAATGGCATAAACTGGATTAGTTTATGAATCAAAATACATAATTCCATACTTGTTAAACACTTTACATAAATTGAACTATTTATGGATATAATCCATAATCATAAAAAGAAATGTTTTCTTTGAGGAAGTATATACTCATAACCCTTCATAGTGGTTTGTAAATAAAATGAGAATTATCCTAAGCATATCCCCCGGGAGTGTCGTAACCAAGAGTGTAGCAAGGCCCGTTGTCGTGCACCAGTTCCCGTTCGAGTCTAGCTCAAAGCGGTGTTTTCGGGTTTTACCCCTAGGTACATCTGTGCCAGAGCCGCCTCTACCTGCTCGTATCCAGACAGGGATGTATTTCTCGGAAAACTCATAACATCTCTATAATACCAAAATTCTAGGAAGTTCTTCTATACTAATCCTCAAAGTCTATCTTTGGGCTATGTGCTCTAATCAGAGTTTATCTAAATCTAGCTTCCAAGGTTAGTACTAAACTGCCACTGATACCAACTGTAACGCCCCGACCCCAGCTACCCAGAGTCGGTGCATTACTTCGTAACATTGGCATGATCACAAAAGATCAAGTCTCGAAAGACCGATTAGTTTAGTAGCCTTGGAAACACTAGATACATTCATAAGTCTTTCATTACATCAAAAAGTAAACAAACTACAATAACATGGTCTTCATAGTCCACAATCATATCCCTTTCTGACTACCCCTGCAGGTCATTCATAAAATACTTCTTCACATCCTGGAAAAATATTAAAACATTGAAAGGGGTGAGCTCAGATGCTCAGTAAGGATAACAATATAGCGGAAGCTTTGATAAATAATCATTAACATTTAAGGCAATGTATAACTAAAACAAAAGCCTTTTAAACATGAACTTCAACATAATGTGGCAGAAGTAAAATGAGATAATGCCATTTACTTATTCACATGGATATTCTACTGGTCGAATGATCACATGCAATATCAATAACCACTTTCATAATGATGGAATGTATAATGATGGACATTCTGAAACATTTTGTCAAGGCCTCGGCCAAGACGTCTAAAATGATTAAGGCCTCGGCCAAAACCATAAATCAAATTGGGAAAGGGCCTCGGCCAATTCCACGTCTAGTTGTCTCATGAGACCTACCGATGAAATTTTTTAGAAGATACATACGTCTAAAATTGCTCAAATATACTCCAGTGTTTTTATGAAAACATTATGCAAGCTTCTGAAAACAAAATAACTAATTCTGAGACTTCTCGACTAATTACAGGCCATGATGGGTCCACTCCCAATCCCTTCCTGTCTACTGCACTCGAGAGTCGGGTTTTCGGAAAACATTTTTAAGCTTGCGTTAAATACGTATACATTTGCACTGGATTTTCATATATTTGAGAGAAATATCGCTTTTTTTAAATCATTTAAAAATCACATAATTATTAAAGAAAACCTTTTTAATAAACATAAACGTCAAAGGGGTTTATACACCGTATAAAAGAAAATTGTGTATAAAACAAATTAATGAAAGGAGATTGAGACGAATTCCATTACAAAGACCATTTTTTTAAAATAAAATAAATATATTATGTGTATTCACTATAATTACACATAAATAAAGTAAAAATACATGATAGGACATAATAATATCATGATATAATTTGAAAGTAGTAGATTAACCCAAAGAATAGAAATTGGGTTAAGAAGTTCCCTTACCTTGTGTCCGACTTGACTCAACCATTCTTTAACCTCCTAAATAATAAACTAGAGTTAATATCTACCTTATTAAGAACCATTTTCAATTTCATTATCCTTTTTATATCACTTATTACAATGTTATGAACATTATGTAATTATTTAAGTTAATAACGGTCGTTTTGTCGATCTTTGGTACTTGAGTCAACAATAAACTTCTTATAATTACAAGTTGTTCATGTGGTAGAATATACATTATATCTAGAATTATATTCATGATTTAGATGTCATATATATCTTATATATCCAGTATATACATTCATTTATAATATTACGTAACATTTAGAGGTAAGAAATGAAATGCACCGTTCATGGAGACGGTAAGCCGTACGTACGCATGAACGCTACTTTCATTTCAATTTCATATTTAATGGAACTAAATCATAATGATATAAATGTATAATATAATTCCAGTATAATATAGTGTATAATACCATTTACTCCATCCTTTATACATCCCACATATGGCATTAACGATTCAAATCACTTTGAGGGGGCGGTAGTCCGCACTTCCTAAAATGAAATTATCGCGTTTTACCCATAATGGAAATCATAAAGTATGCCATAAATGAGAAATAAAGAAGCATAAGTAAAACATAAACATATTATATATCATATATAAAAATATTGACATCTTAATGGCCACCTTTGAAGGTGTTATATGAGTGTTGAACAATCATCGTTTCGTGAGGCAGAAATTCGCCATCCACAGAAACCGTATATTCTTTAACCATTAGATGTAGGTGTGTGTAAGTGTAGCTCGAATCCTTCTTATAACAACATCCTAGTATATTTAGGATATTTGTGTTGTTACAAAAGAAATGAATAAAAAGAGTTTAGGGGGTTGGAGAAGAAAAATAAAACAAAACAACATTAGAGAAGACATTACCTCAAAATCGGGTAACTCTTTTTGATTTGAGCCAAAGGATTCCTTGGGAAGAGTTCTGCCCAAAGTGAGGCTTCTAGGAGTAATAGGGGGAAGTTGGGAGAGTATTTGGGCAGAGGTTGGCCGAGCCAAATGGCTTGAAAGTGTAAATGAGGTGGGAGAGGTGGGGGCCTTTTATAAGTGGAGAGGAGGGGCACTTTTGGAAAGATTGAAATGTTACATTATTTCACAATGCTTTTCGGATTCTAAAGGTCCCACACTGATATAATTAGAGGATAAGGTGATAAGGTTTAGAAATCTCCTCATCCAATAGGCTTTGGACAAGTGTAAGCCTTGGATGTTTCATTATCTTCTCATTTTATTTAAATCGTTAAATAATGAGGTCATCGCTGCATCATAATGATGTCATAAATAATTTAATTTATTTAATGTATAAAAATTATAAAAAATATTATGATGTATTAAATCTTTTTAGATTTCTAATGAATATTTATAGTCAAAATTTGGACTTGTGTAACCCCACTTAAAAACTGTTTTAGTAAAATAACTCATGTTTGTGTCAATTTAATTTTAACATTAAATAAATATATATTAATGTCATTTTCCAACCAAAGTGGCTCCATGGGGTCCCCAAGTTGACCCATGAGTTGTCTTGGTCGGCCATGACTCATCCAATAGGAGTAGGACAAGTGTCAAGCTCATATCATATTATTAAAACATTATTTTTACCTTAAACTACAATAATTACCTCTAATCGCGATTAAGAACTTAAAAGTTACTATTCACCAAAAAATTATTTTAATCTCATTGAACCACATTTTACTTCTTAATGACAACCATGTATGTCGGATTTTTGAAAATCAAATCACAGAAGTGGTAATATTTCATTTAAACGAAAAATCAGTTATTTAACTACCACTTAGTGGTTTCACTATTCATCAAAAATTGAAGTTTTTCAGAACAATGCCAAAATTTCACCCTAAGCTATAGTTGATATTCCGAATTCAAAAATGATGTATATTTTACAAAATTACAAACATATGAGTTGCATTAATTAATTTTATAATTAATTCCCACTGTCACAACAAATAGCGTGTTTTAAGAAACAATTTATATCAAAAGATTGACAATTGTTTATATCCAATTTCAATGTTAAATTAATTGTAATGACCACCATTGGATAAAATGGTAAAAATATATTCTAATTATACTTTAAAACCACTAAATAGTATAATTTATCACTATAAATTATTTTGATTAAAAAAGTTGTTTTAAGTAATTTTCACTATTCATAAAAAATTGGAAGTTCTCAGAAAATTACAAAAAATTCAACTTTGGATAATTTCGATATTACGAATACAAAAATGAAGTCCATTTTGAAATATAAAATTTCTATAATTTTAAAAAGTGGTTATTACTATTCATAACGGCTACTTTGATTAGTTGCAGTGTGTTAGAACTCGATGTTGCGCACAATGCAAGCTATTACATTATTGAATTAGAAGCGTATCATGGAAGCTCGGGGTGTTACACAGATGGATCTTTACAAGGACTTATATGGTAGGCCATAATAATCACCTCTGTGATGGTTAGAGGTAGAGGAGGAAGCTTTGCTTAGACCAAATATCATCTAGGAGACTTCAGATCAGGTGCAACTAATCAGGAATTTCATGTTGACAGATCAGTCTAGATAGCAGTATTATGCCAATTAATGCCAACAACCTCTAGAGTTTGAGGTCAGAGATCGGGTTTTCTTGCGTGTTTTGATCAGGCTAGTCCAGTGAAGGATCAAGAGGAAGGGTAAGCTAGCTCTTAGGTTTGTTGGACCCTTTGAGGGTTTGAAGTGAATCATACTAGTGGCTTATCAAATAATACTTCCTTAGAGATACAAGTCTATATATGATGTTTTTCACATGTCTCAACTTTTTCGGTATTATCTATATATGATGTGTCACGAACCAAGCCAGGTTATCACCTGAACTGATGCTTGACCCAGTCCATGGAATGGACCAAAGGGCATTCCCAATCCCCATGGGTTGGCACAAGTGCTCGAGTATCATAAATAAAGCTTTGGAACAATTTACCTAGATTTATAAGCATAAAACAACCAGAAAAATTTAATAAACTGAATATGAAAATTCAACCAAACAAGCCTTAAACAATTTTTTTAGAATTAAATTATAAGGTTTTAAACCAACATCCAAAAGGACACAAAAAAAGTTGCAACAAGTCCAACTCAAAAACCACCACAAGGCAAGGGGACATCTCCCCCAAGCTACCTCCACAACACCGCACCAAGAAGACAGCTAGCAACCCGAAGTGTCTTCACCAAAATCCTTTACCTTACCTCTGTCAAACATTACCAAGTCTACTTACACCCAAAGGTGTAAGTAGGGCATGAGCCTAAGCCTAGTAGGATTCTACCTAAGAAAAGATTCCATGCACTAAACATTATAAGGTAAATAACTTGAAAGATATTACACAAAGGAATGTTAATAACAATTTTAAGAAAAACATCTTTAAATGAAAGACAAATTTAAAGAATTTTTTTTTAAAGAGAACACACTTGCTTTTAAAAATTTACAAACAAACACTACTGTATGCCAAAGTTAAGTGAAATATATCCCATGATCACTAATAATGGGAACTAACCCTAGTCACTAGCTAGAGATAGGACCCTAGGTACCTCATATCTCGGTGAAATGTGGTATAGGAACCACAACCAACAACTTTCTCATGAACGAGCCACTAGAGAGGAGAAATATCCAAAGTTATAGTGGTCCTAAAACATTTTTTATATATATTTAAAGTTTTCATCATCAATCCTTCTAAGTAAAACCGAGCCATAACCACTTCTAAATTACTATCATACTAGTCCTAGTTCACCCACCTAGATACTCATTCTTCCCTTTTGTGCTCAATCAAGTTACACATGTCACATAATACCTCTTACACAACAAAATCCTACTTAAAAAATCATACACACACCAAAATAGTTTGAAAACATGTTTCTCGCCCTTTATATCATTTAATAAACCATTTAAAAATTTCATAAAACAATTCCAATAAGTTTCACATGGTTTTACACAAGAAAAACCACTCAAAATCCCATTTCAAGACCAAACTTACACTAATACCATGTCAAAACATAATTCAAATCCCTTTAATAATTTAATAAACTTATTTCACAATTCATAAAAACATTACCAAGTGATACAACATTGTCTCACACCAAAACAAACCCCATTTCACATAAACATGCCACTTAAAAATCAAACGCATGTTAAAATCTTTCAAAAACTACTTTCTCACCACATATATAAATCAAAGATCATGATAAATTAATTAAACAAGAAAAATAACTCACCAAATAATGTTTATAGTTGGAACCACCTTCCTTTGATGTCAAAAACCCAAAAAATTGGTGTGAATCTTCAACTGCACCTCAAACACACCACAAGAAAGAAAAAATAAACCCTAATCCAAGGTATTGAACCCAAAACCCCAAGATTAAACCCTAGGAAAAAAACCCTAGCCGTTGGAAAAAAAGAACCTTAAGAAAGAGGGAAGAAACCTTAAAAAGAAGGAAGAAAGAAGGAGAAGAATCATTTACTTGAAGAACATTTGAGTTTCCCCCACCAAATACCTTTCAAAATGGGTTCCCAAGGGTACTTGAGGGAGCTTAGATACCTCTTATCTGAAATAACTACAGATGGAACCCCATGAAGCCTTACCACCTCCTAAATATAAAATTGGCCCAACTAATCCACTTTAGCTGTATCTCTGATCAAAATAAAATGGGATGATTTGGTCAAATGATCAATCACCACCCAAATGGTGTTTCTTCCCTGAGGTGTACAAGTCAAGACAATTATAAAATACATGGAAACCTTTTCCCACTTTTAGGTAGAAATGGGTAAGGGTTGAAGCAAACCGAAGGTCCATTGATGTTGTACCTTTACCTGCTAGCATGTATAGCACCTCGATACAAAATCAGCTATGTCCCACCTCATTCTTGGCCACCAAAACTGCCGATGAACATCATAATACATCTTGGTCACTCAATGATGAACGACCCACTGATATTGGTAGCTATCATGCATCACCACATTCCTCAGGGACAATGACACCATTGAACGACCCTTAAAGCACAATATTCCCTCAGGAGACAAAGACCACTCAGAGAATGTCTCCCCATCATGAAGAAACTATATATACTACTGAAAAAACTCATCACTAGGTTGTTCCCACTAAATCAACTCAAGAAGGGAAGGAGTCAACTGAATTCTTTCCAAGAACTCACCCCCACTATGCTCCTTCATATCTAAATGCATCTAGGAAAAGAGCCCCATCAGATTCCACTCATCATTGGACTTCATCAAAGCCTGCACTAGAAATTTTCTTCTTAAGGTGTCAGAAACCACATTACCCTTACCCAGGGTATAGATAATATCAAAGTTAAATCCCTGAAAATACTCGATCCAATGACATTGGCTCAAGTTCATGTATTTTTGGGAGAAAATGTAGGCTAAACTCTTATGGTAAGAGTAGACAAAAAATTTCTCCCCAAAAAGATAACAGTTCCAAGTCTTTAGGGCATGCATAACTGCTACCAATTCTAAGTCATGGGTCGAGTAATTCTTTTCATGTGGTCAGAGTTGGCAGGATTCACACACCACCATGTGATCACCCTACATAAGCACACACCCGTGACCCATACCTGAAGCATTGAAATAAACTATGTAGCCCTTCCCAGAATCTGGAAAGATCAACATAGGTGCAGTAGTCAATCGCTGCTTTAGCTCCTCAAAGGATTCCTGGAACTCTAGGATCCACTCAAATTTAACCCATTTTTGAGTGAGTGTGGTAATGGATGGGGAAAGCTGAGAGAAATCCCAAACAAACCATCTATAATAACCTTACAGTCTGATAATACTCTTAATATTGAACAAATTCTTCAGTTGATCCCATGACATAACTACGCTGATCTTCTTGGGGTCCACCAAAACCCCCTGTTCCAAAAAGTTGGAGGCTTGTTCTTGAGAAACTCCTAAGATTTTTCCTTCTTGGGACCAGATTCAACCTCTATAACTAGAGTGGGAGCAAGAGATACTCCCTATCCCAGAGCCTGAATAGCCTGGACCACAGTTTCCACCAACCTTTGATCAAGCGGTGTAGGATAACTCTCTCTTGCTTCCTCCCATGGGTGAAAGGGATTTCTTCGGGGAGGCATGTTTCTATAAAAAGTAACAGTGGTGATAGAAAAAATTAATAAAATTGTTCTAAGAAATTTTAAAAATAACATCAAATACAAATATAAATAAATTAAACTTTCCCTGATAATAAAATGACGAAACCACTTCACCCCAGCCAGTGTCCACATGCAGTCTGCAGCCTGCACATCCCACCTAGAAGAGAATTCAAAAAAAAAAGTCCCAACATCCCATGGGAACTCGAGGTCTATCATGAGGTGTGATGGTTAGGCACCCTACTCATAGCTAGAACTCCGAGTCCCAATAGTCCTAGCTCCTATCTAACCTTAATCATCCCAAATAAAATGAACCAATGAGATAACCTCTCTTTGATACCATTTTTTCACAAACTAGACTGGGTTGTCACCTGAACCAGTGCCCAACCCGGTCTGTGGCATGTCCCTATGGGAGTTCCCGATCCCTACGGGGTGGAACAAGTGCCCAAGTATCATAAACAAAGTATGGGAATGATTTACCCGAATTTATAAGCATAAAAAAACTAGAAAAATTTAATAAACCGAATCTGAAAATTCAACCAAAAAAATTCTTAAACAATTTTTCAGAATTGAATTACAAGAATTAAAACCAACATCTTAAAGGACACAACAAAAAGGTGTAGAAAGTACAAATCAAAAACCACCAAAAGGCAAGGGACATCACTATCAAGGCACCACCACAACACCACACCAAGAAGACAACTGGAAACCTGAACCTCCGTCGCCAAAAGCCTTGCCCTTACCTGTGTACAACATTACTAAGTCTACTTACACCCGAAGGTGTAAGTAGGGCGTGAGCCTAAGCCTAGTAGGATGACACCCAATAAAAGATTCCATTCACTAAACATTATAAGGTAAATAACTTGCAAGATTTTACACAAAGGAATGTTAATAACTATTTTAATAAAAACATCTTTAAATGAAGGACAAATTTAAAGAAAACAATTTTAAAGAGAACAGACTTACTTATAAAAATTTACAACCAAACTCTATTGTATGCTGAAGGTAAGTGAAATATATCCCATGATCATTAATCATGGGAACTACCCCTAGGAACTAGCTAGCGATGGGACCCTAGGTACCTCATATCTCAGGGAAATGTGGTATAGGAACCACAACCAACAACTTTATCATGCACGAGACACTAGAGAGGAGTAATATCCAAAGTTCTAGTGGTATCAAAACATTTTCAATATATAGTTAGTGTTGTCATCGTCAATCCCACTAAGTGAAACTGGGCCTCAACCACTTCCAAATCACTAGAATACTATTCCTATCCACCCACCTAGATACCTAGACTTCCCTTTTGTGCTCAATCAAGTTACACATGTCACATAATACCTATTACACATCAAAATCCTACTTAAAAGATCATAATAACACTAAAACAGTTCACAAACATTTTTGTCACCCTTTAATCATTTAATAAACCTTTTAAAAATTTTATAAAACAATTCCAAGAATTTTCACAGGGGTTTATATAAGAAAACCCACTCAAAATCATATTTCAAGACTAAAAATACACCAATACCATGTCAAAACACAATTTTAAGTCCCTGCATAATTTAATAAACTTATTTCACAATTCATAAAAACATTACCATGTGATACAACATGGGATTACACCAAAACACACCCCATTTCAGATAAACATGCCACTTAAAAATCAAAATCATGTTGAACTCTTTCAAAAAATACTTTCTCACAACATATATAAATAAAATATCATACTAAATTAATTAAACAAGAAAAATAATTCACCAAATAATGTTTATAGTTGGAACCACCTACCTTTGATGTCAATAGCCCAAAAATTGGTGTGAATATTCAACCACACCTCAACCACACCACAAGAAAGTAAAAACAAACCCTCATCCAAGATATTGAACCCAAAACCCCAATATTAAACCCTAGTAATGAAACCCAAGATGTTGGAAAAAAATAACCTCAAGAAAGAGGGAAGAAACCCTATAAAGAAGGAAGAAAGAAGGGGAAGAATCACTTACTTGAAGAACCTTTGAGTTTACCCCAAAAAATCCCCTTCAAAATGGGTGACCAAGTGTGTTTGAGGGAGCTTGAAGACCTAATATGGCTGAAAATTCTAAGTGGGGAAGAAAATGGGTGGAGGAGGGGTTAAATCTCAAAAGGGAAAACTTGGAATAAACATATTTTTAATTTTCTGGGTTGAGTGCATGGTTTAACAAACCATGTGGCAACCGTGCACACACTTTTTTTAGAGTTCATGATTACATGGGATGAGGCGCATGACTGTGTGGTAGCTATGTGATATGTTCTTCCTTCTACCGCATGGTGACCTAGGTTGGGTGCATGGTTTACACTAATCATTCACATACCATGTGCCTGGGTTTGCCCACCCAAAAACCTCCATTTTTCTCCAAAATTTAGAGGGGAACCTAGGGAAAAAAGATAAACCAAAATAAAAAGGAAAAATACCTAAAAAGGAAGACATATATGTGACATGATTCATCTTTTACATCCTAATGAGGTTGAGTTAGATATGGATACTTCCTTTGAGGAGTACCCAGTGCATATCTTGGATCGGAGCATGAAGGCTCTTCGAGGAAGGTTAGTTCTTTTAGTATGGGTTCTTTGGAAGAATGGCCAAGTAAGGGATGAGAATTGGGAATGGAAAGATAATATACATTCCCAGTGGTCAAATTTTTTCTCATATAATCCATCTTTACCCTCAAAATTACAACTTATAGATGAGTTGATTTAATGAGGGGAGGTTGCAATGACTCAGCTTTTCATGAAGGTACGACTCATTTGTATTTCAGTTTGATTTTTTTGATTTTTTTTCTCTTGGTAAATATGACCTAAATCTTAAGGAAGGTTTTATGATCATATGAGGCTTGTTTGGAGCCCGATGTTTTGGAAAATGGTGAAATGGAGTGGGCCGCATAGTTAGTGTTAATCGTGCGACTCAACCATGTGAGGTACCCAGTGCACATGAGAGGCCGCACAGTTTTTCTGCAACAATGTGAGTCGGGACACATGACCATGAAAAATGTATCAAACATGAGATAGTGTATTTTATCATGACTTAAACATGGTTATTCAAACCATGCATCAGCCCATGTAAGGGGGTTTCTTGGATAGTGGAGATAGCATGGTTGACACATGTTTTGGCCAACTGTGCGACCAAACCGTATGACCCCATTTAAGTGGTGATTTTACTATTTTACCCTTGAAATGTTTTTAAACCTATTTATCTTTTTTCCTTCCTCCTATAGCATACAACATTCATCTTATTCTTACATGCTGCTCTCCCAAGCCTAATATAGGTTTCTTGATTCCTCTTCCATCTGAACTCTAATTCCATCATTGTCAGCCATGTTGGATCCGAAATGGTAATATTTCTAATCCTCTTGCTTTATATCGTAGTTTATCTTCCCATATCTTGTGTTATTTTAGTGCGATCTCATATAAACTATTTTTAGGGAATTAATACATTCTTCTGATTTCATCATTTCTTCTTCAATTAAAAGGATGATACCTGATGAGTGGTCATCTATAGACAAAAGGTAGGTGGTCTATAATTTTTTTCCTAAAATGTTCGATGTTTTTATGGTATTTTCCAATGTTCCACACACTGAACATTTCCACGCATTTCTCAAATATGTATATTTTATTTTGTAAGAAATTAAACCATGTTTATACACTCTCGTACACCTGTATTCAATAGATATATGTTGCTTAACTCTTGGAAACCACCCATTTGGGTGTGTTGGATGATTTCCCATCCTTTATGTAAATTTTAAATAGAACAAAGCACCAACTAAGTGTTTTTATTGACTATAAAATGGATTATACTTTCTTAATAAATTAATTAGATTAAGTTAAATGTATGAGAATGGGTGGAAAGGCCACACAATGTGCTGTATAATTATAAATGTGGATTATATGAATTGTTCAATCTCAGTTAAATTGTGTTAAACGATTATAAATACACTAGTGGTAACCCCTCATGTTTATTATTATTATTATTATGAGTATTCCATTGATATTGGCTAGTGAACAATAGTTAAGGGTTCCATTGAGCATGGTGTTTCACACTCTCTTATGCTAGGTGATGGGCATGATGTCCCACACCATTGACTCTTATTTAGACAATGTTTATGACTCTCTATGTTTCCTTATATCGAGTTTTGGGCATGAAGAATCACCCCACCATCTTGAGTGATGGGAAATGTGTCTCACATTCAAATGAGAGTTAGGGATTTTACCCTTTGTTGGAGCCTATAAATCGTTAGACTAGTTATGGATGTCTGAGTTATGCCTCAGGTCTATTTATCACCTTGTATCCACATATATGCCTATATATGTCCTCAAATATTTAGTGAATATAAATTTATACATATTATATATGATTAATTATATGTATATATATATGGATACACATTGTTACTGAGATTAGATGTTCTGGCCTATGCCGAAGTAGGTAGAGCCTGCCAGGTGTCCTATAGGAACCTTAGGTGGTTGGTATTTATTTTTCAGCATTTTTTTATTCATTATACCTACACACTAATATTATATGTACACAATGGATCGATTATTATAGACAACATTGGTGGTGACCAACTGAGTTTATCTCACACCCTACCCAGGTCACCTTTGGTACCCGAGTAGACTTCATGTCAGTAGGTGTAGAAAAAGGAAAACACCCTATCATAGCTGCTCGATTTATTTTTCTTATAGCATGGATCATGGGAGTAGAGGAATGAGTGAATTCTCATGATTCTAGTGGAGATATCTTTTGGAATTTATGTATTTTTATATAGAATTATGTATATGACTATCCTATGTTACCATTTTTGTATATTAGTATGACATGGATTCATTGTATATGACTTGGCCTATAGATTTTGATTATCATTACAGTTTATTGGTTATTTATACTTCCATATTTGATTATTATTCTTGTTTCTGTAGTGACATATGTTATGTTATGGTTCCACTACTTCTATTTATTTATTATTACCACCATAATACTCTAATATGATGGTATATTCTACCCACTAAACCACCTTGGAATCTCATTAATAATCGAAAGCCTATGGAATATGGGGAGGCACTATTGAGGCCAAGTGACCCACCAACCCATGGCACCATTTTAGTGGATCCTAGGTTGGGATGTTACAATAACTCATATCTTTAATATAGTTTATTTCATGATTTATTACATAAAATAATACTTAGTACAACCCATAAGATTGTGAGGCATAATGTTTTTGGGAAATTAGGCATATTAAATAACAAATTACAAAATAAATACAACATAATTAATTAAAAACTCTGAAACATGCCCTTATTTTCTTTGTATCTTCTAAAACTGCATGGGATAACCTGGGCACATACATAAGAAAGGGGTGAGATATAAAGATCTATAAGGGGTTAATAAGATTGTAGCACAAGTTAAAGTAGTACATGTGAGCCAACAGGTGTATTAAGGTAACATAAGAGGGGAAAGAATCATCATCTTGAACAATGAGGCATGATATAACATGATAGCATAAAGGCAACGTAAGAATGTGTCAATAACTTAAAACATGGAATCATAAAAATAAGTAAAGGATAAACACCAAGAAACCATAACATGGTGTGGTTATGATAAACTCACACAAACCATACATGGAATATCATGATATTAAAATATTACTCAATGCATTGGAGCACTCTATGGGTGCACCCATCACTTCTATATCATGTACATCCATAAGTGTTCCACATAGATCATACAACATAAGATAATTTTTCATTAATTTTAACCCCATTATTAAGGATAATGTGTTACATAAATGTAATTAAACAATTGGTAAATGATAGTTACATATGTTTTAATACCCTTTAGTGAAAATTTTGATGGGTATTCATTACACAAATGTTTGGCATGGAAATTCATAAGATAATTTCGGCAGCATAACAGGTGTACATAAGGGTTTATGAGAGGGTTTAATGAGAGTGAAAAGGGGTATATAATCACATGGAAAACATAATTAAAGTAAGAGTTATATGTAAAAACATATCCAAACCTAATATATTGGGAATAAAAAGGCCTAATATAAAGAAAGTGCTTGAATAAAGAGGATAATGAGAGGATCCCTTACCTTGAGAGGGAACTTCCAAAATATTGGGAGGAGCTTATTAAGAGATTGGGGGAACCTTATGAGGACTATATAGAAGTAAGTTAAGAGTAATTTTGTGCTCAAATTTTTTTTGAGTGAAGAGTAATGGGAGTTTGGGAAGGTTTATATAGAAAAAGAGAGAAAAATTATTTATTAATTTTCAAACTTAGGTTTTGGACTCTATATGATAAAGTAATCAAAACCACAAAATTTCCCATGTATTTTACCATTGTTTCTAACATAGTGAACATGTTTTGATTATTTTACATGTTTAATAACTGATTTAATTAAAATAATTCCCTTGGTGAGGTGGAAGGGAGTCATGTTTACAAAGAATTGATTTTGAAACCTTAATATATAATAAAGGTTTTGGAGGATTCATTAAGGGTTTCTGAAATTAATAAAATAATTTTAAAAAAACATTATTATAAATTATAAATATGTATTTAGACATAGATACATTTTATGGAATGTATTACATCACTTTTGGGTCATTATTATGTCATAATACATACCATATATTTATACCGTATTTAATTTTTACCTGAAAAATCAACTGTCTCTGAAAATTATGAAAAAATAACCATTGGATAATTTTTATATGATTATTTCAAAAATAATATTTATTTTATAAAAATAATTCTTTAAATATTATAATTTAAACTTTTAAATCAAAATACCAAATTATTGAAAAATACTAGTTTTTTTGACAATAACAGTTTTTTGACCCCTATGATAATTACATTTGACTTAGTAAAATTATATTATAATTTATATTTAATAAATATTATTTAAAATAATATTTTATTAAATTATAATTTATTTTATAAATTATTAAATTCAATAAAAAGGGTGTCTTGATTGAAACTGTATATTTCCAAAAAATAAACTTTGTGTTTCATCGTATCAGAATCTATTTTTTTATCAAACTAATTATTTAATAATTTAAAAAGTAATATTAAAAAGGGATAAATATAATAATTGTTTAATTAAAATAAAATATAAAAATTCATACTATTAATGTCTATATACATATCCCTTTAGTACACCAGCGAATTACCTAAGGGTAAGGTGTGTAATGGTGAGATTTTTTTGGGGTGGTTTGGCCTACATGGTTTGGGTCATGATCTTGATGCGATTAAACTTATATTGTAAAATGTTTTTATTCATGATTTAGTTGTTGAATATTATCTTGGTATTGATCAAGGGAAAATCCCACTGATGCAATCTCCCTCAAAATCTCTGATAAATGGGCTTCATAGGGTACAATCATACTAGTTAAGGCCACCACTTCTTTCATCCGTGTCAATTGAAATTTATCATAACCATTTATATATACTAATACTATGATCAATGTTCAATGACTATATTATCAATGGTTATGATTCTTAATGTTATTTTAAATCTGACAAGATATAACATTATAAAATAACCAAAGTAAATCATGTGTTTTCTATAACTTCATTTCTTGATAATGTATTTATTCATTCAAAAAGAGTGAATTTCATTTATAAATGTTCGGTTCATTACAAGTTTCAGATAATCCAAATATCTAAATTTATAAGGAAGAATATTTCTTACAATAATCTTATAGATATTCAAAAATCTTGGTAGTTTGGATAATAAACCCAAAACTTTATATGATAAACATATCATAAGTACCTTTAATATTTTTGGCCAGTTGTTGTACCACTATAATTTTTCAAAACCCATTTTCATCTTTGAAAGCATTTAAAAATTCAAATATATTATTAAAAACATTGAATGAGATATTAAATTTTTTTCTTGTAACGGTTTCACTTCAAGGAAAATATCTAAAAAATATATAATATTATCAATATATTCATTTTCCTCTTCAAGGGAAAATATATTTATTGATTTCTACTTATGATGAAAAATTATTTTATATAATTAGTTAAACAACACTTCTGGTGTGTATAATTAGACTATTGATTTTTAGCACTTTACATTCATACAAGTGTTGTGATCATCTTGTCAATTTTTTTGTAGAACCATTTTTTATATAGTATGCGATGCTCAATATTTATTTTAATAAACATGAATAGCATGAAATGTAAAATCACCATAAGCTAATAACATGTGTGACCATTTAGTGGATGCATTTTCATGTAGTATTTAAATAGATCACATGGTAGGTCGATGTGATTATATATACTTTATAATTTGTTCTTCATATATATATGAAAAATTAATTTCCAAAATAGTTGCTAATAATATAAATAATTTACCTCAATAATTAGAACCTTAATAATTGGTAACTCATGATAAATTATTATACAAGGGGAATTCATAATAACCTAATGAGACTTAATTCATTGATAATTTGGTATACATATATCCATTAAATTGATACATCATTATCTCCCTAATGGACATCTACTATGTTATCAAAAACTTGATTCTCACGTATACTTGAATCAATATCTTTCATTATAATTGATCCTAGATGGCCTAAACCATTATGTAATGTATTTAAAGTGTTAGGATCAATAAAATTATGGTTTACTATCATTGATTCAATTGTATATAAGAAATTATTTTTAATTACTTTTTATAATTTTTTTAAATATCAAGGTACCTTTTTTATCCAATGTTTCTATATGATATCATTTTTGAAAAACATCATTGATATATCTCTTTGAGACTTCAAATATAACAAATCTTTAAGAATTTTTACTACCAGATAGGAATATATTTTATCTTCTGGAGCCATTAATTAATTTTTACTACTGATAAATGTACATAATGAGAATATACTAACTCATATATGAGTTCATTTGTATCATTTGATCAAAATAATATTTATAAAGTTTTTTCTTCAAGATCGATGTGTATAAGATCTTCAAGATATTTCATTGTGAATACTCATACTTTTAATTATAATATCTATTTATGGTGGTTAATGAATTTATAATATAATCATAATGGGTTAGGCCCATTACCAAGAGGATTATTGTATATTTTGTAAATTTTTCACAAATATTATCTTAAAATACATATACTTGGGAGCGGACCCCCATGTATTTTGAATATGGTGAATGAGGTAGAAAGAAACAGTGTGTCAGAATCTTTTAGATTCACAATAAACACCTCATTACCATAAAAAAAATTAATTTATAGAACAATAATATTCAATTTACCAAATGAAGGAGAAATCATTTGATTACATTTCATCAACTCTCAAATATTCAGGATAGAATTCTATGTATGAGTACCATAAATCATATCAAAATTTTCATGAATAATTTCATTATCTTTAAGGAATTAAATAATGTAGTGCATTCACATCAAGGAATGAATTAATTACTAATTTAATTTATCATGATGACCATTGTTTAACCACTTCAGGTGTGTTTATGATGCTTTCACTAGGGCACACCACCTTGCATGTTATTGTTTACTAACGTGCATTGTATATTTCATTCCCACTTTCCAAAGGCGGGAGACATTCATCACTTCCTTTATTATGTCTTCTCCTTGATCGAAACAGGATAATGGGATGTTAGTTCCTCCTTCCATGAACTTATCCTTGAAACTCATCACCTATTTCACATCTCCCTCAATGATCAATACATGTTCATGAAACTCATTTCTGGTGCCATATCTTTGTGGACACTAGTTAATTACGTTGCTTCTGTCTAGACATTCTAAGGGGTCTTGAAAGAGATGAGACATTTGGTTAGGGGAGTAGTCACATTGGGACTCACTGGCATGTTTGGACACTGGAAAATTGGTCACCTGTATTCTTCCTCATAAGAGGGAATCTCATGGAGGCATCTCAGGCATGGAAATCGAGGTATCCTATGTCGATCATGTGGTGTCTGGTGACAAAGGCATATCTTCTAAGATTTTCCTCATGAATCCCATGTTTAACATGAGGTAGCAGTGTGACAGGTCATGATTTTAACATTCTATAGAGATGAATAGAGTCAGGTCAAAATGTTCGGTGGAGGAAGATCAAGAAGGTGCATCCCTGGGAGGGAGCACTGGAAAGGTTTACCGGATGGGTGGATCAAAATTACTATTAAGATGGACCCATAGAGGTGTATCACATAAAGGGAACATATCACACTGTGAAGACTGTCTTGAACACCACTAGAGGTAGATCAGGGAGGTGAAACCTTAGGAGGGGAACACTAAGGATCACAAGATGAATGGGTTTGAATGGCCTATGAGAGAGGACCTAGGGTAGCGTGTACCATGAAGGGAATATGTCACACCATGAAGGCCAATCAAAACACCTATGGAGGTGGATCAAAGGGATGATCCCCTATAAGGGGGACACCAAGGTTTACTATTGGTCGGGATTGAACCTCATAGAGGCGTCCTACATACCTTTCTTAGGAGGTAGGGATAAAAATCCACATAGTTTTATGGATAGTGTGGGGATTATGCATGAGAGATACCATTCACAAGAGGATTTCTCTTGGTTTTATTGTGTTGGAGTGTGTGGGGATTACACATGTGTTTTTAGGAGACTCAATGATGTGATTGGAGATTATGTGTATGAATGAACTAGGTGGATGAAATGATCTCAGTGGGATGTGGCAGCCTGGGTAAATTTAGGATGTATGTGAATGAAATGTTGGATAGGGAAGATAGAATTGATGGATTGTCAGGGGGTATTGGTATTGAACCTCAAATATGCTTCCTACATATCCTAGTTAGTTGAGGATCAAATTCCACATATTTATGAAAGAGGCATTAGGGATTACACCTAAGGAGGTGGCCCAATTGAAGTGAATCATATGGTTAGGGCTTACACATAGGAGCTTCTTGGATGGAGACATAGCATGATTGGGGCTTAAGCGTGGAAGATGAATGGGGGGAATGAGGATGATTGGTGATTAAACATAAAGAGGAGTCCTGTGGGGATTTGATGGATGTCATGGAAATTACTAACCTCTAAGCCCGCACGATTCATTATCAGTGTGAGAAACAAGAGGAAGTAGTAGCCCTGATGCTCATGTTGTGAAAGAAGCGTCGATAAGAGATGGTGTGTGGATTACCCATGTAAGATGCTTGTGGGGACAAAGTCCAAAGGGAGAGATAAAGAGAGGGCTTTGGTACCCATCCCTTCTTTAACCCAGTGGATGAGGGGGAAAGGAAGAGTAAAGGTACTACCTCCTTCAAGAAATTCTAATAGCTTACTTTAAGATGGATTCCTAGTAGGATATCATTCCCTATACAGAGGGTGTAGAGGATGTTATTCCATGTTATTCACACAATGGAAATACTAAATTTTCCTCATAGGTAGATTACATAGTTTAACATCTTATGTTGAGGATGTTTGGTGCTTGGAAGTTTTATGTCATGCAATTCATATGTGGGGGATTCACTCCTCACCCCTTGGGCTTACATAATCATCACACATAAACCCTTGGGGAGGAATGGCTTCAACAATTCCAAGTTGGAATGATGGGGAGTAATGTTCACTTAAGAGGTCTACATTAGCGTAACTATTCTTAAAATCAAGGGTAATTAGCATAACTATGCTAAAAAATAAGAGGTAGACTACCACAACATGGGAAACATCGCGAGGAACCAAGAAATCACTACATGCAAGCCTAGAGGGATTCACGGAGGAGGCGTGTGAAATACATGGGAGTTGCGCATAATAGGGGCTTGAACATGGTGCCTTGAAGTAAAGGAATTCTATGGATAATTAAATAGAAGGTGCGCACAATATTGGAGGATTTCATGAAAGAGGAAGAGTTAAGCGGAATTTTAGGGTGCACATAATACCAATGTTTTCACTCAAGAGGAGTCTTTTGTGTGCACTTTAATTAAGTGAAAAAAATCAGGTGAGGGTCGACCCACTGTGGGACCACATGAAGAGGGACCCCCAGGGAACCTATCACATAATATATTGTAGATTTAGGGTTCCATGGCTTGTGTGCTATTGTGAAAGTGGTGTCTTACATACAGGAAAGTGATGCTTTGAATTCTAGAGGATCACCTTAAACAAGGGGGTGCACTTAAATATATAGGAAAAGTATTCATTTATGTCACAAAATATTTCATGTGTGGAAGGGGTCTTTCGTGCAGCTATCCCTTGACCCACAATGAGTTTGCATGCATAAATAAACCATTTTATGTTGCATTGGGTGTGTAAGAACCTTGAATGAGGGATTAAGACTTTAATATACCCTTTGAAACTTATGAGAACCTGCCTTAGGCTTCTTGGAATATTCTATTGAGTCAAAGGGTTCCTTTAGTTTGCCCAAAGATGGCCACTATGGCTCTATGTGAAATTCAGCACCAAAAAATGCCCCCATAGAATCTGAGCTGAAAGAGGACCAGAAGGTTGGGTTCTAAGGGAAACTCTAAAGAGAGGAGTGTGACCACGATAGTGCACACAAAATCATCCTAGTGCATAGAGGAGGTATTTCACACATGTGGAAACCCCATTCCATGCTTATAAATATGTGTGTGTGTGTGTGTGGGGGGTATTCATAGTAATTTGAATTTCTGTATGATAAGAAAATTATATCATGTGCATAAGTCTGGCCTTTTAGTGTGTAACACTGATTCTTGGTCACTTTTTATGTGCAACCACTAAATCTTTTGTGCTTTAGATTTTTCAAAAATCCCATACTTTTCCACAATCATCAACTAATTTTGCATGTGGAACTGCCTTTTGTGTGAAAATACCTTAGCCTTTCATGCACCAATATTTGTATTTCCAAACTCGATCAATATATACAATCAAAAAAATGTGGCTGAGAGAGAAGACTCTATTGCTTCTTGAAGAGAGGAGATAATCAAAAACCCTGAAATACTTCATGTCAAGAGGGTCATATCAAAAAATCAGATGCTCTCAGGCCTACTGTCACAACTAAAAAAGGATTATTTATTAAGTGATAGTCTCCCTTTGTGGAACTTTGGCATACCGGATGAAGTAGCCATCCGAGTTTTCAAAACCGATTCACCGTGATCATGGTTCACTTATGAAGACAACCTCTAGTGATGCAACCTCAACGTCCATGGCCATGCTACCAGAGATCATCAAGAAATGGACATCTATATATTCAAAGAAAATACTAAGATAATAATAGGAGATGAGCCAAAGGTACAGGAGTACCCCACCCACTATGTTAGTACCTTCCAAAGAAGCACGAGGAATTAAAGTATGGGATAGAAAAATGGCCAAGTCCTGAGGTCCAGGGGTAACTTCACAAGTGAATGATTATGGGAATACTGGGTATGCTACACATGTGAAGAGTTTGGATAAGATATCTGCAACATCGGGTTGTATGAAGTCGTAAGGACATCACAATTCCACATATATCGTTAATATGAGTTGATGCTGGAGCTTCTCATTTGATGGTACCTAGACACAAATATGTTCCACCTCCACCATGAGGAGGTTGACATCAACTTGTGGGACATTCATTGCATCAGAGTAATTTCTTTGGAATGATTCCAATATGATGAGTTCCTCCTACTGGAGAATACCTGGGTGGATCATGGGAAGACCCCAATTCTAACACAACCTCTCTTAGAGGTGATGAAGGAGAAGATGAAGATCAAGTTCATCCAAAAGGACATCCCATTACAGGCATGGATTCACCTGTTCCTTAAGAAGGATCTGATGGTAAGGATGTTGGGATGAGGGAAGCTGTGTTCGAACACATCATAAAGGGGAAAGGTGGGATCATATTGGGTGATCCTAGAGGCAGGATAATATCATAGATGGGGGTACTACATGGATGAGAGCTGGTACCCACTGATCCTCTATTCCACATTTCTTGCTACTTTCCTAAGTGGGAGGATGTTTTTGGTGAGATACACAATTATGGGGATATGCCTAGGGACCTTGGTGATGGAAAGGATCATGGTATCTCACCACAAGGTCAACCTGGGAGTGCCTATTTTGGAAAGGATATACAGTATTATGGGATGCATCTCAAGGGGAAGAATTCCTAGGATAATCTACTGGCCATTCTAGATCCTACATGGCTATATTGAAGCTCATATTGGAAGATACAAATTCTTGAACATTATCAGTCCTCTAGGCACCAGTCTACAACCATCCCTACTGAACATTGCTAGGGTTCAACCACTGACCCTCCACAATGAAGTGGTTGTACACCATATCAGAAACCACTGAAATTTCAACTTCCACCACATTCGCAATCCAAACGTCTAGATGGTGTATAACCAACAATGTTTATGGAAGCATAGAGAGTACTTACAGAGTTTTAGGAGTGGTGTGTTAGTGGCCTGGATTGATGGGAAGGTCCTATGTGAACCATACATGTCATCCTGCTTTGCTAGATAGTTTGGATGCCTTCAACAGGTAGAAAAGAAAGCGTACATGGAAGTTTTTGAAGATCGTCATCCCTACATCCTTCACCATCTATGGTGCATACTGATGACTATTGGATTTGGTGAAACTATCATGCTAGCACCTATGAATGTCAACGTCAACTTATCAACAGAATATGCCAAAAATTAGGCAGTGGAATATCTGGATGCAATCTTGAGAAGATGCATTTGGATGATCAAACCAGCGAGCAATGATCTAGAGTAGTGGGAAGGCTAGAAGGATACCACCCAAGAGGTGATCCAAGAGGCAATCTAGGGGGACATCTAAAGAAGCTATTGGAAAGAAGATAAGATATCTTTTGCAACTAGACAATGATGTAGTTTTCTCATCTCTTTGGTCTTCTTGGAGAAAATTGCGATGATCACTATCACCTGAAGAACTATGGTGGAGGATGAAGCACGGTGGGCTCAAATTTCTAGAAGTATGGTGCATTTAAGTGGTAGACAAGGTGATATTTCATTGGAGGCATGAGTACCTGACATCCATGGATATCTACACATTCCAGAGGGGGAAGTATGATGAGCCTACCACTCTGGTGAAGGTAATGCCCAGCCAAGAGTCATATCGGGAGGATACACTACTCAAGTATGACAACGATGAATAAGAAGAATAAGAACAAGAATAAGTAGAATAAGAAAAAGAATAAGAATAAGAATAAGAAGAAGAAGAAGAAGGGGAATAAGGATCGGGTGATGAGGGGTCCTAGGGAACAAATGCTCATCAGGGGATCCCCCGAGAGAGCAGAGAGACCACAAGCTCCAAAGCAGAGTTCCTTGAGTACCTTTTGTTAAGGCTTAATTTACATCTTATTTTTATCGTTCCAATTCACTATTCATTCCCTCTAACAAAAAACTATCTTGAATAAGAGAAACTCGGTAGTGGTCATAAGACCGACACTATGGGGGAGATAGGTGTGACAATGAGCATAGAGAAGCATGCATCGAAGCCAACACCCAAGACTAAGGTGGGTGGCGAATTAGTTGTGGAAGAGGTGGCTAGTGGTAGGCCAGCCGAGGAGGCCAGGGTGGTAATCTCAAAACCATAGGTCCTTCCTATCATATATGAGGGTCACATCCTAGTATCCTTATAGTGTAACCTACTGAAGAGGCACATATGATATGGATCATCATCTAAATTCCTCCTTCTCTAGTTAAGAGAAAATATTGACCAGCTAGTCGTAATCAGATTCCCATGGAGCTTTAGCATTAATGTGTACCTATCTTATGAATCTCTCACTCTAAATATGCAAGGAGCTCCAGTTCCAATCATTGAAATACCAAGTGGTGAGGGATATCTTATGGCGGATGTCATGGAGGTGACTCAAGATCTTGACCTAGGGGCGTTCAACTCTTGTAAGTCTTCAGTTTTACAAAGTCATGCCTATCATCATCTGAGATAATTGACTGAAGTGATTTGTTCTAGGAAGTGATTGGGAGACTGTGAACCCAGTGAGTGGAAGAGGCTAAGGAATTTATGGGATCCCTTATAATGGATTCACCCTTTCACGAGGAGTCGTCTATTCAAACCGATCCAGCCTTGGTGGTCACAGATGAATAAGAAGCTGCGGCTTCATGTGATACAATTGGTGGGGAGGAACTCAAGGCTGCTGAAGAATAATCAAGTGAGAATAGACTCCCCCATGATACTGATACCAATACCTAATAGAGGATACCAGAGGGAGACCTTTATGCAATACTTCTTACTATATTCCCAAAATATAAACCTACTGATCCTGAAGAGCTAGATGATTTTGAACCTGAAGCGACTAAATAAAATCACATCATATGGTGTAGAGAATGGATATTAATTCATCAATTCATTTAACAAACTTAAAAACCACAATTGGTGGGCCATATTGGGTCACTCCACCACCGGATGTGTATCCTATGTGCTAGAGGGGAAATGCTTGAGGCCTTCATGTGCTGGTTTGTGATTGCCTTGAAGAAAATATGTGGGAGGGGAGATAACATCTGGAAGTTTCTTGGTGCCGGGAGAAGTCTGATAGCATTCACATACTTAAATAATTCACCCAATAGATTCAAAACCTAGAGGAGTAATCGATCAAGTGTGATTATTTCCTCAGAACTCAGTCAGAAATCATTAGCAAGCTGAGAGATCAACTGGAGGAGGATGAGACTCAAATGAATCAAGTGACTACTCAGATTATTGATCTTCAGGATGAGTGGATTTGGGAATAGACAAGAGTTGATGAACTTTATCTAGATATTAGGAGGAGGTAACAAATCCTAGGGACCACACACCAAAGGATGACATAGTTTATTCACTCAATCAATGGAGTATAGATATAGGGGAAATTCTTCCATAAGTCACAAGAGGCTCTAGTATGTGGGTGACTGATGTTGTGTTTGTTTTATTGACTTTGTAACTTTTTGTGCATGGAAACATTACTTTTTATGCTTTAATCATCACACTTCAATCATATTTTTGAGACAACTAAAGATCAATCCCTAAGATCACGTGGGTCACGCCTAATGTGAGAAACAAGAGATGACCATGAAATTGTTCACTTTGTAAGAGAGTGCCGAATAACCATAAAAAACTTGGGGTCTTCTATTATTAACTGACCACTTTAAGTGTTTGGGATAAGAGAGAATGTGGCTAGAGAATAGGTATCTTCGAGAAACCAACTTGATTTTCCCAACATGGTCTAGTGCACAAACGAGATAGTGTTAGTTTCATTGGAATCTATCCAAACAAAGGGTAACAAGGAGTGTGAATTACAATACTAAAAATTCAGAACTCAATGGGAGCGATGTCATTATATAGGAAAACTATTGGACATGTTCGAAACACATAATACATATTGCTTAACCAAAAATGGGGACAAACAAATGAGGGTCGACCGCTGACCATGTTCTAAATAAGAAACCTATATTGAATTATCATCTAAAGTATTTGGGAACATTGGCCCAGGATGGTAGGTAAGATGAAGTGTCACGATACCAGGCCATTAGGGGGCCCTTTCAGACATGTAAGAGGATGAGGATCCAAATAAGGGGCAAGAAAATCATGAGAGAGGATTGATGGAATGTTCAAATGGCTTCCAAAACTCTTGTAATTAAACCACCATGACTTAGAGAACACTGGTGTAAGTGTACCAATCTAAACAAAGATCAAAACCATCTTCTAGGGGAGCATCATCATAGATACCAAGTGAAAACAGAAGATGTGAACAATGCAACAGGTGGATAGCATTGAGGTAGAGGACCTCTCAAGTGAGGGCCTGAGATGCCTTGTAGTTTTATGTCATGAAAATGAGGACTATGAACACACAATTTAACATCATATGGTGAGAATGATGTATGGTATAGTTAAACGTCATGTGATAGAGATTTTGCACATATTTTAAGGTCATACTATCTAGACCCTAGTCAATAGTTTAAATTCATGTTGCACAAACTAGGAAATGTATGTTCATAAAATATTTATATGGAACAAAGGAAATAAACCTGAAATAAATGATCCAAGAGAGCCTTTTTCACCATATAAGTGTCAGGGAATAGACAGGAAAGAGGAATATGTGATGCGGGGAGAGACAAACCTATTGTAAATGAATACCAAGGAGGCCATGTGCCACACCACATTTCCTAGTGAGCATCCTAGTTTAAGTTCACAGAGTTTGGACCATGAAGGGATCATGTGCGGCTTGACCACATCGGTACCCATCCTACCAGAATTCCTAATCCCACATGATTTGTGCTTGGTGTGGGAAACAAGTAATGGTGAAGGGGGTCTGTGGGAGCACATGCTAGAGGAAATACTAAGGGTGAAATTCCACCATGATACAAGAACGTGGAAAGAAGGTGAGTTGAGACTTTAAAGGTTCAGATGAAAGGAGTGATTGGTAAGTAAGGGTCGATTATTGACCATGTTCAAAACATAAGGACCATTCCCATAACAATCAAGAGTAGGGTGAGAAAATTTAGGATCAAATGTTGACTAAATTATAAACATAGGATCTTCTATTTTTTATTGAAAATCCATTAGGACGTTGTCCTAGGATGGGAGGTGAGCTAAAAATGGCAATGGAACAGGTCATTAGGGGGTCCGTATGTATGTAAAAGATGGTAGAAATCTGAATCAAGAAAGACTTTAAGTGTGGAATGGGAGAACCCAAATCATGTAAGTAGTTTAATTTCATATTTCATGGACTATAGGGGCTGAAAATAGTTTAATTTATAATGCCTAGACCATGAATAAGAGTGGTGTTCAAAGAGATTCACGTGGTACGATATTTAAAGACCCAACATGAATGAGGCCAAGGAGGCCCTGAATCATGTGAAACAACCCTAACAATGATTAAAAATTGTTTAAAGTTATAAATTTTGGACCATAATCAAGGAAAAAGGGTTGAAGGTTTGAAGTGACTTGTGGCTGGGCCCAAAGAAAAAATTTCTGGGTGTCGCTATGTATCCCATAACGATGAGAATCAAACCGCACGTAGTTCTTGAATGTAGTGTGGTAAGTGGCCAATACTGGTGGGGGAGATCCTCTCTAGTGAGGGAAATGAGGTATCCCATGATTATCATGGGGAATCCTAAAATTATTTAGGTTATGGTTTTAGTTTAACATCATGCATTGAGGATGTCATCTCTTATTTAAAGGTTATAGAGTTTGAAACAATGAGGATGATATCTCAAATGGGTATGTATTGTGTGGTTTTCTAACAGACCTAATGTTAATGAGGACCAAGGAGGCCCAACACCAGAAAACACATCCCAGAGAAAACCCATGCATAGTTTAAAGTTGTATTCTTGGACTATGATGTGATAGATTAAGGTCATGTGTAGGACTGGTCCATGTTGTTTAACATCATGTGACAAGGATGCTGGTGGAAAGATTTATAGAGAAGAACACATATGACACAACATCTAAAACCTAATGTGAATGGATAATAAGGAGGATCAACACCATATAAAATATTCCACAAGAGATATCATATACAATTTAGAGTCATGTAATGTAGACTAAGCTAAGTCCAAGGAGCTAAAATCTCAATGGATCTGTGGTTAGTCCCAAAGAAAAAATGTTTTGGAATCACTACGTATCTCGTGAGGATAGGAATCAAGCCACACATAGTTTTAAAACACATGACATCTCCCTATATAGGTAGGATCCATACACAAAGAGGGGGAATTATGTTTGGAGTGTCTAGACCAGGATATAGAATATAAACATCACTATGTATCCTGTATGGATGAGAATCATTCCATACATAGTTCTTGAACACCTTATGGTAGATGACCAATATCAGGGGAAATGACCTCTTAGGTGAGAACATTATGGTGCTGCATAGTTTATCGTCGTATAACCATGATGATGATTTTCACACAGTTTATCATTGTGCGACTAGGACACTAGTTTCTATGTAGTTTAAAGTCATGCAATATGCACTGTAGGGGCTTTTGGTTTAAGGTCATAGAGTTTATACCAAAAGATGAGGCTTCTAAGGTAGAAATATGTGGTACAACATCATGAAAAATCCCAATGTGGATAAGGGAGAAGAAGGGATAACAACGCACAATTCATTCTTGGGAAGAACTCACAAATTGTTTAAAGTCATGATGATTGAACTAGGGATATGTAGTTTAAAGTCATACAAATCAGACTATAAGAGAGGGGGTATCTGAGAAAGGGGGTATGTGTAGCATAGTAGAAACAACCCAATGTGAATGAGGGGAAAAGGAGGCCCGTGCCACATGACACATTTACAAGGAAAGACCCACACACAGTTTAAAGTCATAATGTTTAGACTCAGGTGTTTAGTTTAACTTCATGTTCCTAGGATGTGGAGTACACACCTTTTAAGGTCACTAAAAAAGGATCATCATTGCAATGTAATTTAAAATTTTAAAACTAAGATGCAGGTTATTACGCAGTTTAACATCATGCACCAAGGATGATGGGCACAAAATTTAATGTTATACAGTGAGGATGAATACCATTCATGCAAATTACTGCTTGAAGAACTTGGAATTGGTTGGAGGAGTGATGTACTCCCCATCCATGGTGACCAAAGAATATGAACTATAGGAATAGACCCTGTGAATGATGTACAATCCTTCCCACTTGGGTTCCAACTTTGGTGGTTTCCTTCCAGGTATCATTGGTGTTCAGAGAACCAATACTGTATCACCTTGGAGGGAAAAGTGGAGGTGAAAATTCTTGTTGAATACTCTAGATATCTTATTCTAATGCCTCTATAGATTATGTAAGGCCAAAGCATGTTCTTTTTGAGGGCTTCCAGTTCAACTAGAAGAATATAAACTATTTTCCTGACATCTGATAATCATAGATAGCTGTTTAGAGTGAAGGTAAATGAATCTATATGGATAGTACTTATTCTATTTCATACACTAGGGAATATGGGGTCACCTGGGTGGAATTTTGATTCATCTTATGATAAGTGAAAAGGTAATTGGGGATATTTTCCATCCAAATTTTCTTGTTATGGCCCACCATCTTCTGTAGAATGTTTTAGAGGGTTTTGTTGAATGCCTCAATCTATCCATTCACTTATGCATGGTAGTAGAAAGTATGGTTGGACCAGATGTTGTACTTAGCATAGAACTTCTTCAGCTTAACAACCTAGAATTTGGTGTCATTTTCAGCAAAAATAGCACGAGGGACTCTGAATTGATGGATGATATTGGAGCTCATGAATTTGACCACCAACCGGGATTTGACTTCCTTGAGAGGAATCGATTTTACTCACTTGGAAAATAAATCCATTGCAGTTAGAATAAACCTACACTGAAGAGATGTTGCTGGTGGATACAGTCCCATAACATCAAGTCCCCAAACTACAAAGGGCCAAAAATAATTTTTAATATAGAGGGGATCTAACGGTCGATGAAAAGAGTTAGCATGGATCTGACACCCATGAAACCTTTTGGAGAACCCGATATAATCATGGACCATGGTGGTCTAGAAGTATACCAACCTTCAAATCTGGTGGGAGATCTTTAACCCCACATGGTGAGCACCATAGGACCCAACATGAACTTCCTACACGACCTAAGGAATATTGTTTCATTAAATGAAAAAGAGGATAATTCTATCAAACCCACATCTGTAGAGATCCTGCTCGAGGTTGGGCCCACTCTGGAGGGTGAACTGCGCTGTGCGTTGATGGATTTGCTCATGTTCATCTATGTCTAGCAGTAGATTGTCATTATGAAGATACTCAACAAAGGGAGTTGTCCAATTAGAGACTTATTCAACTGTGGGAGGATTTGGAGGTCCTAATGTGGAAGCACCAGCGGTTAGGTGGTTTACCTAATGGACTTCTTCATTTTCTAAAATGAAAAAAGAGATGAATCTTTGATGCATCACATGAATGAATAGATCATCCTATTTAGGCTGTGAAAGAGAATCGACTAGACTATCTAAGGCATCGTCTTGACCATTTTGAGATTGGGGAATATGAGTCACCACTGGCTGGGAAGGGAATTGGTCCATCAGATGGCGGGCATGCTATAGAAAGGGAACGAGCTACGTCTTCCTAATGATGTAATCACTATTTATTTTCTTGATGACTGACTCAGATTATTACTTTATGTGTAGGTGGGGAAATAAATATCGAGGGAGAGATTGAGATCATTAATGAGAGCCTTATACTTTACCTCATTATTGGTGTAGTCTTTTGATAGTAGGAACAAGTAGGGTAGGACATCCTATGTCAGGGTGATGAAGAAAATTCCTAGACCCACTCTATTAAGCTTGGGATTGTTGAGTCTTATACTAGTTAGACTCCTGGAGGCACCATCGAAATGAATCTACCAGCATGACATGACTTGATCCACTGAGAGAATGGACTCATATGGGAAATAAATATCTAGAGGCACCTCTTTTGGGGATGGATGAGTGACCAAAAATTCTGATAGCTCTTGAACCTTGAAAACCTTCTAAGGAATGAACCTGATTTCTAACTACTGAAGAATAACTATCCAACACACTAGCTGACCAATCAACATCGGTTGGTTCTAGATATACTTTAATAGATTCACATAAGACATCAACTATACCTCATGATGCTACAGGTAATTCCACAACTTCTGCACTACAAAAACCACTGCGAGGCAACTCTTCTCGATAGAAGAATATCTAAACTTCGTGTCAAGGAGCCTGCAACTAAGATAATATAAAATGTTCTTTGTCCCTTTGTTGTTCTTATAGGTAAGAATCTCCTCAAGGGATCATTCCAAATAAGTCACATAAAGGACCAATGGATTACTTGAGATGGATGACATCAGAACTGTATGCTACAATAGAGATTGCTTGATCTCTTCAAACATGTCCTGACACTATTTATCCCATTAGAAGATAATACCTTTCTTCATGATTCTGGAAAAGGAATTATACTTTTTGGAAAGATTTGTGATAAATCGAAATATGTAGGCTAAGTGGCCTTGAAGGCCTCGAAGCTCCCAGAGGTTTCTCAAAGGATGTATCAAGCTAATGGCCTTAATATTCTCTGGGTTAATATTGATGTCTCTATATCTGACAACGAAACTGAGAAACTTCCTATAGGTAACCCCGAAAGAACATTTCAATGGGTTCATCTTCAGCTGCTAAGAATGGAGGAAGCCAAAAACTTTCTCAAGATCTATGAGATGGTATTAAAGCTAGCAGGATTTTACCACCCAATCATCCATATAACATTCCACTAGTTCCCTAAGGATTGATTTAAATATGTGGTTCATGGCCCACTGATAAGTAATTCCTGCATTCTTCAAATAGAAAGGCATTACCTTGTAATAGAAAGTGTTTGCAGTGCTCTAAAGGCATTAGAATCCTCATATTTATGGTCCATATAAATCTTATTGTACCCATAAATACCATATATTAAGGAGAGATCTTGGAACCTAGCTGTGGAATCAATCAATATCTATGTCCCTAGAAGGGGTACTAAAATTCCTTGATGAAGCTAGATTTGATAATCTTTTCAACTTCATCCTTAACCATGGCACTGTGAGACAGATGCATTTTTCTGGGAGGCTGCTTGAACCCGTGATTTCTTATTGGGAGACCAAAATGATAAACAGTGACCTGAGGTTCTAGTCCCAACATCTCTTCATATATCTAAGAAAACACATCATGATGTTGCTTTAGGAAATCCATTTACAGCTACTATTCTTCTATAGGCATGTTTGCACTGATCAACGTCGGCCTCAGATCTGCCTCGGTACCAAGATTCAACCGAACTAGCTCATCAACAATGGTGGAGACTCCTTCCTCAAATGTGGGAGGAGAATCTTCCAGATCTCCATTATTATATCAGGAATGGGAATTAGCTCGAGGATACGATTCATCCAAACTGACTGATTCTAGGGGAACACCAGTGCCTGCCTGGGCAGTGGTGGAATCTTCACTGGGAGACTCCTACTCTACAAAAACCATGGAGATAAAGGCTGTTATACTAATTCCATAACAAATTTGACCACATGGTCCATTCTTGATGTCAAAGTAATGGTGATAAGTCTGTTTGTGGTGGTTCAACCCGACTCAATGAAAAAGGTGGGTTTGATGTACGATTATAGCCATGGGGAAAACATCTCGGTACTTGATAGGAGTAGGGGGTTCTAGTATCACCCGAGCCTGACCTATGTAGTAGTAAGAGGTAATATTTCTATGTTCCTTGTACTTATGAATGTTTTTCACTTTCCTTTCAGAAACGAAAAAAAACTTACCAAATTTTTCATTGTAGCCTCTAACCGATGAATCGGGAGGATGAATGCGTCATCTAGATTTGTCCACGAGCTAGCTATAATGGAGGCATGCTCAAATTCGTTGCTATGCACCTACTTTTCCTTTCTATAGTAATAGGTAGTGTCTATATAACAAGTCTCACAAGATTCAAAGGGAGACACATCACCTTGAAGTATGCCTAATTGATCATTGAGGGACTATTTGAGGCATTAGTGATATGAGGAGGGAGATGCTACACAAAGATGAATCCAAGAGCTACCCATCAATTCATTATAAGTAGTGTCCTATGATACAACAATGAATTCGGTTTTTTATACTAAACTGCTAATCTGGGTCTTCAAACAAATCCTTCCACACGGTCTTTATTCGGTCCTGTCGTACCCTTAAATCTTCAGGTCAGAGGGTCTCAAGTCTACTATAGTGAGTCCCAACCTGTGAAACGTCTGGTTCGGGATGATATTGATCCTAGAATCAGTTTACACTAGATAGTTACAAACTTCCAGACCATTAAACTGGCTAATTATGTACAATGGGTGAATGTTACCCTACACGAGAGAGCTCTTATCTTCTCCAGAGAAAGAGATGATGTATTGTAATTTTGGATGCTTGAATTCCTTAGCATAGAAAGTCTTGGATTCCTCTTCCTATGTTTCAAACTGGTGGTTTTTTTCAAGATTTGTTTAAGGGATTCTCACATCTATTATGACAGATGGAGATCCTCTAGGATCAAGAGCTTTGCGGTAATGTTGGTGAGGTGATTCAACACATCATAATTCCATGCTAGACACACATTTCTTCCCATAGGAGTTCACTCTACGATGGGGAACATGACAAACACTATTTGATGAACTGCTAGATTATAGAGAATGCTAGAAACATCCTGCTTCTCATTAAACAAATTTCCCAGAACTACCACTGGATGACTACCGGTTGACTGATGATTTTCCAGACGTGACCGATTATGATGAGACTATAGCTATTCTAGATGATCAAATAGCATGTTCAGTGGTGGAAGCGGATCTGGTAGAGTGGGTTGGAAGGAAATTTTCTTCTAATCTCTACAAAACACATATTTTCTGGTCTTGGTAGCATGCATGACCTAGCTCAAAGCACCAAAATGTGCATTATGGTAGTTCGCATGCCCTTGACTCATTTTTCAATGGCATTATCTGGGGAAATTTGGAGGACCTTCCTAATATTCCTTATCATTGGGAACCATGTAGGGGTCCACCATCTTGATAATATTTACATAGGCATACTCCTGGTCATCATTAGGGGAGTCTTCAAATGCTGGATGGATTTTGGATTTGATTCTCATCTTTGGAGGCATGAAGTCACTGAGATTATGAGTCAAATTCGATATTTTTGGGGTACTTTTCTTCACCTTGTTTCATTGGTTCCTACTCTTTTAAGACATCTAAGACTATTATAAGGATGCATAAGTGGAAGATGGAGAGGGAACAACGACTTTAAGAGGTCTAGGCTAGCCTAAACGGGCATATATGATGCCGTGGGAGAGAGAGAATGCTCTACAATCCAACCAGTCATCATACTTCTGAGTCCCACAGTTGGAAACCTATTTCCACTCACTAGAACCATTTCTATCGCTACCAGTTTTAGCAGAGATGTGTGCTACCTGCACTAAAACTTTACCCAATCTGACCACACCATTATACACTTGGTCCTAGATACAATACTTTAACACATATCATTTCTTGATGGTATGTACAAGGATCCTGTGGTAAGGATAGTGTTTGGGATGATCATTGATCTTGGACTCATGTGGATTTTCACATTCTAGAAGATTTAGAATCCCTTGTTCTAGGGAACTTTGGAAATAACCAAGAACCTTGTCCTCTGAGAAGGAGTAGGTTCGGTTTCTTGTGTATGGAAAGGGAGTTTTGGGAGATTGGCCCTGATGAGGGGCTAGAGGCCGATGAAGGGTTGGGGCCACATTCTCTTATATGGGTGGGGGTACCTACTGAGGAGGTGCTCGTCGATTCTGAACTTGTTAAGGTGGATCTTTCTAAGGTTTTTGTCCTCAACAAGGTTGTGCTTGGTGAGGCTATATGGGTAATAAATATAGAGGATCTTGGGTCCCTACCTATACTATATTGATAGTATCTTAGAGTATCTTCTCATAAGAGCTATAAGAGGCATGAGATGCACCTTCTTAGCTTGTTGCAAGGCCTCCTCTAGGCACTGATCCTTGTCAGAGAAATCCTGGAATCTACTTGGGAAATTCCGAGTAATGAAGGTGGGAATAATTTCAGTCTTGACATTCTCAATGCACATCATCAATAGTTTCTCTTGAGTCAATGTCACGTCGAGCGAGTATATAAGGCATTTCCACCTAGTGATGAAGTCTACAACACACTCATCTGCTAGTTTCTTACACTTAAAGTGGTCAACAATACTTGTATTGCATGTAGTAGAGTTGAACTAGTAGAGAAACTTCCCACATAAGTCTTCCCAGCCAGTGATGGACCTAATGAGTAATTGGATGTACCAGACAAATGCAGACCCTTACAATGGCTGAACAAAACATAAGATCTTTGCTAATTCCTACTGATCTGGGGTTCCTAATATGGATCCACACCTAGAGATTAAGTGATCTAGATGCTGCAGCGAGTTTCCCCTCCCATTGAAGGGGTTGAAGGTCAAATTATCAAAATCAAAGGGTGCTCACATATCATCCACCCATGCCGGATATAACTTTCCATCAGGTGGTATTTCCAATTGTCGCATCTCCAAGCCTCAAGAAGAGTAGTGAGAGAAACTAGCAGATCATCCTAGCAGGGATTCCTATCTCGGTGAGGGTTCTTGACCACCAGGGCATTGACTAGCTCTTCAACATGATAGGTAGGTTCAGTGGATCACAAAGTGACCTGTAGAGATTCCTACAGAGAAACTTGATCTAGGTCCTGAGGGAGATCATCCCATTGTTCGGGTGAGTTTGGATATGCATACCTTGGTGTCTTTCTATAAAATTCAGTTTGTAACCTATTGGGGTGCATGGGATCATTAGGCTCAAGTAGGGGAAACTCATTGAGAAGGAATTATGGATATCCCTATTACCTTGGTGGAGTAAGAGCATGATCCTATCAAGGGGTGCCATAATTTGGGCATCGCTCGACATGAATCTAATTGATTATATAGTTTTGATCTGTAATCTGTTTTTATAGGGTGACCATAGAAGGATCATTATCTATTATCTATGTGACATTAGGCATATATGAGGGATTGAGATGTCCCTTACCCTTGTTGAGATTCCATGTAGCAAGAAATAATGCAGAGGGTTCTCTAAGGCCAAGAGTCTTCCTTTGCAAGGGAGTAAGAATGCATGTGTGGGGGTCCACCTGATACTATGCTACCCCAGTAGGCTTGTTATTCTCATCGAATCTTACATCTCTATCCCCATCCTTTTGAAATGTGAGGTTAACTATATTCACCATGATAATACCCATGGGTTTATCCTCAATATCACTAGGTGAATCAGGCTATCGCTTTATGGGACTAAAGTAGATGGAAATATAATTTCCCCAACTATAGATCTGAATATGTGGAGATGCTTCCTCAATGATTCTATAGAGAAAAGATAAGCTCTATAAACATCTGTATTAAAGGGTCTAATGGCAGCTAGGTGATGCGAGATGCTATACCATTAGGAGTTATGTTAACTCAACCATGTGACATTGCTGGTCGATGTTGTCAAAGTGCTCCCAACTCTTGGGGTAGACCAAATTCCGACCACATAGGAAAAAACATGTCACCCAAATGGTTAGATGAAAGTATGAAACCTCTTCCTGAGTGAGGGACTCTAAAATGTCAAAGTTGGGATCCACATTCAGCTAGAACACTTTAGATATCTAATCCACAATAAGAGTGTCCCATAAGCTTTCCTATTTAGAAGTGGGGCCTGACTCTTGGTTATCCCAATCTCTAATCAGTGCTGGATGAGTAATTAGCGGAGACACTGATGTGGTGTGACATGGTGGTGGACTAGTCAGTGGAGAAGCCACTACATGAGTTGACTGACTACTACACACTGGTTCATCTCTTAGGGGAAGTTCCAACCACATCACACATCCCTGTAGGACTGAGTACTAACCATGACCTCATGTGTGAGGGAAATGACAATCATTTATGGGTCTACTAGGTTCTTGTGATCTATTATATCTTAAAATAATTCTTATTGATCCCAGGTAGAGGTAGATAATGATATTGAAGATGACAGAGAAGATTTTACCATAAGACCTTGGAAGGTAGCTATATGTTCCTCCACCTATATTTACCTATGAATGGATTTAGGAATCTTGTGGATCTCACCTTTTGAAATGATGAATATCTCCCATCAGACTCCTAACCCATACTTTTATTTAGAATACTGGGGGGAAGGATCCATCATCGAGTAGCATTCAGATTTAGAATCTGATAAGTGAATGATTTTAACAATGACCTGACACTTCCCAGAGTTTTTCCTTCAACAACAGTGATTCACCCTTATGCCTCGAGACAACTCTTTAGGACAGGGAGCTTTTTCAAAATGAGGAGGACTTTGTGCTATTGGTTTTTAACATGAGGAGGATCTTCTATTTGAGTTTTTATGATATGGGGAGGACCTATGAATCAGTTATCACTAGAGTAGGGAGGACCTCTGTTTAAGCTGGTGGAAACATGGGGAGGGCCTCCATGCTAGTTGGTTATTACATGGGGAGGACCTTCATGTTGGATGGTGGTTGTATAGGGAGGGCCTCCATATTGGTGGTCGATGAATTAGTGAGGACCTCCACTTGGATCAATGATGGAGTAGATAGGACCTTCGATTAATCTAGGGATGGTGTGAGGAGGACCTTCGTGTGGCTGGTTGGTGACATAGGGAGGACCTCCATATCGGGAACCATAGACACATGGATGAACTTCATGATAGACATTGACAATTTGGGAAGGACCTCGACTTTGATCAATGCTAGGAATATGGGGTGGGCCTCCATATTGAGTTTGAGAGTGGGGAGGACCTCCACTCTGACTAGTGATGGTATAAGGATGGCCTTTGTATTGAATCTTATCATCATGGGTTGACCTGTGATGGATGTTGGTGGTGCCAACGATCGAAAGAGTCAACCCAACCTGCATGTGGGGTGGATGAGGTCTTGATTCTGACCAGGCATTGAAAGGCCCCTTATCTTCAGTATCAAGGACATGTTGGAGTTCACTGAGGGTGTAAGGTGCCACTAGAGCTATGGAAAATGATTCCCCCTGACAAGCATTCTCTTGATCTTGGGTTTGATGTTAGCATCGAGTTAGTTGGACCATGGCTGATGGAGTAGGGGTATAAACCACCCGTTCTTTGGTCTGTGGGACTGGTCACTAGTGGTGTTGATGAGACCTAGTGGGATCCATCCTAGGAAACTCTCATGTGGTGGTCATTATTAGGGTGACCCGAAAACCTCCCACCTCCTCGGCATAGGGGATCAAGTCAAAGGACTGCTTCATGGAGAGGATCTTGAAGTGGTTCTTCATTGGAGTGGGGAGTAGTGGCTCCCTGTGTGGCCCTTGGGGGTGGTAGTTGATAAAACACTATTTTGTTGAATATTTTATTGATAATAAATGATATAATTTCCTCACATTGTGTTAAATATGTTTATTTATAAAATATTTGGGATTTGATCATTCATTTGAAAATTTGGAGAAAATTCCAGTTTTACCCTTTATAGTGCACTGTAGTATTTCTAAGATAACTATTTTTATATTTATTATTTGAATTTGAAATTTTTTAACCGTGTTACTAGTTTAATTTTATACAACTTTCATTCAGGACACTAGAGCTAAAAAGTTCATTTTGATGGAGTAAATGGGACATTAATCCAATGGTGGGATGGACTCGAAAGAATGGACCTGGGTTCTGTATTTGGGCCATATCTTCTTCATACGGGCTTTGATTGAGCACAAATTTTGAGTAAAGCTTGGGAACATGATTTGGCACAAATAATCCTTCTATAAGGCCGATCAATTCACGCGTTTGGAGGTCAAATAGGCGGTGAAACGTGGAATAAAATATTTGACCGAGTTTTTCATTTCACACTTAAAAAGTTATGTATCCCTAGCCCTCAAAAACTCTATTTAAAGGGGGTTTTAACTCTTTGAGAGGACTGGTAGAGGATTTGGGAAGGTGTGTCCGAAAGGGTGTCTCTTGGGAGCCCCTTAAAACTCTTGGAAGAAGTAATCCCTTGTGCAAACCTCTCTTCCAAAAAGGCTCTCCTCTCCCACCTCTTCTTTGTATTTATTTTCTTTCATGTTTGTTTCTTGAATTTTTCTTCAAATAATCTTCTGTGTTCTTCCCTCTTCTTATTCTATTAATCTTCTTAATTGTGTTGGAATCAAGAGTGGAGACAAGATTGGGTTCTACCCTTTCAATCCTTTGCTTATGCAAAACGTCTCCACGATGACTACACCACCCATGGAAGAGTAGTTCTTTTTAGTAATCGATCGACCTCTATCCTTCTTAATTTAATTATTTTGAATGATTGAGCTACTTTAATTCACTTAATATGATCCATGAATTGTGTTTTTAAATTGTAAGAAACTAAGAAATCAATTGAACAATTAACATAAAACACACGAGGTCGAGAATTGTGTAAATTGTGGGAGCGCAATCTTAATCGGTAATACAAGACCATACGGGATAAATTTGTAGAGTTAAAATATAATCCATAAACAAAATTCATCCTAATTTACAGAATGGATATGTTCTCTAATTAACCATTGACCATAATCTAACCTTAGAACAACAATCAAAGCAGGGTGCTGCGATTGCGTGTTCCGAAGCTAGCCTAGGGTTTAAGTAATTTCATCTTTGTGGTTAAGTTAACTCTCGTAGGGTTTGAGGGATAAAAAATTAGGGGATCATAATTAAGTGGATATTGATTTAAATGATAATTATTAATAAGTGAATGAATAGGTAGAGTTAGATCGATTACGCCTTTTAAAATATTTTCTAAAAAAAACATCTTTTTGTTGTGTCATTTTAATCGAACTTCATTTCAAAACTAAAAACAAAAAAATATACAATCTTCTTCCAGAAAACTTATTCTAGATTCATAAACTATAACCAACCCCCATACTTTCAAATAGTTTTTTTATTCTCTTTTATTTTATTTTTAGAATACCTTTAAAAAGTTGTTTTAAATCTACTTCCTCCTTTGAGAGATGACCTTGGTCAGCCACTCTACTGCACCTAAGTACCCCAAAATCACACTAATCATTTGAGGGCGCCCATGACAGAGCTCTATCAAATTGGAGCCATTGCCGGGGAGGCAAGTAATTATTTCAATCAATTATAGGTATTTATTTTATTTTACATTTTATTCTCTTCCTCTCTTCTTTCTTCCTTCTTTACTCAATCTGATTTTTCTTCTTCTTCTTTTATTTTCCTCTACTTCTTTTTGGACCATCAACTCAAACTTATAATTTTTATTTTACTATGGTCCAATTTATTTATTTTCATTTTTATTTGATTTATGAGATGAACTAATCCCAAAGATCTATTAGATCTTGACCCTGAGATTGAACGCAGCCTTAGGGCATGAATCAGACATTCTCAATCTACGGGAAGTTTCAATATTCATCCAGTTGGTGAATTCCTCTCTTCTGGAAACATTAAAATTGGAAGCAATTCAAATTAAAACATAAAAGGAGAACCAATGGATGAAAATAATGGAAATGAACTTAATAGAACCATTTGAGAATTGGATGCACCTGATATTAACGATCAACCAAATTGTATTGCATACCCAAATCTCGAATCGGAAATTGAACTAAAATCTGGGTTAATTCACTTACTCCCAAAGTTTCATGGCCTCTCTAGTGAGGATCCCAATAAACATTTGAAAGAATTTAATTTGGTTTTCTCAACCTTGAAACCAATAAATGTATCTGAAGACCAAATCAAATTAAGAGCATTATCATTCTCACTTGATGGAGCTGCGAAAGATTGGATGTATTATTTACAACCCGAAGATGTAACTTGTTGGAACGATTTGAAACGTCTTTTCTTGTAGATATTTTTTCCAGCATCAAGGACCACTTCCATTTGTAAGGAGATCTCGAGGATCAAGCAAGAACAAGTGGAGTCAATGTATGAGTATTGGGAGAGATTCAAGAAGTTATGCGCAAGCTGTCCGCATCACCAAATCAGTGAGCAACTCCTCATTCAGTACTTCTACGAAGGACTCACACCTATGGAGAGGAGCATGGTGGATGCCGCAGCAGGAGGGGAATTGGTGGACAAGACACCAGTATCCGCACATGCATTGATCGAAAAGATGGCACAAAACTCCCAACAATTTGGTGATCGAGGTACACTACATGTCAAGGGAGTACATCAGGTAAGTCCTTCTCTTGAAAGTCATTTGATTGATACCAAGTTGGAAGAATTGACCACTATGGTGTGGCATATTGCATTGGATCAAAAGACATCCCAACCCCCTCCTTCAAGGCCTTATGGCATTTTCACTGAGACAAGACACCCAACTGACTGTTGCCCACAACTATAAGAGACAGAGGATTGCGCATCAGTATTCCCAGGGAGACCATTTCATCAGCAGCAACAACCATATCCCCAAAAGAAGTTTGATTCATTTGCTCCAACATAAAACCAAGGGTGTAAGGATCAATCAGACATGAGTTATGGATCTGGACAACAACAAAGACCCCCTTTTCAACCAAACTTCCAGTAGCATCCACCTTACCAACAAGGTTTCCAACAACCCCAAAGGAGATTCGAAGCTCAAACATCAATGAGTCAGCAACAAGGGAATCTCCAACACCAGGTGGACTCTAACACTGATGATCTTTTGAAACAAATTGTTCTTAATCAACAGAATGAGCTAAAGAGTCAAGGTTCGGAGCTGAGGGAGTTGAAGACTCAAATGAGCCAGATTGCCACCGCCCTCCATGAACTTTTAGGTAAGAATTCTGGAAATCTACCTTCCCAACCCACTCCAAATCCAAAGGGGAATGTTAGTGCCATCACATTGAGAAGTGGGAAGAAAATGAACGATACATCTGGAACTACCATTCCACCGGGATTAACCTCTACTCCAGAGAAGCCGCATTCCATACCAACTGATGAGAAATCCAAGGAGAAAGATAAAGGTAAGAAAAAGATTGATTATGTTCCTCATAAACCCCTTCCTTTTCCAAACAGGGTTGTTCAAACCAAGAAAAAGGCTGAAGAAGCAATGAAAAAGGAGGTTTTGGACACATTCAAGCGTGTGGAGATCAACATTCCTCTACTTGAAGCCATTAAGCAAATCCCAAGGTATGCAAAATTCTTATAAGAACTCTGCACCAATCAAAGAGGGCTCAAGGGAAATGAGAGGATCAACCTTGTAAGGAATGTATCAGCACTCATTTCACCAACTCTAGCAATGCCAACAAAGTGCAAGGATCCAGGGACATTCACCATCCCATGCACCATAGGGGAGTTGCACTTTTCTGATGCACTTTGTGATTTAGGTGCTTCCATAAATGTGATTCCTCACTCTGTATTCTCTTCCTTGTAGGTTGGTGAGTTGAAGCCAACAAGAGTAGTGGTGTAGTTGGCAAATAGAGCTACGGCATATCCAGCGGGAGTCCTTGAGGATGTACTTGTCTGGGTAAGAGACATGATCTTTCCAGCAGACTTCTATGTGCTTAACATGGAGGATGATCAGGTAAGTTCTCATTCCCCCATTATCTTAGGTAGGCCCTTCCTCAAGACTAAAAAAACTATCATAAATGTCAATGACGGTACACTTTCTATGGAATTTGGAGATGAAGTTGTGATATTTAATGTTATGGAATCCATGAAGTACCCCTCATAGGACCATTCTGCTTTTGTTATCTCCCATTTTGAACCACCAAATGAAAACTCCATAGAATTTTATTGTCCTATGATTAGGGAGATTATGAGTATTAGTTCGAGTTTGATGTCTAAGAGCACTTCCACACATGTTGCTGATACACAATCCTCTCTTGGATTTGATTTTTATGTGGATTCATATTCTGATTTTGATCATGTTCACTCTAATTATGACATGGCTATTGAGTATGCTGATGGATTTGATGCTTTATTCTCTGATTTTGATGATGTCTATTATGATACTGATGCTCTTTGTGCACATATTTCAGTTCCTTCAATGTCTCCATCCATACTACACCCTCCTTCATTAGAACTCAAGCCATTGCCACCAAATCTGAAATACTCATGCTTGTTGAGTGGTGAGAGATTACCTGTTATCATTTCTAACAATATCCCTTTTGAACATTAAGAAAAGCTTTTGAATATTTTGAGGGAGAACATCAGGGCGATTGGGTGGACCATGGATGACATATCAGGTATTAGCTCCTCCATTTGCATGCATAGGATTCTCTTGGACGATGGCGATAAACCGGTGAGTCAACCACAAAGGAGACTCAATCCCACCCTCCTGGAAGTTGTTAAAAAAGAAGTTGAGAAATTGCTCGAGGCAGGTATAATCTTTCTTATTTCAGATTCTCAGTGGGTAAGTCCTATTCAGGTTGTGCCTAAGAAAAGTGGTGTTACTGTTGTTAAAAATGAGAAAGATGAGTTAGTTCCAATGAGGGTGCAAAACAGTTGGCGTGTGTGTATTGATTATAGGAAACTAAATCATTCCACTTGCAAGGACCATTTCCCCCACCCATTTATTGATCAAATGTTTGAGAGACTAGCTAGGAAGACACACTATTTTTTCTTGGATGGATTTTCTGGATATTTTTAGGTTCTTATAGCTCTAGAGGATCAGGAGAAGACTACATTCACCTGTTCCTTTGGCACATTTTCCTACCGGAGGATGCCATTTGGACTTTGCAACGCCCCAGGTACCTTCCAGAGATGCATGGTGAGTATTTTTTCTGATTTTATTGAGACCTGCATGGAGGTATTTATGGATGATTTTACAGTGTATGGGTCTTCATTTGATGAATGTATAATTAGTTTGGGAAAGGTGTTGAATCTTTGTATTGAGAAGAATCTAGTCCTAAACTTTGAAAAGTGTAATTTCATGGTAGATCATGGCATTGTCTTAGGGCATGTAGTGTCAAAACATGGGATAGATGTTGATAGATCAAAGGTAGATATTATTTCATCCTTACCATATCCTTCATGTGTGCGTGATGTTAGATCTTTCCTAGGGCATGCAGGATTTTATCGGTGCTTCATCAAAGATTTTAGTAAGATTTCTCTTCCTATTTCAAGATTACTTCAATAGGATTCTGATTTTGTGTTTGATGTTTCATGTAGGAATTCATTTGATGAGCTAAAACAACGTCTGACCACCCCACCTATCATACAGCCCCCACGGTGGGAGGTTCCTTTTGAGCTTATGTGTGACGCCTCCAACTTCGTGGTTGGAGCTATCTTATCTCAGAGGGTGGAAAGACGTTCACATGTGATTGCCTATGCATCAAGGACATTGGATTCAACCCAATCAAACTACACTACCACAGAAAAGGAGTTTCTTTCTATCATATTTTCTTTAGATAAATTCCATTCATATTTATTGGGCTCTAAAGTAGTTGTTTTTTCTGACCATGCAGCTCTAAGGTACCTCTTGAAGAAGCCAGATGCAAAGCCACGACTTATCTATTGGATGCTCCTTCTTCAAGAGTTTGACATCAAGATAAAGGACAAAAAGGGGTCATAAAACTTGGTGGCGGACCACATGAGTAGGCTTACTCACACACTAGAGGATGACACCTTGGATCAGGCACCACTTCAGGACACTTTCCCCGATGAGCATCTCTATACCATCTCAGGTACGCATCCTTGGTATGTAGATTTAGTTAACTACATTGTTGCCTCTGAAATTCCTACAAATTTAAAGAAACATCAAGTCCAAAAATTAAAAAAGTGAGTCTAGGTTTTATGTGTGGGATGATCCATACCTCTGGCGCATGTGTAGTGACCAAGTCATTAGGAGGTGTGTTCCCAATCATGAGTTTGAGCCTGTTTTTCATTTCTATCATACACTTGCTTATGGTGGACACTTTGGACCCCAATGGACAACTAGGAAGGTTTTGGACTCTGGATTATATTGGCCTAGCTTGTTCCATGATGCCCATGTGTTTTGTAAGTCATTCTCTCGTTGCCAACACACTGGGAATATTTCTAGGAGACATGAGATGCCCCAAAAACCCATACTATTCTATGAGATTTTTGATGTATGGGGCATTGATTTTATGGGTACTTTTCCTAGTTCATTTGGATTTTTGTACATTTTGGTTGCTATTGATTATGTGAGTAAATGGGTGGAGGCTAAGGCCACTACGACTAATGATTCTTATGTTGTTGTGGACTTTGTCAAAACACAGATTTTTTGCAGGTTTGGAGTACCAAAGGCCATCATCAGTGACCAAGGGACACACTTTTGCAATAGGAATTTTTCTTCCCCCATTCTAAAGTATGGGGTGACACACAAAACATCAACACCATACCACCCCCAAACAAATGGCCAGGCTGAGGTTTCAAATCGTGAGTTGAAACAAATTTTGGAGAAAACTGTGTAGCTAAATAGGAAGGATTGGAGAAAGCGCTTGGATAATGCATTATGGGCTTATAGGACAGCATACAAGACCCCCATTGGTATATCCCCATTTAGGATTGTTTTTGGGAAATCATGTCATCTCCCAGTAGAAGTCGAGCATCATGCATATTGGGCTATAAAGAAATGCAACATGGAATTGGCCCAAGCTGGAATTCAAAGGAAGTTGAAAATTCAAGAGATTGAGGAGATTCGATTGTCATCATATGAAAACTCAAGGCTCTACAAGAAAATATCAAAATCATCTCATGAAAAAATGACCCAACAAAGGGATTTTCATGTTGGAGAGAAAGTCCTTCTCTACAGTTCATGACTGAAGCTGATGCTTGGTAAGTTGCGTTCCAGATGGTTAGATTATTATATTGTATCTAATGTTTTTCCTTATGGTGCAGTGGAGATCACACAAGAGGACACTGGAAAGAGCTTTACAGTCAATGGGAAACGTTTGAAGATATACATTGAGGGACTTCCTACTGATGCAGTGGATTTTATCACACTGCATGACCCCATCATCACTTGATCACATCAGGCTGTTCCTAACCCTTTCAATTTTATATTATTTGTCCTATTTAAAAATTCTGCATTTCATGTGCATATATCATCTCATGGGTTCACATTGAGGACACTACAATATTTTAAGTGTGGGGGAGGGAACCTTTTAGTTTAGTAATTTGAATTGTTTTCACGTTTAAAAAAAAAAACAAAATTTTTTTTTGTGTGTTTTTCAAATTTTGTGTGTTTATTTTTTCAATTTTCTTTGTGTTTTTGAAATTTTTGAGCTAAAATGATTCTCATCACAATTTTGAAATTCATATCAATGAGTGAAACAATTTATCCCTTGAAACTAAGCTTAAATGAATGCTGAAAATGACTTTGTTTCAAGTTCAAATATATAGTAATTTCATGGAAAGTACACCGAATTTTGAATCCCATGCCACATCTCACTGTCTTTATATTTGAAATCACTTTCTTGTGAGTCTTCTAAACCATTATTTTCATATTCTTTACATTCACCTCACTTCTTGAGAGAACCAAACCATGCTTGATTTAACCAGAATTTGATTTATTCCTGTCAAAACTTGAGGGTTTGAGGTACTTATGTTTAAATGATTGAGGAATTTGTTTGGTATTAAAGCCCCTACTTAAAAGAATCCCTTTTTATAATGGCATACCTTGAACATTTAATATTTTTAGCCCTTATAATCCATGCATAGCCTGTTAGGTTAGCCACATTACAAGCCAATTTTCCCTATCCAACCAACTCTTGAAGTGAAATTTCATAATCTAGTTGAACTTAAGTGTGGGGGAAGCTATGTTGTGTTGTGCTACCACATTCTGTGATACTTTGGGTGGAAAATTAAATTCTCAAGAGATGTGTTTTCTGCTAAAGAAAGTCATTATATTGAAATCTATGCCTTTTCTGGAGCATTCATGACAAGTGAAGCTGTGACTTTTCTGGAGCTTCTAATTGAGGTGGGAAGTTGTGCCTATCTGGAGCTTTCAAGAAAATAATGTTTGAGAAGATTGACAATTTTTGATGCTGAAATGAAGAATGGTGTAAATTTTTCATGACTTTTCATGATGATGGAGCTGAATTGATACTATGGGGATTGAGGAGAAGACCATATTTAAGTGAAAATTAGATTAATGCAATTTTGCTTCAAAAAGAGTCAAGCCCTCCTCATTCAGCCTCATAATTTTTCACATCTAAATCCTACCAACTGAAAGCCACAGAACAACCCTGAAAATTCATCATGATAAACATATGTCCTTGACTCACATCGGGTAGCGATGTAGAAATCTATCAATACTATGGTGACCCTTGTATGAGTTTGGATGAGAAAGACATTGCAAAAAAAAATGATATTTGTGTGATGAGAGAAAATTCAAGCGAGGTAAGTATTTTGTGCATGGGAGGATAAATGAAGTGGAAATATATTGAATAATATAAATGAAGAACTTGAAATAATGGGTTTTTATGAGGCATGATATATTTTGTTTCTTGGTGTATAATTGTTTGATCTCAATGATATGTGTTTTAAAATTGGTTTTGATTTGATATTGAAGTTTACTTAACATGAGGTTTTGCCCAGGAGTGCAAAAGGGTAAGTGTGGGGAAGTTGATAAAACACTATTTTTTTGAATATTTTATTGATAATAAATGATATAATTTCCTCACATTGTGTTAAATATGTTTATTTATAAAATATTTGGGATTTGATCATTCATTTGAAAATTTGGAGAAAATTCCAGTTTTACCCTTTATAGTGCACTGTAGTATTTCAAAGATAAATATTTTTATATTTATTATTTGAATTTGAAATTTTGTAACAGTGTTCCTAACTTAATTCTATACAACTTTCATTCAGGACACTATAGATAAAAAGTTCATTTGTATAGAGTACATGGGACATTAATCCAATGGTGGGCTGGACTCAGAAGAATGGACCTGGGTTCTATATTTGGGACATATCTTCTTCATCCGGGCTTGGATTGAGCCCAAATTTTGAGGAAATCTTGGGGAAATGATTTGGAAAAAATCATACTTCTAGAATTCTGGTCAATTCACGCGTTTTTGAGGTTAACTAGGCGGTGAAACTTGGAATAAAATATTTGTCCGAGTTTTTCATTTCACACTTAAAAAGTTATGTATCCCTAGATATCACAAACTCTATTTAAAGGAGGTTTTAACTCTTTGAAAGGTCTTGTAGAGGATTTGGGAAGGTGTTTCCGAAAGGGTGTCTCTTGGGAGCCCCTCACAACTCTTGTAAGAAGTAATCCCTTGTGCAAACCTCTCTTCCAAAAAGGATCTCCTCTCCCACCTCCTCTTTGTATTTATTTTATTTCATGTTTGTTTCTTGAATTTTTCTTCAAATAATCTTCTATGTTATTCCCTATTCTTCTTCTCTTAATATTCTTAATTGGTTTGGAATCAATAGTGGAGACAAGATTGGGTTCTACCCTTTCAATTCTTTGCTTATGCAAAACGTCTACACGATGACTACACCACCCATGGAAGAGTAGTTCTTTTTAGTAATCGATCGACCTCTATCCTTATTCATTTAATTATTTTGAATCATTGAGCTACTGTAATTCACTTATTATGATCCATGAATTTTGTTTTTAAATTGTAAGAAACTAAGCAAGTAATTGAACAATTAACATAAAACACACGAGGTCAGGAATTGTGTAAATTGTGAGAGCGCAATCTTAATCAGTAATACAAGACCATACGGGATAAATTTGTAGAGTTAAAATATAATACCTAAACACAATTCATCCTCATTTCCAGAATGGATATGTGCTCTAATTTACCACTAAACATAATCTAACCTTAGAACAACAATCAAAGCAGGGTGCTGTGATTGCGTGTTCCGAAGCTAGCCTAGGGTTTAAGTAATTTCATCTTTGTGGTTAAGTTAACTCTTGTAGGGTTTGAGGGATAACAAATTAGGGGATCATAATTAAGTGGATATTTATTTAAATGAAAATGATTAATAAGTTAATGAAGAGGTATAGTTAGATCGATTACGCCTTTTAAAATATTTTCTAAAAAAAACATCTTTTTGTTGTGTCATTTTAATCGAACTTCATTTAAAAACTAAAAACAAAAAAATATACAATCTTCTTACAGAAAACTTATTCTAGATTCATAAACTATAACCAACCCCCATACTTTCAAATAGTGTTTTTATTCTCTTTTATTTTATTTTTAGAATACCTTTAAAAAGTTGTTTTAAATCTACTTCCTCCTTTGAGAGACGACCTTGGTCAGCCACTCTACTGCACCTAAGTACCCCAAAATCACACTAATCATTTGAGGGCACCCACAACAGCGCTCTATCAGTAGTGTTAGTGAGGTTTAGAATTCTCTAGGTCTTATAGAGCCATATCCCCTGTAGGAATGAATCCCTCCTACTCGTATCATCGTACGAGGGTGTCTATCACCCTCCTATGTATAATTTTCAAGGGTGATATAGGGAATGGGTTCCCGATAGCTAATGACATAGTGGATGTCGTGGCGGAGGTAGGGTAATGTAGGATTGCTACATTGACATTTATTTGGCCCCTACATTGGCAGACATTGGGTGAACGGTTTCCTACAGCTTGGGTTTCACAAAGCTGGAAGGTTCAACTATCACTATAGATATAAGGAAAGAAATTCTCAATGCCCCAATGTGTTCCAATATTCTATGGATGGAGAGAGATGGATCCATGCTAACAATGTCACAAACCGGAATGCACAATGTTCAACTACCCCAATATCTGGTGAGTTCCATGTTAGGCCCACTATTTTCTTAGTGGGTCCTGGCACTAGATAGATGGATCCAGTGACATTATTATCTACTGATGTCCAAAACATTACTGGTACCCATGCTGAGGATATGAGTTTCATGTCAGGTTCAACATTTTTGTTTCTGATGCTTTCACTAGGGTTTTCTCCTTGTGTGTTATTGTTTATTGACATGTATTGTACCCCACATTGCTGCTTTCCAAAGTTGGGTGGCATTCATCAATTCCTTAGAGATGTATGATCCTTGATCAAAATAGGATGATGGGATTTTGGTTCCTCCTTCCATGAACTTATCTTTGGAACTTGTCTTCTAGTCTAAGTCTCCCTCATAGATTAAGACATGTTTGTGAAACTCATTCCCAGTGCCATCTCTTTATGGATGCCGATTAATTATGCTGCTTATGTCTGTACATTCCAAGGGGTATCAATAGAGCAACAAACTTCAGTTAAGGGAGTGGTCACATTAGGCATCACTAACATTTCTAGACACTCAAGCATTGATCACATGTATTATTCCTCATAGGAGGGAATATCATTGTGGCATCTTGGGTGCGGAACATGAGAAATACCATGTAGATCAAATGGTATATGGTGAAAAAGGCATATCCTCCAAGGTTTTCCTCAAGCATACCATGTTCAAAATGAGGTAATAGTGTGATAAACCGTGAGTTTAGCATTCTGTAGAGATGAAGAGAGGTTGATCAGAATGCTCGGTGGAGGAAGATTAAGAAGGTGCATTCTTGGGAGGGAGATACTGAAAGGTTTACTAAATGGGTGGATCAGAACTCCTGTGAAGACAAACCTAGGGAGGTGTATCCCATAAAGGGAAGATATCACACCATGAAGGTTGATATGAACACCAATAGAGGTGGATCAGGGAGGTACACCCCCAGGAGGGGAAAAAAAGTTTTACAAGATGGATGGGTCAGAACGCCCTATGAGAGTGGACTCAGGGTAACATGTCTTATAAAGGGATAATTTCACACTATGAAGGCTGATCAAAACACCTATGGGGGTGGATAAGAGGTATTCTACCCTAGAAGGGGGAACCAAGTTTTACCATTGGTTGATATAAAAACCTCATGGAGGCGTCCTACATACCTTGCCTAGGAGGAAAGGATCAAAACCCACGTAGTTCAATAGATGGTGTGGGTCTTACTCATGGGAGATACCCTTTGCAATAGGATTGATCTTGTTTGGAATGTGTTAGAGTGTGTGGGGATTATGCATGGAATATTCTCAAGTGCTGCTAGGAGAAACAGTGATGTGGAAGGGGCTTATGTGTAGGAATGACCTAGGTGGATGTAACGATCTCACTGGGATGTGGCGGCCCAGGTAAAATCAGTATGGATGCGAATGAAGTGCTAGATAGAATGGATGGATTGTCGGGGGTGTTGGTCATGAACCTCGGGGAGGCTTCCTACATATCCCAGTTAGTTGGGGATCAAAGTCCACATAGTTTTGAAAGGGTAATGGGGTCTTACACCTAAGGAGGTAAACCAATGGAAGTGGATTATATGGTTGGGGCTTACACATAAAAGCTTCCTCGATGGAGAAATAGCATGATTAGGGCTTACACATGAAAGCTTCCTAGGGGGATATGAGGATGATTGGGGATTAAACCTAAAGAGGAGTTCTGAAGGTATTGGATGGATTTCATGTCCATTATTAACCTCTAAGACCATGTGATTCATGCTTGATGTAAGAAACAAGAGGGAGAAGTAGCCCTGATGCTCGTGTCATGAAAGAAGCATAGATGAGAGATAGTGTGGGGCTTACACATTGAATATTCTTGTGGTGAAAAATCCCAAAGGGAGAAAAAAATAGAGGTCTCTAGTTCCCATCACTTCTTTGACCTAGTGGCCGAGGGGGTGAGGAGGTTAAAAGGTACTGCATCCTACAAGAAAGACTAGGATATTTCTCCAAGATGGATACCTAGGAGGATATAATTCCCTGTGTAGAAGGTGTAGAGGATATTATTCCATGTTAGTCATACACAAGACATCCTATATTTTCTACATAGGGAGAGGCCACAGTTTAACTTCATGTGTTGAGGACGTTTGGTGCTTAGAAGTTTTATGACATGCAGCTCAGACGTGGTGGATCACTCCTCACCCCTTGGGCTTACATAACCATCACGCATACACCCTTGGGGGGGGGGATGGATTCAAAAATGGTAGGTTGAAATTATGGGGAGGAATATTCAATCATGAGGTACATGTTAGCATCCCTATGTTAAAAAGAAAGAGGTAGGGCATTGCAATAGGGGACACATCACAAGGAACCAAGAAATCACTACACGTAAGCCTAAATGGTTGTATAAAGGAGGTTTATGAAATACATGGGAGTTTCATGAAAGAGGGGCTTGGCATGGTTCTTTGAAGTAAATACATTCCATGGAGCATGAAAGAGAAGGTGAATGCAATATTGGAGCCTTAAGTGCAAGAGGAAGGGTTCCGCGCAATATTAGGGTGCACCCAATACCAGTGTTTTCATGCAAGAGAAGTCTTATGAGCACCTGAATTTGGTGAAAAAGAAATGGGCGAGGGTCAAATCACTTTGGGCCTACACGAATGGGGACACCCAAGGAACCTTTGACGCAAGATCTTGTGCCTTAATAGTTCCATGGATTGTGCGCTATTACGGAAGAGGTGTCTTACGCATAGCAGAGCGATGCTTAGACTTCTAGAGGATCACACTAAACAGGGGGGTGCACTTTAATATATAGGAAAAATATTAAGTGAAGAAATATAATATTTCAAGCATAGAAGGGGTATTCTGGCCAGTTGGTCCTTGATCCGCGATAGGCTCATGTGCACAAATGGACCGTTTGATGTCACATTAGGCGCGTAAGTTCCTGTTCGTGGAATTTAGTGTTTCATGCACCCTTTGAAACTTACCCGCACCTACCTTAGGCTTCTCATAACATTCTTTTGAGTGCCTTAAGTTTACCCAAAGATGGTCATTATGGATCTGTGCATAATTTGACGCCAACAAGGTGGTAAAACCATTTTCATAAAATATATTGGATTATAATGGTTATGTAATCGATTATATCATCTATGAACTATAATAGGAATTATATTTTCTTCATGGGATAATATCAAATGAATTACATAAGATAATATTAATAATCCATAAGCACATGATAAATAATAAATTTTTCCCTTGATACTACTGTTATAGAAGAAATAGTTGAAAAATTTCTTCAATCATAATGTTTGAGGACAGTATTTTCATTTCATACTTAAAATATGAACTATTATATATATATTAATAAAATTAATTATGATTTTTAAATATGTATTTTCATCAAACCACTTCTGGTGGTAATATTATTATTGTTTTTTATAAAAAAATAAAACACAATGATTATTCGAAAACATCATATTCACCTCAAACTTTATTTAAAATAATATCATGTATATTTTTAATCACTCTGGGGATGAAATAAATATTTTTCAAGAAATATTACCATTCACTTTAGGGTATGGAATAAAATTATTTTTTCAACTTTTCTAGTGTATTCAAGACAATAACATGAATATTTAATTCAATAATTTCATCCACTTTTGGGGGATGAATATATATAAAATATATTTATGTTTTCTCTTCATGAATACTTAATTTCTCTCAAATATTTTATAAGAAATAAAATGAAATAGAAAAGAAATAAAACAATACAATATTTAAAAATATTCAAAGTAAATATCATCTATATCATAAAAGTTTATACAATATAATAAAACTTGATACCTTTAGGGTAAAAAAAGAAACAAGAGATATGAAATTTCATGGTTCATGGCCTGATTAGTGAACTTCAACTCGACGTACAATAGGTATGAGATTTTTATAATTGATTTGAAAACATCAAATCAATGTTTGATAGGTACATGAAATTAATCATTCAAACACTTTTGGTGGCATCTTTTTTTCATTTTATGAATGATGTTTGTATTGATATCAACCACACTGGTTATTAATCAACACACATTATCTTCAAGTAATAAAGTGAATTGTTTCATCTATGAGTCATTACATCCCTTTAGGATATCATCATTATTCTCCCAACAAAAGATTAAGAAAATCAAATATTATTTTCAAATTTATCAAGAGTGGAGAAATAAATACGATATAGAAAATAAGACTCACCTATTGATATAACTATTTGAATGAGTAGAGATGATGTACACAAAAAAGATAATGAAAAAAGGATAATGACTAAAAAATGAGACATACCTTTTTCATGTAAAAATCATCTTACGTCGATGATAGGGTTGATGAAAGTGTCATCACGATGCACAATGTGGTGAGGATGATTTTATTGATAATGTGTTGTGAAATCGATCGAATGCCAATTGAAACCATGAAGAATTTTGAAATTAGAAATGTAAGACCAATCATAGGTGAAACACATTGTTGAATAAATAAGCATCAAATTTTCATATGGAATTGGTGATGAAAAATAGAAATAAAAATATAAGAGAAAGATAAGAAGTAGATAAAAGAACATAATGTAGATCCAAAAAACCATTATCTTTCATTAACATATCACCATATATATAGAGTACATGGGATTCAATCCAATGATTGAGATTAATCTCTATAATATATAATCTAATAGTTGGAATTCCAAAGGATGGATAATATGGAAGGTTGGGCCATGTTAAGGGTTTTATTAGGAACTAAGGAGTCATCATAATTATCACTAGCATGAAATCCACACAATAATATTTCAGAACAATTATATATTAACATGCATACACAAACCACACCAACATATTTTAACATTACATTACAATTATGCGTATTTAATTTTTCATCACAAATTTATCAAACAAAAAACTATGTTTATGAAAAAAATATTTAACCATTAGATCATGTTTTTTATATATTTATGAGTGCACATTTTTGCAAGAAATTTAACTTCTGATTAAAACTTCAAAAATTTCAATATAAATTATCAATGAAAATTAATAGTGAAATTTTTTAGTTAATAATAGAAATATAAACTTGGAATTTAATTTCAAATGAAAATTTCCAAAAAACAAATTAAAAATTTCAATGAAAATTAATAATGAATATTTTTAATTAACAGTGGAAATTTTTACATGTATAAATAAATATTGAGTAAAATTTAAATAAAAATTTATATTGAAAATTTAAAATGAAAATCAACACTATAAATTTTATATAAAAATCTTGAATCGAAATTTATATTGAAAAGTTATAGTTTATATTTACTACAAAGTGATAAAAATTGAAATTTGCACAAAAAATTGCACACAAGAATACACTAAAATAAATATAATTTGACATAATACATTGAAAATTTATATCTCAATTTTATATTGTGAATTTTCAGGACATATATACATACATATAAAAATACCAAAACAAAATATATTTGCATTGGTAATTCATGGTGAAAAATTTAAAAATTTCATGTAAAAGATTCTAGTGCATATTTAAAATATAAATATACAATGTATTCTTCCAATACACACTATCCCGATAAATTTTGAGTATATATCATTATGGAAATTTATATTTACCATTATAAATTTCTACTCAAAATTAAAATTTTAATGATATTTTCAAAAATCCAATATAAATTTTCATTTTAAATCCATAGTGAAAATTTAGAGTAAAAATTTTCACTGAAAATCCCCAATTAAAATTTGTCGTAAATGTTTAATAATAAAAATATTATGTCATTTCCAATGTAAGTTTGCACTAGAAATCCTCACTATAATTTTAGATTGGATATTTGATTATTAAAATTATAAAAAACATATATGTTAAATTTCCTATAAAAATACATAAATAAATAATTTAAATTCTCAATAAAAATATTTAGTTCAAATTTACAATTGCAATTTTCAATGCAAATTTCTAATATTAATGTGCATTGGAAATTTGAAGTGCTGATTTACGATGGAAATTTCTAGTGAAACTTTATAATATATATTTGAATGAATATACGTATACATACACACACAGATATATATATATATATATGTAGAAATTTAATTATATAATTTAATTAACCAAAATAATATATACTATGAATTATTAGTGTATACATACATAGATACATAAAAAATTGCATTAGAATTTTGTACTAGAATTTTATATTGGGAAATTGCATTAGATACTTTTAGTAAGAATTCCCACTTAAAAATTTTAGTTCAAATTTCCACTTAAATTTTCAGTGCAAATTTACACTTAATATTTACAATAATTATACTAAACATTTTATTAACAAAATTATAAAATAAATACATGTTTAAATTTCTAATTCAAATATATTGATACAAAAATAAAAAAAATTAATTTTGCATTGAAAATTTGAATGGAAAAACTTCTAAAAAATTATTTTGTAAAAAATTTGAAAGGAATTTCCATAAGTTTTTTTCAATGTATATTTCCATGGGAAATTTCAGATGCAAATTTACACAGAAAATTTCTAATGCGCATTTCCACAAGAAATTTCTGATGCAGATTTACACAGGAAATTTCCAGTTTACATTTTCATAGGAAAGTTCCAGTTCAAATTTTCACATAAACTTACATTGTATATATGTCAATACATAAATAAAAATTTGATTTTCACCATAAATTTCTATTGAAAATTTACAATAGAAACTATTAGTGTAAGTTTTTATTGGAAAATTTTAGCTTAAATTCCCACATAAAGTTTCAGTGAAAATTTACAATTGATTTTTTATCTAATTATACTTAAAATTTGATTACAAAAATTCTAAAATAAGGGAGTGTTTAAATTTTCAGTTCAAATATATTGACATATAAATAAAAAATTTAATTTTTCATTGAAAATATGAGTTTTAAATTTCCTATGGAATTTTCTTCTGCAAACTTCATGTGAAAATTTCCACTAAAAATTTCCAGTATAAATTTACAGAGGAAATTTATAGTTCAAATGTGAACTTAAAATTATAAATAAATTATATCAATGCATAAAAAATGTGAATTTTAACCATAAATTTTCATTGAAAATTTATAATTGAAACTATTAATGTAAATTTACATTGGAAAATCTTAGTTTAAATTTATACTTAAATTTTTAGTGAAAATTTCAGTTTGATTTTTATTATAATTATACTGATAATTTGATTACCAAAAATCTAAAATAAAATCATGTTTATATTTCCTATTCAAATATATTGACACATAAATAAAAAATTTTATTTTGAATTAAAAATTTCAACTATAAATTTCAACAGGAAATTTATAAGGGAAAATTACAGTTTGAATTTTGACATCAAATTACAATGAAAATATATCAATACTTAAATAAAAAAATGCGATTTTCACCATAAATTTTCACTGAAAATTTACACTATAAACTTTTAGTGTAAATCTCTATTGGAAACTTTGAGTGAAAATTTACACTCAAATTTCTAATGAAAAATTCCAATATATATCTTTTATGCACTATGCATGTGTGTACATCTATACATGTGTGTATATAAATCCTAATATAAATATACAATGATTTTTTTTGGAAATTTATTGTGGAAATTTTTAGTGTATATATACCAACATACATATTTATATAAACATTTACACTGAAATAAATATATAGTGCTATTTTCCGATGTAAAATTTACATTGAAAATATTTTGTGGATATATACATGCATGTATACATACATATATTGTTTTATATTTTTATTTATATTCATTATTTTTGGTTTTTATTTTTTAAATAATTTTTATTAAAATATATTTTTAAATCAAATATTATGGATTATAATTTTTAAAACATTATACATATATATGTATAAACACTATAGTTGTAATTTTTTTGATGATGCCGATCGATTATCCAATATCTATATATTTATAAATAATATATATATATATACAATGATATTTATTATATTATATTTACTAATACCCAATATAATTTTTTTATACAAATTTCCACTTGAAATTTCAAGTAAAAGTCTAAAAAGTAAATTTATATTTATATTTAGTAATGTTTTATATTTATTATACATTTAGTTTTTATTATTGTTATTATATATATACTAATTATTATTTATTATTATATATTCTCTTTCTATTTAAAATTTACGAATTAATAATTTTTTAATTGCTTTATAGTTTGAATAGAGGGAATTTTGGTCCAATTATTTTAAATGAATCAATTTGATTTTATACATTATTTTAATAAAAAAATCAAGAACTATTGTAGCATCACTTTTTTCTATGTGGATAATCATACACCAGTGAATTGGCCACCCATGTTGATCCCCCAACTAGTGATGATATTTTTACCTTTGTCTCCTATCACATATGAAGATATTTCTAAATTTATTATTATTATTATTATTTATGATAACATTAAATGCTTTCTTCTATACTTATGGGATGGATTTCACACCATTACCTCATTAAAATATATTATAAATAAATATAACTATTTTATTGCATAGTTTTATTTTCCAAGAACATCATTTCAAAAACTCATTTCATCTTTATCATCTAGTTATAATAATTTTAAATTAGCAATTAGATATTATTTGAAAAATAAGGGTTAACCTTAATTTTTAATTTTATGGTTTTTATGTTGATAAATATAAAATGATATAATAATCAAATGAAACTTTTGGACTCTATATTTTTCTATACATCATGTTTCTCCAAGCATCATGTTTATGTTATGTGATTATTCATTATCTTTCTGTTTTTTTAATTGGCATTATGCATATGATTTTTTACACACATTTTCAATTGATGTTATGGTTGAAATTTAAAAAAACAATTCCAAAAAAAATTATTCTTTCATAAAGATGTTTTATTTATTAGGTAAATTATATCGTTCATGGAAAAAAATTGTTGAAATTGATTTTTTCACTCTCGATATCACTAAAAAAAGTTATTGGTCATGAATTATAGATATTAAAATGAATTTGGATGCAAATGGATTTGGTGAGATGAAAAAATTATGTAATAATGTTTATGCACAAGGCTTAGTCAAAGCCATTATTTTCCTATACTGCAACCTCTATGAAGAATCATGAAACCTAACTAATTAACCAAGTTTCATTCCATGAATCTAATGTGACCGCCTATGAAAAATAAAATAATTGCGATGATCATAATAATCAATGCGGACAATGTCAATATAAGTCTCATGCTCAATATGGTCTTAATAATACATTAAATGAAACTAGAAAATAACACCACCAAAATTGGTTGGATGATGAACAACTACATCAGAAAAAACAATAATTATATTGAAAATTAATGTTTTTGAAGTTATATGAAAGAAAATTGATCAAATAACCATCACACATCACAAAAATTGATTGATCATTATCTATAATTAATTAAATGGAAGAGGAAAGGTATTGAAATATAATTTTAATTAGACCATGAATTATGATGATGATAAAATGAATTTCAGCATATTCGATTACTTTGTAAACCTTAAAAGTATTGAGCATAAAATGTAAATTCTAATAAAATTGATTGTTTATAATTTTATTGTGTTCTATAAAACCATGTATGTTTTATGTTTATATATATATATAATTTTATTTTATTATAAATGGATAGTATCAATTGATCTATCAATACAAATTCATAATTTAAAGATATTTGATTTGTTTATTGTGTTACTGTGCATACTATACTTAAATATGAGATATACTTCATCAACCTTAAAATGGGGTGTGCTCATATAAGTATATTTAATATAAAAGAGAAATTAATATATTTCTTGAGAAGATAAAATACCTAACTGCTTTGTGATACACAAATATTAATAAATAATTCTTCCCCCCTAATAATTTACATGATTTAACTAGATCTAAAGATATTCATAAAAATAGGTATCATATTGAGACTATGGATGAAAAATGTATTGAATGAATTTATATAACAAACATTAATAATGAGAAAAAAAGTTTAAGAGAAACTTTTAAAGGTTTCCATACAGTTTTTAGTATGTGAATATATTTACAATCAAATCTAATATAGTAAACCATGAGTTTACCAACTCAAATATATTTATTTTATGACATGATCATTTAGGTTATATGCGATAAATTACAATGAAAAAAACTATTAAGTGTATGCAAGAATATCCTTTTTTATAAAAAGGTTCTTATAACTAATGACTTCCCATATATCAAAAAACTAATTATATAACCATCATAATAATTGGGACAAAATCTCTTGCTTTATTAGAAAGAAGATAGGATGATATGTGTGGTCCAATCCATCCACCATGTGAGAAATTTTTATATTTTATGATTTTGACCAATAAATCTATTCGATTGTTCCTTGTGTGATTATTATCAACTCAAAACCTGGTGTTTGTGAGTAATCTTGACTAAATAATCAAATTAAGGGTATAGTTACAAAATTACTCAATTAAACATATCCAAATTGATAATTCTAGTGAATATTTTCCAAATGATTTTAATGATTGTTTCATGTCTAATGGAATAAATTTGACCATCATGTTTCCCATTTTCACACTCAAAAAATGGTTCATGTGAATATTTATAAAGTGTTTATAGCTCGTTTCTAGACCACTAATCGTGATAATGAAATTATATTTCCCCCCGTGGGCATGTGGGGTGGTTGGGGAGGAAATGGTTTGGGGCGTGCGTCTCTGGGTTGAGCCCCAAACGTGTTTTCATTTGTTGCATGCATTGTAACCCACTAGTATATATGATAATGGTATTTTCATGTTCAACATTGCGACATTCAATTTTTTATGCAACAATATTTATTCAAATTATACCATTAAGTAATCATAAATATTACCCTTTGAAACTACCTTGCATTCATGATTAAGATATTTAACATTTTTTATTTTTTGGTTGTGTTGAATATGTGCCAATTTAATATGAACTCAATGTACTCCCTCCTCCATCTGGGTTTTCCATGGCCCAATAGACATGTCCTCCACCTTTATTCCCCACCTCCTAAGAGGGGGATGGGTTGTTTGAGCTCCACATGACCTCATCCTTTCACCCCCTTAAAAATTCATCTGATCTCTATCCCTTTCTAGGTATCAATATTACTCTTAAGGTCCCATATTTTTATGAGGGTTTTCTTAAACTATCAATTTTTTTATGGGAGTTTACAATGCCTTTAGTCTTGTTCATTATCTCCTTGGTAGATCATTTTGGAAAAAATTGAACATTGGTTGATTCCTTTGATTGTTTCATCTCTGAATCATGGGACCTGCAACATCACACTATCGTAAGGCTCTTTTACCCCCAACATCTTCTCATAAAATCTCCAAACCAGTGGTAAAAACAAAAATTTGAAGTAAAAAGGTCCTCTAACCAATCGCTATACCTTGTGTCAAATTTGAAGTAAAAAGGCCCTCTAACCAATCGCTATACCTTGTGTCAAATTGGAGATTTTCTACAGTGGAGCACCATATTTGGTGCTCCACTTTAGCAGCGCTATCCATTTTTTTTTACTTCTCAATAATTTTATATTTATAAATACTTTAATATAATTTATTGAATAAATTAATAATAAATAATATATATAAATAGTAATACTCAAAGAATATTCTTATTGAAGTGTAAAATGATGTAAGTGGGTTAGCGTGAATTTTACTGTTGATACTTAAACTTGCATTCATAGTTGGAGTTTCCCTCATCCATTTTGAGATAGAGGATAAAATAATATTTTCATGGAATGGAATCCCAAGATCCTTCAATGGTGTTTATTTTTCCCTCTTCTAATGGTCCTTTTACTTCTATTTGAAATGAGATTCCCTAATAAATCCAACCCATGTATGTTTTCTAGGTCTTCCGCAACTGTTTCAAAATCCTTCCATCCTCTCAATGATAAGAAATTTGGTTGGTAGATTTTTTTTCTTTGAAAGTAGATCCCACACCCTTAGTAACCCAATTTCTTCAATTTTTTTTATTTAAGTAGATGTGTTAAAGCCTCTATTAAATTTTGTGTTGATAAAGATTGAAATCGAAAACCATATCAAACAAATGGTGTTTTTTAACATTGGGTAGATTTATGATCCAATTTCCATCATCTGGGTCACCTATAACAGGTCTATAGGCATGTTTTATTTGGTCAAGGATCTAATCCTTTAACCCCATTTCATAGATGATTATGCAATTTTTGAACCTGTTGAAAATTATAACACATGGGCCTCAGCCCGGTTGGTGAGGAATCTTCAAGTGCATCCAAGATAACCGAGATCAAATTCGGGCGGGGGAATATTTTCAGGGGGTACTATAGTAGGTATTTTAGTATATACTATAGTAAAAACTATAATAGGAATTGTTCAGTATTATTATAGCTAAAACTATTCATCAGTTTCATGGGTTTGGTCCTCGGGTCCTTCAAGGCCTTCGGACCACCCAAGGACTCCAGGACAGTAAGGCTTTCGGGCCACCTCAAGGCTTTCAGGACACCTCAAGGCCTTTAGGCTACATGAAATGCAGGTAAAACCAGAAATATTTCAAAGGAACAAGGATCTATATGAGGATTCAGAGCAGGAGCATTCACCAACATAGAGCTAACCAAAATTGGAAGAATGAGAGGGTATGACATTGCCATCAGTACCGGGCCTGTGCATCTATGCACATGATAACTAGCCAACCAACCTTACGATGGTGGATAGATGACATCAAGATATATTCTAGGGAGGGGCAGTTCCCTATAGTCTATTTGGTATTAATTCCTCTAAGGCCTTAAAGTCATGTAATGTGTCACTAAGTCTACATGTCATGTAAGGGTTCCCCTTCAACCCTTAAAAGGGGGATTATCAAAAATAAATAAAAAATAAAGGCCATTAGGACATTTATGTTTGAATGTATACATACCATGTAGTTTTTTAGAGGATTAATGAAGTAGAGGCCTAGCAATAGGGTGACATTGATAGAGCCACTGTGACAAGGTTCATGGCAGAGACCTCCTTGAGCTAAATGTGTCCTCTTTAGGCCTTTTTTCACAAGATAAATGTACCTATGATACTATTATTTTTATCCCCCATGGTAGGTGAATAATTATATCTTCTTGGACCATCCATTCAGGTGAACTCAACCAGATAGGGAGATGGTTCACATTCTAACACACATAACATCTCCCCATCATCAATGAGAAGATACCTTGTCCTCTTATAGAATAGATTTTCTGATTTAGGAAATGGATCGTTTAATACATAAGACTTAGGGAGATGGAGAATGAATAGAAATATGAGGGATAAGAAGATGGGTCCTTTCTTGGTTAATTAAACATAAAAAAATAAGGCAAAAATAGTTGAGCCTCCCCATTCATCATCAAATAATTAAGAGGATGAGAAAACCATACAATTTTCTCAAAATATTTTGATGAAATAGAATAAAAGGGCCATCAATGTTGGTGAATATCTAGTTAATATAGTTATTAAGACCAAGTCTTAGAAAGATTATTATTTTCTTCTAAAACCTATGAAAACTAGATCATCTATTAAAGATATTAATGTTACAAATCTTGTCTAGTTTTCCTTCAAAGGACTTGCCAATGGAATAAGTCACAGTGAGTTTACCATGAATCAAGAGTTTCCTCCCAATCATGATAATTACTTTAGAACTAAAATGGTGGATGAGACCCCCTTTAGGAGGAGGTTATATTGTAAGCTACCTAAGGTGTGAATCTAGAATGCAATGTCAAGGATTTTTTTGATAAAAATGGTAGAGGAGAGCAGTATAGAAACCAGTGGATGCTATGTCAAATGGTTCAAATGTGGGTAAAAAATATTATAATTAAGAATACGATCAATCCAAGGTTCCACCCAACAGAACGATGGGGGTAGAATCTCCCAACAAATAAATAACATCACCAATATAAGAAAAATAGGTATCAACTGACAACCATGTTATAAAACCTAATATTGGAAGGAATGAGAATGAAAAAATGGAAGTTTAGATGGCCCCAACCAAGGTTCATCTCACTCTAGAAGTGGGTGGAATTACATCAAACAAACTGGAACTCTTTCTTCACTCTAAAGGAGATATGAAAGATGATTCTTTTCCCATCTTGGCCACAAATTAAGAGACCAATAGAATGCGTGAAAGAGTGATTCAAGTATACATGGATGTGGAATAAGAAAAATGGATCAAATATCAAGAAAAAAAAAATCTTGTTTCATGGTTTAAATATAATTAATATCATCATGAAAGAGTACATACTGACCTGAAAAAAATGCTTGACTACTTTGAATCTCTAGTTGAAGATGACCCAAGGAATAGGAAAATGACCATGGAATAAAATTTACATAGGGTTCATGGATCTAAAACTCTATTTTTTTTGGAATTAACTTTCCATATCTTATGAGACAAATCCCTCTACTTATACTCTGGCTCATTGTGAGGTTCACACATAACCCACAAAAAAATATTTCTTTAAATAATAAAAATATTTAAATTGTAGCTAATATGTGAAAATTTTAAAGAAAGGTTTCCTAATTATAATTTTTATGAAAATATATTTATGATATATTAAAGTGAAAATAAATCAATATAAAATAAAATAACATGGAAATTCAGCATTATTATTCTATCTTAATCCTCACATAAATATAAGTGAACTATTAGTTTAGAAGACATTAAATTTTGTAAATTTATCAAATCAACTATATGATGCATTCACTAATGTTAATGATCATAAATTATTTGTTTATAATTCATGAAGTTTCTAAATAAATTTCATTCATTCTATACCTAAAGTTAAAATGGTCATTTTAACCTAATAAATGAACCTGAATAAAATTTTAAATGATTCTATGGAGTTTGGAAAATAGTGTTTACCTATGTGTGGATGTTTGATATGAATTGAAGGATTTTTTATTATTTATTTATTTATTAAATTAATTATTTCATTAAAAAAATATATTGCACATTATTTTTCAAATTCAAGGAAAAAAATATATCTTGCACATTATAGCTCATATTGAAAATTTGTCAGCGTAGTATTGTTTAGGAAACAATGTTTCATTTGACACAAATATAATTTAATGTATGGATCTGGACATGAAATGGTACTACATGTGTCTTAAAATATTAATTAGTATGATCTAATTCCCATTACCATGCTTCTTGAGACAATACTAACCACACGATTCTCTCAAAGAACTAAAACAAATTCAATCCCCCTTTGAGATATGAATTTATATCCGACATTTTCAATTTTAGTTATGCCTCTAATAATTATTCACAGTTTAATAACATTTAATTATTTATTTAAGATTTAAATCATATTTATTGATTAATTATTTTTGTGCACTATTAATACATAATTAATATTGATGGTCGACCATTATGGCAGGATACCCCCATCCATATCGTAGCTTAGGCCTTGAATTTGACTAAAAACAATGTGACTAATTTAGCCACATTGATCAAATTAAAATCTATAGTTAGAGTATTTTATGACCATATCTGGTCAAAGATATAGGGAAAATAAAGATTTATGGTAAATGGTTAATTGAATAAGGGTTTTGTGTGATGTTGGAGTAACTACAATGGAAGGGGGAATCAATGATGTGTACATCTAGTGATTGTGGAGTGAGCTAAGTGGTGGTGGCTCATGGAGGAGGCCAACAATGTGTGGAATAAAATGTTTGGATAAATTATAGCTATAGGGTGTTATGAAACTAGGGGTTTCAGGGTAGTAATATGGCTAGGTTGGATGTCTTATATGTCGTTAGATCATGTGAGATACTCTAAATGGAGGGCCAAATTTTTTAGGGACTCCATCATCTTGATCGAGTAGTACAAGTTGTGAGTGGGAGCCCTATACCCAAATCCTTTTTGTAATTTTATTTCCATTACATGTATAAAATTTGATATATACATTTTTATCTTTACATAATTGTATAATTACTTCAATATATAATATTTTTAAGGTAATTTTCTTAGATTACATGTCATATCAAAAGGTTATAGCAGTTCCTAGACTATAATGAGAACTTAGAGATACCGTGATAGTAATCTTAAAATTATGTCCTATGGTCTAAAAACATCACAATGACATGACACATATGATTTGTGAATATTAGGTGTTGGATAATCATAATCATTGATACTTCTCCTTATAAAGTTTGCACTTGGTGATCTTGATTAGGTGAGATCATGAGGTCTGATCCTCTAATAGGAACACCACATGTTTCAAGTGTCATTGGTAGTTCCTATCTGAAAACATGTGTAATGGAATCCATACTTGATATTATTATTAGTGTATACTATTTGATTACATACATTGATGAAATATGAAAACTATGACATTTATGTCATGGTGAGGTAGCTTTCTTTGTGTGTTCCCTTGGTGGAATGACATTGATTGAATGACCAAGAGAGAATTTGTCACTTCTGAAAGAAGTGATATCTCAGGCCCAGTTTATCAGGATAGTGGTACCTTCATTAAATCCATGACCATGGTAGAAGAAGGTAAGTGCACTCAGTAAGGTCAAAAAATAATAAAATAAGAAAGGATGATGACACAAAGTGTGCATCCTACTTTATGAGGTATCCTGATATAGGGAGATTATATTTCATAGAATGTGTTCATAATAGGTTTTTATTACCATGACTATACCTTATCTCCTTAGGGGCCTTGATGGGTTGCTAGAAACAACTCCTAGTCTATGATTAGTACTCACCACTATCGATATAAGGGCCTAGAGTGTTACACACTTAGCATATTCAAAATTTTGTCCTATTCTAATGAATACTATAAGACATGGTGGGCCTGAAAATGGGGTCCAGAAGAAGTCTGAGTATAAACAATATCTAATAAATAAATAAATTCACTATTATTCAAGTACAAAATAATTGGTTTTGAATTTATTTAATTAATGAATTTACTAGTATTTAAGTGAATACATGATACAATATTTAACCAATGAATATTATTCAAGGTTTGTTTAATATTTTTGGGAATAATGATTCAAGTTAATGACTCTATTTTATCATGTAATATATTCATTATATTACAAGTAAGTAATAAAAATATAATTAAAATTTATAACATAATAAATTGTTCATAAAATTTCATTTATGGATTATTTAGTGGGAAATACATATTTGGTGGTTAGGAATCCATTTCTGGGTATTTTATACCTCACTATTTAAGTTAGAGGACTCTCTCATTAAGTGTACTATTCATAACTCAAATTTGAGAGATACTCTCTCATATATCCCACATACCAAAGAGATAAGTTTCCAATCCAAGCAATAAATCTAAGTTATTCTTCATAGATCAAAGGAATGCCATTGTGGCAATCACCAGGACATCAAAATCATCATTAGATCTCTATGATAACACCCTAATATCTAAAATTGATATTTCTAATGAATTTTTAAGTACGTGTGGATGATCTATAGGGATCCTATGTCAGTTCTTTCAAGCAATGGTCATCGATGACATATGGTTGTTGAATGAACCTTTAAATAAAACGAGGTAATTATTTGATTTAATTTTGAGCATAAATTATTTCACATGAGATTATTGATTTTCTTACTAGGTTATGCATCATCAGAGATGATTTTTTTATGTTGATCTGATAATAAATTTTTTAAATTTCCTCTAGGTCATTTCTAGTGGACCGAAATATTATAATTTTTTTTCAAAAATTATATTTTCTTAGGAATGAATTAAAAATATTTCAAGGACCATTAAATCAGTATTTTATGAATTAAAATTAGATAATTTTTTTAATTAATTTATAATGAAATCAATTAGAAATTATTGAAAACTTAATTTGATATCGTATGTTTATTACCAACCAACTAATCTTGAGCATCAACCAACCAATGGATGTTTGAAATTTAATTAATTTAATTTATTATTACAATTTCCTACGATGATTGTAATAATTAATTTATTTTTGATGGGATGTGAATTGTCTTTCTGAACATTATATGTATAAGGGTATACAAGTTTATGAGGATTATTCAACATGTATTTTAATCATTCTAAAATGTTTTTTTTATAATGTCAAGAATGAAATAAGATGTGAACCATGCTGAGGTGAGGTGATATTTCAGATGAGATGTGGTTACATTAGACAGAGGTGTGAGCTGTGACATGAGTTAGATGTGACTCAGTTATTCAACCTCTAGGGTCACAATTAATCCATTTATGTTTAATGGATCAACCAATAGTAAATAATCAAGACTAGTCATGTTGTTTGTTTAATATATTCATGGTTCATTATTTATTTGTGAAAATGAATGTTTAGATGATCACATAAAATAATAAACAAAAATGCATAGATTAAAATAAATTAAGGCATGTTGAATGTTTTTTATTTAATGTGTTATTGAGTTGTAAGCATAATCATATAGTATGAGCATATAAAATAGAAAATTAATTCATTCTTCTAGTAATAATAAAAACCATAAAATAAATATTAATTTATAATGTCTTCTATTGCTTATAGATGCACAAAAATGGGTGTATGAGGTGCTTGTCAGCCCTATTTGAGGGTGCCTCCCACTACTAAATCATTATTATAAGAGTGATAGACCGAATTATCTAAATCCGACCTTAAAGAAGTATACACATCTTTCTTGTTTCCAATTTAGAGGTGAATTGTGAGGTAAATCAAGGTTATGATTATTAGAATCCAATACTTTACTCAATAGTTCAAGGAGACGTGAGTCAATGTTGTTGTCTAGTATAAATCCTACATTGAAACTCTCTGAGTAGTGGCATAATAACAGCTTATACTATGAGGTTATATTTTAGTGATCCTTTCTACTAGAATATATAAGAACTTGGGTATTTTTAATCTAGTAGTGAGGGATACTAGGGTTCAATAAAATTTTGGGATACATTTCTTGATTTAATTAATCAATAATTTCTAATTCATAATCAAGATAAAGTATTAATCTATTTTTTTATAGATAAAATGTAAATCACCACCACCAGTTCAATATCACTATGATCTATATTGGATAAAGAGAATATCCTCACTGAAAATAACTTCTAGTAGTGTTATAGGTGCTTGCGTATCATGTAAGATCTCGTGTTTAGATGAGATTTTGAAATTCAAGACAAATTTGAATTTTCAAACAAGTGGTGGGTTCAATATGAGAACTAAGATTTATAACTGAGTTCCAATTCTTGGAAAATCTGAAGAGAACACATGAACAGAGGCTCATGGGTCATCATGGGGGGTTTGGAGGAGCACCGCGAGGAGATGGGTGGCTACTGCAACCAATGATGTATCAATGCCACTAGCTTTCAGGTGGGATTTTTTAGAGGGGGAATTTACCATTCCCCTTGGTTTTTAGAGTGGTAAATACCCTCCTTCCTCCTTTTGGTATGCACAGCTGGGGTATGGATCCCCTCCCCCTTCTTCTCCTTTGGGGGGGGGGGGTTCTTGATCATTTTCAATGACAACAGATGGTATGTTCTTCTCTCCCTCTTCTTATCTCTTCCCTTCTTCCTTAATATGATTTTAGAATCATTTCTATTTTGGTTGTAAATGAATATTTCACTATATTTTGGTGAAATATACCATTTGGTTAGAGATTTTGTACAGGCTAGGTAGGGGACATCTTGAGATGATTCCCACCTAACGCCACTTGTTGTTTCAGGGAAGGTATGTCACCATATAAATTTTAATTTGGGTTTATTTTAAAATTGAAATTGTTTAATAATGGTTTTAGAATCATTGCTTATGGATTTTTCTTAGCGAGGGTTTGGGGGTGTGTCGAGGGTATCTGGAACCCCATTTCTCAAAGATCTAATGATCATTGGATGCCTGATTAGTTGTTTGACATTATGCCACATTTAATTTGAATTTATTAATTATTTATAAATGTTTTAATTGATTAATTATGAATGTTTTACTTGATTTAGGGTCTCAAGTCATAGAAATGAGCTTGGTTGATCAAGGAAGAGGTTTTATGAGGTTGGATGGGCCTTTTTAGCTACTTATGGCCCTTAGAAAATAAATGGAAGGATATTTATTAGTTCTGTGGTTTTTCACAGTTTCCCCTTTAATTATTTATTTAGTTACTATGTTTTATGTGAAATGATCAGGTCCCACCACCAATAGTGAGGGACCCATACTTAAATGTATTATTCAGATAAATTATTTAAATTGCTTAAATAATTAGATTAGATTGTTTAAAGATAATATATTTCCTTCACCTTTATATGGAGAAAAGTGATAAGGGACGATTTGGTTCCTCATGCACCGACTTAGTTCTACAGCCACCATAGGCCATGACCTTAATAAATTTTTTTAGATTGAAATGGAACCTGAAAGAGATCCCTAGTTATTAATGGGTAAGAGAGACCTAATGGACCCAGAACAAAGTGACATCATGAGATCCTTGAAGAGGATGGTTCTTGATCTATATAGATGGCCTTACGAGTCATTCTTGATTTGAGATCAACCCCTTATTTTCTTTTAGACCATAATGGTGATTTCATGCTAGAGGGTACACATTAGGGGAATTATAACTCTTATATGTGGGTGTAAAATTTGATATAGGACTTTGAGGAGACCCTGAATAGGGTTCCCTGACCATGTTCATACCCTGTTAAGGGAGAATTAGGAATGAGTAGTAATAACCTAGGGTTTCCCCTAAAAGCATGAATCAACTAGCACGACCACTAAGGCTAGAAACATTATGAGTCGGGTTTGAGAGTTTAGATAGCCCTTTTGATTCAATATAAGTTTTAATTAATTTAATAGTTAAATTTTAAATTACTAGAGTTATATAATTATAAATTAACCATAATGCTTAGGGGATGGGTTTCCCTCAACTACATGTATGGCTGGGTGCCACAGACACATATGACCCAGCCTTACCTATCTATTATATTAGATGTCAGTTTCACCTGAATCTTTAATGTGAAAAATCAATATGATTTATATGGTTATAATCACATGTATGTTATTATTTTTGTACTTGAATATATTTTATAAAGAAAATTTCAAGTTGGATTCCCAAAAAAATTGGGATATACCTTTAATGTTTTGAATTAAATGTAATTAATGCTTGTAGAGCCTTAGATGCATGTTGAGATCAAGATACAATTCCTGTTGTGACCCTTACTAGAATTCCTAGCCTCTCTGGGATTCCTCCCTATATTGGGAAAATAGAAGAGGTTGTTGAGTGCATCTCAGAAACCCCTCTTAGTTAGTGTATCACCCAGGATTCGGATCAACCCAGTATCTAGGTGATACTAGAAGTTGCTGGGTGGCCATATTTCCCCTAAGAATTGGATTCTTATGACATCCATGAGGTTGATGATGATTAACTTGATAGATGATTGGGATACTCCCTAGGATCGGGTGGAGGCACCATGATTTCATTACCTAGAGTTTTCTAGGAATATTCTGTCAAGAAATTTATTAATAGATACTGACTTATCACCTCAAATTGGGAGATTATTTATTTTATATTTCTTAAGTGTCATATCCTTATGAATTATTTCTACTTTCCAAGTCTTGATCACTTACATACCAAGACCCAGGAATCCAACCTTGGATTGACAATACTGGAAAAACGACCTATACCCACGGTTCAAAACCGTAGGTATAGTCCCCAAAACTGTGGGTATAGGCTATACCAACGATTTTGGGAATCGTGGGATGGAACGACGTCTGTATAGAGGTATCAACATATACCCACAGTTTTGGAGAACCGTGGGTATAGGGGGGGTCAAAGTGTACACCACGGCTGTACAGTGTGGCACACAACAGACCCCACGGTTGAAAACCATGGGGTATTTAAATACAAAAAAATTACAGGAGCTTGGATTCGAACCCACACTCCCGCGACGCCTCACAGCTGCGCACCACCGAAGGACCAACCAGGCTGCAAATTCGTTTGATATATATCCATAAATCAACGTATATATATTAATTTAATCCACTTAAAATAGAAAAACACAAGAGCTGGGATTCGAACCCGCATCTCACGCTGGGATTCACTTCCGCATTCCACCAAGTAACCAACTAGTCTATGAATTCTTTTTGATATATATTGATACATCAATGAATATATATTAATTTAATCCACATCGGGTATTTAAATTCAAAAATACAGACCGTGGGATTCGAACCCGAGTCTAACGCCCATGCCTCCACTATTAACCAACTGAGATAAAGAAATTCTGTGTTTTTAAATTTAAATTTATATAAATATATTAAAATACACCATGAAAAAATATATTCCCGCCAATTTTTTTTCGTGTCCCACCTAATTTTTATTCCCTGCCATAAGCTATACCCACGGTTCTCCAGAACCGTGGGTATAGGTCTTCCAAAAAAACCCCCCAATACCCACGGTTTTGAAGAACCGTCGGTATAGGTCTTCATAAAGTACCCTATACCCATGGTTTTGGAGAACCGTGGGTATAGGTTCACGTACTATCCCTATACCCATGGTTTTGGAAAACCGTTGGTATAAGGGTACCCTATACCCACAGTTTTTTGCAAAACTGTGGGTATAGACCTATTTTCCAATAGTGTAAGATAGAGAATGCTAAGATGTTGTCTGGGTTCCACTGTTTACACATGAATTGATTAATATTCCTAGAATTCCTATGATCCTACTCAATGCCTTAATTATAGGATATCTATATGATACCTATAATTATAATTTATATTTAATGGAGGAGAGTATGGGTTAAACTATTTACACATGACTTGATTAATATTATTAAAATTCCTAGGATCCTACTCGATCCCTTAATTATAGAATATCCAATTGGGGTGGCATGGGGGAAGTGGTTTGGGACATCGTTTGTTGGGTCAAGTCCCCGGATGGTTTGTTTATCAATTTCTTTGTATGCGTGTGTGCTTCTATTGGTAGCTCTAACCCACCATTTAATGGAGGCAAGTGTGGGTGATCCCGAGGCTAAGACTCATATCCCCCTGTGGTTATGTAGATTTCTTAGATACATTTTCATCACTATTCAAAGTAGTCATGGTCATCCTGTGTAGCCATCAAGACTAAGGCGTGACATTGGTTATTTATTTATTTATAGAATTTTACTTTTATTATCTTTAAGTCGAGTATCTCACATGAACATACACTGCATTCATGGATATGTATGGGACTGCATTGGTGGTGCTTTACTAAGTTATGTACTCACACCCTACTTGGACCGCCCTTGCACATGAGTACTCGAGTAGATGTTCACTTGACTGCATGCACAAATATCAGGCTAAGGACTGATATAATATGGTCGAGCAGGACTTCAAAAATGATATTAGAGTTCAGGATGATATTTTTATTATATTTTCATAGAGCTAGTGTCTTTTATTTCCTTTTATTATAGTATGTATATATAACATTTCTAGTGGTTAGTTAGTGTATTCATGACATGGCTATTCAAGACTTCAATGCATTCCATTATTTATTCAGTTTTTTATATTTATTTCTTCCAAAATATGATTATTTACTATTATGAATATTTTTTAGTTATTTTACAATATTTATCTTAATATGATACATGGTAATAGTCTCCTCATAGTTCTACCCTAGGACCTCATTTATAGTTAGTATCCTATGGCATATGGGGAGGAATTATTGAGGCCATGTGGCAAACTAGGTTGATTACTATTCATAGAGTGATTCAGGCTAGGAGGTGAAAAGGTGGTATCAAAGTAGTTACTTTCTTGTTGTATTACTATTTGGGACATGATAGACATGAGTATTAGGAATATATCAGAGCCTGTGATGGATATTGGACTACTGTGTTAAGAACACTTGTTTTGGTAAGAATTCCAGGTTTCCATGGATATGAAATTTCTATTCTGGTTTTCATTATTATGGTTTTATTTGATTTTAACTTCGAGCAATGCACATGTGGTTAAAATTTAATGATTTATTAGATATTTTTGGATCCTACCCCATTAATAAGAGGCCAATTATTTTATTGGACTCTTTGCCTATAAAGGCAATAGGCATTTCATACGTCATATCATGTATGTAAGATCCACATATTATAGGCCTGCTATTTTGTGATTTATGTTACTAATGATGAGGCTAGCTATTTAAAGTGTCACCAACAACCTAAAGGGAATTTTCCCATATATATTATTAATGAAATTATACATAGTTTGACCACATTGTTCACATTCTTCCATGATATCCCATGTGGACTATGACATTACGTGACTTGGTGATGATGATTCCAATACAACTCCTTCTACACAATATGTGAAAAGACCCTTGGTAGGTCGGAATGGGTACTTAGTGCTGCATTAGTAACTCTTGTAGGTCTCTAGGGTCATGTTATGACTTATATAGGGACTTTTAAGAGAACCATGTCGGTACTCAATGATCTTTTCTTAACCCCAGTAGGCTAGACTTGGCGTTGAATACCTTTATGTCCACCCTTATTGGTAGACATTAGTGGCTAATGCTTTTTTATTAGACCCTTCATGAGTGTATCTTTTTAAAGTGTAGTTAACTAAAAATTCATAACAAACTACATGGTTTTTTTCATCTATATTTTTATGATATTTTACTTAACTGAACTTCATTTATGGTTATCTAGTCAGATCATCCAGCATAATGCTGATATGTATCAAGATTCTCTTGGATGAAAAAAAACCTTGAGGGGGTATTACCATACATGGATACCTAAATATGGTTAGTTTATAATCCTTTATACATTGAAATCACGACCCTCTAGGGAGTGTCCCTATTTTATGGTTCTCAAAATGGATCAGGGCCTGGTAGACCAATGATTAGTAGGTGATGCCTTAAATGGTTAAGTAATTATAATACTCCCATAAATTAATAGATTATTATTGGGTTTCACTTAAATGGGATTCCAATTACAACTTATAGGGTGTTTAACTCTATAAAATGTAATTGAAAACCCATATAACCAAACCCATGTTGAATTTTTTAAACCCTTGTAAGTCGATATTATATTTACCTTCCTTTTAAATTACATACTTTAGAGTGAGATATAGGTGCATTATATTCCATTTTAATAATTGATGTGGTAAAAATGATGTTTCTCATGTATTATAATTAAAATAGGAGTTAACCTATATGTAAGACCCCATGAGTTGGTGTTTGGGCATGTTGATTCCATGGGTTAATATGAGAGAATGGATTATATCATATGAGGCATGGAATTAGTGAGATGTTTTACTTATGCACTAGGTGGATGGAACTAGTGTCCCTGCCACAAGACCTGACTAGCAGGGCTAGGTGTATAACCTAGGGGTCCTTAGTGATAAATTATACCCTAGTGAGTTGGTGACTCATATGATCAGTGGAAACCCATGAGAGGGTTTAACCCAAGATAGTGGTATCCTTAGAGGTGAAGCATACGTATGTGATTTGATTTATGATAACAATTCATGATAGGAGATTGAGTTTATTGGAATAGGAAGGATGATGTATTTGTTTTTTGAGGAAGCACCTAGGATTCTTGGGTATCATGAAAAACTTTAATAGATATGGCCATTCAGATTCTTTGTCCTATTGACCAGTGTATGTGCTATACAAATTATAGTTAGAGAATGGGTGTAAGCTCATGACTATAATGATTCTATATGGTGGATAAGAATTTTGATATGGTTTCCATGCTTTAGAATGAGAATGAACACCTGTTTTTCTAGGAAAACTCTACGAGACAAGTATTAATTTGATGAATCATGGAATAAGTAAGGTGATTATTTTTGGATAGAAGTTCCCAGGGAGCTCTTAGAGTATTGATACTAACATTCCATGAAGAAAAAAAATAAAAAACTTTACATTGATGGAATAAGACTCACAGTATCATGAGTTGGGTTTTTTTATTAGGTGATAAGGGAGCGTACACTTGTTACACTTGTGACCTAGGGGCGACACACATTGGTTACACACAATGCTGTTGAGGTATAAAACTAACGATGGCCATGAGAAGGATGATGGGTGATGTTATTTAATGAGATTCTTGTTGGAATGGTGACTTGGATATTTGGGTGAAATAAGGATGTTCCCTAGTGTGATGGCTATTTTGGAAATGGATCAGGTTCCATGGGATGATTAACCTAAGGGTAGACTTTGACATGCATTATTAGGGAGAAGTGGTGTCAAAGGTTATTTAAAGTAAAGTGTTTCCTAGTTCTACATGATCATGGATTAAAAGGAGTATAAAATTCCTAATGGAAAAATATTTGAAGGAACAACATGAGGGTTGTGGACCCAATTATGTTTTAAAAATCGATGAAGGCCATGGATGCCATTTCCATGGATCAAGAATGGGTGATAAGTGAAATTTGAATTGATGATTGGGAATGAGTGGGTTTTTTCCACATCAATGCTTATGTCCAGTGATGGATAGCGTGTGGACCATGGTAAATGAGAAATTTACATGTTAGTGTGATGATGGAAAATCTCATATGGTGGGGAGCTTGATGTCAATCACATGCACATGGCCCTCACGTGAGTAGGGTCGTGTGAGTATGAGACTCATCATTCTATGATCATTTTGGAGTTATGATGTCAATATATAAATGGAATTGAGGAATACTAGATTCCTCAATGAATTCTAGGCACAATTTTAGTAATATGTTCAAGTAGAGTCTGGGCATAAGTGTTGGGCTTGGGTTGGATTTTGATGATCCGAATGTGTTAATCATATTAGAGTTGCGTTAGTACTTATAGTATTGCAATATGGTGAAAAATGGAAATTGGATGGTTTGGAAATGGAATATCACTATATGTTTGGTATGGTCTTTTATGAGTGTACTTAGAATGATCTTGACGTGAATTAGGACAAAGGCATCAAGATTAGGTTTTGGTGATGCATTGGCAGCAGGAGCTGATCATTTTTTAGAATAGTTGGTTGAAGATGGTTCAAATTTCATTTTCTCATGTAATTTGATGTTTCCAGTGAGTAAACACACTGGGAATTCTATTGGGATAAGTTATATGAAGTTAAAATATTTTCCAAGGATTTTCAAGGAAAAACTGACATGACTAAGTTGGTCGTGGTTGATTGGAATTCAACCATTTTAAGATCATAATTGTGGACTAGGAGTAATATCCTCAGGTAAGATCATGTAAATTGAGTTTGAAACCATTATAGGAGCATCTATATGATTATTACGGTGTGTTTTGGTAGGTAATTATGGTGGACTTGTCACCATGGACCATAATTGGTATTTGAAAGAAAAAACCTTTGGCAAAAAGCACCATAGGCTGGGTGATAAACCAGATGACTAAACAAGTATATATTGTATCAGATAGGCTTGTGTACATGTCTTCTTTATGTTTTCGTAGAGTTAATGAGAATTTTATTGTATTTTGTTGGCTTATGTATCATATGTTTAAAGTGTATCTTTAAAATAATGTTGGGCATTATGTGAAGGAATACAAACATTTGGGTGGGAATTCATGATCAAGATAGACCATGACATTCAGTTGGAAGTCCACTAATTCTTTTTGAGTATGAGAAGTAATAAATAGGTGAGGTTATAAGATCCCATGTCTATATGGGCTTTCAAAATTGAAGAAAAATTTGAAATTTCAGACAAGTGGTCAGGTTAATTTGGTAACCAAGATTAAAAACCATTTTCTAAGGCTTATAACACCTCAAGAGAGGTGTTTTATGTATAAGAAGAGGTTTGAGGGTCATCCCAGGTGTTTGAAGGATACTGAGGAGCGGATGGGTGGATGCTGTATCCAATTTTATGGCAGTTCCACTGGTTAGCCAGTGGGATTTTTAGCAGGTGAATTTAACACCCCCTTAGGGTTTTAGAGGTGGAAACCCCCTCCTTCATCCTTCTCTTTTCATGCACGGATGGGCGTTGTCTCCCCTTCCTATCTTCTTCACCCCCCAGGTTTGGGGGTGTTTCTTGGGAATTTACAGTGATTTTGGAAGGTATGAGCTTCTCCCCCTCTTCTCATCACTTATCTTCTTCCTTCCTCTGATTTTAGTATTGTTTTCATTTAGGTTGGAAATAGATATTTCACTAGATGATGGTGAAATAATCTATTTTGGTTGGCCCTTTCATGCAGCCTAGGTAGGGGACATGCCAAGATGATGTTCATATTATTTATCTAATTTTTTGGATGAAGGAACAGTTTTGTATCAATTTTCATTTGATTTTAATTTAAAATTAATTTTTTAATAATTTATTTGGCATCATTACTTATGGATTTTTCTCGGCTAGGGTTTAGTGGTGAGTTGAGGGTAGTTGACACCCCATTACTCAAATAGATGATGATTTTAGGAAACTTTGTGAGTTTTATGACATTATGGAATGTTTAAGTTACATTAATTAATTATTCATAAAATTTATAATTGATTAATTAGGAATGTATGGCTTGAGTTAGGGGTTCGGGTCATGGAGATGAGCTTAGTTGATTAAGCAAGAGGCTGGATAGGCCTTGGAAGTTGTTAATAATCCTTAGAAAATAAATAGAAATCATCATATGAGGTAGGTGGTCTATCATAATTACCCCTTTAAATATTTTACTACTAGTTATGTGCTATGTGACATGATCGGGTCCCACCACTTATAGTGAGAGACCCATAATTAAATGTATTTTATAGGTAAAATTTTTAAACAACTTAAATAACTAGATTAGACTTTTTAAAGAAAATCTAGTGACTTAATCTTTATATAGAGAAAAGGGCCAAGGGCCACTTTGGTCCCTTAGGCACTAACTCAGTTCTACAGTTTCCATAGGCTATTAATGTAAAACAAACCTTTTACATTGATTTAAATGGACCCAAATGGGGATCCCTAGTTGGGAATGGGTAAGAGAGACCTTTTAAACCCAGAACAAAGTGACATTGTGACCTCGTTTAAGAGGATGGTGCTTGAGATGTTTAGTTGTAATTTGGAGTCATTCTTAACTCAATACCAAACAATTATTTTCTTTAATACCTTAAAGGTCCTTTCATGATAGTGGTTACACCTTAGGGGCGTTCTTCCACTTAGAGATGGGCGTTGACCATGATATATGACTTGGAGGGGACCCTGGTAGGGTGCCTCGATCATGTTTAGAACCTATGATAAAACACAATTTTATTGAATATTTTATTGATAATAAATGACATAATTTCCTCACATTTTGTTAAATATGTTTATTTATAAAATATTTGGGATAAGATCATACATTTGAAAATTTGATGAAAATTTCACTTTTTCCCATTAAAATTCACTGTAGTATTTCAGAGACAAATATTTTTATGTTAATTATTTTGAAATTAATTTTTTAAATATGTTCTTTAATTAATGATATAAATATTTTATTCATTAAATATGAGCTAAATCATGTATTTTATTGGAGTAAATGAGCCATTAAATCAAAGGTGGGCCGGACATTCTAGATTGGACATCACTTCAGTATTTGGGCCATAACTTCTTCACAAGTGCTTGGATTGCGACTAAATTTAGAGATAAGCTCGAGAAACAATTTTTTTAGAAATAATAATTCTTGAAGGACAGCTGGTTCACGCGTTTTGGTGGTCAAATAGGTAGTTAAAGTTGTCTTAATTTATTTGGTTTAATTTCCCCATTCACACTTGAAACCTCTTAAAACCTAGCCTCCCCTCCACTCTATAAATTGGAATTTTTCTCATTGGGGGGGGGGGTTGGAATTTTAATATTAAAATTAAGGGAAGAGCATAAGTGGTTTCACTCTAATTCTCTAATCATTTCAATAAGTGTAGATCGTGAAACAATGATCCCTTCATCGAAGCCTTCTTCTTCTTCTTCGCGTTGTAATGTTTGTGTTTTTGTAATAAAATTCTAAGTTCATATTTTATTTCTTCTACTTTATTTTGTTTTGTTCAATTATATTATTGTTTACTCATCCTCTTTGGTCTAGAAATCAGGAGTATAAATTATATTGGGTTATACCCTTTCTAAACCTTTGCACATGAAAAATGTTTCTACGATGACTATACCGCCAATGGAAGAGTAGTTATTTTTAGTAATTGATATATATCTTAACTTATTCATTTATTTATTTTAAATCAATGAGATATTTTAATTCAATTAATATTATCTATTAATTTATTTTTTAATTTAAATGAATCTATATAAGTAATTGAACAATTAACACAAAACATGTGGGGTCGAGTATTGTGTGAATTGTGAGAGCACAGTCTTAATCGATAATACAAAACAACACAAGATAAATTTGTAGAGTTCAAATATAATCCCCAAAATCAATTAATCCTCATTTTTAGAGTGAATATGTTCCCTAATTTACCACTGACCATAATCTAGCCTTAGAACATCAATCAAAGTAGGGTGTTGCAATTGCATGTTTTGAAGCTAGCATATGGTTTAATTAATTTCATCTTTGTGGTTAAGTTAACTCTAGTAGGGTTTGAGGGTTAAAAAATTAAGGGATAATAATTAAGTGGATATTAATTTTAATGATAATTATTAATATTTAAATGAATAGTTAGAGTTATATTGGCTACTCCTTTTAAAAACATTTTCTAAAAAAAACATCTTCTCATTGTGTTTTCTCAATTACATTTCAAAAAAAAATACAATCTTCTTCCAGCATAATTCTTCTTCCTCTTTTATAAATATCGAAAAAACCCACCATCTTTAAAATTTGTTTAGTTTATTTTATTTTATTTTCAAAATACATTTAATATTTTGTTTTAAATTACTTCCTCCTTTGAGAGACAACCTTGGTCAGCCACTCTACTGCACCCAAATAACCCGAAACCGAACAATATTTGAGAGCGCCCACGAAAACAACCTTTCAAATTGGTTCTATTTTTGAGGAGGAAAGTAATTATTTCAACCAATTAGAGGTATTTATTTTATTTTTATTTTTATTATATTCTTTTCTTTTTTATTCCTTTTTTACCCAATCTAATTTTTTATTCTTCTTTTATTTTCTTCTTCTTCTTTTTTTGACCATCAAATTAAACTTCTCATTTTTATCTTATTATGGTCCACTTTTATTTTTTTTCATTTTTATTTTATTTATTACATGAACTAATCCTAAGGATATTTTAGATCTTGACCCTAAGATTAAACTTATATTTTGAGATCGAATCAGATAATCTCAGTCTATGAGAAGTTTCAACATTCAACCAGTTAAAGAATTCCTTAATTATGGGAATATTAAAATTGGAAGAAATTATAATTAACAAATAAAATAAGAACCAATGGATACAAAAAATAATAATGAAATTAATATAACCATTTGATAATTGGCTGCACCCGACATTAATTATCAACCAAATTTTATTGCATACACAAACTTTGAATCAGACTTTGAATTGAAATCTGGGTTAATTCACCTTCTTTTTAAGTTTCATGGCTTATTTGGTGAGGATCCAAAAAAATATTTAAAATAATTTAATGTGTTTTTATCAAACCTTAAACTAATAAATGTCTCTAAAGATCAAATAAAACTAAGAGCATTCCCTTTCTCACTTAAGGGAACTTTAAAAGATAGAATTTATTATTTACAACATGAAGACATAACATGCTGGAATGATTTGAAATTTATTTTCTCATAGAGATTTTTTACATCATCGAGGACCACTTTCATTCATAAGGATATTTCAGAGATCAAGAAAGCATAATGGGAATCAATGTATGAGTATTGGGAGTGATTCATGAATTTGTGTTCAAGCTTCCCACAACACCAATTCAGCGAGAAACTCCTCATCCAATACTTCTATGAAGGCCTCACACCTATAGAGAGAAGCATGGTGGATATCGCGGCTAGAGGGGAATTGGTTGACAAAATAGTAGCAGCTGCACGTGCATTGATTGAAAAGATGGAACAAAACTCCCAACAATTTTGTGATCGAGGTACACCACATGTTAAAGGAGTACATCAGGTAAGTCCATCTTCTCTGGAAATTCATTTAATTTATACCAAGTTGGTATAATTGACCAATATTGTGAGACAAGTTCATTTGTATTAAAATATATCCTAACCCACTCCTATGAGGCCTAGTGGAATTTGTGTTGAAACAAACCACTCAACTAACTACTGTCCCCAACTTCAAGAGACAGAGGACTAAGCAACAATATTTCGTGGGAGACCATTTCAGCAGCAACAACAACCACATACCCAAAATAAGTATTATTTCTTTTCTCCAACATACAAACAAGTGTGGATGGATCAATCAGACATGTGTTATGGCTCGGGACAGCAATAAAGACCCCCTTTTTAACAAAATTTCTAGCAGGCTGTGCCTTACCAATAGGGTTTCCAACAATCCCAAAAGAGATTTTAAGCTCAAGAATAAAAAATACAACAATAAGGAAATTATAAACCAAAGGTATATTAAAACACTGATGATATTTTGAAATAAATTGTTCATAATGAATAGAATGAGGTGAAGATTCAAGGTTTGGAGTTGATGGTGTTGAAGACCCAAATGATCGAGATTGACACCTCCCTCCATGAACTGGTATGCATGAACTTTAGAAATATTCCTTCCCAACCTACTCCAAATCTCAAGGGGAATTTCTATTCCATAACATTAAGAAATGGAAAGAAAATGACTGATACATATTCACCTATCATTCCATCGAGATTCACCTCAACTCTAGAGATGCCCCATTCAAGACCAGCTGATGAGAAGACCCCGAAAAAAAAGGTTACAAAAAAATTGATGATGTTCCTCCTAAACCCCTTAATTTTCCAAATAGAGTTGTACAAACCAATAATATGGCAAGAGGAGATGCAAAAAGAGGTTTTGGATACATTCAAGCATGTTGAGATCAACATGCCTTTACTTGAAGCAATAAATAAAATACCAAGGTATTCACAATTATTAAAATAACTTTGTACCAATTGAAAATGGATCAAGGGAAATGAGAGGATCAATCATGGAAGGAATGTTTTATCACTAATTACACCAACTAAATAAATGCCAAAAAAGTGAAAGGATCCAGGGACATTCACCATCCCATGCATCATAGGGGAGTTACATTTTTGTAATGCTTTATGTGATTTAGGAGCTTCCATAAATGTGATGCCTCACTATGTATTCTATTATTTATAAGTTGGTGAGTTGAAGCCGAAGAGAGTAGTGGTGTAGTGGTCGAATATAGCTACAACATATCTAGTGTGAGTCCTTGAGGATGCACTTGTTCGGGTAAGAGACATGATCTTTCTAGCCGATTTCTATGTGCTTAACATGGATGATGATCAGTTAAGTTCTCATGATCCCATTATATTAGGTAGCCCCTTCCTCAAAACTACAAAAATAATCATAAATTTCTATGAGGGTACACTTTCCATGGAGTTTATAGATGAATTTTTGATATTTAATGTTATGTAATCCATGAAGTACCCCTTAGAGGACCATTTTTATTTTGTTATCTCCTATTTTGAGCCACCAAGTAAACTACCCATGGAATTTTATTATCTTATTCTTAGGGAGATTAGGAGAATTGGTTCTATTTTGATGGCTAATATCACTTTCCCACCTATTTATAATGCACATAACTCTCTTATATTTGATTTTGAAATGGATTCATATTCTGATTTTGATCATGTTCACTATGATTATGACTTTTATATTGAGTATGATGATGTAATTGATGTATTATTCTATAATTTTAATGATTTTTATTCTAGTACTGATATTTATTATTCACATATTTCAGTTCCTTCAATGTATCCATCCATACTTCACCCCCTTCATTAGAACTCAATCAATTTCCACCAAATCTCAAATACTCATACTTGTTAAGTGGTGAGAAATTACATTTTATCATTTCTAAAAATATCCCTTTTAAACAAGAAGAAAAACTTTTGAATCTTTTTAGGGAGAACATCAGATAAATTGGGTGGACCTTGGATGACATTTTAGGTACTATCCCCTCCATTTTCATGTATAGGATTCTTTTGAAGGATGGGGATAAACCGGTTAGGCATCCATAAAGGAGACTAAATATGACTCTTCTAGAAGTTGTTAAAAAAGATGTTGAAAAATTGATTGAGGTTGGAATAATTTATCTCATTTTAGATTCCCAATGGGTGAGTACTATTAAGTTTGAGCCTAAGAAAAGTGGTGTTACTATTTTGAAAAATGATAAAGGTGAGTTAATTCCAATGAGGGTTCAAAATAGTTGGAATGTGTGTATTGATTATAGGAAACTAAATCAATCCACTAGCAAGGACCATTTCTCCCTCCAATTTATTGATAAAATGATTGAGAGACTAGTTGGTAAGACACAATATTGATTCTTGTATGGATTTTATGGATATTTTTAGGATTTTATAGGCCCGGAAAATCAGGATAAAACAACATTCACTTGTTCATTCAACACATTTGTCTATAAGAGGATGCCATTTGGACTTTGCAATTCCACAGGTACCTTCTAGAGATGCATGGTGAGTATTTTTTTTGATTTTCTTTAGAACTTGATAGAGGTATTTATGGATGATTTTAGAGTGTATGGATCTTCATTTAATGATTTTATCTCTAGTTTGGAAAATGCATTGAATCGTTGTATTGAGAAGAATTTGGTCTTGAACTTTGAAAAGTGTCATTTCAAGGTAGATCATGGGATCGTCTTAGGGAATGTAGTTTCAAAACATGGGATAGAGGTTGATAGATCTAAGGTATATATTATTTCATCCATACCCTCTCCTTTATGTGTGAATGATGTTAGATCATTCCTAGGGCATGCAGGATTTTACCAGTGCTTCATCAAATATTTTAGTAAGATTTCTCTTCCTATGTCACGATTACATCAAAAGGATTCTGATTTTTTATTTGATGATTCTTTTAGGACTTCCTTTGATGATCTAAAGAAGCATTTGAACACTCCACTGATCATAAACCCCCAACAATGGGACCTTCCATTTGAGATTATGTGTGTCATGTCCAACTTCACTGTTGGAGATATCTTATCTTAGAGGGTGGAAGGGTAGTCCCATGTGATTTACTATGCATTGAGGAAATTGGATTAAGACCAATAAAAATACACAACCACATAAATAGATATTCTTGATGTCATATTTTCTTTAGATAAATTCCATTAATAATTATTGGGCTCTAAAGTAGTTGTTTTTTCTGACCATGTAGCTCTGAGGTACTGCTTGAAAAAGCTAGACACAAAGCCCAAACTTATCCGATGGATGCTCCTTTTTCAAGAATTTGATATTGAGATAAAGGAAAAGAATGGGTCATAAAACCTGGTGGCATACCACATGAGTAGGATTACTCACACACTAGTGGATGACACCTTGGATGAGGTACCACTTCGGGACACTTTTCCCAATGATCATCTTTATGCACTCTCAGGTACACATCCTTGGTATGCTGGTTTAGTTAACTACCTTGTTAACTATGAAATTTATGAAAATTTAAAGAAACATCAAGTCAAAAAATTAAATAGTGAGTCTATATTTTTAAGTTTGGGATGATCCATACCTCTGGCTCATGTGTAGTGATCAAATTATAGGATGTGTGTTCTGGATCATGAGTTTGATTCTGTTTTATATTTTGTCCATACACTTGCTTGTGGTGGACACTTTGGACCATAACAAATAGCTAGGAATGTCTTAGACTCTAGATTATATTGGACCAGCTTATTCCATGATGCTCATGTGTTTTGTAAGTCATGCTCATGTTTCCAACACACTGGGAATATTTCTAGGAGACACGAGATGTACAAAAAACCCATATTATTTTGTGAGATTTTTTATGTTTGGGGAATTTATTTTATGGTTTCTTTTCGAAGTTCATTTAGTTTCTTGTAAATTTTGGTTGTTGTTGATTATGTGAGCAAATTAGTGGAGGCTAAGGACACCAGGACTGATGATTATCATGTTGTAGTGGACTTTGTCAAGTGAAATATTTTTTTGTAGATTTGGAGTACCAAAGGCCATCATCAATGACCAAGGGACATACTTTTGCAATCAAAATTTGGATACTCTCCTTTGGAAGTATGGGATAACACACAACACATCAACACCATACCACTCCCAAACAAATGGCCTGGCTAAGGTTTCAAATTGGGAGTTGAAACAAATTTTGGAGAAAACCGTGTAGCCAAATAGGAAGGATTAGAGCAAGAACTTGGATGATTAATTGTGGGATTACTGGAAAACATACAAGACCCCCATCAGTATGCCCCTATTTAGGATTTTTTTTGGGAAATCTTGTCATCTCTCTATAGAAGTCGAGCATCGGGCTTATTGGGCTATAAAGAAATTCAACAGGGATTTGGATTAAGCTATAATTAAAAGGAATATGCAAATTCAAGAGTTTGAGGAGATTCGATTGTCATCATATGAGAACTAAAGGATTTATAATTAAAGATCAAAATAATCTCATGATATAATGATCCAAAAATGGGAGTTTCATGTTGGAGAGAAAGTCCCTATCTATAGTTCATGACTGAAGCTAATGCCTAATAAGTTGTATTCCAGATGGTTAGGTCCCTATGTTGTGTCTAATGTTTTTCCTTATGGTGTAGTGGAGATCACACAAGAGGACACATGAATTAGCTTTATAGTCAATGGTCATTGTTTAAAGAAATACATTGAGGGACTTAATACCGATGCAGTTGATTTCATCACACTGCATGAACTCATCATCACTTGAGAATATTTGGTTGTTCTTAACCCTTTCAGTTTTATATTATTTTTACAATTTAAAATTATATATTTCATGTGCACATATCATCTCATGGGTTCACATTAATAATAATGCAATATTTTAAGTGTTGGGGAGGGGACAACATTTTGGGGTAGATATTTAGGATTTTCATTTGTGTGTTTTGTGTGTGTTTTCTATGAAGGTTTTGGTTAAAATGTATAAAAAAAAACAAAAAAAAAAATCAATCAAAAAACATATCATGTAACATTATCATTTAAATTTAAAACATATGGAAATTTCATGTTTTCAAAATTCCTTGTTGGAAGGATAAGAATGAGTAATATTTTATTTTGTAGGGTTGATTTTTTATAAAAATAGAAGTCATTGATGATATGATTGGTTGTGTCATTATAAAAACTTTTAGATTTTAATACCATTATTTGTGATATTTGTTTATGGTAAATTGTGTCCTTTATTTCTCAACAAAACTTTTCACACAACCATGACTTGTGAAATTTTTCCTACTCAATTCAAGATATAGCCAAGTTTAAAAAAATCACCTTATACCAATAGTTGGTTCATAAATTTGTTTCTCTTCCAATAAATTTAATTATTATACCTAATTGACATATATGTGTGTAATTTATATATACCAGTTGTGCACTCTAAAAAAATAAAAAAAAATCAAATAAAAAAATATTAATAAAGAGGGGAGTGATGAAATGTACAACACGTGGGGATATCTAGGCCGGGAGCTTAAGGTTTCACTTTTGAGAAAACTTAAGTGAGTAGGTCTTGAAATTTGATTGAAAATTAATGTAGAAAAAGTTTGGTGAATTAAAGTAGGTAAGAATATTTTTTTACTTGACTTGAATATACTGAATAAAGGGTGGAGATATGAGCATGAAATGGTTGGCACACACACACGTGGGGAATTAATGTCATGGTGGACCCATAACTTATTTCACTATGATTAGTGTCATTAATCTCACTAGATTTTATTTTTATATAATTTATGAGACATTTACTTTCAAATTTATTGATATTGACTCTTTATTAGATTCTTACTTTTCCTATATTTCCACTGTGCATTGAGAAATATGAACATGCATATCTTGTCATAGTTTTTTGGAATACATGATATGAGGTTTTTCCTAGGAGTGAAAAAGGGTAAGTGTGAGGGAGTTGATAAAACAAAAATTTATTGATTATTTTATTTATAATAAATTAATTAATTTTCTCAAATTGTGTTAAATTTTTTTATTTATAAAATATTTACAATTAGATCATTTAATTGGAAATTTGATGAAAATTCCATTTTTTCCCTTTAAAATTCACTATAGTATTTAGGACATAAATATTTTTATGTAAATTATTTGAAATTAAAATTATGTAACTATATTAATAAATTAATGTGATACATATTTTATTCAGAAAATATTAGCTAAATCATACATTTTATTTGAGTAAATATGCCATTAAGTCAAAGGTGGGATGGACACACCAAATTGAACATTACTTCAGTATTTGGGCCATAAAGTATTTATAAATGCTTGAATTGAACCCAAAATTGGAGAGAGGATATAGAAACCATTTTATCAAAAATAATAATTATTTTAAGGATAGACGTTTTAAGAATTTTGATGGTAAAATAGGCGATAAAATCCATCATAATTTATTTAGCTTAATTTCACCATTCACACTTGAAACCACTTAAAACCTAGCCTCCCCTATACTATATAAATAGGTGTTTTTATAATTTTGATGGGTTGGGAAATGAATTAATAATTTTATGGAAGAATATAAGTGGTTATAATCCGATTATAAAATCATTTAAATAAGGGTATCTCTTGAATCAAGGATACCTTCATCGAAGCCTACTTCTTCTTCTTTGCGTTGTAATGTTTGTGTTTGCGTAATAAACTTATTAGTTAATATTTTATTTATTATATTTTATTATATTTTGTTCAATTATATTTTTTATTTAATCATCCTATTTGGTCTATAAATAAATATTATAAGTGATATTGGGTTATAACCTTTCTAAACCTTTGGACATGAAATATGTTTCTACGATTACTACACCACCCATGGAAGAGTAGTTATTTTTAGTAATCGATCTACCTCTTAACTTATTAATTAATTTATTTTATATGAATGAGATAATGTAATTCAATTAATATGATCTATTAATTTAGTTTTTAATTTAAATGAAACTAATAAAGCAATTGAATAATTAAAACAAAACACGTGAGGTCGAGTATTGTGTGAATTGTGAGAGCGCGATCTTAATCGGTAATACAAAGCCGCACATAATCAATTTATGGAGTTAAAATATAATACCCAAACTCAATTTATCCTCATTTTTAGAGTGGATATATTCCCTAATTTACCACTGAACATAATCTAGTCTTAGAACATCAATCAGAGCAGGGTGCTGCGATTACATGTTCCGAAGCTAGCATAGGGTTTAATTAATTTCATCATTATGGTTAAGTTAACTCTCTTAGGGTTAAAGGGTTAACAAATTAGTGGATAATAATTAAGTGGATATTAATTTAAATTATAAATATTAATACATAAATGAATAGGTATAGTTAGGTCAATTACACCCTTTAAAAACATTTTCTAAAAAACATCTTCTCATTGTGTTTTCGTAGTTACATTTAAAAAAAATACAATCTTCTTCCAACATAATTCTTATTATTATTTTATAAACATTGAAAAAACCTACCATACTTCAATTTTTTTTAGTATATTTTATTTTATTTTCAAAATAACTTTAATAAGTTATTTTAAATTACTTCCTCCTTTGAGAGAAGACCTTGATCAGCCACTCTACTGCACCTTAATAACCCGAAAGCGAACATCATTTGAGAGTGCCCATGATATCTCCCTTTCCACCAATAAAGGGATCATTGGGAACAAGTTGTGATAACCAAGAGTTCCCCGTTAAAGCATGAATTATCTAGCATGACCACCAAGGCTAGCAACTTAATGGGTTGGGTTTGGGAATTTTTCCAACCCTCCAGCTTCCAGATAAGTGTTAATTATTTTAATAGTTAAATTATAAATGAGTATAATTAGATAATTAAAAATGAATTGTAGTGCTCAAGGGATGATCTACCCTCAATTGCATATACATATAGGTTCTACAAACACCTAGGAACCAACCCTACCTATCTATTACATCGAATTTTGGTTCTACTTGAATACTAAATTTGTAAAAACAATATGATATATATGGTTATAATCACATATATATTATTATTTGTATACTCAGATGTATGTCATAAAGTAAATATAAAATAGGCCTCCCAATAGATTGGGATTTGCCTTTAATTTTTTGAATTAAATTTAATTAATGCTTATAGAGCCTTGGATTTATGGTGAGATCAAGACCCAATACCGGATGTTACCATTACCTAAATGCATAGAATCTCTAAGATTCCTCACTATATCGAGAAAATGGATGAATTTTTTGAGTGTATCTCAGAAACCCTTCTTAGTTAGTGTATCACCAAAGATACCTAACACCCTAGGATCTAAGTAATACCATAGCTTGTTAATTTACCATATTTCTATTGAGAACTGGATGATTTTGATAACATCATGGATGATGATGACTGAATTGACAGATACCCAGGATACTCCCTCAGATAAGGTGGACACACCATGATTGCATTGCCTAGTACTGTCTAGGAATATTCTATTTATCCGATGATTAATGGGTGTTGAGTTATCACCTCATATCATGAGAGTATTCCTTTTATATTGCTTAAGCTTAATCCCCTTAGGAATTTATTATAGTTTCCATGTCGTGATAACCTATGGACCGAGAGCTTGGAATCAAACCTTAGACTAGAATAGGGAATGTTGATACTTTATCTAGGTTATAATATTTACACATGGCTTGAGTAATATTCCTAGGAAACCTAATATCTGAATCGATGCCTTATTTATAGGATATCTAAAGGATACCCATAATTATAATTTATATTTATTAGAGGTGACTACGGGTGATCCTGGGGCTATAAATCATATCCCCCTATGGTGATGTAGCTTTCTCAAAGACATTTTCAATGTTAGCCAAAGTAGGTATGGTCATATTAGGTAGTCATTAAGCCCAAGATATTAAAATAGTTATTTATTTATTTATGTCAATTTATTATTATTATTATTATTATTATTATTATTATTATTATTATTATTATCCTTCAATTGAATAGATCACATGCACATACACTATATTTACTGGTTATGTATGGGATCATGTAGGTGGTTACCCACTGAATTATATACTCTTACCTTGCTCAGGATGCTATTTCACACAAGTACCTGAGAAAAAATTCACTTAACCATAGGAGAAAATTTAGGGATGAGGCCTAATATAACATGGATGAGTAGGACTACCCAGATGACGTTGGAGTTCAGGGTGAGATTTGTCTTGGATTTTCATGGGGCCAGTGTCTTTTATTTCTTTTTATTTTAGTATATACATATAACCAGCCTAGTGGGTGACCAGTATATATATGACATGGATATTCAATACTTCACTATATTCCATTATTTATTTAGTTTTGTTTATATTTATTGATTCCACACTATGATTATTTATTGACGTAGATGATGTTTAGTTATTTTACATTATTTTACTTACTATGATATGAGGGAATAGTCTACCCATAATTCCACCCTAGTCCCTCACTACTAGTTGATATTCTTTGGTGTATGGGGAGGTTCACTTGAGACCATGTGGAAAACCAGTTCTGTTACTATTCATAGACTTAACTAAGTTGGGATGTGACACATAGCACTACACCAATATATAAATATTTATGTGCTAGATTCCCTACTTCCTAATGATAATATTCAGAGATAAGGTTAGGTGGATATAGATAAATATAAGAATCATATAGATGAAACACTAGATATAAAATTTATCACGATGTCATCAATGTCTAGTAAATTATAGAAAATGAATGCGGATGGAGATGCCTGCAAGATGATATCTCATGTCTAAGAGTTATATTAGGAGAGACATCAACAATAAAGATATGATATATCAAGTGCACTATATAGGTGGAGGATAGTATAAGGGAATAATGTTGTACCTCATATACTCAAGATGATTGGGTACACTTAGAGATTGAAATCCCTTGAGTTCAAATTGAACTAGGAACTAGAAACTGATCTCATTCTTTCCACTTTAAAAATAATCTTCTCAACATTTATTGTTAACTATAACATTAATAACATAAAAAGTCACTTTTTGACCTATTTAATTTAGTTATGCAAGCTGATAAGGATATTAATAAAACCAACTCTTCAGTCCTTATAGCGAACAAGAGGAATAGGGGAAAGGATAAGTTATCAAAGGCTAAACCCAATCCGAAGATGCCAATTCACCGCCCTTGCAAGAATCCAAAGATACATAGGGAGAAAAATGAGCAGTATGTTTTCTACTTTACATATGGAATGAAAGGCCACTGGAAGAATAAATTCATGTATAGAAAAAGAATCAAGGTGATGCTTCTACCTCAAGTATATTTTCTATTGAATGGAATTTGTCTTTATCTACAAGTTAGGTATTATATATAGCATATGGCTCACACATATGTATTCAAATGTATAAACTAAGTATATTAAAGAATATTTTAAAAGGTGAGGTAGATATTTGGGCTGAAAATGATGCGATAATAGCATCCATGGTAGTGGGAGATTGTCATCTAATTTTTTATAGTGGTTTTCTTCAGGTATTGATCAAATGTTATTATATACCTTCAATAACCATAAACATAATATTCATGTATAATTTTTACATAATGATATTTTATTTCAAGTTTGGAAATAAATATTGTCACTTTTATAAGGATAACATGTTTTTTTATGACATATCTTAACAATGGATTGTATATACTTGAACATGAAAACCTTGTAATAGAGATTAATGTTAAAACTAGAAAAAATGACTCATATAATACCCACATATAACACTTTAGGATTTTTCATATAAATGATAAGAGTTTACATAAATTATATCAAGTGGGATATTTAGACTCTACTAGTTTAAAAATACTTAAATGTATGTCATGATTATTTATAAGGGAAAACAACTAAAGTACCCTTCCTTGGGAAAGAAGAAAGGGCCACTAAACAACTAGAATTGATTCATACTAATGTACATGTTCTATTTTTAGAAGAGGTATGGGGTGGTTTTTTGTACTTAATCAATTTAAACGATGATGATAGTAGGTATGGATATATCTACTTAATGATTTATAAGTCAAATTCCTTTCATATGTTTATGGAATACTATCATAAGGTATAAAACCAACTTGGTAAGAAGATTAAGCCACTTTTCTTAGACCAAGGATGAGAGTATCTCAACCAATATTTCATTGATCTCTTAAAGGAGTGTGGTATAGTTACCTACTCACCCCTCCTTATACACCTTAGTGGAATGGTGTTTGTTAAAGGAGGAATCAAACCTTGATTAACATGGTCAAATCAATAAAAATTCAGGAAACTATTCTATTATCCTTTTGGGATACCCATCGTAGACAATGGAATATAACCTTAACCAAGTACCAACTAAAACTATAGATGTTATTTAATATGTGATATGGTATGGAAAGAAAACTAGTCTATCACACATATGTGTATGAGGATATGAATATTTTTTTCAAGACTATAACAAATTGAAAAATTAGAATCTTGAAGCATGAAGTGAATATTAATAGATTATCCTAAAGAAAATGAAGGATATTACCTATATAACCCTTAAAATAGAAAAGTGACTGTGGAAATACATTCTATATTTATAAAAGGGAACAAATTTCTAATGGAAATAGTAGGAACAAGATTGAATTATATGAATTTAATGCTCCAGATGTACAAGAGTTGGTAAAAGAACAATCCCTACAAGAGTCAATGGGAGATGAAGATGTTCCCAAGACACAAGTACTGTATATGTATACAGGAGAGGTTAGATAACCAAAGTGATATAGTTTTCTTGTAACTAAGTCATGTGACATACTACTCTAAGATAATGATGGATCTCTAACATATAGGGAAGAAGTATATGGAAAGGATGTTAATAATTAGAAAGAATCCATGCATTTCTAGATGTATTCCATGCATAAAAATCAAGTTTTGAATTTGGTAGACCCTCCAGCTGATGTAAGTCCCATTGGGTGAAAATGGGTATACAAGAAAAAGATGGGAATGGATGGTAAATTAAATACTTATAAAGCATGACTGTTTGTGAAGGGTTTTAGGCACCACCAAGGTATAAACTATGATGAAACCTTTTCACCAGTTTTAATGTTGAAATCAATCAGAATATTACCTGTAATGATAGCCTTCAAAGATTATGAAATTTGAAAAATTAATTTCAATGCTACTTTTATAAATGGGAAGTTGGTTGAAGATTTCTATATGAATCCACCCAAAGGGTTCATTAACTCAAAGGGTGATAATAAAGTATGAAATATGTAGAGATTTATTATGGGATGAAATAGGAATCATGATCATGAAATGTTCATTTTGATGTGGCCATAAGAGAATCTGGTTTCATCAAGAATTAAAGTTATCCATGTTTCTATAACATGGTTAGTAGGAATACCATCATTTTCCTAGTATTATATGTCTATAACATATTAATTATGGTAAATAAAGTGAAATTATTGTTTCATTTAAGACTTGGTTAAATTAATTCTTGTCTATAAAAGACTAAGGTGGAGTATCCTATATTCTAGGGATCAATTTCTATCAAGATATATCTAAGAGGTTGCTTGGGATAAGTCAAAGTACATATATTGACAAGGTACTCAACATTTGCAATATAGATTAATCCAAGAGAGGGTTGTTTCTAATGACAAGTGGTATCAATATTTCCAAGAAAATGTGTCCAAAAACATAAGAGGAGATTGAAAATATGATTAAAATCTCTTGTACTTTAGCTGTGGGAGATATCATGTATATCATTCTTTGTACTGGATTTGATGTTTCCTTAACTTTAATCACGATGAAAAAATATCAAGTTAATCCTAGAGAGTTGCATTAGGAAGCTATGAAAACTATCCCGAAGTACTTGAGACATAAAAATGATATGTTTCTAGTGTATAGAAGAGATGAACTAGTAGCGAGGGGATAAAATGATTTTAGTTTCCATATAGATCATGATGATTTGAAATTACTGCCAAGCTATATATTTTTCATGAATGGTGGTACGATGATCTGGAGAAACTCAAAGAAACCCATGGTCACCAATTCTATAGTAGAATCCAAGTACATAGAGGCTTCCTATGCCACTAAGTAGGTATTATGGATAGATATATTTATCTCAAATATTGGTGTTATGATTAGTAGTGTAAACCCTATTTCAATTTATTGTGATAATACCATAGTATTGGTGCTTTCTAAGGAGACTAGTTCACACCACATGACAAAAAATATAATTTTTAAGTTTCATCACTTAATGGATTTTACACATAGAGGTGGATTCATAGTTAATAGAGTATCCACAGAGGATAACATGGAATACCCATTGAATAAATCTATATCTAAGAAAAATTATGATTCTCAAGCAAGATCTAGTGGGTTGAGGATTATTAGTGGTTAAATCTAGTGCAGATGGGAGTATTGTGAGTGGGTTCCCTAGAACCAACTCCTTTATGTACTTTGATTACTATTACATGTATAAAGTTTGATATATACATGTATTTATCTTTTATTAATAGTACAATTACTCATGCATGTACTATTTATACAATTATGTCCTTAAATTACATGTCATATCAAAAGGTTATATTAGTTCCCATGCTATAATGAGAACATAGAGATACCATAAAAAAATATTAAACTTATGTATGATGGTTTAGATATATCATACTGATATCACACAGATGATGTGTGACTATCAGGTGATGGAGGATCATAAGTATTGAGACTCCTTCTCATGAAGTTTGGACATAGTTATTTTGAGTAGATAAGATCATGAGGGTTAACCCACTAATAGGAACACCAAATGTTTCAGGTATCATTGGTAGTTTCTATCTATGAACACATGTAATGGTCTCATGACTTAAGATTATTATTAGTGTATACTATTTTATTACAAACTTTTATACAAGAAAAAAACTGTGAAATTTATGTCATGTTGTGGTAGTTTGAGTTGGGTGTTCAATTAGTGGTATGACATTGATTGAATGATCAAGATAGAATTTGTCACTTCTGAAATTAAGTGCTATCTCAGGAACAGTTGACCAGGATGGTAGTACTTTTACTAAATCCATGGCTATGGCAGAAGAATGTAATTCCATCTAGTAAGGCCAATGAATAATAAAGAAAGAAATAATGATGGCACAAAGTGTTCACCCTACTTTATGAGATATCATGAGACAAAGAGATTATAGTACACAACATGTGTTCATATGAGGTTTTCATTACTGTGACTATTAATTATCCCCTAAAGGGCCTTGATAGGTTGCTAGAATCCAATCTCAGTCCATTAGTAGTACTCACTGCTATCAAGATAAAGACCTATAGGGTCACACACTTAGCATATTCAAAAGTTCATCCTATCCCAATGAATATGAGTATAGGACATGGTGGGCCCCACCATGGGGTTTGAGAGATGTTCTAGTGCAACTGATCACCAAGATATAAATAAATTCATTATTATTAAAGTATATAATAACTAAAGTTAAATTTATTTATTTAATATATTTACTAGTATTAATGTGACTATGTGGAAAAATATTTAATGAAAAAATAATATTTTAATATCCACAGTTTGCTTAATATTTTATAGAATAATGAGTCAAATTAATGACTCTATTTTATCATTTAATATATTTATTATATTACAAGTAAGTGATAAATATATAAATGGTGTTTATGGCACATTTAGGTGGTCATAACATTTCACTTATGGATTATTTAATGAGAAATACATATTTAGGGGTTGAGGATCCATTTCCTAGTATTTTATACCTCACTATATAAGGAAGACGAGGCTCTCACTCAACCTACTATTAATCACTCAAAATTGAGAGCTCCTCTCTCTTCTCTCCCAAATCCTAGAGAGAGAAGCAGCTGATCCAAGAAATTGATCAAACTTCTCCTTCATGGATCAAAGAAATGACATTTTGGTGATCATTGAGACATAGAAGGAATCATAAAATCTATGCACTAGCACCTAGATATCGATAATCTATATTCCCACATACTTTTGAAGCATGTGTGATGATCTAGAGGGATCCGAAGTCTGTTACTTTGAGCAACGGTCACCGAAGATGTGCAATTGTCAAACACACCTTCAAATTGAATGAGGTAATTTTTCAATTTTATTTTTGTGATTAATTCCTTCATACATGATCCTTGGATTTATTTCCAGGAAGTTCATCACTAGAGATAATGTTGTTACATCGATTTGATGATAAATTTTTTAAATCCTCATCCCATTTACTTCCACTATGCCCCCAATATCATCAATTGGTATCAAAGGCACTGTATAAGTAAATGATAGTATAGGGGAATCAATTGGGACCTCATGTACTCAAGATGATTTAGTACATTGAGAGAATAGAACCCCTTGGGTTCAAACTAAATCAAGAACTAGCAACTGATCTCATTATTTTCTATTCACCACCTATATTTTTGAATTTTATTATTAATTATAGCATGAATAACATGAAAAAGTCACTATTGGACCTATTATGTTTAGTTCTTCAAGTTGATAAAGATATGAAGAATACAAAATCTTCATCCTTATAGTGAAAAAGAGGAAGAAGGGAAAGGATAAGGTGTCAAAGTCTAGACCCAACATAAAGACACCAATGAACCACCCTTAAAAGAATCCAAAGATACATAGGTAGGGATATGAGTAGGAGGATGTCTGATTTTCATGTGAAAAGAAAGGCTAATGAAAGAAGAATTGAATGGAAAAAAGAGAAGCATGGTGATGCTTCCACCTCAGGTATATTTTTCATTGAATGAAATCTGTTTTTATCTACAAGTTGGGTAAGGGATACATCTTGTGGCTCACACATTTTTATTCACACATAAGAACCAATTATATTCCCAAATATTGAAAAAGGAAAGGTGGATCTATGAACCACAAATGGTGTGAGACTAGTAGCCTTGGTAGTGGGAGAATATCATTTGAATTTTCCTAGTGGTTTAGTTCTTGTATTGAAGAACTGTTATTATATACCTTCAATAACTAGAAACATTATTTATGTGTCGAATTTGAAAACCATGTGATTTTATTTAATGTTTGGAAAAAAATATTGTCTCTTTTATAAGGATAACACATGTTATGGTATAGAGAATATTAACACTAGCTTATATATACTTGAAATCGAAAACCCTGTAATGAAAATTAGTGAACAAACCAGTGAAAATGACTCATTTAATACCCACATATAACACATCAGGCATGGTCATGAAAATGATAAGTTTTTACATAATTTACATCAATTAGGGTATTTAGACTCTACCAAGTTAAAACCCTTGGATGTATATTATGCTTGTTTTCAAGGGAAAATGACCAAATCACTTAACTATGAAAAGATTAAGAGCCACAAAACTACTATAATTGATTCATAATGATGTTTATGGTCTATTTATAGTAGATGTAAGGGATAGGTTTTCACAATTCATTAATTTTACTAATGATTATAGTAGGTATGATTATATATACTTAATGAGGTATAATTTATATTCCTTTAATATGTTTATGGAATAATAGTATGATGTAGAAAACTAGCATGGTAAGAATATTAAGGCACTTCGCTTAGACCAAGGTGGAGAGTATCTCAAACAATATTTCATTGATCACTTAAAGGAGTATGGGTTAGTATCCAAAGTTACTCATCCTTATAAACCCCAGTGGAATGGTGTTATTGAAAGGAGGAATCATAACTTTATTGACATGGTCAATTTTTTTGAATGAATTATAAATATTTATGGGATCATGTGATTAATATTTTATTAATTAAAATTAGATAAAATTATTTCAATTAATTTTAAATTCCCTCAATTAGAATTTATTATAAAACTTAATTTTATATCACATGTTTATCACCCAAAAAATTATCTTGAGCATTTACTGACCAATGTATGTCTAGATTTTAATTGATTTAATTTATTATTGTTATTTCATGAAATAATTGTAATAATTAAGTTTTTTGATAGTCTGCGTATCGTCTTTCCTAGATTTATGTTTATAAGGGCCTATGTATCCATGAGTATTATTCTACATGTAATTTTTTCATTCCAAAGTGCTTATATATAATGTTGAGGATGATATATGACATGGACCATGTAAAGACAAGGTGATATTCCATACAAGACATGGATACATTGATCTAGGTTTCATGCTGCGATACGAGCCAGACATGACTTAGGTATTCAACCCCTAGGGTCATGGTTGATACATATATTCTTAATGGATCAACCAATAGTAAATTTACAAGATCTATTGTGTTTTTAATTAATTTATACATGGTTTATTATTATTTTTTTGTATTTTAATGTTTACACAATCACATAAAATAATAAACCAAAAATGTATAGATTAAGACATGATGAATATATTATATTTAATATATTTTAAAGTTGTGATCATTATCACATAGTATGAGAATGTAAAATATAAAATCATTTCATTCATCAAGTAATAATAAAACCATCAAAGACATATTAAGTCATAACACCTTCTATCGCTTAGATTTTAACAAAATTAAGTTTATGAGTCCATAATCAACCCTAGTTGAGGGTTACACAACTACTGGGGAGTTCTTATGAGAGTGATGGGTCAACTTAACTAAATTTGTAAACAAAAAAGTATCCATATCTAGATTGATTCCACTTAAGAGGCAAAGTGTTAATTAAATCAAGGTTATGATTCCTAGAAGCTAGGACTTCACTCAATAGTTTAAGGGGTCGTGAGTCAATATGGTTGGCCAATCTAAATTCTACCTTGAAACTCCCCAAGTAGTGGTGCAACTATAGCTTATACTATGATGATAGGTTTCAAGGATCATTTCCACTAGAATACTCAAATGAATGGGCATTCTGAATCTAGTAGTGAGGGATACTAGGGTTCAAAAAAATAGTGGAAGACATTTAATGATTTATGTAATCAGTAACATATAATTAATAATCAAGATAAAATAACAATCTGCTAAATTTATCCGTTTTAGATAAAATGTAAATAACCAACACCAATTCAATATCAATGTGATCTACATTGGATAAAGTGAATATACTCACTGATAATAACTTCCAAGAGTGGTACAGATACTTTTTCATAGTACAACACCAAGTGAGGAAGCTTTATGTGATGGAGTCCCTACTTCCTACAAAGCCTCCTCATGGAGAAAGAAATGAAGATAAATATAAATATAAGAATCACATAGATGATTAACTATATTTAGAGTATTTAATTTTGTCATTGGAATCTAGTTAATTATAGAAAATGAATGAGAAAAAAGATTCCACCAATATTCCATCTCATCTCCAAGAGTTATATCAAGAGAGAGCTTGAAATGTAAGATATGAGATATCAAGTACATTGTTTAGATGTATTCTAGAATAATGGAATTAATAAAGACCGCATGTACTTAATATGATTAGGTATATTAAGAGGCTTGAATCCATTATGTTCAAACTGAACCAAGAACTAGCTGCTAATCTCATTATTGAATCTTTACTATCCAAACTATCAACTTTTATTGTTAATTAAAACATAATTAACATGAAAAAGTCACTCCTAGAGATATTATATTTAGTTCACCAAGATGATATGATATGAATATTATAAAATCTTCAATCCTTATGGTGAACAAGAGGAATAAGGGTAAGGATAAGGGGTCTAAGGATAAACCCAAGATGAAGACACCAATGCGCTATCCTTCCAAGAAGACAATGATATAGAGGGAGGTAAATGAGTAGATGGTTGTCTTCTTTTCGTGTTGCAAGAATGGCCACTAGAAGAATAATTTCCTGGTTGGGAAAATGAATATAGGTGATGCTTTCACCTCAGGTATGTTTTTCATTGAATGCAATATGTATTTATCTACAAGTTGGGTATTAGATAAAACATGTGGCTCAAAAATTTGTATTAATATATAGGGAAAAGGTAGATTTCAGATGATTGAAAAGTGTATAGTTGATCTCTAGGATGCAAATTATGTGAGACTAAAATCCTTAGTAGTGGGAGATTATCATATTACCTTGAATAGTGGATCAGTTTTTGTATTAAACAACTATTACTATGAACCTTAAGTTATGATAAACATAATCTCAATGTCAAGTTTAGACACCATGGGAATTTATTTCATATTTGTAAATAAATTTTGTCTCTTTTATAAGAAAAATATGTTATGGTATGACGCATCTTAACAATGGATTGTATATACTTGTACTTGAAAACCTTATAATGGAAATAAATGAAAAAACATATGAGAATGACTCATATAATACTCACCTATGGGACTTCAGGTTTTCTCATGTAAATGAGAAGTTCTTACTCAATTTAAATCAAGAAGGGTATTTAGACTATACTGAGTTAAAATCATTGGATGTATGTTATGATTGTTTATAAAGGAAAATGAACAAAGAACCCACTACTAGGAAATAAGTAACGTCCATTAAAATACTAGAATTGATTCATACTGATGTATGTAGTCCATTTATAGTAGAGTAAAGGGGTGGGTTTTTGTACTTCATCACTTTAAACCATGACTATAGTTGGTATTCCTATATATAATTAATGAAGTATAAGTAATATTAATCTCATATGTTTAATGAATACAAGTAGGAAGTAAAAAACCATCTTGGTAAGAAGATTTAAGCACTTTTCTCAGACTAAGGTGAAGATTATCTCAATCAAAATTTCATTGAACACATAAAGGAGTGTGGGATAGTATCCCAACTCACTCCTCCTTATACACCTTAGTGGAATGATATAGTGAAAGGATGAATCAGTTATTTATTGATATGGTCAGATTAATGATGAGTTAGAAAACTCTTCCATTATCCTTTTGGGGACACACATTGCAAGAAAAAGAATCTACCCTTAACCAAGTTCCAACTAAAGATGTTTATGGTATTCTATATGACTAGTGGTATTAAAAGAAACACAGTTTGTCACACATGCATGTATGGGGATGAAACATTTTTTTTCAAGACTATACATAGTGAAAAAATAGAATCCCAAAGCATGAAGTGAATCTTTATGGGTTATCCTAAATTAAATAATGGATATTACCTATATAAACCTTCTAGATAGAAAAGTGATTGTGTTAAGAATTTCCATATTTCTAGAAAGGGAACACATTTCCAATGGAAATAGTGGGAGTAAGATTGAATTCAATAAAATTAATTCTTCATAAGATCAAAAGTTAGTATGGGAACAATATCCATAAGTGACGGGGGATATGAAGATATTCCTGAGACACAAGTACTGCATATGTCTAAAAGAGAGGTTAGATAATTAAAGCAATATGGTTTTCTTCTCACTGAGTTAGGTGGCACATTACTCTTAGAGAATGATGATACTATAATATATAGGTAATAAATAGATGGAAAATATGCTTCTAAATTGTAAGAATCCATGAATTCTAAGATAAAGTCCATGTATCATAATAAATTTTTGATTTTAGTATACCATCTAGCTAATGTGAAACCCATCAGGTGTAAATGGATATTCAAGAAAAATCTATACATAGATGGAAAATTAAATACATTTTAAATCATGATTAGTTACAAAGGGTTTTAGGAAATGTCATGGAATAGACTATGAAATTTTTTTCTCATTATTTGTACTGTTGAAATCCATCAAAATATTACTTGCAATACCAACTTTACATGATTATGAAATTTGGAAAATGGAAGTCAAAACTGCTTTTCTAAATGAGAAGTTTGTTGAAGACGTGTATATGACTTATCCAGAAGGGTTAATTAAGTCAAAGAGTGCCAATAAAGTATACAAGCTACATAGATCCATTTATAGGTTAAAGTAGGAATCCTGATCATGGAATGATCATTTTGAAGAGGTGATAAAGGAATTTGGTTTCATAAAGATTGAAAATGAGCCATGTGTCTATAAGAAGGTTTGTGGTAATTCCATCATTTTACTCATATTATATGTTGATTGTATATTAATTATGGGAAATGAAGTGAAAATATTATAGTTAGTTAAGGATTGGTTAAATAAATGCCTCTCTGTGAAAGACTTTGGTGACATATATCATAGGGATCAAGATCTATCGAGATAGATCTTAGAGGCTTCTTGGGACAAGTCAAAGTATATATATTGATAAGATACTCAAAATGTACAATATAAAACAATATAAGAGATTATTATTTCTAATGTCACATAATATCGACATCTCTATGAAAATGTCTCTATAAACACTGGAGGAGATTGAAAATATGGTTAGAATCTTATATGTTTCAGCAGTGGTATATATCATGTATTCCATGGTATGTACTAGTATTGATTTTGATTTTACTTTAAGCATGGTGGGAAGATGTCAAACTAATCCAGGAGAGATACATTAGGTATCTATAAAAATTTTCCTGAAGTACTTGAGATATACAAAGGATTTTTTCATGGTGTATAGAGGATATGAGGAACTAGTAGTGAGGGGATACAATGATTCTAGTGTCCAAATAGATCATGATAATTCAAAAGCATAGGAAGTTAATGTATTTAGCGAGAATTGTGGTGAAATAGCTATAACATCTCGATGAAACATGTGGCCGCTGATTCTATAGTAGAGTCTGAGTATATAGTGTCTTCCAATGATGCCAATGAGGAAGTCTAGATATGTAGCTTTGTCTTATACATTGGTTTCATACTTATCAATGAAAACCCTATTCATTTTTATTGTGATAATAATACAATAGCAGCACTTGTCAAAGAGCCTAGGTCATACAAGAGGAAAAATAATATACTTAGGAAGTTTCTTCTGTTGAGGTATTTTACTCAGAGAGGTTGAGTCACAATTAGAGGAGTAGCCACAGAGGATAACATGGTAGACCCCATGAATAAATCCATATCTCAGTAGAAACATGATTCTCATGTGAGAGCTAGTAGGTTGAGGATTGTTAGAAATTGGATCTAGCATAAGTGGAAGTGTTGTGAGAGGGTGCCCCAGATCCATCTCCTTTGTGTACTTTCACTAATAAAAAACATGCTATATACAATGTTAGCCTTTATCAGCACTAGAAAAAAACATAGATACATGTATCATTCATCAGTGCTTTATTTTTAGTGCTGATAAAGGGAAACATTTATCAGCACATTTTCAAGAATTGATAAAGGTCCCAGTCACGGGTGCGATTCCCACATCAAAATAGCAGATGTTTGATTGATTCTTATATACGATTTTGCCGCATCCTAAGCTCAAATTCCTGCTGTGGGGTTGGACTCCCACATTCTTTCTCCATACACACCCATATGCTCCCACGAGCCCATGAGAGCCTTATCCCACTCTATACATGCGTTGGGTTATGAATTGGCTCATCATCCACCCTCATCCAGGACTACACATGGCTCGACCCACCCATAACTCCATTTTTTATTATAAACAAATAAAAAAGATACAAGTATTAAAAATATTAAAAAATTGAAATAAATAAAAAAAGAAAATTAAAATTGAATAAATTATAAAAAAACAAAAAAAATTATTAATTAAATACTTATTTATAACTTTAATATATATATATATATAAATTATAAATATTAATAAATAATATATATTGAATATAGATATATAAAATGAATAAATTTTAAAATTATTAAAAAAATTATTAATGAAACACTTATTAATAAAAATGAATAAATTTAATATATATATATATTAATTATAAATAGTAATAAATAATGTATATTAAATATATTTATAGAAAATAAATAAAATTCAATAATTAAAAAAAAATTAATGTCTTATTTATTTTTAATGGTTTGTATGCCTAATTATTCATTAATATATTTAATATTTTTAATATATAAATATGTTCATATATATATATATATCAATATATATAATATTTCCTAGAGGATGTGGCTATGCAGAGCATCGTGAGGGAGCGATGACTTCTAGGGTTTTCCTTCAATGTTAGTTCCTCACTTTCTGGGATTGATGCTTGTTGTAGGAGGGCCTTCTCAGGTTTCTGATCCTCAGGGTACTGGTGTTTGTCTGACTCATGGTATAGGACCATTAGATCTTGGTTCCTCTAGGGGAACTGGTGTTTCAAATTGCATTGTTGGTCCACTGCCAGATCTGAATCGCAGTGGTTATCTGCATGATGATGGTTCACCGATTCTAGATCGGAATCATGATGATCGTCTAGCCTTGTTTTCTCATGATGTTGGTCCGTAGATTCCCAATATGAATCATAGTGGTCGTTTTCCTTGTGATGTTGGTTCGTTGGATTGCGGTGGTCGTATGCACCATGATGTTGAGATGCTGATCCCAGATATGAATCAAGGTGATGGCCAGATTCATCTGGCCTCATTCAGGGGTTCTTCCTTCAGCTGGGTTTTGAAGAAAGGATCCTCTGCTCATGTTGATGCAAATAAGGTTTCTTTTTTTGGAAATATTTCCATTGGGTAAGAACTCCCTAATCATGAGGTAGGTTCTTCCCAAAGATGTTAATCCATGGCGCCATGAGGATCTTTTCTGGCGTATCACATTTCTTTGGGGGTTCTCGAACTGGAGGTGTGTTTCTTTAGGTTGAGGATTATTCCACTGTCTTTTTCATTTATATGATCTCAAGTATCACACATGGTCCTATGGTTCTCTATCCATGAACCCTGGGACATTGCATCTCCATGAATAGATGATATATTTTGATCCATCAAAGGTTAGAAACTCCTTTTCATAGTTATGGGTGACATTATATGGCCTAAATTGTATCCTTTGGCATCCTAAAATTTTACATGACATTTTCATGACAATTGGTGTGCCATTCAATTGGATAAGGAAACTACAGATGTCAGGTATGGGAATTTTGCAAGACTGTTGGTGGAGATCGATCTTTTCTCCACTCTCATTGAGAAGGTGAAAATTTCAACCCCTTCTGATGATATCATTATATCTATGAAGTATGATAAATGTACTGAATTTTATCATCTGTGTTGTTTTGTGGGCCACTCTGATGATAAATGTAGAAAGAAGCACAATGAGAATGTGTTCTTGAAGGGTTTAAAGTATCCTTATAGCTTGAATATTATGGATGGATTAGAAATGGTTATGGATAAGAATGGCCCCAAGGTTTCCACAGCTGTAGGATCTAACCCTCACAATGTTAGGGTAGGAACACCTTAGTCTTTTGAGGCTGTTCTTGAGCATCTTGATCAGCAAAAGGTTCCTGATGGTATTTATGATGGAGATCCAACAAAATCCTATGCTACTTTCAAGGATCTTGGATCTGTTGGACCTTTTGCGGTGGACTCGGCCATTAATACTGCTCAAGATGATGAGAAATCACAAGATCTTGTGCAAGTTAGGGATGATAAGGAGGGACAAGTTGTGTGTAGAAAAAAAATTATGGGCTGAGATTGTAGCTGAAGTGACTGAAATTGCTGTGCTGAATGAGGCTATTCAAGAGAGCTCCTTATCAAGAAAATTAAAGAGAAAAATGGATATTGATGTATCCCTGACATTGAAGAATGTTTCACATAAGGAATCTCCTATTTTGGACTCTAAGGGGCTGCCTCTCAAAGAGAGCTCTCATTTGGAAAGGGATGAGCTGGAAGGGGCTTGGCATCAAAATAAGAAATTAAAACAAGGTTGTCACCCAAAAAACTGGAAGATATGAATGGGATGGGCGTGGCTGGGCTAAGCTCACTCTAAAGCAGGTTAAACTCAGGGAAAAGTACTATTTACTCTTCAATCAGAAGAATTCGCAATCAGAATGGGAATCTGCTGATGATATCTCAGAGCATGATTATTGGGATGATCCTTAGTCTCCACATTTGTAGTTCTCTATTTTGGATGAGGGCTTGCCTTTGTTTTACCCTATCATCTCTCTTTCACATGTTCTGTCATTATTTTTCAATAAATTTTGGCAAGAATAGGTTCTCCTGGCTCTTGGACCCTTTTGGTATATAATATTTCCTAAAATATGATTTACATAACACAAAATATTTATTCTTACATTAAATAAGTCATATATTTAGTGAAGAAAACATTATAATACAAAAACAATATTAATTAAAAATGTTGACTAATTATATCAAGTAATAGACATTTAATTGAATTTCATTTGGTTATTCAATTTAACATATATCAAATGTGTGTTATATTGATTTCAAACATAAATATACATAATTACTGTATTTTTTATATACAACGTGCATACACATAATATTACTATAATTTATTCAATTTTCAAAATTCATGTTATAATTATATTTATTAACATAATATATTTAATATATATTATGTTTCTAATTAGTAAATTTTATCAATTTTTATATTTTTATTCAATATAGACTATTTATAACTTTTTAATATTTTTTTTTCAAATTTATTGATTTTTAATATTATTTATTCATTAATAATCCAAATTGTTTTTTAATATTTTTTTAATTTATTCATTTTCACCTTTTCATTATTCAAAATGTTTTTAATTTTATCCATATTTCAATATTTATTTATACATGGTTATTCATTAAAATTTAATGGTTTTAATATGATTGTATTTTATATAATTAATATGTATTCATTAACATATATAAATGTTCATTTTTTTAAATTATCTATATAATTAAAAACATTTTTCATTTTTTAAATTTATTTATTCTTCTTATTATTTATTTTATTAATAGATTCTATATATTATATGTCATTGTACAATTTAACAAATATTAAACTTATATATATACACACATTAATTTCACACACACAAATATTTACGTAAGTAATGGAATCTTATATAGAAACACATACACCTAATATTTATGCAATTTATTCAAATTTTAATTTTAATTTTAGAATTTCATTTAGTAACTAAATATATTAAATATATTATATTTTTAAAAGTTAAATTTTATTTATATATTTTTAATATTATTATTGTTAGTATTATTTACTCATTTTTGATATTTTTTTGTGGAATTTAATCATTTTATAATATTTATTTATACATAATTATTTATTATGGTTTAATATTTTCAATATGTATTCATCTTCATTCCAATATATATCCATATTTTGTTTTTTAATAATTTTTATAATTAATAAAACTTATCCATTTTTTCAATATTTTTATAGTCTACTCATTTTTAATTATTCAATTTCACTCATTTTTAGAATTCATGCATTTAAGATTATTTATTCATTAATAATGTTAAAAATACATTTGTAAATAAATAATTATAAATAAATATATTTTTATATATTTATAAAATTTTATAGGTTTAATTACAAACAAATAAATATAATTTTGTTAAAAATTATTTATATAATTATAAATAAATAATTACATATTTAAATAATTATAAAATTATAATAAATATATTTTAATGATGAATATATTCACTGTATTTATAGTTATATTTATATATATATTTATTAAATATATATATAATTATATAAATATATATAATGATATAAATATATTTTTAAATATAAAATCATAAGAAATATATTTAAATAATTAATATATTTACTATATGTATTTTTTTATTTATTTATTAAATATATATAACAATATAAATATATTTATAATTATAAATAAATAATTATAAATAAATAATTGTAAATATATTTACAAATATATTTATTTATAAATGTATATCTACTATATTCATAAAATTATACGTTAATAATAATTTTAAATAAAAAAAATATTTTTTTTAAAAGTATTTATATATTTATAAATAAATAATTACATATTTAAATAAATATTAAATTATAATAAATATATTTAAATAATGAATATATTTACATATATATATATATAATTATATAATTATATAAATATATATAATTATATAAATAAATAAATAAATAAATATATATATAATGATATAAATCTTGAGTCTTAAACTTTCTTGCTATATAATGACAAAAATATATTTATAATTATAAAATTATAATAAATATATTTAAATATTGAATATATTTACTATATATATATATATTTTAAATATATATATAATTATATGGATATATATAATGATATAAATATTCTTATAATTATAAATATATTTATAAATATATTTATTTATAAATGGATATTTACTATATTTATAAAATTATATATTTATAATTATAAATAAATATATATAATTTAAAAAAAGTATTTATGTAATTATAAACAATTAATTATATTTTTAAATAATTATAAAATTATAATAAATATATTTAAATAATGAATATATTTAAATAATGAATATATTAAATATATTTATATTTATATATATTTATTAAATATATAAATATATATAATTATATAAATATATATAATGATAAAAATATATTTATAATTATAAAATTATAATAAATATTTTTAAATAATGGATATATTTATTATATTTATACTTATATTTATATATATTTATTAAATATGTATAATTATATAAATATATATAATGATATAAATATATCTATAATTATGAATAAATAATTATAAATATATTTACAAATATATTTATTTATAAATGATATAAATATCTACTAACACTCAAAGAATAAAATCTACCTTTACCTATTTAGAGAAGGTAATTTTATCTATCCTTCAAGTTAATTTTTTTTACCATTACATATTATATATAGATTACATTTATGTATTTTAAAATAAAATATTTTTTGGTGTTTTAGATATATATGAGATGATTGTTTGACTGTGAATAATGTAAATGTTTAAGATATTTTAGAGAGGTATGTCCAACTTGATTCAATTTCTTATTTTAAGGAAGTCCAAAGCCTCTCGCAACAATTATGAGAATTATATATGGTAATTTTTAAAAAGATGGTGTTAGATTTATAAAAAGCATTTTTTCTTAGATTTTTTTGAGATTTATTTTTAGAATGTGTCTTTCAAATATATATATACAAAATAAAACTTTTTAGGAAAAACCATAATGTTAATTAATTTTGGTATTTCCTACTTTCATGGATGAAATCATGGATTACATTGACTTAATTTATCTTTAAAGAAGGGAGACTAGAATGGTCATAATTATATTTTTGTTATATATATAAATTTTGGGTAGTTCTATAAAAGCTATAATGGTTTGAAAAATTATTAATATCATGATTATTTTCAAATTTCTAAAATTCAATATAACTTTTCAATAGAAAGAGAAGGGAGAATAAATAAAAAAGAAGCTTGTTACTATTATGAAACATTGATGATTCCAGTAATGGATTATTTAGACATTATTTTTTAATACATACAAATTCTCTTAAGAAGAATCATAATCTAAAAATTATGGATTCAACTATGTGTTGCCAAATGTATTAAGCTTTCTACATATTTTTTATTTCTATTTTAAGTTCTCACTTCTAGTACAAAGTTAAATAGATAATGTTTCAATTACTTTTACTTTTCAATTAGATCCCTAGGAAAAGTATCTAAATGACATGTTTACTATTTATAATGGATCTATTGGGAATACCTCCCTAAATAGAGAGTGTATTAATGTTGACATAGATAAGGGTAATTTGGGTAGTTATCAAGGGGAGCCTGGGCATGGCTCACGTCCTGCTGAATTTTGTATACATGATGAAAATGATGGAAAGCATCAGGCCATTGCAATTATCGATGGAATGATTCCTACTGAGGATAATGTTCCCATGGACGAGCATGGTTATAAATGTAGTGAGGCTCTTCCCTTGAATGCCCATGCTGGAGATTTTGAATCCACAAAGGCGCATGCTAAAATAGAAGATCTTCCTAAGGGGCAGACTGAAAATAGGATTCTAGGAGAAGATGGATTTGGATCTAACTGTGTAGGCCCTAGACTCACCTCACAGATAGGATATCTAGAAGCCTACTACATACTTTAAATCCATGTAGGAGGTGATGAAATCCTCTAAATCTACTGTCAAATGGGGTGACATCTCTAATGATGTGCACCACAAATCACCTTCTTATAGGGATGCAATCACTAAAGGACTGACTAATAAGGAATATGCAGCTGATGAAGTGGTGGCATTAGAATTTTATGATTAGCAGATTTTCAGGAGAATATTATCACTTCAAGATCCAGGAAAGGCAAGAAAAAATTATATATAGAGATCTCTTAAAGCTAGGGTTCATCGAAAGCTATTAAAAATTATCTTAGTCTACTTTAAATTTTAAACAAATCCAAAAGTATAGAGGTTTTCTACAAGGATTCTGGAAACACTCATGCACCTTCCTATGGAACTAAGACTGTTAAGGCCTTATAACTAGCTAGATATCAGGGCCTTTGAGCATTTTTGAACCCAAATTTGATAAATGATGATGGGAAATGGAAACAACCAAAGACCTGGAAGAGGGATCATCATCTAAGAGGCAGATGTAGTGGACGATCTCAAATATGAATTTTCTTTTATTGTTTTTTTGAGCAACTATATACTTTGTTTCTTATTGTAGTGTTTTTACTAACTTTTTATTCCCCTCCCTTAGTCTCTCTGTTGTTATTTTATTTCTAATAAATTTTGGGATCGTGTTTTTAACCCATGGACCACACCGTTTAGGTATAATCTAAATAAAATATAAAGGATGAAACTAAAAAAACATGAAGAAGGGAGTTCTTAGTTTTAAAAATATTTTAAATAACTCAATTCACCCCCCACTTGAGTATTTTTATATGATAGTGTTGGGAAAAAATTTCATTAGTGAAATAGTCAAGAATCACATATAAAATAGATAATGTTTAGAATTTATAGGTATAATAAGACTAGGAAGATAAGGAGAAGGAATGGAAATATCATTATGTAAGTCTATTATTGGTGAAGACTCACTTTTTATTAATGTTTAAAATCTATATCAATGTTTGTGAGGGATAACTTACATAGTTTAGGAAACATTTTATTTCAGAAGAGTTAATGGATAATAACTACTCATTTTTAATATATATAGTGATTCTAGTAGACTATGTGAACATGGGTTTTGTCTAACCATTCCAAGGATATAACTACCCACTTTGAGTAGTGAACCTTTTTAAAATACACTATGGGTTAACATTACATTTTCTAGATATTTAAAGAAACACTTTTAAGAGGAAATTATATAGAAGAAATGATAGCAAATGAAAGAATATCTATTAATTAAATCTATTAACTAATTATAAATAATATTAAGGGTCATATATTCAACTACTAATGGATTATCCTTTCAATAAGACATGAATTCATGGATAATAAAATTTCATAGGTAGATTCAAATGAAAATAGATATTGGTTAACCTTGAAAGGAATGATATCCATTTAATGGGATGTATGAATATTTTGATATTTAGTATATTATGTTTAGAAAGTAATCTACAAAAATAAACAATAATAAAATCATAAAAAATGAACATTTTAGTTATGAATGTAAAAATATTGATGCAAATATACACATTATAAATTTATAAAATGGTCGACTAATGTATGAATGTAATGAAAATTTTTATCTTCATAAAAATGTTATGGTTAGTGAAAAATGAAATATCATTGATATTACTACATGAATAATTAATATTATATATGTTAATGATGCCAAAGGATATAAATAGAAACAAAAATAGTGTGTTCAATCATTATATGAATTTATGGACTGTGATAAAGAAGCAAAATTCAGTGGGTTATAGTAAAAATATATTTTTTGGTATTCCGATAATACATGGTCTAGAGTATTCTACAGAAAAAGAGAGTAACATGGAATCCAAATTCACTTCTATCATCAATAACTGTTTCATCTATTGGTTTCATGAAATCACAACCTTCTTGACCCAGTGTTAAAATCTGGTGATTACATGACCTTTTATATTCTGAGGAAAGATATTTTTACACAAATTTAGAAATCCAGGTTGCAATTAAATGGAAAGAAAGAAAAAATAATTTCCAAGGGAATTATTCAATACAAAAATAAATAAATTTTATTTTCCAACATATTTATTAGTGATTATTAGATTAATATATGTTTTTAGGTGATTTAGTTGAGTAAGAAATCCATTTTATTAACATTGTTAATAAGATAATTTATAATTATACATGAAATAATGATTTTAAATCCCTTGATTTATGATATAAAGTGTATCAAAACATGTTAAATGGGAATAAATTAGAGAGGAAACATTTATGATTGAATTGGATACCTATCATTGGTAAGATGTCATAATTAAAGGAAAGAAGGATCAAGCATTGACCGATACTTGTTAGTGGTCAAATGTCCCATATGATTTCATTTTCTAACTTATTTTTCTAGATCTTTGAATTAATCATACATGAAATTTGTCCACCAATTGGTGACAACCACTTGAACTTTACCAATCCATTGAAGCTCCACTTAGACTGTCAATAAAAAATCACCTATACCACTACATACTAAGTGAAGAAACTCATAAAGATTAACTCCTCCCAATTTTTTGACTCCTACCTATAAAGGTTACAAAAAATGTCCTAGAATTACCACCTTTTTATCCCACACAACATAAAATTGAGAACCTATACCAACAACCACATGTTTACTCTATATTTTTTCTTTTTATGTCACCCTTATTTAAAATGATATCTTTTTAGGAATCATAATCGATAACATTCAAATGTTAGGTTCCCCTTTTTAGAATCATCTATAACTTTATCCTTTGATTATGAATATATTATATTTTTTTTACAAAATGAATATTTTATGAACCTAATATAATGGATATGAATTGAAAATGGATATATGCTAACAATATGAAAAATAGTATGAATATGGAGTTAATAATTTCATCAAGTTTTCAATAAAGAATGCATACAAACCTTCTCAAATTCTTTTTCCAGTTTTAAATTGTTGTTATTCAAGAAAAAAATTAGTCTAAAAGAGTTGGAAGAACATTTGATTCATCACAAAATAGATCAGAGATATAAATATTGGACTAGAAGGGGAAAAACTAAATGCGAACATCAATTTGGATGATACTATGGTTTGTGAATCATTTTATATGAATACCAGTATAAATAATGATTGATATCATATAGAAGAAATGACAATAACAATTTAATATGACCTTCATGATTCTCTAAATTTGTTTGAAAAGTTTAATAGTTGTGCTAAGAGACCATTTTATACTAGTTTTATTAAATACATAACTTTTTTAGTTGTATTGAAGTTATAAATTTGAAAGACTATAGTGGATGGAGTAGCACCGTCTTTATAGAACTACTTGGACTCCTAAATGACATGCTACCAGAAGAAAATGAACTTCCTTATCGAATATATAGAACTAAATTAATTCTATGTTCAATAGAGATGACCTATAAAAAATAAATGATTTTCCAAATGATTTAATATTGTTTCTCAAGGACCATGAATCACTCATAAAATGACATAAGTGTGGAACATATTGATTCAAGAAAGATGAATCAATTCCTTTGAAAGATATATGGTACTTTTATATCATTCCATAGTTTAGAAGACTATATGAATGTCATGAAACCACCCGAAAATTGACATAGAATTCAGATATAATAATTAAATATGGGAAACTACATCATCTAGTACACTCTCCTTATTAGAATAAAATTGATTACGAGTATCCTGAATTTGGAAATGAGCCAAGAAACTCTTATGTTGCATTATCTAAAGATGGAATAAATCCTTTTGGTGTATAGAGTAGTACTCACAATATATGTCTCATCATGTTGGTAAATTATAACTTACCTACATGGTCATTCATGAAGCACCAATATATTTTATTGTCTCTACTTATATCTAGACCAGAAAAACCTAGTAATGATATTTATATCTATTTGGATCCATTGTTCAAAGATCTAAAATTGATTTGGAATAAAGGTGTTATAATGTATGATGCTCATAGAAGCGAACAATTTACATTTAGGGCCTTGTTGCATGGGATGATAAATGAATTTCCTACTTATGGAAAATTTTAAAGCTATAAGGTGTCCCATTTATGATGAATGCACACACTCATTTTGGTTGAAAAATTCCTCTAAAATTATGCTTTTAGGACATTATAAATTTTTACCTTGATGACATAAATACCAATCCTAGATGACAACACTCAATGGGAATAACAAATAAGGTACAACACCATCTCTACTAATTGGTGATCAATTGTTTGATAAAGTAAAAGATAATGACACTATTTTTGGTAAACCATTTTAAAAAAATCTTATGAAATCAGGTTGGAAAAAGTGATCAATTTTCTTTGAATTACCATATTGGAATTATTTTTAAGTTATACATTTTATTGATTCCATACATATAGAAGAAATGTATTTGATAGTGTTATTAGCACGTTACTAAATATTATTAAAAAAAGATGTCATAAAGTCTAGGTTGGACATGATTGATATGGGTATAAGGGAAGAATTGGTACCAGTGAAGGTTAAAGGGAGGAATTTTATTCCTCTAGTAGCTTACACTCTATCCATATAAGAAAAATTGAAAATTTTCATTTTCTATAATGGTGTAAAAGTTTAATATGGGTATTCATCAAATATCAATAATGTAATTTCAATGACTAATTTGAAGTTATAGGAAATAAAATCACACTACCATCATGTTTTGATGTAAGATTTGATACTCGTTTATTTATGTTTTATTCTTACTAAAAATGTATGACATATATTAACCATAATTTTCTTCTTTTTCAAATCCATATACAATAAATTTATAGACCTGGGGAAGTTTCCAATCATGAATTAGAAGGTTGTATTCATATTATATGAATTAGAGATGTTCTTCCCACCATGATTCTTTGATATAATGGTCTACCTGATGGCTCACTTGGTTAGAGAGGTTCAACTATGTGGTACTATCTATTATATATGTATGTACACCATTGAATGATATATGGAGATTTTGAAAGGGTATGTCAAGAATAGAAGTTGTCTAGAAGGTTGTGTTGAAGAATGATATATTGTTGAAGAATTTGTTGAATCTAGTACTGATTACCTATTATATATTGATTGCATCAGTCTCCCAAAGTCTTGTTATAGTGGATACCTCATTGGTGAAGGAATTTCTGGAAGATATGTTGTTAAAATTACCATAATAGAGTAGGAGTAAGTACACCTTTAAATTTTACATAATAGAGAATATGTTGATCCATATGTTGAATCCCAAAAATAAATTCTTAGAGATTTGAATCCATCAAGGGATGAAGGATTGATATCAAATAAATATAATAAATAGTTTATAGGATGGTTCCAAGATCATATTTATAAGAAGTTATCTAAAAACATGAAATCGATTTTTTAATGACTTCAATGTCTATCCAGGGGACTAAATGAAAATGTTATATCTTACACTGGTTTTGTAATCAATGGTTATACATTCTATAGAAAAGAACATGATGAATTTAGTATGATGAATAGTGGACTCACATTTGTGGAGAAATCATGTACATTCCTGGTTCTAAATCCAATTTTTGTGAATATGTCATATTTTAGTATTATCGAACAGATATATGAGTTGGATTATACTACATGTCAAGTGATTATTTCCATTTTAAATGGAATGAAAATAGTAGTGATGTGAAAGTTTATGAAATTGGATTTTTGGAGGTGAATTTCAATATGGAAGGGGAAAAAGATGAGATGTTCATAATGGTATCACAAGTAGTGAAAGTATTTTTTATGTCTCATATCTAGAAAAAAACTGGTTAATTGTCCTGTTGGTGACTAAAACAACTATTGTGTCATGAACTAGCCCGAGATGTCATCCAACCTGACACCCGACCCGATCCGTGGCATGTCCTGAAGGGCGTTCCTAATCCCAAAGGTATGGAAACTAGTTTCGGGAATCCAAACATACAAGAGGTAATGATTTCATCCCAAAAGGAACAACCAAGATCAGATAAATAAATAGAACAAACTGAAAATGAAGCAAAACTAACAACTGAATCCCAACTATATAAACAACAGATTCAATCACAAGATACAACTAAACAAATTGAAAAATAAAATATGCATAACTAAACTGCTTCCATATGATCTCCATGTGACCTCTTGGTCACCACCAACCACAAGACCATCTTTACTCCAACAATGATCAACTAAACCAAGAGAACCCAAGAAAAATAGAACCTAAAACTGAAAAGATAAAGTAGGAGTGAGCACCGAAATCCTCAGTAGGAATGCCAAATATAAACCACAGAATACAAGAGTTTCCTTTCCCAAAACAGTCCATTAAAATTATTTTTAAATACAATTATAAAAATAGGGGTTTCACATTTTTCTTAATAATACACGCCACACATCATTTCCAAAACCAATTGCCATTTTTAACCAAAATCCATAATAAGGAAAACTAGGGATGTGATAAAAAGAAATAGATAAATGGTACGTGATGGAAACTAGTACAGAAGAAAGTACACAATAAATACAGATAATAACCATTGGCGATCCTAAACATCCCTAGAAGCCCCATAGATGTACTCAGTTCTTAACCACCTGCTAGCGTATGGTGAAGCCCCTAAGACAATAACCAGCAGGATGCTCTATCCTAGCCTCACCAGTGGAACAACCCTCCTAGATAGTCTAAAACAACATGAGGCTACCAACCGATCTAATCAAGGATAGTAAGATACCATCACCAAATCATCTAAAAGATGCCCAGGAACCCATGGTAGTAGTAAGACTGTGTAAGTAGGAGGCTAATACATGCCTGACTCATCTTACCCGTCATCGCCACACTTTCCTGCACCAAATATAGATATCACTATATGATAGCCAATAAAAGGGAAATCACTTCTATATAGGTTCCCCATATATATATATATATCACACCATTAATGTGACAATCAGGTCTTCATATCATATGAACATCAAACCATTTCATAAAACACTTAAATTTTTAACCGGGCACACACCTTTTACAAACCACATTCCTTTCTAAAAATTAACACAAACATCACTTTTGAGTTTGAAGTGCCAAACAATCCCTTAAGTCTCAAGTCTCCAATGCATTTCAAAAAAACATTTCAAACATTAGAAAAACACTCAAACTTATGAAACAACCAAAAATCCCCATAAGCCAACCATTCACCAAAACACACACCAAGGTCCAAACAAGCATACCATTTGATATTTAATTTTTAAATAATTATTTTGAAATTGCACAAGAGAACCCACACCCTTTAGAAACCAAATATCTATTCATGAAACTAAGGTTTTAAGAAACCACCATATTAAAGGTGTCATCTTTATTTATAGGAATATCCATGTGTGAACCTAGTGCACCAATTGATGTACCAACATCCAATGGAACACTTAACAACCAAGAATACAATCAAGACTATTTTCAAAAAAAACTACCACATGCTTTGAAACCAAATCCAACCACTCAAATTATTTAAAAAGAACACAAACCATCCCCTTAAAACCATAAAACCCCTTTCCAAGGTGTTTCAACACAACCATCAAGCCATAAAATTACCAAATTATAGACAGAAAACCAAATATACACCCAAAAAATACCATCACAACATAATTAAGGGTAAACATTTCTTAAAAACTCCCAATTTCACTTTAAAATTACAATGGCATTTTAACAAACACCCTAGGTGCCATAAATATAGACCTTGCACACAAATCTATTTGAAAACCTATTTTTAGTTAATTCTACCAACATGAAATCACCATTTACATATATCTATAGGTATAATAGAGATGTGAATGAATTTTAAAAATTAATTGAAAACACACAAGTGTCCATGGATTGTTCTATAAAGGAAAAAGTCTGAAACACCTACCACAAAGGGGTGAGATTACATAGAAAATTCAAGAGGAGGAAGAATAAGACTCTAAGAATAGACCAAATACCCTAGAATCCAAGAAACACAATCTAGTGCATGAACCATAAGATTAGGGTTTGACCAAAAAATATCTCACTAAAGGAAAACCAAGAAATCAAGAGGGGAAGAGATAAAGGAGAGAAAAATGGATGAAAACCCCAAAACATACCTTGGAAGCTTTAAGATTTAGCCATAGAGAGAGGAGAGCCAAGGAAGAAGGGGTATTGGGACCCCTTGGTGTGCCAAAAATAAAGAGGGGAGAGGGTGTGATTTAGGGTTAAAGGGAGGAGAGAGGGAAAATTTGAATTTAGGATTTTAATGACCTGGCACAAACGCACAGTTTTCCAAACTATGCGGTAACTGTGTAGATCTCTCTACCCACGGAAGGACTAGAGAATAGTTACCTAGGACCTACCACACAAATGTTCACTATCCATGATGTTTTTTTTCTGTCCGAACCCATACTTGCTGCATGATTGGTCTGCACGGTTTCTACAAACCATGAGGTGCCCATGCACCACCTAGAAAAACCACCCAAAAACTAAAAAAACCAAATAATTTGACTGGGACTTAAACCTGAACCTCAACCAAAAGACCCAAGAATAATAAAAGGATAAAATAAATAAGTATTTGAGGTTGGGGTGTGATTATTCTCTCCACCACAAACACTTTATTCCCCTAGAAAGTCACTAAGACGATAGTTTATGTCCATGCCCAGACAAAACTGTGGAAACTATGAATCCCGGGATGAACTTTCTCAACACATGTCACACTTGACTGATTAAAGAATAAAATAAGGCCCCAAAATTGTGGGGAGAATATGAGAGGGTTCTCCCCCCCTCCACAATAATTTCACCACCATAGAAACTTCAAAGATCCAAACATACCACCTAAAGGGGAGGCCAAAGTAAGAACTCCCAACTCATATTTACCCAAATTCTTCACACTAACCAAAAAATGACCTTACTACAACCAGAAACTTAGGAAATCTCAAACTGTACTAAACCAACTCCTTTAGCACGAGCAAAACAACTCCCCACAAGGACTCAACCAGAAAACCTACCACGAAACAACTAGGAATACCAAGATGCCGGAACAAGGAAAATTCTTACAAGTACCAAAAACCCTCCGCACAAGGGCGAACAACATCACCACAAAAATTAAAAAATATCAACACTAGCTAAATTCCCAAAACTAGGGATAAAACATGAGGAAAATTCAAACTAAAACCAAGACCCAAACAAACCTATTTATCCATAGGTCAAACATACCTTAAGGTATGCGAATGATTCATAAGAAAAATAAAACCTCTTAGATAGTGGTATAATGAGTCCATATCACTATTAAAATAATATATAAATATAAAACAACCATAAGAATAAAAATAAGGAAATAGAAAACTAGGGTAGGGTTTATTGTACCCCAGGAAACTTCTGACTATGCGCACGCTTCACCTTGAGACCTTTGGATAGGGCTCTGATGGTTGAAGAGTCTCCTACCTCACAGTCAGGAAACATATCCTCTGATTAATACTTTTTTTTAAACAACACTTCATGCAAAACTTCTCCAGATGACCGAAACAACCACAATAATGGCAGCTCTTCGGGGGATTGCGGAAAGACGACTTCGAGTGTCCAAACCGACCACAAAGGAAACATACAATCAAAGGGTCCAACAAATGAAAATATGTGACCAACTAAGGAGACTCCTTGGAAACATGTTCCTTTGTAATGTTATCCTCACCAGATGGGGGACCTTTACGAGAACCAACCACCACTGACTGCACCCCAAAAATTAGCTCAGCCATGAATGCCCCATCCACCAACTTCTTGAAATAGGTTTCATCAGATGAGAGAAATTTTTCTGCAATCTAAGGATGAAGACCCAAAAAAATGAGGGGTTTTTATTTGATTTTCTTATTCTTCCTCCAAATAAAAAGGAACAATCTATTTAAAATGGTCAACATAAGACTTTACTGGATGTTGGCGCTACCGAACATCCTAAAACTCTGCCACCTTCCTCAGTTTCACCTCCACTGGTATGAACCTTTGGAATAAAGTTGTATTAAACACTTCCCACATCATCTCAACATTCATTGATGATGGGGAAAAATCTCCCACTGTTCAAAGTATGGACCCTCAAACAACCTCCAAACTGCACCAAATATAATAGTTTCGAGAGTTCCCAATGACCTGAGAACACACTTGACTTCCTCAAGCCACTCCAAAACCTTTAAATAACCTTGATCACAAAAAACGATAAGAAAAAATAAAGAAGAAACAGAAACTGGGAATGACTCATTATAAATCCTGGGGAGCTTTCTGGGTGGAATTTTCTGGGCAACATGGAAAACACAAACTAAATCCAACAACAAACTGAGGTATAATTAGAAAGAATAACTCAAGAAAAATACAACTGGTTTGGAATCCAAACAAATAAAAACACCACCATTTTCTTTTAAATTTCAAAACCAACTTCTTTCAAGGCCAATCCCAAATTACCAAAACCCACTTTTCAAGAAAAACCAATTTACCAAATCATATTCTCATTCAAATCCATTTTAGAAAGATCGTGAAAAATATTTGATTCTAAAACCCCCCATGGAATCCTATAAACCACCACATGTGTGTTTTTCCATTTCCATCCATGCATGCCAACACACACTTCCCATACTTACCCACACATATGCAAACATTCATAAGGAACACCAAGGTTCGCATCTAATCCATATTCTCAAACACAAAACACTTTAAATTTTTAAACCCAGTTCACCAATTTAAAACCATTTGATGGGAAGAACATCCATTTTAAATTTATTTTCATTTCAAAATCCACTTTAATTTTCAACATACACTTACACTGACTGAAGCCAAAATGAAACAAAACCAACAATGAACCACCTAAAATAGGAACTAGTGACTATGCCTAACCTAGTGACATGGTAGTGGGCCATGCCCCAAGTAAGGCATAACAGTAAGAGAATCCTAAAATGGGAACTTGGACTCTACATGGGTCACTACTCCATGTGAGTCCACAACATGACATCGGTTCGACTCCATTGTCATCCCTTAATCCAAAACAACCCAAGTCAAATGACTCAAATCCAGGACTACCCCTGGAAACTTGAGGATTAGTGTGAGCAATAGTTCACGATGATCTTCCCATACCTATCTCCTGAGTCCCAATAGTCCTAATCTCCTTATAATAGACACCCCAAATATCAAGGGTCTGCTCTGATACCATTTTTTCACGAACCATCCCTTGATGTCATCCGAACTGACACCCAACCCAGTATGTGGCATGAACCGAAGGGAATTACCGATCCTCAAGGGCTGGAAACTAGTGTTGGACATCAAAACATACAAAAGAGAATGATTTCATCCCAAAAGGAATGACCAAGTCAAGATAAATAAATAGAACAAATTGAAAATGCAACAAAACTAACAATTGAATCTCAACTAAATAAAAAATTGACTCAATCACAAGATACAAATAAATAGACTAAAAAATAAAACAAGAAAAACTAAACTGCTTCCATGTGATCTCTATGTGACCTCTTGGTCACCAATAATCACAAGACCAACTTTTCTCCAATAATAAGCAACTAAACCAAGAGAACCTGAGCAAAACAGAACCTAAAACTGAAAAGATAAAGTAGGTGTGAGTACCGAAATGCTCAATAGGAATGTGAAAGATAAACCATAGAATCCAATAGTTTCCTTTCTCAAAATATTACATTAACAATAGTTTGAAATAAATTTATAAAAATAGGGGTTTCAAATTTTTCTAAACAACATATGCCACACAACATTTACAAAACCAATTTCTATTTTGTAACCAAGATCAATAATGAGGAAAACCAGGGACATGATAAAAAGGAGAAGATAAATAGTACATACTAGAAACTAGTATAATAGAAAGTAAAAAATCAATATAGAAAATAAACATGGATGATCCTAAACATCCCTAGAAGACCCATAGACATACTTGGTTTGGAACCACCTGCCGATGTATGGTGAAACACCTAAGTCAATAACCAACTAACTACTCTATCCTAGCCTCAATAGTAGAATAACCCTATTGGCCTGTCTACAACTCTAGGAGGGTACCGACCCATCTAATTAGGTCTTGTAAGATACCATCACTCGATCATCTAAAAGATGCTCAGGAACCCATGGTAGTAGTAAGACTATGTAAGTAGGAGGCCAACACATGCATGAATCATCTTACCTACCATTACCACACTTGCCTACCCCAAAAATAGACACCATAATACGATAACACATAAAAGGGGAACCTATTCTATATAGGTGCACCGTATATATAAAAATAAATATATATCACATCATTAAGGTACTAACCGGGCCATCATATCATACAAACATCAAACCATTTCATAAAGCACTTTAAATCACCAACCGAGCACACAACTTTTCCAAACCACATTCCTTTCTAAAAATTAACAAAAATATCACTTTTGAGTTTGAAGTGCAAAACGGTCCCTTAAGTACCAAGTCTCCAATGCATTTTAGAAAAACCTTTCAAACTTTATAAAATCACTCAAACTTATGAAATAACCAAATAACCCCTTAAGACAGACATTAACCGAAACACAAACCAAGGTCCAAATGGTCATACAATTTGAGATTTAATTTTTAAATAATTATTTGGAAATTTCACAAGAGAACCCACACCCTTTAGAAACCAAAAAACCATTAAAGAAACCAAGGTTTTAAGAAAGAAATATATTAAAGGTGTCATATTCATTTGCGGGCACATCCATGTGTGCACCTAGTGCACCCATGGATGTTCCAACATCCAATGGAACACCTAACAACCAATAATATACTCAAGACTATTTTCAAAAAACTACCATTTTCTTTGAAATAAAATCTAACAACTCACATTATTTAAAAAGGATAAAAAATATCCTCTCAAAACCATTAAACGCATTTCCAAGGGGTTTTAACACAACCATGAAGCAAGAACATTGCCAAATTGTACACACCAAACCAAATTCAAAAAAAATATACCATAAAAACATAATTAAGGCTAAATATTTCTTAAAACTCCCAATTTCACTTTAAAAGAACAATGAAATTTCAACAAACACCCTAAGTTCCATAAACCTAAACATTGCGCAAAAATCTCTTTGAAAACCTATTTTTAGTGAATTATACCCACCTGAAATCACCATTTACATATATCCATAGGTATTATAGAGATGAGAATGACATTTAAAAATTAATTGAAAACACACAAGTGTCCATGGATTGTGTCAGAAAGGAAAAAGTCAGAAAAACCTACCTCAAAAGGGTGCAATTATGTCGAAACTTATAGAGGAGGAATAATAGGCCTCTAAGAACAAACCAAATACCCTATAATCCATGAAAAACAATCCAAAACACAAACCCTAACATTAGGGTTAAAGAAAACAATATCTCATTGAATTAAATCCAAGAAATCAAGTGGGGAAGAGAGAAAAGAGAGAAAAATGGATGAAAACCCCAAAAACCTACATTTGAAGCTTGAATATTGATCCATGCAGTGAGAAGAGACAAGGGATAAGGGAACTTGAGACCCCTTGGTGTACGGAAAATTAAGGGGAGAATAGGGGTTCAATTTATGGTTAAATGGAGGAGAGAGGATAAATTAAATTTTAGGATTTTAATTACCTAGTATGACTACACAGTTTGGCCGCACGGTTTTCCAAACCGTGCGATAATCGTCCAGAGCTCTCTGCCCACAGAAGGAATTGAACATGGTTACCTATGACCTATTGCATGGCCGTGTACTATCTGTGTGGTTGGTTATATCCAAAACCATACCTTCTACATGACAGAGATGTATGGTTTCTACTAACTATGTGGTGCCCATGTGCCACCTAGGAAACCACCTAAAAAATCCCAAAAAAAAAAATTCGACCGGGACTCAAACACAAACCTCTAAAAAAATACCCAATACTAATTAAAGGATAAAATAAAGGAGTATCTGAGGTCAAGGTGTGACATGTTGGGTCAAATGAAAATTCAATCGAGGATTAACCATTCATTGGGAGATCAGAATCAATTCATGGTGGTCCCAATGTAGAAAATTTCTTGTATATTAGAGGGGAACATAAATAAGGGGTTTGGATTCTCGATAGAGGATCCAAATGACTTCAACCTTTAAAAAAAGGGATTTCAATGAGTGGGTTAATGTGTTTTTAATATACTATGTTTTTCCTCATAATATTTTGTGTCATCTACTATATTAACATAATCTAAATTAAATGATTGAATACTTATGAAGAAAATGTCTTCTAGACATGATGATGTTACCAATCTCAGGGAAGAAAAGATGGTTGATGCTAAAACTGTAGAATTATTAGGGGATGAACAATATGTTTATGAAAAAAACAAGAATTAAGTGGATTCATATTGTTTACTAACATTATAAAGCTAATAAGTAAGGGTATACAATTTGAGGTTGGATGGAATCAACACGGGCGACCTGTTGACCCCAAAAATTCAATGTTCATTAGTTATATTGGGGTCACAATGAGGATTAATGTGATTATTGATATATATTCATGGTTCTATGTCTATATTGTAATGAAGAAAACTATTTGGGAATATATACAGGTAATTTTATGATATACTTTCTCTATTCTATCGACAAATTATTTAATAAAACATTGATTTAATTTTCATTATTACTTAAAGAGGTAATTTATTTTAGATTATTTCTATAAGAAATATGTATTAATGGCTGATGGAAAATTCTATAGAGGATTACGGTCTCTTCTTACCAAGTTTTATCCTAGGGATGCAGAGACTAAAGTAAAGACCCACCCATCAGTTACTTATGCACACATTATAAAGTAAGAAACAAGGAATGATTTCATTATTTTTCATGATGATAAATCATTTCAGGTGTATTTTATTCAATAATATATATATTTTAAATTATTTATTTTATCCAATTTGATTTAAAATTATTAATTTATGAAACAAAAATAGAGTGATAAACATTAGAAACATGCATTAAAACCACTACACCCCTATCACAAAGTAAGGATGGGGTACGATTCAATAGAGAAGAAATTAGTATGTATTTTAAATCAATAATAAAAGTTTTATGTGATATGAAACAACATATGTTCATTTATTTATATATAGATTGATGAGTCATAATCTGAAGGCACTACCATCCAATGTCATGTGTTATAGAAGGTGGCCCGCATAAATAAGAAGGGAAAACTAGTTGATGAAAACACAAAAGAAATATGGAAAAAATATTTAAGTATAGAATAATAGTAATTAATTATTCTATATAACATTATTATATAAAAATATCTATTTATTTTTATATGTATTTTATATGGGTTAGACACAATAATCAATAACAACTGCACCAGAAGAAAAACTACTTTTAGTAGATTTGATGTGTCCAAAAAAATATGTTGATGTTAGAGGTATAGGTTTTGTAGTGTGTCCTCAATATATTTTGAGAATTAAAAATTGCTAAAAGATACATATTAGATGATGAAAGGAATGTAGGAGAAAATAGATGCTTTATAATATTTTATTGTCTTGTCTAGTTTAGAAAACCAATATATGAAAAAAATATCAAAGATAACCAATAGTGGAACAAAGATCAACACATAAAGAACCAAATGACCCCGTTAAATTTGAGGATAGTCATTCCCTTAAACCACATACCTTACCCAAGGTAATAAATTTTTTCATTACTATTTGTCTGAAACATGAATCAAATAACTTCCAATAACTTTATATTTCTAAAATTTTACAGGGTAAAGTTTTAGGTGATTTCTATCTATAAACACCCATGCACCACCTTTTTGTGATGGGTGTAGTGTATAATATCTCAAGATACAATGTACATAACAAATAATTCTCAAAATATGGCATGGTAGTGGGGATTGAAGTAGCACAAGATCCAAGCACTTAGTTTCCTATTCCACTTGATGATCCAAAAATTATAGTGGTCAATGATGCTATTATATCATAGCATGTCCATACAATCTTATAAAGATATACGAGTCATGTTCTTAAAAAAAAATTTCAAATGAAAAACCTATAATAGTTGAGGAAAAATGGTCTAAAGTAAGGTATGATATTACATATGGATAAAATGATGGATAAAAAAAAAGGCCAGATTAAGACAATATAGTGAACTGACTAAGAAAAAAAAGACCATCTAGGAATACCTTCTCCATGATAGTTACACTACAAAATCTATTATCATTACAACCTTAGGAATACACCACATTCAAATATGGAGATCTATCCTAGATTCCATATAAAGAAAAAATAGTTAGAATTTTTATTACAGACATAATTGTTATCAAGAGTATAAATGATATTCTCAAGTTTGAATGGCTAGGATTATTAGTTGTGAATACATACATAAGATACATTTTCATTATACATCTATCCAAAACATAATGTAATATATTCATTAAATTTCATAACTATTCATATTTTCTATAGGTGTTTATATTACTACTATGTAAAGGGAAAACCCTGTGAATCATGATTTGGATTCATTAATCCCTATATCATTTCTACAGAAAAAATTAAATTGGATTCAAAATAAATTGATAAGAAAAAATATGATCTAAATTAGGATTTTAAAAATAAAATAATATATGACATATTGTTTTGGATTCCTACAATGAAGGGAAAAAACTCTACAATCTTATCATATAAAATATATTTTTATTTTTTTCATTACTTATTTTTTTTCTCTTTAGGAAGCATTTAAGCAATTTGGATACCCTAAATATTTATTTTCTTTGTTCTAATTCATGGATATCCATCAAATTGACCACACTGATGTGTATTGTTAATGAACGACAATAAATATTTTATAGATAAAATTAAAATTATATGTTTTAGTATTTGTTTTAATAAGATTTTGTTATGATAGGGTGATTTATAAATATAGGATAAATCATGGTATGAAGTCAGTGACTAAATATAAGAAGCCTATGAATTGATTTAAATGAAAAAAATTAAGGTATATATAGAAATATTTAACTATAAAAAAATATTTCAAAACAACTTAATTATTTTAGTCAATGTTTCTATAGTTTATAAATTAATATAACAATAAAAAATTGTGAATATTATGTTTGAAAATTTATGAAATATATCATAAACCATCAAAATACTAACATCCCCAAATAGGTACTTTTTTTATGGTGATGAAAATTTCATTAAAATTATTTATTAATCATTTGTTTTTCTATGTTTTCTTAGTAATACCAAGATTGATGACAATATATGTGCTCAAAATAAGAATTAAGTTTTTTTAGAGATGAGCGGGCAATGTACATGGTGTCAGAATGTTTTCTAATATAAAATCTAGGTGATTACCTACTATTTTTATGATCTAGTATGAGCTATGACCTTAATTTTTTTGGGTGTGAAACATTAGTATTAGAATGTTTATATATTGTTTTTGATCTATTTCTCAGGGAGAAGTATAATGGAGGAAATCTATTTGTTAATAAATGAATGGTCATAATACATGGTGTTAGAATTTATACATACATCATGAAGAGGTGAATTCCTACTACTTATTTATTTAATTTTATCATCATTTTATCTAATTTTTTTAGTTATTTTCCTTATCATTTTTATTTAATACTTATTTTGTTAAATTTACACATTAGTTAAAAACACATGTCACATGCTCAAAACTAATAAAATGTGAATGGATTGTTTTCAAACTTTAAGAAAATGATCTATAATTCATTTTTCACGTACAAGAATTGAACTCACACCAATCTTACACATTATGTGGTTGGTATGACCCAAATTATTGGTTTTCTATATAAAAGTGTTATTTTAGTTTAAAACACACATCACATAGCCATAACCAAGAAAAAGAGATCAGACTGTTTTCAAACTTTAGGAAAACAATACATAATTCATTTTTTATATATAGGATTTGACCACTAATATATCTAATACTAGATGTAGTTGGTATGACTCAAAGTATTTTTTTTCAATACAAAAGTGCCATTTTAGTTTAAAACACACATAAAATAGTTAAAATGGAGAAAATGAGCTTAGATTATTTTTAAACATTAGTAAAATGGTCTATAATTCATTTTTCATGTGTAGGAATTTAATATACTTCAATCCAACACATGATGTGGTTTATATGACCTGAAGTATGTGTTTTCAATACAAAAGTGATTTTTTAGTTTAAAACACACATAAAATAGAAAAAACTAAGAAAATGATCTCAAATTATTTTAATTTTTTTGAAAATGATCCATAATATATTTTTGATGTCTATGAATATAATTTATATCAATTGGACACATTATGTGTTAAATATGACTCAAAGTGCGTGTTTTCAATAAAGAAGTATCATTTTAGTTTAAAATACATATCACATATCCAAAATCAATAAAACGAGATCATATTGTTTTCAAAATTTTTGAAAAATTATCCATAATATATTTATGACATGTAGGAATTTACTATATGTTAATATGTTACACAATGTGTTCAGTATAACTCAAAGTGCATGTTTTCAATATAAAAGTGGCATATTAGCTTAAAATGCGTATCACATAGCCAAAATGAATAAAACAAGATCAAATTATTTTTAAATTTTAGGAAAATGATCCATAATATATTTATAACATGTAGAAATTGACCTCATGTCAATCCGATACAAGATGTGGTCAGTATGACTCAAAGTTTGTGTTTTCAATATAGAAGTTTCATTTTAGTTTAAAATGCATATAAAATATACAAAATCAAGAAAAAAATCTCATATTGTCTTCAAATTTTATGAACATGATCCATGATATATTTATTAAATGTAGGAATTGACCGTTTGTCAATTCAATAAATGATGTGTTTCATATGACTCAAAGTGTGTGTACTTAATATAAAAGCACCATTTTAGTTTAAAATGTTCCTCACATATCCAAAACCAAGAAAAATAGCTTGTATTGTTTTCAAATTTTAGTAAAATAATCCATAATATTTTTATGATGTGTAGGAATTGGTCTCATGTCAATCCAACACATGATGTAGTCGGTATGAATCAAAGTGTACATTTTTAATATAAAAGTTTCATTTTAGTTTAAAACACATATCGCATAGAAAAACCAATAAAATGAAATCATATTGTTTTCAAACTTTAAAGAAAATCTCCATTATATATCTCTGATGTGTAGGAATTTACCACATATTAATCTGACACATGATGTGGTCAGTATGACTCAAAGTGAAAGTTTTCAATATAAGTGTCATTTTTGTTTAAAAGTCTCCTCAAATAGCCAAAACCATGCAAATGAGATCGTATTGTTTTAAAATTTTAGGAAAATAGTACATAATATATTTCTAACATATAGGAATTTACCTCACATAAATTTGACACATGATGTGGTTGGTATGACTTAGAGTACATGTTTTCAATATAGAAGTGTCATTTTAGTTTAAAACAAGTATTACATAGTCAAAACAGATCAAGCGAGCTTGGATTATTTTCAAACTTCAGGAAAATGATCCATAATATATTTATTACATGTAGGAATCAACCAAACATCAATCCAACACATGATGTGGTCATTATGACTCAAAGTGTGTGTTTTCAATATTAGTGTCATTTTAGTTTAAAACACACCTCACATAGTCAAATCCAAGAAAACGAGCTCTGATTGTTTTTAAAATATAAGAAAAAAATCCATAATTAATTTTTGATATTTAGAAATCTACCGCATGTCAATCCAATAGATTATGTGGTTAGTATGACTCAATGTGCATGCTTCTAATATAAAAGTGTCATTTTATTTTAAAACATACATCACATAACCAAAACTAATAAAATGAGATTGGTTTTTTAAAAAAATTAGGAAAATTATCCATAATTAATTTTTAATGTGTAGTAATTAACCGCATGTTAATCCGACACACGATGTGTTTAGTGTGAATCGATGTGCGTATTTTCAATATAAGTGTCATTTTAGTTTAAAACACACCTCACATAGGAAAAACTGAGAAAAAGAGATTATATTGATTTCAAACTTTAGGAAAACAATCTATAATTCATTTGTGACATGTATAAATTGACCACATGTCAATATGACACACTATGTGGTCGGTATGACACAAAGTGTTTTTTTAATATAAGTGTCAATTTAGTTTAAAACATAGCTTAAATATTCAAAACTAATAAAACAAGTTATAATTGTTTTAAAAAATTAGTGAAATTATCTATAATATATTTATAACATGTAGGAATCAACCGCATATCAACCCAACACATGATTAACTGATAGTATTCTAACATATAGAGTAATTAATAATACAATTTTTCATATGTTGAATATATAACATTAAAATTATAATTTGTTTATTTATTTATTTAACTTTATTAAAATAAAAATTTTTATTGTAGGGGAAGAAATTTAGATAGAGGTTTATCATTGAAAATAATTTACTAGTTTTGATTTTTTATATGGGTTGTAATTTTTTCAGTTAATTGTAAATATGACATTAATGTAAATATTTTGTATATAATTTTTAATTGAAATGATATAGAAATGTGTTATTTGTATTCCAATTCTATTTACTATATATTTATATTAAATTTTATGTATTCTTATTGGGTTTTATTTTATAGGGCTGCTACATGGATGCTGTAGGGATGCAGTTGTGTAGAAGCTAAAATGGACTTTATCAACACTAGATGAAGCACTGATAAAGGGTCCCTTCATCTGTTCTTAATCTAGAACTAATAAAGGGTATATTTATCATTTCTTCATCTAGCACCGATAAAGGGTCTCTTTATTATCACTTTTTATAGTGCTGATAAAGGGTCTCTTTATGAGTGCTTTTTCTAGCAGTGATAAAGGGACTATTTATCAGGGCTAGATAAAGCATTGATAAAGAGGCCCTTTATCAGTGCTTCCAAAAAAACACTAATAAAGTTAACCTTTATCAGTGATTTTTATAGTACTGATAAATTCTATGGGATTTTAATATTGCTTAGATTTTCTGTTCTTTTAAGTACAAACAAAGATCATTTTAGTGTTGTTAAGAACACTTTTTGTAGTAGTGTTTTATTATAATTAAATTTATAAAATTATATATATATATATATGTGTTTATCTTAGCATAATATTACAATTAGTTATTCATGTACTATTTGTATATTAATTTTCTTAGATTACATGTCATACCAAAATGTTATAGTAGTTCCCAGGATTTAATGAGAACCTAGAGATACTATGAATGTAATATTCAACTTGTTTCCTATGGTCCAGAACTATCATACCGACATGAAAGATATGATGTATGACTATTAGGTATTGGGGGATCATAATCATTAATACTTTTTCTCATGAAGTTTTAACTTGGTGATATCAAGAAAATGATATCATGAGGACTAAACTTCCAATAGGAACACCACATGTTTGAGGTTTAATTGGTATTTTATATCTATGAAAATGTGTAGTGGTATCCTGAATTGATATTATTATCAATTCATACTACTTGATTACATACTTTGATGCATGATAAAAAACAAAGAATTTATGTTCTGGAGAGGTATCATGTATCGGGCGTGCTATTGGTGGCATGAAATTGATTGAATGACCAAGAGAGAAATTTTCACTTCCAAAAGGAAGTGATATCTCAAGCCCAATTAATCAGGATGGTTGTACCTTCACTAAATCTATGTCCATGTTAGAAAAAGGTATGTTTTTCTATTAAATTCAAAAAATAATAAAGAAATAAATGATGATAAACAAAGTTTGCATCTTTCTTTATGAGATATCATGATACAAAGAGATGTTATTATGTGATGTGTTTACATTGAAGGTTTTCATTGCTATGACTATACCTTATATTATTAGGGACCTTGATGGGTTACTAGACTATGCTCTTGGTTTGTGATAATTAGTCGCTACTATCTAGATGATGTCCTAGAGAGTCACACACTTGGCATATTCAAAAGTCTAGTCCATTCTAATGAATAGGAGTATAGGACATGATGGCCCCCACCACAGGGTCCATAAGAGGTTAAAGTATAAATGATCACCAAGAAATAAATAAATAAATTATTATTTTAGTATAAAATCATTAGTGTTGAATTTTTTTATTTAATGTTCTATCATCTCTCCTGCATCCTAATGAGTGAAGCATCCAATCAAAGTTCTTCTTAATGGATTGAATGAATGAGGTTGTGATGGTCATCAAGATATAAAATAAATAATTAAATCTCTATGAGAGAACACAAATATCAACAATAGGCATTATCATAGACTTTGGAAGTGCATGTGTAAAATCTAGAGGGGCCTGACATTAGTTACTTAGAGGAACAGTCACTAACGATGTGCGATTTTCTAATGTGAATTAAAATAGAACAAGGTAATTGTATGTTTTAATTTTGTAATTAAAATTATTTCAAGAAAGATATTTGGATTTCATACTAATATGTGCATCACTAGAGATGACATTGTCACCTTAATCTAATGATAAAAAATTAAAATTCTTGGCACATCGGCTTCTACAAGGCACCTCAGTACCAATAGTATGTGGGTGTGGTGCCATTTCACTTGGAGATGTGGATGAAAGAGGGCCAAAAAAGATTTTCCTACAAATAATAGTCCGTAACAAACTAGTTAGGCTTCATCAGGTGGTTAGACCTAAATGGGTCAATAGGGGGTTTAATCCCAATCATCTCATTGGGTGGTTTAAATAAAAATAGATAACTAGGTTGGGGAAATACTGACCTGGTTAATAGAAAACACCCTTGGGCTTGAAAACCACATGTTCTTGGGTTTATAGTCACCCTTGAGAAGGTTTTTGTAACATCTCATGTATTGGACTGGGTAAAAAATCCCTAGAGTTTTTGAACTTTTGGTTTGGTGGATGGGCCAAATCTTAAACTAGGTCTTGGAATGTAATTTTGAGAGTTGGAGCACTTAAATGTGATTTTTTGGATGTGGTTTAAGGCCTGTGAAGTTACTTGAAGGTTTGGGTGTATTTTGAGAGTGTCTATCTCTAAAATACTTCTTTTTGAGATAGAAATTCAGGGCAAAAGATTAGTTTAAACCGTGAATTCCTTTAGGAGAAACTGTGTGGCCTGGTCTAGTATAGCAGGAGGTATCGCAAAGTTTGATTTAACCGTGTGAGTTGTGGGGCATGGCTATGTGGGATGTCTTTAGTTTATTATAGAGGTAGGAGCTCATGATATGTATAGTTTATCAAACTGTACACTTAGACCACACCCTTATTTCCACTTAACCAATAGATACACATGGTTTAGGCACACAATTTTCAAAACCATGCAATAAAACCTTGAGGGGTGTGGCTTCTAGGTAGATGAGGTGGTAGGTTTGGTGAATAGTTATTCAAACCATGTGGCGTAACCATGTGTCGCTTTAAAAATGATCTAAAATAACCATTCTTCCCCTACCTCTATTTCTTTTCCTCTCCCTCCATTCTTCCTCATTCAGACGCAACAGGGAGGCCACTCGAGATCCCTTACTCCTCTCCTATGATTTGGGATATCTTCCTCATGCGACCTCCGAATCAAGAGAAACTCAGTGCGTTGGAACCATATCAGTAAACTATTGACTCCTCATGATTATATTCTTATTTTACCTCTCTATATGGAAAGATAAATCCATGTTATCTATTTTTCCCTATTTTTAGGGTGTTTGAATGTTATTTTTATTTCTTCCATTCCTGATCAAATCAAAGCCTGATATTGGATGAGTGGACCTTCCTAAACATGAGGTAGGTAGTATATATTATTTTCCATTAAATTTTTATCATTTATATAATATGTTTGGAGGATATAAACTCAACTCAAACCACCCCTCCTAGGGTGGGTTTACCTATTACTTAGAGAAACTATCATTATCCGACTTATGTCTAGACCACCCTTAGGGTGTTTTAATTTAAATGTTAAGAATGAAATGGTATGATTATGTTTTTAATTACCTTTTGAATTCTTCTCTTTCATGAGATAAAAAAGGGAATTAAGTTATTTTTTCAATGAAAGATCATGTCCTCTAATAAAAACACCTTTTAGGTGTGTGACTAGATTTAAAATTAATTATAATGGAATGTGAATTTAAACAAAGGAAATGGTAGGACATGTGGATTGGACCTTTGTTCTTTATGTTAAGATTTGGATTATTCACATTACATGTCCTGCCTAATGTGATTAAAATGCTTTGTTGAATGTAATGAGTTAAGGATTTACATGAATTTTCTCTTAAATCAAGCTGATGGAAATACAAGAGTACTAAATTAAAGATACCTTGGATAATCTCATCATCATTTATAATTAAAACTATAATCTAGATATAAATATTATGGGATAGATACTTGGATTATTTATGGGATGCCTTGGAAAAACCCACCAGGAAAATTAATTACCTACCCATGAGTGATACCGATTCCCTAGGGGAGTCACTATGGATAGGCTTGGTAGAAAGATAGTTATACCATTCCATGAGTGATACTCAGTCCACTATGTGAGATAATTTGGGAGAGCTTAGAGTGGCATGCTTTTCACCATACTAAGAGTGATACTTTGGATTCTAGTTGTGGATCGCCTTTGTCAGACTCTTATGGTATTGGTTATCTAAAGTGATCCTAGAGCGATACTTGGGATTTTTCTTTATAGATCACCTCAGATGAGTCCATGATTCTATATGATTATGTTACATACACTTCTTTATTAATTCCTTTGAATTCAAGTGTTTAAGGCTCAAGGATGCATCCACAAAGTTAAAGAACATGCTTAGGGATTGGTTAATGCTACATACTAGGTTATTATGGCTGTCTAGTTACATTTTAGACATGTTTCTAGGATTTCATGCTATCCCTTTATGTATATATTTTTATACTTATATTTTAACTAGTTGAAATTAGTTCAGAGGTACTCCAACTTAGGCTGAATCAGGTATAGTCGTCCTAGTGTCCTTAAGAAACATGAGCATGACTTGTTTACATTTATTATTATAACATTTCATTACTTTAATATACCTGAAAACTGATTATTATATATGCATCGATTGAATTATGCATTAGAAACTATTGGTGGTTTCCTACTAAGTATATCTCACACCCTGTTTGGGACTCTATTGCAATGGAGTAACCCAAAAGATATCGTTTTTATAGGATCAGGTTCCTAGATTGTTTTTGTTTCCTATTATCCTTCTTGGATAGGATGGAGTATGGGAGATAAGGACTGAGCCTATTCTCATGATTCTATTAGAGATATCCATGGTATATTTTATTTATTTATTCATTTCCCATGTAAGTCTTTCTATTTACTATATATACCTACCTATAATACCATTAGTTCATGTAAATTCATGATAAATTATCCATTTTTATTTATTTATAGTTATTATTATATTTCACAACCTTTATGTTTATTTCTTATAATGAATTAATTTCTGAGAGAGAGGGTATAGTATCCCCACTATACTACCTTTATACCATCATTGATAGTTGGATGCCTCTGGAATACAAAGAGGGACACTTGAGTCCTAGTAGCCAAACAGATCGAAGCACCATTTTAGTGGATCTCTCATTAGGATTTTTGAAATGGTATCAAATTATTTCCTTTTCCTCTTTGGTATTATGGTTTTGGAAATGGTAGGAATAAGATTAGGAATGTGTCAACACTTGGTAAATATATTGTGTTTGGGTCCAACCAACCCACACATGAGGTAAATATCAAGTTTCCATAGATGGGATTGTTGATTATGTTGTTGTTATAGTTGATTGATATTTCACCTTGAGTGATTGGTGTATTTTAATTGGTTATTGATTTATGGGTCATGTTTTTTCCCTTATGGACCATTATAAAAATATAAGTGAGGTACATTCATGCATCATTTTAGGAATATAGGGATTTACTTTCCATTAATATTCCATGACATGTAGGTTTTGTTTATATAATTATTTATTCTCATAATAAATGTACCTTACCTAATAATTTATCATGTTTACCTATGTATCCTATTAAGTAATTTCTACCATGTTCACTTATTTTCCTCAATGTGTGATTTATTAGCATGTTGGCCTGTATAACGTGATTTGTGATTTCTTTAACATGCTTAGTTGTATCCATGTTTCTATAGTTATTTTAGCATGCTTAGTTTTATGTTATGCTTGGGTGTTATACCATGCTACTGAAATTTGTTTTAGCATGATTGATTTTATAACATGTATGGGTGTTTCCTTGATTCCATATAATTTTTCCATATTTATTGGCATGACTTCTCTGTGATAATCTGTCTGGTTAGAATTTAAAATAAGTATTTGGTTATTAAAGTGTCTGTATAAACCTAAATGGTATTTTGCTATATATCTTTATGGTGAAACCTTAACTAGAAAATTATGATACATTGATACAAGGACCATTGGTTTCATGGATTGAAACATGAATGGTTGAAATTAAATGGAGTTCAATTTTCAAGTTATCAAGTGTATGAGAGCTTTATAAATTGGAAATTGAATTTTGTATAATTGTACTATTAAGAAAAAAACTTGGTCATTATTACATGAATTCAAAATGTAATTTATAAGGGAAAGTTCCTTTATAAATTTAGGAAATTGTGATTCATTTAAGTAAACCATGAGGTATATATTGAATTTTATTTTGAGTAGAAAAAAAACAATTGATTTTTTTGAAAGGTAAATTGTGACTTATGAGGCCTGTACCTCCACTTCTTGGGAATGATGAACCATGTGATTATATTATTTAAATTCATGACTAGAACCAATTAGGCCAGTTGGGGCATGTTGTTTATGAAATAAATATACATTACCTAAGTAGTTTGGTCTTGATAAGTTATGCTTATGTGCTAAACCCATTAAGTATGGTTTAAATTTCTAAATAGTTTGACCTGATGGGACCCTTGTAGGTTGCCTCTATCTTGTTATCATTTCATACTTAACCCCATGGGAGTATATTCATTATTAATGTAAAAATGGTAATTTAAAGTTTCATCATCCACGTATACGGTTTATATATACATGTATAGTGTCATCTTACTAAACCGGTTTCCTTTAAATAAAAAAAATCCATTATAGTTTTCTTCATGACCTTTTTATACCAAGATTCAGTTAATTAAAATTCTAGTTAAAACCTAAGGAGTTCTTTCCTCCATATCTTGGAAACTAAAATATTCTTTAATCAAGAAAATTGTGAGAACTTATGGTTAAATGCTTAAAATTTTTAAAAGAAAATTTATGAGTTAAATTTCTTGTTATTACAAAATTATAGATAAATTAACCACCAAGTATAGTTATCCTTGAAAAATGTTACTTCATATTCCTTATTTTAGAATTGTTTTATATTCTAAAATAACAAGCATTGTTTAAATCCCCTAATTTTGAAAACTTATATAGGTGGTTATAGCTTGGAACCCTAGGTAAAGGTTAGTTTTTGGTTTAGTATGAGAGGGAAATTGAGAATTTCCCATTAATCTTAGTTACCATATTTTCCTATGTTGTGATGTACCTGGAGGTTAGGCGGTTAGAGCTAGTGACTCTTTTTAAGCATGACCCTAGTTTGCGATTTGATTATTTTTTCTTAAAATGATGGGTCTAGCTTGGTAGAAGAATCACCCTTATATATTTAAGTGTTATTAAATTCTCATGATGAGTTCCTTGATAGGAGGCACCGTTTGGGTACCAATTTTACCTAGTAAGAATTATAGTAATAAAATGAAAACTATGGATAGATGGGTGGTTTTTTGGTACTTGGAACTCAAGATGGGTATTTTTGTATGTGGATACATAGTGAGTGTCAGCTATTTTCCATCTATATAAGCATTGTAATTTTTTTAGTGATCACTCCCCTATCTAGATACTCAGTGTGATTAGGGACATGCATCCTAGTTCTTAGAATGTGATACCTTTCCATTGTTGGGAATAGAATTCGACCCTTGTAGGAAAATTATTCATAACTCATTTCATCTCAACCTCTTCTTAGAGAGTGTTTTAGGCATGTTAGGAAACCTATGAAGTATTTTGGATTGAGTTCTTTAATTTACTTAGAGGAAACAAGCACCATTTCATGTTCTTTATAGAGATAATGAATGGTATGTGACCGAGTCTTCTGATTTAGGTATGGTGATGCATTTTTCCTTCAAAAACCACCATGAGTTCTTTATATCAAAACTAGTCTCAATGGTTAGGACTATTGGTGTGTCTGTCCTAGTTGACCAGTAGTTTTATGTTTTCATTTTCATAGATGATGCTGTGAGGTGGGCGATTATTTGATAAATCATGGAATATGTGGGATGCCTAATTTTTAAGAGGAGTTCCAAGTGAACTCCCAATGTATTAAAGTACTGACATGCCAAGTATCACAGTCAATTTGACTCAATTTATAGATTACTTGTAGGTATGTAAGTTGATCCTTGAAATGGGTGGTATGTGATGTACACCCACTGCATATGATAAGTCTAGCTCACTCTATTTGTGTGTGGGGCTATTAAGTATCCAAAATTAGTAAATGGACAGGTGTGAGCTAAGGACCAATGGTTTTTCAAATGTGATGCTTGTGAGTGGTGTGACCTAGTGTTTTATCCAATTAAAAAGAGTGACATAATGGGGGATATCCTGAAATCATTTTGGCACCATGATACAGTTGACCCATGTTGAACCTATACACTCATGACCAGGAAATGTGGTGTTTGGTATGGGATAATGTTGTTATATATTATTTATGATATAGGTGTGGCTTGGAAAGACAATACATTCTAGTTTATAAAAATATTGGTGTAATCTTTATTTAGAGACGAGAATGACCCCTATATTAACTTTATCTTGAGTATGCTGGGAGTGAATCAGTTATACCCTAATCTAAATAAAATCAAATAACCTTTCTATTTTTAAAGATGTAATTCTTGGAAGTGTGATCAAGGAGTGTTTTACAGGAAGTATTATGGTGTGGATGTCACCATAGGTGGTTGGAAGATGAACCTCTTAAGAGAAGGGTCATGACCATGCAGGACTGGCCGTTGGACAGTTTTTTTGGAACTCATATACCCTTTGGTAAAAGAACATGTAATGTTTCTATTAGAAGTCATCACTGAAATTAATTTATGGGATTTGGTGAATGTGATCAATGTGATCTCAATATGCCTCCATTTAAAGGATTTGGGTTCTAGCTTTTGAAATGTGTCGACCGTCTAAGCTGAGAATTTTTTAGAATAGTCAATCAGAAGTGGTTTGACTAGATCTCGTATGAAATTATATATAAAATCTTTATGGAACCATTTCATGTATGATATGGGTTTTGGAAGGTTCCATGGAAAGGGGAATCTAGGATTTTTAATGGAAGCCAAAATGATAAGTTTTGAGATGGTTCAATCAGAGATGACTATTGAGATCAGAGTGAGGGCCATAAGTAGTGTCCTCACCAATAACTAGGTGTATTGTTACGAAAAATCCTGAGAGCATCATTAGGACACTATAGACATAATTCAATAGGAAATTTCAATGGTTTGGGTTCCATGACTTGGAATTGGATGTTCAAAGGTTAAAACCTCAGGTGGGGAGTGCCTTAGACCATTTGATAAAAGAGATGATGAAGGAATTATGTCTCAGGTTAGAAGAGCTTGAGTAAACTCTTTATAGATGTTTCAACCTTGTTTTTGGGTGTTGGACTGAGTTTTATTGGTTTAAGAACCATATTCTTAAAATAAATCTTTAAGATGATTTTGTTAATTTGAAACACAACATGAAAATTTTAAAAAAACTTCATGACCCTCATAGGTTGGGTGTTGTTTTTTCCCCAAGTATTCTTAGGGATGAGAAGTTATAAAGTGGGGAGATTTTAATGTCCAGTGTTTTAGATCAGGTGAAAAATTCCTAGAGTTTTTGAACTTTTATTTTGGTGGACATGGAGAATCTTAAAATGAGTCTTGAAATGTAATTTTAAGAGTTGTAGCACTTAAATGTGTTGGTTTTAGACATGGTTTAAGGTTTTAGAAGTTCCTTAGAGTCTTGGGTGAGTTTCAGGAGTGCTAATATCTAAAATCCCACTTTCTAGGAGAGAGACACAGGGTGCATAGTTAGTTTAAACTATGTTTCCCTTCAGAAGAAACCATGTGGCATGGTCTAATAGAGAATGAGGTATCATAAAATTTGATTTAACTATGTGAGTTGATGCGCATAATCGTGTGTGGTGTCTACATTTTATTACAAAAGTTGGTGCATGAGTTGTGCATGGTTTATCAAACCATGTTCCTAGCTCGCACCCTTAGTTCCACTTAACCAGTAGATATGCATGGTTTTCAAAAACATGGGAGATAAACATGTGGGATGTGGCTCATAGGAAGAGTAAGATTCACAATTAGTGTAATGGGTTGTCAAACTGTGTGTTCTAACCATGTGGATCTTTAAAAAGGGATGAAATGACCATTTTACCCTTGCCACTATTTTTCCCACTCCCCCCTTTCTTCCTCATTCATACACTTTAGGGAAGCTGATCGAGCTCCCTTCCTCCTCTCCTAGTCTTTGGGAGATCATCCTCATGCGAACTCCGAATCAAGAACCACAGGGTGTATTGGAACTGTATCGATTGGCTCTTGACTCCTCATGCTTCTCCTTTTCATTTTCCTTTCCATACAGAATGATAAATCTGTGTGATCTCTTTTTCCCTATTTTTAGGGCATTTGATTATTCTTTCTATTTTTTTATATCATCTCAAATCAAATCCTGATATTTGATGAGTGAACTATCCTAAGCATGAGGTAGGCAGTTTATAATATTTTACTATAAATTCGTGTTGTTTATATAATATTTCTATTGTTCCGTGTGATATAATTTCCTAGCGTCACTTATAAATTATGAAATTACTTAGATTAAATTATTATAATACCTTATACTATGTTGATACCCCCTTTTGATATGCTCGTAGGATATGATCTCAACCCGAACCACCCTGCCTAGGGTGGTTTTTCCTATTACATAGAGATTCTGTAATTATTTGAATTATGTATTGACCACCCTTGGGGTGTTTTAATTTAGATGCTAAGAATGAAATGGATTACTTATGTTTTGAATTACATTTTGATTGTTTCTATTTCATGAGCTTAAAAAGGTAATTAAGTTATTTTTTCAATGAAATATCACATCCTCTAATAAACCCACCTTTAAGGCATGTGACTTGATTTCAAATTAATTACAATGGAATTTGAATTCAATAAAAGGAAATGTTAGTCCATGTGGATTGTGCCTTTTTTATTTATGTTATGATTTGGATTATTTTCATTACATGCCCAGGATAATATGATTATAATGTTTTTTTTGAATGGAATGAGTTAAGGATTTACATGACCTTTCTCTCAAGGGAGATACAAGGGTCCCGATATAAGTTTGATCTGGATGGGATCATCATGATTTATAATTAAAAATATTATTTTGATGTAAATACATAATGGGTGATACTTTGATTCTTTATGATATGACTTGAAAGTCATTACTGGGCAGATTACTTACCTACCCATGATCGATATCGGTTCTCTAAGGGTATCACCATGAATGGGTTCAATGAGAAGATGGTTATACCATCCATGAGTGATACTTTATCCCCTATGTGAGATACCTAGGATGGGATCAGAGGGTCATGAATTTCACTATGCCGAGAGTGATACTTGGGATCCCAGTTGTGGATCTCCTTAGACAAACTCTTGTGGTACATGGTATTTAAAGTGTTCCCAAAGTGATACTTGAGATTCCTCTTTAGGAATCACCTTGGATGGGCCCAGGATTTCATATGATTAAGTTAGATACACTTATTGATTTAGACCTATGAATTCAATTGTTTAAGGCCTAAGGATGCATCTTCCAAGTAAAAGAACATGTTTGGGGATCAGTCCATGCTCCATACTGGGTTATTATGGATGCAAAGATATATTTTAAACATATTTTTATGATGTTATGATATCTATTTATGTATATATATTTATACTTATATATTAATAGGTTGAAATTAGTTCATATGTACTATGATTTAGGCCAAAGAAAGTATAGTCATCTAGGTATATTTGAGAAACCTGATCTCGACTTGTTTACATTTATTATTAGAGAAATAATTTACTTTTATATACTTGTACACTATTTATTATATATGAAAATGGTATACTAAGCATTAGAAACCATTTTTGGTAGCCTAATGAGTATATCTCACACCCTGTTTGGGACTTCATTGCACTAGGGTACCCAAATAGATCCCATTTTTACAGGATTAGGTTCCTAGATTGTTTTTGATTGATGTTATCCTTATTGAATACGATAGAGTACATGAGAAGAGGGTTGATACAGTTCTAATTATTCTATTGGTGACATCCATTGTGTATTTTATTTATTTATTAATTTCCCTTGTTATTATTTCTATATACTGTGTATACCTTCCTCTAATGCTATCATATCATGTTCATACATGGTCATTTATTCATTTAGTATTGATTTAAAGTTAATATTACATTACAATTCCTTTTTGTTTATTTCTTATGTTTTATTTATTATTGATCCAGAGGGTATATTCTCCCCACTGTACCACCTTTAGACCTTCACTGCTTGTTAGTAGCCTATGGAGTATGGGGAGACGTGCTTGAGGCATAGTGACCAACCAGCTTGGGGAACCGTTTTAGTGGGTCTTGGGTTGAGATTCTATAGATATAATATAGAACACCCTCATTGGATGCCACATATCCCTTTATATCTATCTAAAAATATAAAATAAAAAAATTAGACCATTTTTTTAATTTGAAAAATAAATAGTTGATTTAACTTGATTTCCATATAAATCATCATGATGATATTTTCAAGGCCAATAAAGATTGTTTGGAGGGTCTTTTTGGAATCTTAAATTATCAAACCCAAATATTTATGACAACTTGACCCATGAAATTTTTGAGGGAATCGTTTAGTTTGTTTTATCAAGTTAATTAAAAATGATTCCCTTTATTGAGTGATTCGAAGTTGCAATGATGAAGTTTGTAAAATAAAAATTAGATGTGAGTGTATGTGGGCACATTTCAAAAAAATTTGTGATGATTCTAATGAACAAGTAGCTATTCAATAACACCCACTATATGGGAAAAGGTCTATAATGATGTTATGAGATTATGGGTGTGATCTAAAAAGACGATTTGATGACATGAGTCTGTATAGTGTCTTTTGATTGGTAAAGAACTTATCTACCTTGATGAGAAATATATTTTAATAAATATCATTTTCTATTGATTTATATTCCCCTGAAATTATATATAGATATTTGATTTTGTTCCTAGAGCCCCAAGCTTCAAAACATGCCTTTCAGAACCTCTCTAGTAGAATAAGGTTTGGATGTTCCCAAACTATAAGCACTCAATTCCAACATCCAATACAAAGAACTATTCTCTAACATCCCACACTGAATCAAATTTATATCAAAATAACCTATATAAAATACACACAAGTATAAGAAAAAAATAAATATCACTCACAAAAAACAACAAAGTGATTTACATGGTTTGAACATAAAATTAATTCATGAGAGAAACAATGTAACTTTTATTAATAATAGAATAAGAATAAATAATTATAGGATTAAAAAATTATTTTTCCCACACATTTATTTATAGAAAATTCTATCTGGTGGATCCAATGTGTTTTCCTTCCAATCTCCATAAGCGTCACTCCACTTGTTCAAATCCACTAATAGCTGTAAAGACTCAACTTCTAATCCCATGTGAAAAATGTAAGAAAACTATTTTATTCTTATGTATACCTATTAATAATACTATGTATCCCTTAAAATAATACCAATTTTTTATTATATATTCGATAGAGTTAATTCTATGCAATTCAATAATTTTTCTTTACATCTATCATTGAAGTTAGTTTTCTTCTGTTGCTTCTTCTAACCTTCAGTTCCAAACATACATGGTTTCCCTAAACTTAAATCATCTATTTCTAATCTAGAGCTTTTGGAAAAACCACATTCTTCAGGATCTAATTCTTTATTCAGAAAAAAATTTCACACCTAACCTAATAACCTTATACTTGGATACCATTTTTCATATCTTCACCACCAAGTACAATGGATCCCTTAGAAAATTATAGCCTTCATTCCTACTATAGTAATAATCCCTTACCTTTTACTCGGTCATCCAAGTACCACTAGGGAAAAAATTTACCTCATATTTTCCTATACTATGACCTTTGTTATCATATTATGAAAATTCTAACTTATTCACCCACAACTCTACCAATCAATATTTCACAAGCCTTCAGATGAAATGATACTTCAAATGAATGTGTTTTTTTCTTAAGTGAAACACTAAATTCTTTTAAAAGTTTATAACACTATGAATATTATAGAATAAAATTTCGCCCCTACTTCCATATAAGTTTCTTTAATAACCCCTTTTGTAAAATCATCTCCTTCACTAATTCAATTTACATGATATACTCTAATTTTGTGATAAATAGTGTAACTACCAGCTATAGTCTATACATCTAACTTATGAAAATCCTATGTAGGTAAACACAAAACCCGTGTTACTTCTACACATACATATCCATTAATTTTTGTTCTAATATTCCCTTATAAGGGAGTATATTTTAAAAAAAATCAGGTGAGAACTTTTAAAACTTTGTGATACTAGATCATCCACTTTTCTTATTCCAAATGATCCTTTCTCAAATTTTCCTTGAACCTACAAACAACTCTCACTGCTTGAGAAATTAATATCCTTGTACAAATGGTGGTATACATCAAAATACCAACTGTTGTTTCATAAAGAACCTTTTCCATGAAATTAGTCTCATATTTTTTTTAGTTGTCTCTCTTTATATAGTTTCAAAATTTCAAATCATGAGGTATAGAAAGGTTTAGATTAAAAAATTCCTAGCTTTCCACTATCTTCTAGATGTACTATGAATAAGACAACATCAATTTTCAAAGCTTCTAATCCATTTGGATCCTCATCCTTGTAATCAAAATTTTTCTCTTAAGATCCTTTATCTCGAATCCTTTGAATAAATCAGCCTTTATATATTTAATAAATTTTTAATTCAGACATACTAAGAGCATGTCAATCATGTAAAAGAGAATCATGATGGATATTCTATCATAAAAAACCTTATGGTAGCATTAATGATCCATATTTCATTAATCAAACTACTGTTTAATAAATTCATCATATTTATGGTTCCATTTCATGGGTTCTTACACCATCCCATAAAAACTTTGTTTAACTTGGAAACCATTACTTATATTACATTTCTACTAAAACCTTATAATTTCTTCATGTAAATTTCCTCCTTCAAATATCTATAAATGAAAACATCTTCATATCTAATTATTCAAGATGTGGACCTTCTTCTGTAACTATTATGAGAACCATTTGGATAGTTGTGTGCTTAAAAAATAGAGAAAAAATTTCATTGAAATATATACCTTCAATTTGTTGAAATCCTTTTAAAACTAACCTTGTATTGTACCACTTCTTAACATCCACTTACTACTTAAACTGATTGGCTCATTTTTTCACAAATCCTTCTTTCCCATTGGAATTTCTAAAATTTATCATGTTCTAGAATCATACAAGGTGACCATATCCTTCTTCATTACTAACTCCAATTGTTTTTCATAGCTGAGGTATGATGACTATTTTGGAATTTTGGGTCATCCACCATCTATAAGAATTAATTAGATCACTTCTATTTTGAATCTTTTCATGAGTCTTCTAACCCTAGTAGATCACCTCAACTCTTATGGTTATGCTCTTTTTAGTACTAAATCTTCCAGAAAAATCCCCCTAAGCCACCATAGTTCTTGATATTTCTAGTACTTTGGTCTTATAAGAACCTATATAATATTCCATCCATCTGAAACTTCACCTTCTATAATTTTAGGTTCAACCAAAATTTGAGTAATTCCTTAATTATACTGACCTATATTCACATTAACCAAGTCACGCTCCACTGTAAATCAATTTCATGATTTTTTTTGTTATTAATTTTATTTATTAATTAACAACTTTACCTAATTTTCATTGATTTTAATGTTTTTATAGTAGGAAATATTTTGTTGGATAATGTTGAAATAAATACAAAGTAAAGTTTTATGATAAATGGACATGCATAACATTAACTTATAGGTAATCTTTTTTCATCAGATAAATTCATAGAGGATAGAATGTAAAAGAGTATACATTGACTCATGATATTAATAATTTGTTGTGTTATATTAATTTAAGATCATGTTTTCTCTTGAACAAATAATCGACTACTACGTGAGAATAAAATGGAGGTAACTTGTGTGATTAACTCAGTTTTTTTCCATCCTTATGTGATTAAATAAAAATTTTCATGATATTAATCTAACAAAGATATCACTGTATGAGGTTAAAATAGATTCTTAAGGCTATCCTGCATTATATTAATTAAAAACTATGACACTCACATGAGGTTGAGTAAAATAGGCCATCTAAATAAAAATTAATTAAAGAATAATAAAGAACCAAGTTTCGCAAAAACTTTTTCCCATAACCCTTGAGAACCTGTATTCATGGATGATTTTTAAATACATAAATACCCATGTGCCATGATGTATGAGATTTCCATAATGAAGAAAAATATTATTTAAAATGAAGGTATTAATAATCATAGGGAATAAAAAATCATCATTATAGGTTTTTAATGTAAAATGTTGGTTTTGTTTTGGTTATTCTATGAGGAAGATAATGATAAATGTGGAGGATGATGGTTGTGATGTAAATACTTGCCCTGTGCTATGATCATGAAACTTTTTTGAAAAGTAAATACAAAGAAATATCTATTTCATTATGGAGTCTTGGGTTTCATAATTGAAAATATATCTATAACATATATAAAACCAATTATCTCCCAAATTTGTGGCTATCTTGGAGATTTATTTTGGGGACATGTTTTATGGTTTTTGGATTAGTTTTTTAGATATATTTAGAATGTTTTTGTGTAATAATTTAAAAAGAAAAATGATATAGAGATAAATAAAGATATAAAAGATACAAGGGGAGATTTATGCCTATAAATAAAGGTTTTCACTACACTTATAATTTAATATTTCTTGGGAGGATTAGTTAGAGTACAAGGAAAAACTTGAGGAGAAATCTAGAAGTGATACTAAGTTTGAGGTTTAGTTAAAGGGTATTTCTAGTAAGGAATTAAAATTTGAGATTTATCCCAAGGAAGAAGATACCATTACAATTACTAAACTAGAGTATAAATAAAAAGTAGAGGCCTTAGTGGAATAAAAAAAGAGATAAGAGGAATAAACTTATGCTAAAATAAAAAATTACTTAGAAGATTGTGAATAAGAGAAGTAAAAATAAGTGATAATGAATAACTATTACTAGTTTTGGGTTATTTCATGAATTACTCATTCAATATTTAAGTATTTCAAATCCTAGGTTATCTCCTTAACAAAGTATCAAGGTTAATTCAATGAAAAGGAGTATAATTATATACTTGGATGAGTAGAAAATACAATCATGGTTAAATCCATATAATGTGACATATTTATACACTTTTATTACATGACACATGGTGAGTTAGTTTATAGAAAAAAGAAATTATATAAAGAAAGTTTAAGAGGAAACTTGATCTCTCATTACTTTTATAGGAATTTGTTATTAGAGAAAAAGTTTAGGTTTTTTCCCTGGGATATAGAATTCAATTACCCATATTTTTTTTTATCTTCATTAGAATGGTTCTTGTGATTTCATTAGGATATTTCTATTTTTTATATCTATAAAGAGATGCACAAGAAGGAATAAAAAATAAAATAAAAATATATTTAATGGATAAGGGAGTATTGTTTTAAATTTTATATCTTTTATACCCCTTTTATTTGAATTATAGTTAAGAATTTACACTCCTCTCTTAATTTTATTATTATATATTTGATCCATCATGCAAAGAGTTATTTATTAATACCATAATGCCTTTTTTTAAAATTCATTTTTTGATGTAATTAAATGAGTAAGATGAGTGTGGATGTGTAAATATAATCATGAGGTTATTGATTTTACGAATCATGATTTGAAAATATTGGTTAATATATGAAGATGAAATTCCTTATATTTTTTATACTTTTATTTTTTAAAGTTTATATAGATTGATTTGTTATTAATATTCATTCCATGAGTTATTACCCAATACTATGTTTCTCATTCTCTAGAGGGTTCCAAACCATTTTTTCATGTTCTTTATAACACCTTATTTCTCAATAGATAGTTGGGGTATATAGACTATTAGAGCTCTCATTGATATCTTATAAAAGATACGAAGAAAAAAGTCTCATTAATATTATTGAGGAATTATTTATTGATTCATTTATACTTTTAATACATACCTTTACATTTTATCTTTTATTTTGGCATGTAAAATCCCTGAATGAACCTGATAGGGAAACCAAATTTCAAGACTATTTATCCTTCCTACCTTACACTTGGTATTTTTTTTCATTATTTAAAATGAAATAAGTGTAGGGGAAGAGGTTTTTTCATGGTATAAAGGGGATAGTTTGTATTATAAAAGTAAATATGTGAGGTTTTTTCATTGGTTGTGGGTACAATGTTCATAAATTTATTCTTATTAAACCTTCCTGGATATCCTATAGAAAAAGAAAAAGGAAAAAGAAAAAAAATAATGAAATAAAAATAAATAATTGAATATGAATTATTACTAAAAAGAGGATGAATATTTCATGATTCTTTTTATCATGATTTGTGAACCTATTAATTGAGTATGAAAGAGGTTTTTGGTTCCACCATTGAAAATTATATTTTTTAGGGGGAGTTTTTCAACAAACTTTCTATTGTATATCATGTATTATACTTTAGACTTTATCCTCCTTTTTGATCCTAATGAATTTTCTCAATAATTACATACCAAACCTTAACCATAGAGTAATTTTTTATTTTGTTCAAGGCCCTCACTATTAATGTTGATTTTTTCTCTATGAGGTGGGGATTTAGATGCTTCAAATGAATATGTCTTGGATATACATACTCAAGTTTTGAAGAAAACAATAGTAAAATGTACTTTGAGTGATGAGAGAATTTTTTTATTATGGTAGTTCACATGTGGGAATTAATAATAATAATAAATTTAAATACATGAATAAGAGTTAAGAAATATTTCATTCATCTTAATAGAAAGAGTAAAATATATGGTTTGATTGGTTTTCTTGACAAGTGAGGAGTTTAAATGATATTTCTTATGTAATGATTGAAATTTTATTCCTTGTTTATAGTTATTTAATTTTATAGAATAGGTGGATTAAATTTTGGTAGGATGGACTAACTTTTCAATGATGTGGAAATTTTATGCTTGAGGTAAATAAAGTGTTTAAGTGTGGGGGGATTTGATAGTTCAATTTCATTAATTTATTTTTTATATTAATTTTATCAATTAATTAGTTATTTTTAAATAATTTTTATTAGTTTTAATGTTTTTATTGTAAGAAATTTTTTTATTCTATTTTTTTTATAATTTTTAAATAAATTCAAAGGAAAATTTTAAATAAAATAGACTAGTGTAATATTAAATCGTGGGTAGTTTCTTACATCTAATAAACTCATGGGGCCCAACCCATATAAGAGTAGATATCACTTCGTGAGATTAAGAAGGTGTTGTGTTAGATTAATTCAAGACCAAACATTCTCATATAGGAATAACTAACTTCTATGTGAGAATAAAATAAAGGTAACTTAGTTTTACCACTTTCTATGTGATATTAAATCAAATGATGAGTGATATTAACTTGAGCTGGATACCAATATATGGGGTTAAATTATAGTCTTGAGACTATATCATGTAACATTAACAAGAACCATTCCACTCATATGAGATTATTTTTAAGTGTACATCTAAATATGAATTTATGGAAGTAGGATAAATAACTGGGCTACATCGTGACATATTCCCTTCCATAGTGAGAACCTTTATGCATGGAAGCTTTTGAAATCCATGAAGACCCATATTCCATGATGTATGGCCATTTACCATAATAAAGGATAATATGAACAATGAATATATTTATAATGATGAGGAAGAAACTTAAACTATGAGAGGGTTTTTTGTGCCATGATTTTTCAACGAGAAAGATAATGACAAATGTGGATGATAAAGGATACAACGTAGATCTATGCCCTTTATTGTGAGAATGAAAAAGTTAGGAAGAATAACCATGAATAAATACCCGATTCATTATAGAATCTAGGGTTTCACCATGGAAAATATATATATAGAAAATATATAGCCGATAATATCCAATATTTGTGAAAATCCTATAGATTTATTTGGGAAAGATGATTATTGGCTTTTGGATTAGATTTTTGGAAATATTTTTAAGGAGTTAGAGTTGGAATTAAATATGGAAATGGATATGAAGATACATGGAGACACAAAATGTAACACTACAAGGATTTAAAAATAAAATATAGAATGTAATGCATACAAAATTGAGACTCTCTAAAATAACACATTGTTATTTTAATTATTTAAACAAGATAGTTATAACCTTTCCATTAAACATAGAAATATGAATAATAATAATACTATTAAATTTTATTTATAATGGTTTTACATAAATGAAACACATTAATAATGAAATATATAATTTTTGGTAATATAAACATCATTTTTGAATTTGAAATGTCAAAAATTAATTTAGAGTGAATTTTTATTATTTTTCTGTGAGTTTCATTTTTTGTTGAATAGTGAAAAATACTGCATTGTAGTTAAAAACTGTGTTTTTAGTTTAAATAATAATAATAATTTCAATTGATTCTTAATGTAATAATATATCAATTATACATATATTAATATAATCAATGGAATCATTTTTTTTAAAATTAGATATAAAAACTTATTGCATTTTTTGAGCATTCTTTTTACCCACCTTCCTACCACACTTGCGGGATTATAAATAAACATAATATTACCGCTTCTATGAATTGAATTCCCCAAAATGGATATATGTGGTTGTGATCAGTAATATATTTAGAGTCTTATAGGATCAACTTAATTTTTTGGTGAATAGTAACTTGACCCTTTGGAATAGTAATGTACCCTTATAAATAGTAATATGAACCTTATGAATAGTAGACTGGCCAAATGAATAGTAACCTCACACATGAATGTATAAATAAAATTTAGGCACCTTATAAATAAAATTATGATATAATTAAATCATATTATAATTAAATGAATATGTTAAATAAATTATTAATTAACTGTTGGTATTTTTGTAAGTCATTAATATTTAATTCTAATTTTATAATTAATAAAATGATTTAAAAGAAAAATTAATTTTCATTAAATTCACTCATAAATCAATATTATGTTTTCATATGATTTTATTATAATTTAATGAGAGATTAGTTAATTTTTTAGAGTGTTATAAAATCAGTTATAATTTTAAAAACTATATTTTATTAAGTAAATAATGATTTTAATTAAAAATAAAATTTCTCATATATAGAAAATTATTTTCATAAATTGGAGTTTATTTTTAAATTATACACATTGAAAAATGGTTAAGGTTAATTTTTGATATTTTTCTAAAATACTTGATTTTTTGGTGAATAGTAAAATGTGATAATTTACAGTGTAAATACATTATAAGTTAAATACACTATTCATAACATCATGAATGATGTAAGCACAAAAATATCAAAATAACATTCCCTATTTACTATATTTATTTACAATAATCAATTTTATTGGTTGTCTTGAGAAAAATGATAAAATAATGAATAAAATAATGAGAAATCACCCATCTCCTCCACTATAAAACCCACCCTCACCCCCTTATTCTCCTCACACCTACAATCCTTGAATATTGTCCAAATTATTCCCAAATATTCTTCCCTTGTCTCTCCCCATGTAAATGAGCTCTTGGTCTTTACAAAAGACCCGAACCCCTTCTCCTAATGAGGTTCTCAAGGAGGATAATTCAAGAGGTAAACCCTCTTCCTTTTTCTTTTGATTTCATTTTAATTTGTTTTATTTTATTATTCTATCCTAACCTCATCTATAAAAATGATCATGATAACTCCAGTATTATCTATATACTAGAATTATATCATTTTAATGGAATATCCACCATCAATCTTCTTAGTATCTCTATTTTATTTTAGAAACAAAATCATCGTCCGAGAGGTGCTGATTTATAACCTTCATGGATGATGAACTTTCATATTAAAATTATCCTTCAAGGCTGGTAATGAAACTATTTTTATGGTTGAAACAGATTATAATATATTTTTTACATCTTATTTAGGGTTTTGGAACCATTATATACACATGATGATAATTAATAAAATAAAACTAGTTCGTAATGATCGAAAAACCGCCAAAATAATCTAAATGATTATAAAAAATGTTTTAACTAATGATTCATTATCATAACATATAAACAAATGAACTATGTAACCAATTAATATTATTTATTTTCATTAATATCATATAAAATTCAATTCTAGGGAATTAGACCCATATTATGTGAACTCCATTACTTATAATCAAGAGAACCGACCATGAAAACCAAAGAAGCGAACGATCCTAAGTGATAAAATTGTAACATACCAAGTAAGTAATGAATAATAGATATTTTTATCTATGTATATTAATGAATTAGATAGTGTTTTAGAGGCTTAAAATGAAAATAAATCCAATCTTAAGCATGGAATACACTAATATTCTTAAAAGATTGTTTTACTGCCTTATGATGGAAAACCCTTTTTAAATCTATCTTTTGACAATTTTATAAGCTATGTTTTCAAAATAAACTTATTCTTTATGATTGGGACATCAAAATTTACTTTGTGTGAATTTTTGGTATTTTTCTGACAATGTTCATTTTTTAATGAATAGTGAAAAATACTGCATTTTACATCAAAACTGCTTTTTAATTTAATTTATTTATATGATTAGATTATGTTTTGAATTGGTTTTGAAGTTAAATTAGAATATATTTTTACCATTTAATCAAATGGTGGTCATTGGAATCAATTTCACTTTGAAATTGGACTTAAACTGGTGTCAATCTTTTGATACTTATTGTTTCATAAAAACACGCTATTTGCTCTGACAGCGGGAATTAATTATTAAATTAATTAATGCAACTTATATGTTGAGAATTTTGTAAAATGGACTACATTTTTGAATTTGGAATATCAAATATAGCTTAGGGTGAATTTTTGGTAATTTTCTGAAAAACTTCAATTTTTGATGAATAGTGAAACCACTAAGTGGTACTTATAAAAAATGATTTTCCGTTTAAATGAAAGTTTACCACTAATGTGTATTGAATTTTTAAAATCCGACATACATGGTTGTAATTAGTATGTAAAATGTGGTTCAATGGGATGAAAATAATTTTTTGGTGAATAGTAACTTATTAAGTTTTTAATCGTGATTAGAGGTAATTAGTGTAGTTTAAGGTAAAAATAATGCTTTAATAAAAGGAGATGAGCTTGAAACTTGTCCTACCCCTATTGGATGAGTCATGTCCGACCAAGACAACCCATGGGTCGATTTAGGGGACCCTATGGAGCCTCTTGGGTGAGATAATGACTTTAATGCCTTTTTTTTAAATAAAGGTGAAAATGACACTAACATAAATTGTTTTACTAAAAAAAATTTTAGAAGGGGTTATACTAATAATATTTTTGTCTATAAATATTCATTAGAAAGCTAAAACTATTTAATACATCAGGATATTTTTTTTATAATTTTTATACATTAAATAAATTAAATTATTTATGACATCATGATGATGCAGCGATGACCTCATTATTTAACGATTAAAATAAAATGGAAAGATAATGTAATATCTAAGACCTACACTTGTCCAAAAACTATTGTATGGGAATATTTAGAAGCCTTATCATCTTATCTTCTAAATATATCAATGTGAGACCTTAGAAATTCGAAACACTTTTGAAAATAAAATAATAGTTTCATGATTTCCAAAAGTTCCCCTCCTCTCCTCTTATAAAAGGCCCCCACCTATACCTCATTTCACACACTCCTCAAGCATTTGTCTCGGCCATACCCTACCCATTTACTCTCTCCACATCCCTCTCCTCATCTTAGAGGATTCCCTTTGGTCAGAATCCTTTCAAAGGAAGCCTTTAGGCTCAAATCAAAAAGAGTTACACTTTTAAAGGTGATTCATTCTCTCATGTTCATTTGTTTTATTTTGCTTCTCCAACCCCCTAAACTCTTTTTATTTACTTCTTTTGTAACAAAACCAGTATCTTCAATATACTAGGATGTTGTTATAAGATTTATTCGAGCTAAACTCTCACACAACTACATCAAATGATTAAAGAACATACGGTTTCCGTGGATGACGAAATTCTGCCTCCCGAAACGATGATTGTTCAATACTCATTTAACACCTTCAAAGGTGGCCATTATGATGTCTCTATTTTTATATATGATATATAATATGTTTATTCTTTCCTTAAGCTTATGTATTTTTCATTTATGGCATACCATTATTTTTTCCATTATGGGTAAACACGATATCTTCATTTTAGGAAGTGCGGACTACCGCCCCCTCAAAGTGATTTGATTCGTTAAATACCATATGTGGGACGTATCAAGGATGGAACTATGATATTATATATGATATTATAATTTAATTATAATATAATCTTATATCATTATGATTCCATTCTAGAAAATACGAAATAGAAATGGAAGTAGCGTTCATGCGTACATACGGCTTACCGTCTCCATGAACGGTGCATTTCATTTCTTACCTCTAAATGTGATGTAATATTATAAATAAATATATATGATGAATATATATGATATATATGTTATCCAAATCATTAATATCATTCTGGATATAACGAACCTTTGACCAAATTAACAAGATGTAAGTGTAAGAAGTCTATTTTTGACTTAAGAACCAAATACTGACAAAATGAACATTATTAACTTAAATGATTACATGATGTTCATAACATGGTATAAAAGGAATAATGAACTTGAAAAAGGTTCTTAAGCAAGTATAGATTAACTCAAGTTTATTATTCAGGAGATTAAAGAACGGTCGGGTCAAGTCGGATACGAGGCAAGGGAACTTCTTAACCCAATTTCCATTCTTTGGGTTAATATCCTACTTTCAAATTACGTCATGATATTATTATGTCCTATCTTGTATTTGTACTTTCTTTATGTGTAATTATAGTGAATACACATAATAGATCTATTTTATTTAAAAAAATGATCCTTGTATGGGACTTCGTCTCAATCTCCTTTCATTGAGGCATATTTTGTTTTATACACAACCTTCTTTTATACGGTGTATAAACCCCTTTGACTTTTACGTTTATCCAAAAGGAATATTTTTTATACGAAGCGTCTTACTAAATGACAAAAGGGAATGTTTTTGTCATACGTATGCGGCGACAACGACTTCTCCACCGCCGTGACCGTTATTTGAGTTTCGGCTTCCTTTACAAGCCATACCTTTTTTTAAAAGAAAAATAAATACCATGTTTTACTTTTCTTTTATTTTGGTATTGAAAATGGTTTTCTTAATGTTTTTATATCAATGTGTTGTATTGATATCTTGTGATTGAAATGTGGAAATGTTATGTTTCCTTTATGCATGTTTTATGTGATACGATTATGTTGAGGTTCTTGGGCATTATTTTGAAGACAGGTGGTTCTGTGATAGACTAAGGGCGGGTGAGCCCGATACAGCTCTCCAATGCATTGGGTAACGTGAAGGAGTGAAACGTTAAGGTTTCTACAAAGAGATTTAGGAAATATACTGTGATGGGTATTCCAAACGTAACCAAGAGGGTTACTCCCTACGTAAGAATGTTTTGAATGCCTCAAGTTACCTTTATGTCTTATGATTTCAATGATTTACTCATGATTTGATGAGGTATGTTAATGTGCTTATGTTTTATGGGTAAAGTATGATTTCACTCTTATGTATATATGTACCCATGTTTCCTTTCCATGTTTTTATAACCCATACTGAGCTTTTTTATGCTCATCCCAAGTTTTTTTTGAAATGATTTTCACAGGTCAAGGGAAAGGTACATGATATGATGATAGTGTCAAGGAAGTGTCAAGAAAGAATCCATGTTTTATTTTAAATATGTTTCCGTTGATGGGAATGAAGAATACTATCTTTATGTAACCACTTTGTTTATATGTGGAATGTAATGCAAGTTTTATGATATAATTCTCTAAAACTCTAAACCCGAAAAGATCCTCAATGTGTAATCTTTTAATAACTCAAGATTAAGTAAGGTTTAAGGCTGGGGCCTTATAGTTGGTATCAAAGGTCGGTTTAGATAACTTTAGGAGTTGGAATTCTATGAAATGATTATCCAAAAGTTTTTTTTATATGGTCAAATTGAAATGATATAGCATTTAAAGATTACTATGTTGCTTTATCTAAGACATGTTTATTCAGAATGGTTTTCCGCAGAGGAAACAAGGAAGTAGTACTAGTAAGGCATACAGAAGGAAATAACCTTCCGAATTAGCATCCTGAGATGGTCGGAGTTGGAACTGAATAGTTTTTTACAGAAATGGCGTAGTTGAATCAGGATATAAATGGTGGTGGTATCCATGCACGAGATCAGCCAGACCCACCGCAGAGGAACATGTCAGTGGTGGAACATTTCATGAGGCAACATCCCCCATCATTCAGAGGATCATCTGACCCTGTGCTAGCTGAAGGGTGGATTAAAGCACTGGAGAAGATTTTCGATGTCATGGGGTGTTCAGACAATCAAAAGGTTAGTCTTGCTATTTACCGTTTGGAGGGTGAGGCAGATTAGTGGTGGCCGATGGTTAAAAATATCAGGGACGCTGATGAGATTGATGCTCTCGACTGGGATGAATTCAAAGGTATGTTTATTTAGAAGTATTTTCCTAAGGCAATTCGACTTAGGATGGAAAAGCAATTCTTGGAATTGAGGCAAGAGGAAGACTTAGTGCCTACCTATGAAGAAAGGTTCACTCGATTGGCAAGGTATGCTCCAAATTTTATCCGAGACCTTGATAGTAAAATCAATCGTTTTTACTCAGGATTAAAGCCAAAATATAGAAGGGCATTAGCTTCTAGTTAGTTTAAAAGTTATGAAAAGCTTGTTCGATGTGCTGAGAAGGTGGAAATGGAGTTTGCTGATGATCAAGTGTTCTATAACAACCAACAGAAGAAGAGACCGAGGTGGTAGGATAAAGGTAAGAATTCTTCAAAAACGTCTATTGGTAGGAAAACTAAGTTTCTAGTTTGTGATAAATGTGGAAAAAGGCATGCTGGGGAATGTCTTCTGAATTCTGGAAAGTGCTAACGATGTGGTAAGATGGGACATAAGGCTCGTGATTGCACTGAAAAGGATCAAGGTGAAGGTAAGAACAAATTTGATTTATAGATAGTGAAATGTTATAAGTGCAATGAGATGGGTCACTATGCAAACGAGTGTCCGACAAAGAGCTTGAGTGATGGGAAGCAGTTAGAATACAAGCAGAACGGGGTGGTGAAATCTTTTGCAACTACTTCGGTAGACGTCGGGCCATCAAATGAAGTTGTATCAGCTCCAGGGAGCTCAGTATTTTTCAAAGATTGACTTGAGGTCGGGGTACCATCAATTGAAAGTAAAAGAAGCAGACGTTCCGAAGACCGCGTTTTGTACGAGATATGGCCATTATGAATTTTTAGTAACACCTTTTGGGCTAACCAATGAACCTGCTGTATTCATGGACTTAATGAATAGAATTTTCCATGAGTTTTTGGATAAGTTTGTGATGATTGTTTTCAGGAATTGAAAAGAAGATTGGTGAATGCTCCAGTTTTGGCACTACCTTCCAGGAATGGTGAGTTTGTTATATATAGTGATGCTTCATTGAAAGGACTTGGTTGCTTCCTAATGCAGAATGATTAGGTAATTGCTTATGCTTCACGACAATTGAAAACACATGAGGTAAATTACCCAACACATGATTTGGAATTAGCTGCTGTTGTTTTTGCTTTGAAAATTTGGAGGCATCATTTGTATGGAGTAAAGTGTGAAATATATACCGATCACAAAATTTTAAAGTATATATTCACTCAGAAAGAATTGAACATGAGACAAAGGAGATGGCTAGAATTAATCAAGGATTATGATTGTACAATTCATTACCATCCAGGAAAATCAAATAAAGTGGCTGATGCTTTGAGTCGAAAAAGTAATGATTCATTAGCAATGTTGTGTTTGGAACATGAACCTTTGGTTAAGGATTTGATGAACTTTGGAATAGAAGTTGTTGGTGCAGGAAGTTCTTCTGTTTTTTTTCAGGTATCAGTGAGATCATCTCTATCAGATAGAATCAAGCAAGCACATAAGCAAGACAGTGAGTTGCAGAAAAAGGTAGAGCTGGTTCAGAAAGGTAAGTTGCCTGAATTCAACATTGATAATGATTGTGTTTTGAGATTTGGGAAGAGATTGTGTGTACCTTGTGATTCACAGTTGAAGGAAGAGTTGTTATGTGAAGTTCGTAGTTCTCTGTTTTCAGTTCATCCTGGCAGTACTAAAATGTACAGAGATCTTCGAGAGTATTACTGGTGGAATGGAATGAAAAGATATATTGCTGATTTTACTGTGAAGTGTTTGACTTGTCAATAGGTTAAAGCAGAGCGGCAGTTACCGAAAGGGATGCTTCAGCCTTTACTAGTTCCAGAGTGGAAATGGGAGAATATATCCATGGACTTTGTTGTGGGATTACCAAATACATCTCGAGGTAATAATGCAATCTGGGTTATTGTTGATCGCTTGACTAAATCTTCTCATTTCCTTGCTATACGAGATAATTTTTCCCTAGATCAACTTTCCCATTTGTATCTTAAAGAGATAGTCAGGTTTCATGGATTTCCCCTCTCCATTGTATCTGATCGTGATCCCAGGTTCACTTCTAACTTTTGGAAAGGCCTTCAGAAGTCGTTGGGTACTGAATTAAATTTTAGTAAAACTTTTCATCCTCAATCAGATGGTCAGTCGGAATGAACAATTCAGACCTTGGAGGATATTCTACGTTCTTGCTCTATGGATTATCAGGGAAGTTGGGACCAACATCTTTCTTTGGTTGAATTTTCATATAATAACAGTTTTCATTCCAGTATACAGATGGCACCATTTCAGGCATTATATGGGAAGCTGTGTCGAACTCCAGCTTTTTGGGATGAAGTGGGTGAAAGGAAGTTGATGGGACCAGAATTGGTAGAAGAGATGGCAGAAAAAGTTCAGCTGATTCAGAAGCACATGAGAACAGCTCAGAGTAGGCAGAAGAGTTATGCGGACAACAGGAGGAAGGATATCTCTTTTGAGGTAGGTGATCATGTTTTTCTCAAGGTTTCTCCCTGGAAAAGTGTGATGCGATTTGGTAAGAAATGAAAGCTGAGTACAAGGTTTATTGGACCATATGAAATTCTGGAGAGAGTTGGATCAGTTGCATACCGAGTGGCTTTACCTCCGAGTTTATCTCAGGTACACAATGTTTTTCACATTTCGATGTTGAGAAAGTATATGCTAGATCCATCTCATGTTTTGAGTCCAGAGGTAGTTCAGCTGGAAGAGAACCTATCTTATGAGGAACAACCGGTCCAGATTCTTGACCACAGGGAGCAAGTGTTACGGAATAAGGTGATTAATCTGGTAAAGGTTTTTTATAAAAACCACATGATGGAAGAGGCAACATGGGAATCTGAAAATGCTATGAGGGATAAGTACCCCCATTTATTCGATAAGTAAATAAATTGCGGGGACGAAATTTTCTAAAGGGGGTAAGGATGTAACATCCCAAGTAAGTAATGAATAATAGATATTTTTATCTATGTCTATTAATGAATTAGATAGTGTTTTAGAGGCTTAAAATGAAAATAAATCCAATCTTAAGCATGGAATACACTAATATTCTTAAAAGATTGTTTTACTGCCTTATGATGGAAAACCCTTTTTAAATCTATCTTTTGACAATTTTATAAGCTATGTTTTCAAAATAAACTTATTCTTTATGATTGTGATATACAAATTTACTTTGTGTGAATTTTTGGTATTTTTCTGACAATGTTCATTTTTTAATGAATAGTGAAAAATACTGCATTTTACATCAAAACTGCTTTTTAATCTAATTTATTTATATGATTAGATTATGTTTTGAATTGGTTTTGAAGTTAAATTAGAATATATTTTTACCATTTAATCCAATGGTGGTCATTGGAATCAATTTCACTTTGAAATTGGACTTAAACTGGTGTCAATCTTTTGATACTTATTGTTTCATAAAAACAAGCTATTTGCTCTGACAGCGGGAATTAATTATTAAATTAATTAATGCAACTTATATGTTGAGAAGTTTGTAAAATGGACTACATTTTTGACTTCGGAATATCAAATATAGCTTAGGGTGAATTTTTGGTAATTTTCTGAAAAACATCAATTTTTGATGAACAGTGAAACCACTAAGTGGTACTTATAAAAACTGATTTTCCATTTAAATGAAAGTTTACCACTAATGTGTATTGAATTTTGAAAATCTGACATACATGGTTGTCATTAGTATGTAAAATTTGGTTCAATGGGATGAAAATAATTTTTTGGTGAAAAGTAACTTATTAAGTTTTTAATCGCGATTAGAGGTAATTAGTGTAGTTTAAGGTAAAAATAATGCTTTAATAAAATGAGATGAGCTTGACACTTGTCCTACCCCTATTGTATGAGTCATGGCCGACCTAGACAACCCATGGGTCGATTTAGGGGACCCTATGGAGCCTCTTGGGTGAGATAATGACTTTAATGCCTTTTTTTTAAATAAAGGTGAAAATGACACTAACATAAATTGTTTTACTAAAACAATTTTTAGAAGGGGTTATACTAATCATATTTTTGTCCATAAATATTCATTAGTAATCTAAAAAGATTTCCTACATCAGGATATTTTTTTATAATTTTTAGACATTAAATAAATTAAATTATTTATGACATCATGATGATGCAGCGATGACCTCATTATTTAACGATTAAAATAAAATGAAAAGATAATGTAATATCTAAGACCTAAACTTGTCCAAAAACTATTGTATGGGAATATTTAGAAGCCTTATCATATTATCTTTGAAATATATCAATTTGGGACATTAGAAATTCGAAACACTTTTGAAAATAAAATAATAGTTTCATGATTTCCAAAAGTGCCCCTCCTCTCCTCTTATAAAAGGCCCCCACCTCTACCTCATTTCACACACTCCTCAAGCCTTTGGCTCGGCCATACCCTACCCATTTACTCTCTCCACATCCCTCTCCTCATCCTAGAGGATTCCATTTGGTCATAATTCTTTCAAAGGAAGCCTTTAGGCTTAAATCAAAAGGAGTTACACTTTTAAAGGTGATTCAGTCTCTCATGTTTATTTGTTTTATTTTGCTTCTCCAACCCCCTAAAATCTTTTTATTTACTTCTTTTGTAACAAAAAAAGTATCTTCAATATACTAGGATGTTGTTATAAGATTTATTCGAGCTAAACTCTCACACAACTACATCAAATGGTTAAAGAATATACGGTTTCCGTGGATGGCGAAATTCTGCCTCCCAAAACGATGATTGTTCAATACTCATTTAACACCTTCAAAGGTGGCAATTATTATGTCACTATTTTTATATATGATATATAATATTTTTATTCTTTCCTTAAGCTTATGTATTTTTCATTTATGGCATACCATTATTGTTTCCATTATGGGTAAACACGATATCTTCATTTTAGGAAGTGCGGACTACCGCCCCCTCAAAGTGATTTGATTCGTTAAATACCATATGTGGGACGTATAAAGTATGGAACTATGATATTATATATGATATTATACTTGAATTATAATATACTATTATATCATTATGATTCCATTCCAGAAAATACGAAATAGAAATGGAAGTAGCGTTCATGCGTACGTACGGCTTACCGTCTCCATGAACGGTGCATTTCATTTCTTACCTCTAAATGTGATGTAATATTATAAATACATATATATGATGAATATATATGATATATATTTTATACAAATAATTAATATAATTCTGGATATAAAGAACCTTTGACCAAATTAACAACATGTAAGTGTAAGAAGTCTATTTTTGACTTAAGAACCAAATACCGACAAAATAAACATTATTAACTTAAATGATTACATGATTTTAATAACATGGTATAAAAGGAATAATGAACTTGAAAAAGGTTCTTAAGCAAGTATAGATTAACTCAAGTTTATTATTCAGGAGATTAAAGAACGGTCGGGTCAAGTCGGATACGAGGTAATGGAACTTCTTAACCCAATTTCCATTCTTTGGGTTAATCTCCTACTTTCAAATTACGTCATGATATTATTATGTCCTATCTTGTATTTGTACTTTATTTATGTGTAATTATAGTGAATACACATAATAGATCTATTTTATTTAAAAAATGATCCTTGTATGGGACTTCGTCTCAATCTCCTTTCATTGAGGCATATTTTGTTTTATACACAACCTTCTTTTATACGGTGTATAAACCCCTTTGACTTTTATGTTTATCCAAAAGGAATCTTTTTTATACGAAGCGTCTTACTAAACGACAAAAGGGAATGTTTTTGTCGTACTTATGCGGAGACAACGACTTCTCCACTGCCGTGACCGTTATTTGAGTTTCGGCTTCCTCTACAAGCCGTACCTTTTTTTAAAAGAAAAATAAATACCATGTTTTACTTTTCTTTTATTTTGGTATTGAAAATGGTTTTCTTAATGTTTTTATATCAATGTGTTGTATTGATATCTTGTGATTGTAATGTGGAAATATTATGTTTCCTTTATGCATGTTTTATGTGATACGATTATGTTGAGGTTCTTGGGAATTATTATGAAGACGGGTGGTTCCGTGATAGAATAAGGGTGGGTGAGCCTGATACAGCTCTCCAATGCACTGGGTAACGCAAAGGAGTGAAATGTTAAGGTTTCTCCAAATATATTTAGGGAATATACTGTGATGGGTATTCCAAACGTAACCAAGAGGGTTACTCCCTACGTAAGAATGTTATGGATGCCTCAAGTTACCTTTATGTCGTATGATTTCAATGATTTACTCATGATTTGATGAGGTATGTTAATGTGCTAATGTTTTATGGGTAATGTATGATTTTACTCTTATGTATATATGTACCCATGTTTCCTTTCCATGTTTTTATAACCCATACTGAGCTTTTTTATGCTCATCCCAAGTTTTTTTTTGAAATGATTTTCAGAGGTCAAGGGAAAGGTACATGATATGATGATAGTGTCAAGGAAGTGTCAAGAAAGAATCCATGTTTTATTTTAAATATGTTTCCATTGATGGGAATGAAGAATACTATCTTTATGTAACCACTTTGTTTATATGTGGAATGTAATTCAAGTTTTATGATCTAATTCTCTAAAACTCTAAACCCGAAAAGATCCTTAATGTGTAATCTTTTAATAACTCAAGATTAAGTAAGGTTTAAGGCTGGGGCCTTATTAAAATTGTATCTTATAACTCATAAAAAAGAACATAAATGAATTAATAAAATCATAATAAATAAAATAAATATATATAATCTTATTAATTAATTAGTAAATATATTTTATCTGATTATCTAGGATGTTAATGTCAAGTGCAGAACTCATTCAGACATAAGGTAAGGGTTTTCTCAACTCACTTTCATTTCGGTGAGATATGCCTTACTCACCGCCATTTCTTGTGTGTGGTGTATTTTTACTGAAAATTTATGTTATATATCATGAATCTATCTATATTAATTTTATTCGATGAATTATTTTATGATCATTAATTTTGGGGCATATGATTGGATTGATTACAAACTGGTAAGAGATTCTACCCGAACCCCCATTTTTCCATTTGGGTTACTATTTCACTACCTTTACTAAAATGTAATGCTTCTTTATTTTTGTATATTTCTTGTAAATTATATTTATATGTTCCAAAATCATATATCCAGATCAGATAATCCTTCTTTGATAGTGATATACATGTTTTAAAATGGTTCTGTTCTCAATTCTTCTTGATAAAAAACTCGATTCAAGGGAACTTCTCAAATTCTTACCAATTTTCAAGTTCACTATATAATATTTTTGAAGACATCATTATTTTTATAAAATCATAAATTTTATCATGAAAAACTATCTTGGTTAATTTATGGTTATATGAAAACAAACATTCCATTCCTCTTTAAAATATCTTTAATATTTTCCTTAAACTGCACTAAAATGTTTTATTTCTAAAGCTTCTTAAAAACTCTTTTTACATGATTTCACTTTAGTGGGACATCATTTATGCCTCAAATATAATTTCAATGAACTTACCTTTTATTTTCTGGGATATACATGGTTATAATCTTATTTTATGACAAATATAAATTATTTTCCAAAAGAACTCTTATTTCCAAAGTAAAAGGGTTTTTTCTCATCTCACTTATAATTATACGAGATTTATGACTTGTTCACTAATTATTCCTTGAATTTGGTGTAAGTAATTCCCTTTGATATATCAAATCATGAGTCTTATTATTCTTATGATAATATATGGAATTAATAATTAATTTTTTCAAAGTGGTATGGGACACTTTGGAATGTTTAATGATCATTTTCCTCAAGAATTTATCAATGATTTAATTAGAGTATTTTCATATATTATATGATTCAAATATTTCAAAGTGGTATGAAAAAATTTGATTTAAATTAATATTTTATTATACATATGAGGAATGAATTGGACTTATAAGGTTATGGGTGGGGCCCACTATAGCCTCTCGATGCATTGATAGGTCTCATGAGACAAAACAAAATTGTGTTTTGGCTGAGGCCATACCCGAGTATTTTCAGAAGTCTTGTGTGAGGCCTAGACGATAGGTTTATGATGTACAAAATACGCATTCTATCATTATGATATTAGTAATTGATAAATCATGTGATTATTTGACTTGTATAATACCCATGGTATAGTTTCATGTGATCAGTTATATGGCTTTATTTACTCAGCTTTCATTCCTGCCATATTATGATCAAGTTTATTTTTAAAGGCTTGTATTTTCAGTTATTCATGATGCCTAATGTTTATGTTTATGATAAATTCTTCTATATTATTTAACTTTACCGAGCATTTGAGATTAACCCTTTATTATGTTTTCTTTCCCAAGGTTATGAAGATGAAAATTTTTAATAAGCTTTCAAGGATGTAATTTATTTCATATTGTATCATGTTTTATTTTCTTTTCCCAATTTATTATGGGTTTCATGAATGTAATATGGTCTTCTAAGACAACTAAACTAATCGGTACTTCATGGATTTAATTCCTTGTAATCATTACAATGTAATAAAATAATGCACTGGTCCAGGCTTTTGGGTTTGGGGTGTTACATAGAATATATAGGGCAAGATTGATGCTTATAAATAATAGTTGTCACTGTACTTAGAATTCAATTTTTCCCAAGAGGATCAGTTATATTACTTGGATGGAGGTTAGAAGGCTAGAGGATCTGGTTTGTTTTAAGTTTTTAGGTTCTATTTTAATAGTTATTATGAACGAGGAATATCTTTATGTTGAATTTTGTAATGAAGGGGGTTTTATCATTATAGTACTTTTAATTTTGAATGGTATATTTTGTTGAGTTTTATCAATCATCCTCCGTTTCATATATATTTTTTCATTATTTAATAATATACATTATCTATTTGATTAATTAATTTCCTCTTGATGCATTATATAGTTATTATCTATCTTTTTGACCATAGAATGAGTTATGTTCTAGGTTTAAACATGGTTCTGGATCACCCAATTTCTAGATAAATCGATGTAATTGACCATAAAAAATTGTATTTTAGTGATTATAGAATGATGACCAAGACCAAGGATTTACTTAATTATGACAATAATATGACTACCCATTATATCCTTTTGTACTTAAATATCTCAAGAACCTTGATTTATAAAAACTCAATGTTTTTTTCATCCATAGTTTTCCTTGTTAGTAGTGTAATATTTTCTTTCTATTTGACTTGTTCATATTGACTATTGAATTAAAGTTTCTTTTGAAGCACCTATATTTTTTTAACTAAAACTTGAACTATAATTTGGCATTTATTTTTTAGTTTTAAGTAACAATAATATAAATTTATAAACTTAATTTATGATGATAATTAATGACACCTTGTAACACCCGAGACTTTTATGTTATATAAATCATCAAAGGAATCTTTTTCTACACAACACTTGCTTGGCTTGCTTTACAAGAAATCACAACCTTCCTCGATAGCTTGCGTCGTACGCAATACCGAGTTTCACTAAACAACGATATGCTATTAAAATATTATTAAAACTAGCCGTTATGAATCGTAATAACCACTTTTTGAAATTTTATAAATTTTATTTTTCAAAATGGACTTAATTTTTGGATTCGGAATATCGAAATTAGCCTAGGGTTAAATTTTGGTATTTTTCTGAAAACTTTCAATTTTTGATGAATAGTGAAACCACTAAGTGGTAGTTAAAAAACTGAATTTTTCATAAAACTTAATTTTACCGCTTCTGTGAGTGGAATCTTAAAAATCCGAGATACACGGTTGATGTCAGTAAGTAAAATGTGGTTTAATGAGATGAAAATAATTTTTGGTGAATAGTAACTTTTTACTTTTTTTTTACCACGGTAAAAAAGTAAATAGGGTAATTAAGGATAAAGATGATATTATTATTACCTTAACACATGTCCTAATTCTATTGGATAAGTGTAATTCGACAAAAAACAAACTTAGGAATAAAATATGACCATTTAGGCCCACTTGGATTAGATTAGGACATTTATTATTAATTTATTTAAAGAAGGGTTAAAATAGTTAAAATCAATGTTTAATAAGTAAATAATTTTTAATATGGGGTTATAAATAAGATAAATTCAACTATAAATATTAATTAGAAAGATAAAAATATTTCCTACATAATGGTATTTTATTTGTAATAATTAGACATTAAATAATTTAATTTATTTATGACACAATGATGATGCAGTAATTATCTTATTAATGAAATATTGACATAATTGATGTTATAAATACCAAAATAAATGTAATTTGAGACTTTTTATGAATACCACTAATTTTATAGGTTAATATGACATGTTAGTATTGATTTAATTAACTTTGTTCGAACTAATAATTCTGTTATGATTTTCACAAAAATCAATTACTAAATAGTGTCAAAATTGACACAAAATAGTTTTTAAAATAAATATTATATTGGTAATTTTTATTTTATTCCTAAAAATATAAGTTTCGCCCAAATGACTTAGATAAGGTTATATATATTAATAATAAACAACTTGGGGTTCGTTTGGATGCTTATAGTAAGTTTATTAACCTTATAGTATAAGAACACAAGAAGACATGGTAAAAGTAAAATTATTTAACTTAATGTTAAATCTAAATGATAAGGTTAAAATAGGAACCTAAACTTGTATAAATTCTATTGTATGAGAGGATTTAGACCCATCCCCACCTTATCTTCCAAATATATCAATTTGGAGCTATTTAAAACCGAACTTGACTTTATAATAAAATAATAGTTTTAGTTATTCCAAAGGTACCCCTCTCCTCCCTTATAAAAGGACACCTCCTCCCCCTCTTCCTCACACCACTTTGAGCCTTCAAGATCGGCCAACCCCTGCCAATTTCTCCTCTACACTTCCCTAGAGATATCCTAGAGGTCATGGTATTCTTGAAAGACCAATTTTAGTGCCCTAAAAGAAGGTCTCAAAGAAGCACTTCAAAGAAGAGGTAATGTCCGTTACCGATTCTTTCATCTTTATTTCTTCTTCCACTTCTTCTTCTTTAGTTGTTTCATTATGAAGTAATAAAATCAGTATCACTCATATACTGATATGTTATTATAAGTATGAAACAACCCTATTTCACCATCTATCCATCCTATGGAAAAATAAATCACCGCGCGTGCGTACGTACGGAATACCGTCTCCACGATGTGATGCGACTCGTTCTACATGATCTTCATTTCATAATGATTATATAAATGAATTGAATGAATGAATATGATATATATTATACTAATACCATTCTGGAAATGAGGTATCTATAACCTAAAGAAAATAATAAGAATTTGTTCGACAAAACATGCATAAGAACAAAAAGTTATAAACACCTGAATAACAAGTAGCAATGAAATATTACTACTAAGAAGCTAAGAATATGACCATATATGATATCATAAAAATAAGTATGATTCTGTAATAAGTCAATAACATTATTTAAATCATTATACAGGAGGTTCGGACACTTACAAAGCAAGTCGGACCTAAGGTAAGGGAATATATCACAATCTCATTTTATCCGAGATTGTTTATACTTTGGTATTTACTGGGGTGTATTTTATCATCCACATCCTTGTTTCCTCAATATGTAATATTTATATCCTTATACAATATTTTATATCCAATTTTACCCTTCGGTGAGTTTTTAGTAAAAGATATGAAAGGAATCTTTTGTCATTTTTCGTACGAGGTACTTTTTTGACTTTTCCGACAAAAGTATGAGAAGAATGTTTTTTTAACTTATACGGCATGAATGTATTTTTAAAACATTATTTCCAAGAATATTCCATTAAAAGTTTTCAAGTTTATTTTTAGTCAACTTCTTTTAGTTTATAATTGTACGACATGTTAAGAAAGGAAAAGTCTTTTTGAAGCAGACAGGATATTTTCCTCAAGAATGGAGTTCAAGTGTTTTATCAAAATTATTTTCCATCTAAGATAATAAAGGGTTCTGTTTTTATCCCAATTGATTTGATTATGTTGTGATGGAATTATTTTTAGGAATTCCTTTATCTTATATGAATTGTTTTATGATGTCACGATGTTTAAGATTTCCATTTGTATTACATGGGTTATGCAATGATGTATGATTTCTGATTTTGTGGCACACATAAGAATGGTATCATTATGAGATGGCTGGGACCTATATCTCTCTCCAATGCATTGGGTAAAGATTTTATATCTCATGAGATAGACATGGCTGGAACGGTAGGTTATACCGGTTCAGTGAAACATGACTGAAACGAGGGTGACTCGGTTCAGAAAGGGACTTTGTCCACTAAGATAGTCTTGGCAATGAGTCTTGACTAACAAGAAATGATTCTCTATGATTATGTGTGAATGCCACAAAGTTTCATGTTTTAAGTTATGATTATTTTGATTACATTTCACTACCATGATTTATCCCATGTTATGAAATTATGATCTCTTTTGCAGGTTAAGATTTCCAAAAGTTATGTGCTTGTGTATACGATGTGATTGATATTTCTTTTGTTTACCCTTACTGAGCATTTGAGCTCACCCTTTTGTATGTTTTCTTTCCCCAGGTCAGGAAGAAGGTTATTAAGTAGGATATTCCAAAAAGGGACTCTAGATATGATGAAATAAGTGGGAGGCAAAGTTGATGCTTTATGAACCAGTTGTTTATGTTTACCAGTTTCTAAAGACACTATACCTATACGGTCCTTTCGTGGTTTTGTTATATCTTGTAATAAGTATGCTTCAATTTTGAAGTATTAACAATGTATGTAAAGTATGGGTCGTTATAGTTGGTATCAGAGGAAAGGTATAGTCAACCTTTGGAAACTATGATGTGAAAGCCTTAGTAAGAACCCTAAGGATAAGTCTAAGCATAGAACACAATATTAGTGTTTTAGAAATGGCCATGAATAACCTAGGATAAGACCTTAAGTGTTAAATTTTATTCTTGATTATGTGGTTTTCCTATTATAATTAGTGTTGCTCACACTATTCTTCTTGGTTTTAGTCAATGGCTGGAACCCGAAGGAACCGTGTTAATGCAGAATGCGACGGGCAATGCAATGATTGTACCCCTGAGAAACCAAACGTTATGGGAGCTGGAATGAAAAATCTTGTAGCCATGCTCACACAACTTTATCAAGCTATGAATCATGCAGGACTTCCAAACGAGCAAAGGAAGGAGCAACATTCTATTGAATCCTTCATGAGGCAGCTTCCACCTTCTTTCAGCGGGTCTACTGATCCATTAGTTTCTGAACAATGGATTAGTACTACTGAAAAGATATTTTCAGTTCTTCAATGTTCTGAACATGATGAAGTCATCCTAGCAGTGTATCATTTGGAAGGAGATGCTGATCAATGGTGGAATCTTATTAAGAATATGAGGCAAAGGGATGAAATTGAGTCCATGGAATGGGACAAGTTCAAGAACTTATTTTTCAATAAGTACTTCCCTCGTATTCTCCGAACAAAGATGGAGAAAGAGTTTCTTGAACTAAAACAAAAGGATGATGAATCTGTTGGTACCTATGAAGCAAATTTTACAAGACTTGCAAGGTACGCTTCTGATATTATTATCCAACCTGAGAGTAAGATCGATCGATTCTTTAGTGGCTTAAAACCAAGTCTTCGAAGGGCGTTAGCCATAAGGGACTTCAATAGCTACGAGGAAATCATTCGATGTGCTCTCAAAGTCGAGATGGAGATTGGAGTAACCCATCAGTCATATGGGTTTGATAAGAAGAGGAAAATGGAATTCAAAGGAAAATCTAAAGAGCACACTAAAAAGAAGATGAGATTTCCCTTATGCTCAAAGTGTGGAAAGAAACATGGAGGGAGTTGTCTTAAAGGGACAAGTAAATGTTTCAAATGTGGAAAGGAAGGTCATCGGGCATTTTAAGGCCGCGATGATGGGAAGAAGATGTCTAATGATGTAAACAAAGGAAGGGATACACAGAATGAACCTACTACACTTCAATGTTTCAAGTGCAAGGATATGGGGAATTATGCCAATAAATTCCCTAATCCAAGGGTTGATGATGATGGTCGACGTCAACAAACTCTTAAGGCTAAAGACAAATGAAAGTCACATGAAATTTCTATCAGCAATGCGGAGTACGATAAAGATGTGGTGAAAGGTACACTTACCATCCACTCTAAATTAGAATATGTTTTATTTGATTCTGGATCCACCCACTCTTTTATTTCTGAAGAATTTTCTAAGGGTATCACCGTATTACCTCAACAATTAGATGTTTAGTTAGCTGTGACAACACCTAATGGCACAACAGTCGCATCAAAAGTTTATACTTCTTCTCTGATCGAAGTTTGTGGGAAAGTGCTTCCTGCAAATCTTGTGATCCTTCCTATAGTAGAATTTGATGTGATTCTTGGCATGGATTGGCTTTCTTTATATGGAGCTCATATCAATTGCCAAAGAAGGGAAGTCACATTTCATATTCCAGATCAATCTATGATCGTCTATCAATGCAAGGATGAACATAAACTTCCAGTAGAAATTTCTTCCATTTTATGGGTATTGATTCCAGTAAATTAAGGTTATTTATCTCAAATGGTTGGTGAGAAACTCACGATTAAGAATATTCCCATTGTACGAGAGTTTGATGATGTCTTTCCAGAGGAATTACCGGGTCTTCCACCAAATCGTGAAGTTGAGTTTTCAATAGACCTCGTACCAGGTTCTTTGCCTATTTCAAAGACACCTTATAGAATGGACCCAATTGAGTTGCAGGAATTGAAGAAGCAACTCCAAGAGAATCTTGATAAGGGATTCATATTCCCTAGTGCATCACCTTGGGGAGCACCTGTTCTATTTGTTAAGAAGAAAGATGGATCAATGAGACTCTGCATTGATTATCGAGAACATAACAAGATCACTATCAAGAACAAATATCCTCTCCCGCGCATTGATGACCTATTTGACCAACTACGCGGAGCTCAATACTTTTCCAAGATTGATCTTCGTTCAGGGTATCATCAATTAAGGGTCAAAAGGGAGGATATACCAAATATGGCTTTCCGTACAAGGTATAGACACTATGAATTTATAGTGATGCCATTTGGTCTTACTAATGCCCCTGCTATCTTCATGGATCTAATGAATAGAGTCTTTAAAGACTATCTTGATCACTTTGTGGTAGTCTTTATAGACGATATTCTTGTCTATTCAAAGAGAAAGGAATAGCATGAAGATCACTTGAGAATTATATTGAAGACCTTGAGAAAGGAGAAGCTTTATGCCAAATTTACCAAGTGTGAATTTTGGCTTAAAAAAGTTGAATTTTTGGGTCACATAATCTCAAAAGAGGGGATATCTGTGGATCCAGCAAAAACAGAGGTTATCGAAAGATGGTCGAAACCAAAAATAGTAACTGAGATCCAAAGTTTTCTTGGTTTGGCTGGATATTATCGACTTTTTTTGAAAGATTTTTCACGATTATCTAATCCACTCACCAAGTTGACTCGGAAAGGAGTTATGTTTGTATGGACGGAAGAATGTGAAGAGAATTTCAAGGAGTTGAAAAGAAGGTTATCCAGTGCACCTGTGCTCACACTGCCTTGTAGTGGAGAAAGGTTTGTGATCTATAGTGATGCATCCAAGAAGGGATTATGGTGTGTTCTTATGCAAAATGATATGGTGATAGCTTATGCCTCACGACAGTTGAAAATCCATGAGCAAAATTACCCAACACATGATTTGGAGTTAGCTGTGGTAATCTTTGCATTAAAGATTTGGAGGCATTACCTTTATGGTGAAAGGTGTGATATTTATACTGATCATAAAAGTTTAAAGTATATTTTCACACAAAAGGAGCTGAATATGCGTCAAATAAGATGGTTGGAGCTGATTAAGGATTACGACTGCTCAATCCATTACCACCTTGGGAAAGCAAACAAGGTGGCAGATGCATTAAGTCGACAAGACCATGCTAGTTTATCCATGATTAGGATCACAAAAGATCCAATATTTATGGATTTACAAAGGATGGATCTTGGAATTATAATGGAAGGGGAAAAATCTTATCTTTCTCAAATGAATGTTCAACCATCTATACATGTGAAGATTAAAGAGGCACAGAAATAAGATGTCGAGTTACAAAATAAGGTGAGAAATGTTCCTGAGTTCAACCTTGATTGTGATGGGATAATAAAGTTCAGGAATCGGGTTTGTGTTCCTCCCATCCCCGAATTAAATAAGGAGCTACTGGATGAGGCTCATAGTTCTTCATTCTCTATTTATCCTGGAAGCATGAAGACGTATAGGGACCTGAAAGAGTACTTCTGGTGGGATGGCATGAAAAGAGATGTTGCTGAATATGTCTCTCGATGCTTGGTTTGTCAACAAGTTAAAGCTGAGAGACAGAAGTCTAAGGGGATGTTACAACCATTACCCATACCCGAATGGAAATGGGAAAACATTAATATGGAATTTGTCACAGGACTTCCTAAAACATCCAAAGGCAATAATGCTATCTGGGTCATAGTTGATCGTCTTACAAAGTCTGCACATTTCATTGCTATTAGAGAGGATTTCTCTCTGGATCAGCTTTCCAGGATATATGTAAAGGAAGTGGTAAGATTGCATGGAGTACCACTTTATATTATATCTGATCGGGATCCGATATTTACCTCGAAGTTCTGGCGAAGTCTTCCGCATACTCTGGATACAGAGTTGAGTTTCAACACTGCTTATCATCCTCAGACAGACGGTCAGTCTGAGAGAACAATTCAAACCCTAGAAGATATGTTGAGAGATTTCTATATGGATTTCAAAGGTGGTAGGGATCAACACCTACCTTTGGTGGAATTTTCTTATAATAATAGCTTTCACTCCAGTATTCAGATGGATCCTTATGAAGCTCTCTATGGAAAGAAATGCAGGGCTCCATCTTGCTGGGATGAAGTTGGGGAAAGAAAGCTATTAGGACCTGATCTCGTTGATGAAATGACAGAAAAGGTCAGATCTATTCATCAACACATAAGAGCAGCTCAGAGTCGACAGAAAAGTTATGCCGACAACTGAAGAAAATACCTAGAGTTTGAAGTGGGTGATAAAGTGTTCTTACGAATATCTCCCTGGAAGAGGGTTATGAGATTTGGAAAGAAGGGGAAGTTGAGCCCTAGATATATCGGTACTTTCAAAATACTGGATCGTGTTGGGAAGGTAGCTTACCGATTGGCGCTTCCACCGAATCTCTCTCAAGTTCACGATGTGTTCCATGTATCTCTCCTAAGAAAGTACATACCTGATCCTTCACATGTACTCAGCTCAGAAGTTGTACCGCTGGAGCAAGATCTTTCTTATGAAGAACAACCGATAGAGATTCTGGATCGTAGCGAAAAAGTCCTACGAAACAAGACCACTCGATTGGTGAAAGTTTTATGGAGGAACCACCAATTAGAAGAAGCTACATGAGAGCTTGAGGATATGATGAGGGAGAGGTATCCTCATCTGTTTGTTACAAAGTGACGAATTTCGAGTGCGAAATTCATTTTAAGGGGGGTAGAATGTAACACCCGAGACTTTTATGTTATATAAATCATAAAAGGAATATTTTTCTACACAATACTTTCTTGTCTTTCTTTACACGAAATCTCGGCTTTCCTCGATAGCTTGCATCGTACGCAATACCGAGTTTCACTAAACAACGATATGCTATTAAAATATTATTAAAACTAGCTGTTATGAATAGTAATAACAACTTTTTAAAATTTTATAAATTTTATTTTTCAAAATGTACTTCATTTTTGGATTCGGAATATCGAAATTAGCCTAGGGTGAAATTTTGGTATTTTTCTGAAAACTTTCAATTTTTGATGAATAGTGAAACCACTAAGTGGTAGTTAAAAAACTGAATTTTTCATAAAACTTAATTTTACCACTTATGTGAGTGGAATTTCAAAAATCCGAGAGACACGGTTGATGCCAGTAATTAAATGTGGTTCAATGAGATAAAAATAATTTTTGGTGAATAATAACTTTTTACTTTTTTTTTACCACGATAAAAAAGTAAATAGGGTAATTAAGGGTAAAGATGATATTATTATTACCCTAACACATGTACTAATTCTATTGGATAAGTGTAATTTGACCAAAAACAAACTTAGTAATAAAATATGACCATTTAGGCCCACTTGGATTAGATTAGGATATTTATTATTAATTTATTTAAAGAAGGGTTAAAATAGTTAAAATCAAAGTTTAATAAGTAAATAATTTTTAATATGGGTTTATACATAATATAAATTGGACTATAAATATTAATTAGAAAGATAAAAATATTTCCTACATAATGGTATTTTATTTGTAATTTTTAGACATTAAATAATTTAATTTATTGATGACACAATGATGATGCAGTAATTATATTATTAATGAAATATTGACATAATTGATGTTATAAATACAAAAATAAATGTAATTTGAGACTTTTTATGAATCCCAATAATTTTATAGGTTAATATGACATGTTTGTATTTATTTAATTAACTTGTTTCGAACTAATAATTCTGTTATGATTTTCACAAAAATCAATTACTAAATAGTGTCAAAATTTACATAAAATAGTTTTTAAAACAAATATTATATTGGTAATTGTTATTTTATTCCTAAATATCTAAGGTTCAGCCAAATGACTTAGATAAGGTTATATATATTAATAATAAAAAACTTGGGGTTATTTTGGATGCTTATTTTAAGTTTATTAACCTTATAGTATAAGAACACAAGAAGACATGGTAAAAGTAAAATTATTTAACTTAATGTTAAATCTAAATGATAAGGTTAAAATAGGAACCTAAACTTGTCTAAATTCTATTGGATGAGAGGATTTCGACCCATCCCCACCTTAGATTCTAAATATATCAATTTGGAGCTATTTAAAACCGAACTTGACTTTATAATAAAATAATAGTTTTAGTTATTCCAAAGGTGCCCCTCTCCGCCCTTATAAAAGGACATCTCCTCCCCCTCTTCCTCACACCACTTTGAGCCTTCAAGCTCAGAAAACCCCTTCAAATTTCTCCTCTCCACTTCCCTAGAGACATCATAGAGTTCCTGGTCTTCTTAAAAGACCAATTTTAGTGCCCTAAAAGAAGGTCTCAAAGAAGCACTTCAAAGAAGAGGTAATGTCCATTACCGATTCTTTCATCTTTATTTCTTCTTCCACTTCTTCTTCTTTAGTTGTTTCATTATGAAGTAATAACATCAGTATCACTCATATACTTATATGTTATTATAAGTATGAAACAACCCTATTTCACCATATATCCATCCTATGGAAAAAAAAATCACCGCGCGTGCGTGCGTACGGAATACCGTCTCCACGATGTGATGCGACTCGTTCTACATGATCTTCATTTCATAATGCTTATATAATGAATTTAATGAATGAATATGATATATATTACACTAATACAATTCTGGAAATGAGGTATCTATAACCTAAAGAAAAGAATAATAATTTATTCGACAAAACACGCATAAGAACAAAAAGTTATAAACACCCGAATAACAAGTAGCAATGAAATATTACTACTAAGAAGATAAGAATATGACCATATATGATATCATAAAAATAAGTATGATTATGGAATAAGTCAATAACATTATTTAAATCATTATACAGGAGGTTCGGACACTTAGAAAGAAAGTCGGACCTAAGGTAAGGGAATATATCACAATCTCATTTTATCCGAAATTGTTTATACTTTGGTATTTACTGGGGTGTATTTTATCATCCACATCCATGTTTCCTCAATATGTAATATTTATATCCTTATACAATATTTTATATCCAATTTTACCCTTCCGTGAGTTTTTAGTAAAAGATATGAAAGGAATGTTTTGTCCTTTTTCGTACGAGGTACTTTTTTGACTTTTCCGACAAAAGTACGAGAGGAATGTTTTTTTAACTTATACGGCATGAATGGATTTTTAAAACATTATTTCCAAGAAGTTTCCTTTAAATGTTTTGAAGTTTATTTTTAATCAACTTATTTTAGTTTATAATTGTACGACATGTTAAGAAAGGAAAAGTGTTTTTGAAGCAGAAAGGATATTTTCCTCAAGAATGGAGTTCAAGTGTTTTATCAAAATTATTTTCCATCTAAGATAATAAAGGGTTCTGTTTTTATCCCTATTGATTTGATTATGTTGTGATGGAATTATTTTTAGGAATTCCTTTATCTTATATGAATTGTTTTATGATGTCACGATGTTTAAGATTTCCATTTGTATTACATGGGTTATGCAATGATGTATGATTTATGATTTTGTGGCACACATAAGAATGGTATCATTATGAGATGGGTGGGACCTATATCTCCCTCCAATGCATTGGGTAAAGATTTTATATCTCATGAGATAGACATGTCTAGAACGGTAAGTTATACCGGTTCAGTGAAACAGGACTGAAATGAGGGTGACTCGGTTCAGAAAGGGACTTTGTCCACTAAGATAGTCTTGGCAATGAGTCTTTACTAAAAAGAAATGATTCTCTATGATTATGTGTGAATGCCACAAAGTTTAATGTTTTAAGTTATGATTATTGTGATTAGATTTCACTGGAATTATTTATCCCATGTTATGAAATTATGATCTCTTTTGCAGGTTAAGATTTCCAAAAGTTATGTGCTTGTGTATACGATGTGATTGATATTTCTTTTGTTTACCCTTACTGAGCATTTGAGCTCACCCTTTTGTATGTTTTGTTTCCCCAGGTCAGGAAGAAGGTTATTAAGTAGGATATGCCAAAAAGGGACTCTAGATATGATGAAATAAGTGGGAGGAAAAGTTGATGATTTATGAACCAGTTGTTTATGTTTCCCAGTTTCTAAAGACGCTATACCTATACGGTCCTTTAGTGGTTTTGTTATATGTTGTAATAAGTATGCTTCAATTTTGAAGTATTAACAATGTATGTAAAGTATGGGTCGTTATACACCTCGTGGCTGGTTATTTATTGATTCCTTTTTCTCAGTTATAACATATTTAAAGTTCTAATCATTTCATAGGACCCCTTCATTAAAGTGAATAGTTTAGGTTCTAATTACCTTAAAAATATCATTATCCCTTAGTCAATATCCAATTTCTTCATTTTCATAAACCATAAATAAACATGCTTAATTATTTTATTCTAACTTTTACCTTTCATTGGTATGAAAATTCACATAGAAAATGATTCCAAATAATTTGAGTTGGGAGAGATAAATATTTCATCCAGTTAGTTTATCTTTAAGAATATCCTTCCCAATGGTGTGGAAGGACTCATATTCACTAGAAATAAAAAATAATTTAATGATACTTCCAAAAACACCTTGGGAAACTGATGATGTATCCTAATGATTCATAATATCTTATATAAAATCAAATTCATCCACTCTAACACACCATTATATTATGCTATTTTAGTAACAATATTCTCAAAATGAATTCCTTTCTTCTAGTAATACAACTGGAAATATTTTCTCCCATATTCCCCACCATTATAGGACCTCAATCACTTAATCTTTAAATCGACCACTCTCTCAACCATGGATCTATATTGGATGTTATTTCCTAAAACACCAGACTTGTTGTTGAGAAATAACACTCATACCTTCTATTATGCATCGTCAATGAAGGTAAAAAATTACAGTGACTCTTCATGAGACAAAACCATTGTTTCCCCCATACATCCATATGCACAAGATCTAACTTCCAATTCTTAGGCGGATTTCCTTTCATATTAAAGGTCACCTTATGCTACTTACCAAGTATATACTATTCACATTTTTTAATAATCCATATGATCAAGTTTCAATATTTTTTTTATTTCTTGGAATTTTATCCTGATATCACCTATGTGACCTAAAAGATCATTCCATAACTTCATGTATCTAGAAGTTGATATTATGAAGTGTTGTACCATATGAACTCCTGGTAAGGTTCATTATTTTGTATTTCATAGCATTATCCACAACTATAGAACCTTGTGTTATCTTTCTAACTCCTTTAACAAAAATTTTACATAAACTTGCATCATATAGTTGTCCAACCAAAATCAAATTATTCTTTAACATAGGTATGTTCCTCACCTCTTGAAACTCTAACAAGTATTTTATGCTATTTTGGATGTGCACATCACATTTCCCAATTATTTAAAATGTTTGATTAACCATAATAAAAACCTTCTTGAATACCCTAGATACATAATTTCACATGGTCCCCTCATGGATGTTGAGTGAAATAAATCCCCAAAATCAATGATCCATGAGTCCATAAGACCAGCGAAACTTAGAAAAAATGTTCTTTCCCCCTCAACTATGTTATTTTAAAAAGAACTTCTAGAAGTAAAATTTCTAAAATTTTCCATCTTATACATATAATATTTCTACAAATATGAAATTTTCTTATAATTTTAGTATATGGAACTGGGTCCTACTGATTTCCCTATTCTCTTGTCTCTTTTATCCTTACCCTTCTTATGAATTTAGTTTTCCCTTTAAGTGATACATCCCCTACCGTTCACACTAAAATATATTTCTGTATCACCCTATACTTCCTTATTCTATATCTACCTACTATAAACTAGATCAAATATTTCCTTAAACACCAATTCATGGTTTCCACTAAAATTAATTTAAATAATAACCATCACATCCCAATGTTCTTAAGGATATGAAATCAGTATCAATTCCCACACCTCTCTATCAAAATTCACTCCCACTAATTCGATTTGACTCTGAATCATGTTGTAGTAATTAAAATGATCCACCAATGACTTTTATTTTGAAATATTAATGTTGAATTTTCGTCACATCATAAGACTTTATTTATACTAGTAGGATTTTTATACATTTTGGGAAGCATGGTCATCAATCCTGCAATTGTATTTACCTCTTAGACACTAAAGGCCATGTTATGGGATATCATTATTCATACTAATCTAATATATTTCTACTTTAGTCTTTACCATTATAATTTTACATTACTTACGGTTTTATCCACTTTAATTAAAAATCAATATCCATTTGGTATAAATAATCTTCAATATAAATCCTCGAAAATAAAATGTATAAAACATAAAACTTGTCAATCAAGACATTACCTTCTTCAAATTAAATTTCTTAAAAAAATTTAATCTCCCATTTAAATGAAAAATGTTAAGAAAAGAAAACCTCTAGAAGTATGATTTTAAATTATGATAGCACTTTTTGTAATGAGAACCCCTTATTTCAGAACATGATTTCTATAAAATCACTTATGGAACAAGGTTTATATACTGTAAAACTGGTATCACCTAGAGTCAATGTATGGATGAAAGAACTACACTCCAAAATCTCATGTTGAATCAACTAAACCTAAAAATTTTTTCCAGACCACACCCACAAGTATAAGAACAAATTAATTAACTCACATGGATCAACAAAGGTATTTACATGGTTTAGGCTTAGTCATACTCCATAAGAGAAATATTAATGATTTTATTAATAATAAAATAGTAATAAACAACTATAGGTATATAAAAAAATTTAACCCCACTTCTATATTTATATCTAAGTCTATCTAGTTGATTTGGTTCCACTACCTTCTGATATTTATAGGCATCCATTCACTTGGTCAAATCCACTAATTGTTGCACTGCCTTAACTATCAATACCCGATGAATAGTGAAAGAAATCCATTTTATTATTATGTATTCCTCTAAATAATCTTATGTATCCTTTTAATAATTCAATGTTATTCTTAAATATTTTATAGAATTAATACTGCGCAAGTCAATTGTTTCTTCTATGGTTCCATAATTTAGAATTAGTTTTCACTATTTCTTTAACCTACCTATGGTTCTAGACTTCCCTATTTTTTTTGAATTCACATTATCTATTTTTAGTATAAAGCATCCAAAAAACCACATTTTTTAAGATCCAATAATCTATCCAAAAATTAATTTTCATTTCTAACCTCACAATCTCTAATTTTAAGAATATTTTTCTTGGATTTACCAAAAAGTCATTTGGATCACTTAGGAAATTTCTAACTTCCTTCCACCCACATGAATTGTAAGTGAATCTCACTTTTTTCTTCCAAGTCAACCAATTACCTCTAGAGGATAACATTTCCTTAGAAATTATCAGATTGTGAAAATTCATACATTATCTAAATTCTATTTTTTTGTATCTCTTTCTAGTTTAATGGAAATACCTTGGTGGTGTCTAATGTGTAGGTTCATCTCATGTGTTGTTTATGGTGGTCTTCTCAGGTCTTAGTGGTGGTGATTTAATCCCTAAGTTTCAGCACATTGATCTCAAATCTCGGTGGATACTGGGTGATACTGTGGATTTTCTTTATTAGAGAGATTAGGTTTAATTTCATGGTTCTTTTCATTTTTTATTTTGGGTTTTTGGTTTTCTTTTATGAGTTTTTTTTTTCTTCTGACCATCAATTCTAATTTTTAGATTCCACTTTTTGGGTACTTTTTAAGGAGACGAAGTTTTATTCCCAATATGGTTTGTTTTTTTATGATGATGAAAATGATAGATTTTATCAGTTCACGTATTCAATGGATATGGGATTATTCAGTTTGATTTTTTGAGATTTACCGTGAAATGGAGTTTGGTATTGATCAATGACAATAATGATGTGGATTTTATGATATTGGTTCTAGAGATGATGGTCTCATTAGATATATTTCTGATGGGTTTTAGTGGTGGTGGCATATGGGTGGATGATCGATATCATTGGTCAAAGGATTTAGGTGCTGAATTTTTTCATGTTGAGTCAAAGTAGTTGTGCTGATCTCGACTCATACTTTGATTTTTAATTTTAAATATGCATTTTTTGGTTTTAACTTGTATCTTGTTGGTTGGATATGTTTTCCTATCAACTCTATGGTTACCACCATGACTATCAAAATTGGTTATTTTGAAAATAATAAAAGATTTTTATCGAAAGGAGAAAATCAACTAGATTTATACTACCACATATCTTATGTATCCTTAACACTCCGTTTTACACAAGCTTCCCAATGATGTGATTCGTTAGATGAATATTTTTTTCTAGAGTGAAAAACCAAATTCTTTGAAATATAGATCACACTCTCACTATCATAGAATAATGTTCCATTCACTTAATTACTTAGGATTTCCTCTAATAAACCCTTCAGCTATATCATATCTTTATCTGCTTCTATTTACACAAGGTACCCTACTTATGTGGTAGATAGTTCAACTACCAGCTAAATCTTGGACATCCAACTTACAATAATTCACATATAAGTAAAAAAATCATATAGTACATATTTATGTGATTAAATATCCTCAAAATTCTACATTAACATAACCTTATAATGGATCATCCATTCTAAAACATAATGTAGTACCTTTTGAAACTTTAAGATACTAGGGTATCCACTTTACCTCTTCCCAGTGCTCCTTTACCAATTTTTTTATAAACATAATGAAATATTCTACTACTTGAGAAATGAAAAACCTTGTAAAAATCATGGAATGAACCAAACATATAGCCATTGATATATAAGGAACATTTTCTATTTATATAGACCCATATTCTATTCTTATCACATCCTCTTTGGATATTTTGAAAATTAACAACCAATAGGGTAGACACAGTTTTGGATCCATAAAATATGAACATTTTCACTATCTTATAGATATAATTTAACTGAGATAACATCAATATTATGTACTTAGAGTCCCTTAATACCCATATACCTAAAATACATTCTGATTTCCCGATATCCTTCATCTTGAATATTTTAGATAACTCACCCTTTAGGTGTTCAATACATTTCAAATTATGACATATCAAGAGCATGTCATACACATAAAAGAGAAGTATGATAAAGCTTCCATCATCAAAGATATTATGGTAGCAGTAATCTTCATTACACTAGATGAAATTTTTTTATACCATAAAGGCATCAAATTTATAGTTCTATTACCTGGGTGCTTACATCATCCCATACAAACTTTATTTGATCTTATACACTAGTCCTTCCGTTCTATTTCTAATGATCCTCCAATGGCCCGAGGGCCTTCATTTTTTATTGATTTTTTGATAATCCACCTTTCAAGGGGTGAGGTGGAACCCTTACAAGGCCTGTAGGCATAAGAATTACATGGCCCATAGGCCTTATATGAATTCATTGCCTTTAGGCTTCAAACATTACATACAATCCAGACTAACTACTTGGAACTACTCCTCCCTAGAATCTTCATCGTGAAATCAGCTCTCCACCTTTGCATGTCTGTTCAGCTAGGCTTTCCCGTACATGAACAGGCTTGTCCTGATGGTAGGTGCCATACCCTCTCATTCTCACAATCTTTTTAGCTTAAGCTATGGTGAAATCTCCTTACTCCTCCTCCTTCTGAAGCTTGTTCCTTATATGTTGTCTGGTTTGCATCTACACTTTAAGGTGGCCCGAAGGCCTTGAGGTGGCCCGAAGGCCTTACTAACCCGATGGCCTGGGTAGCCCGAAGGCCTTAAAGGACTCGGGGACCAAATCGGTGGACTGAAGGCCCAAATGGGGACATATTCCCTGCTACTAGAGTTCCAAACAATTCCTACTATAGTACCTGCTACAGTTCTGCACAGTACTACTACAGTACTGCTACAATATTCGGAATTTATCCTCCACCTGGATTTGTTCCCACGTCTCTTGGATGCACTTAAGGAGTCCTCACCAACTAGGATGAGGCTCATGTGCATTCTATTTCTAATGAAACATTCCAATTTCTTCATATAAATTTCATCCTCTATATATTCCAGAAAGAAATATATCTTCGTATTTAATTATTCAATATGTATATTTTTTTCACAACTATTCCAAGTGCTATCCATATTGTTGTGTGTTAAACAATTGAAGAAAATATTTCACAAAAATCTATAAATTGTATTCATTAAAATCCTTTCATAATTAACCTTTACTTGTACCACTTCCCACCACCCACTCGACCCTTTAACTCATAGGCCCAATTTTTCAAAATTCCTTATTTCTTAGTTTAAGTTATAAAAACTTCCATGTTCTAAAATAATGAAAGGAGTCCATATCACCTTTCAATGTAAACTACCAATAATTTACATCACAGAGAATTACTACCTATTTTGGGTATTCATATTCTCCAATATATATAATAATTAAGTAGTGAAATTCAAATTTGAATCTCTACATGGGTCATTTGACCCTGGTATACCACTTAAACTCCTAGGGTTGTGATTATTATAAAAATACCACTTCTATAACTCTCCCTCAACTCCTATTATTTTTGATACTTTTGGTCTTGGATGAACCTATGGAATCTGACATACATTAAAAGTTACACATCTATATTTTCATGTACTTCTAGAATTTGAGTGCTTCTAAAACTATATAAACATACCATAATTTTATTCTAATAAATTGTGCCATGCTTCATTGAATCTTTGTTATCATTTAGAACTTCCCAATAGTTTTTTTCATTATATAAGATCCCTTCATCAAGTTGAAAATTTAATATTCTGATGAAATCTATGATATCATTATCCCATAGCCTAAATCTAAAGTCATTATTGTCATAACTCACAAAGAAAGATACACAGGAACTTGCTTATAAATTTTCCATTTTATTAGAAACAACATTGATATATGAAATACTTCTAAATAATTTCAGGGGGGATATATTGAACATTATTTTAATCTTGAGATCTTCCTAAATCTCCTTCCCCAGTGGTGTAGAAGGACTCTAGTTCAACTAAATTTTCCCAACATGTTAAATTGGTTTATTGCAACAAAGTTAAGGTCATAGAATCCTTAGAGACCTAAGAAAAAACAAAAATACACATGAATGTTATATATAGAAATTTGGATATAAAGTGGCCAAATTTGGGGTTGTTTTTTATTTGATTATTTATATAATAATAATATTTTTTAAAAACTAAATTATGGAAAATGGGTTGATCCTAGGTTATTTCTAAGAGAAGATTGGATGAATTTATTTATAGAGGATTTCAATTTCTTAAATTTGAGAGGGATTCATTCAGTGAAATAATAATTTACCTCATTAATATCTATTTTAATACTTATATAATCTCAAGAAAAATAAACTAAACACCTAGAGAATAAATATCATGAAAACTCTAAGGTATAGGATAATTCTAGTACTCAGAATATGGAGCCTTAAAATTTAGTGAAAATAGAGGAGTAAATAATCATAAAATGGAATTATTAATTAAAATAATTGATTATAAGTTAATAAAATAATAAATAACATCCAATAAAACCACTTTCAACTTCCTTGGATCAACCCATAAGATTTTTATCCCTCTATTAATGCAAAACTCTCAATGGAATAGGAACATTGACTCATGAAGTTGAAATTAAATAAGAGAAAATAAAAAAATAATGAACACTCCACTGTTGTGTGAACAATTTCACAACTTTTGGTGTTAATAAATTCACACCTTGATGAAATATTTTTACCATGATATTAAGAATAATAAAATAACATAATAATAAATTTTTATTTAAAATTCTAGAGTGAATTATAACAACTTAGAATTGAAGAAACACACTTACAAAGACAAATTGGTCGTATAAAATTATAATACAGAAACACCCAAATTCCATTCATTTACTTTAATAAATTTAACTCAAATAAGAATTTTTGGATCCTTTAATTTACCCCCTAGATATATAAGTAATCCCACTTGATTAGGGTTGATATAGGTGGGTGAAAAGTTTATGGAAAGTATACTTTTACACCCTTGACCCAAAATTGATCCAATGTGATTCCCTCTACTTAATGTTCCAAAAAAAGATTCTAGATGGCCAATTTTTGGAAGATGGTAGAAGAAGAAAATGTGTCTCAATATATATTATAATTATAAATAATGTTCTATCCCAATTGGATTCATTATATTGAATTTATGATTAAGATTTTGGGTGGCCATTTTAGTCCATGGAATCTAACTAAGAATTTTATCTTCAAATTAAGACTCTTGGATAAGTATTTTAAATATATAATTATATTGGAACATAATTGAATGAAATTTTACACATTAATACCTATATCCATATTATAAATTGAAGTTTATTTGGACTTTTATCATGGCCGATGTAACTCCCCATCCCAGAGGCCACTGAACAATTTCCTTAGGATGGTGCATCGCATGACCTCAAGCTTGTATCCCCATATGATAGTTGCTGTTGATAGATGGAGGGGATATATAATGATCACGAAGAGACTATAAACTAGGGTTAGAGTATCTTTAGAAGTGGAAATAATTAAAATCATATTAACTAGATAAATGAACATTGCATATAAGACAAGGAAAGTTCTTGTAAATAAATAAATCATCACAATGCCATAAAAATGTATATACCGTACATGTCAGAAAAAATTCTCTATGGGTGGACCATATATAAGGTAAATTAAATAAAAAATTAAATTGAACTAAATACCATCCCCAACTATTCCTAAATCCAACCCGATCCCATTGTACATACCCATGCTAACATGATAATCCAAATATCATCAATATCGATCATTTCCCTATACGCATCCTTGTGATAAAAAATGGTTTCTTCTTGAGTAACCAATTTAAATAACAAATCGAGTAAGGTGTGTGTAAAATTTATTAGGCTACCAACAATGGTGTCACTTAAATCAACAATTTGAGATAAAAGTGCATGAAGAAGTGCTAAAGATAAACAATTTAATATATTTAAAGAAAACTATATAAAAGAAATAACAACCATTGATGCTATAGGTTCATGATGAAACCTGAGACCAAATATACCATGTCAATCCTTAGGTCTGTGACCCTGATTGACCATACCTACTTCAACCAATTCTTGGGTGTCTTTCAGTATGTCATAATGACCATGCCTCCACCAGTAAACACATGGAATCTAGGGATCATCCTATAATTCCTAGTATCTTAAAGTATCACATGGAATAAAAGTTCTCATCATGGTATTACCATGGAATTGGTGCTCTCATTGTAACATTCCCCATCATCAATCATCACACATAATCTAGATGGTAATCTTGAAATTTCCATGGAATATGAGCGCTCATCCCTATAGTCCCAATCATCAAGTGTCATATGGGATCTGGGCACTCCACTTAGACTTCCCAAGTCAATATCAATTACATGGAATCTGGGTGATCATCCCAATATTTCCACCCATTGAGTATCATATAGAATCTGGTTGTTCATCACAACATTTCTAAGTATCATGTGTCATATGTAATCTAGAAACTCAACCTGAAATTCCCAATCATTCAAGTATCATACATACATTTTCACCTTTTCAAGTTTCCTTACCAATTAATTATCACTTTACATTTCTTATATCAGTTTTAATCCATATTTTACATTTATTTACTCAATAAAAAATTCATCTAATCCCATAAAAGCATCATTATTATTTTCCCAAGGCATCCATTAAACTCTCAAAACATCATTTTTTATATAAAAATTTTAATTCTAGGTTATAAATTGGAACTTTCCATTTTATCCCATTAATATAGTCTCAATATTCCATTTTACAATTCAAAATTCACATTTAAATAGGTCCAATTTAAAAAACCAACCCATTCACAATTACTGATCATTGTGACACTTGATTTCACAACCATCGATTCAAACACGATTTATCATTTTACCCTTAGACTTAGTTAAATATACTTCAAAAACATCAAATACAAGGAAAAATTTCATCTAAGATTATCCCTCATGGAATTAAAATTTGTCTACAATTTATGTCATATTAATAAAGGAAATTTAACTATGGAAAACTAAATTTAAAATAATTAATTAAACCAAGGTCAAATCATGTCATGTATGGCTTGACCAAACCATGAATACACCCATAAATAAGGAAAGAATATTTGTTAAATCAAAGGTACCACCTAAGTCATACCAAGATAAGCCTACTCATCGAGTACTGGCTTGCAGTTTGTCCCAATACAAAAGAAATCAAGAAACTAGATAAATGCAATGAAAATATTCCTAATTACCAAACCATGGAGATATACCATTGGAAAATGGATGAAAATAAGAATAGAAGGAGGGAAACACTTATACTTACCTCTATCTTTGATTTTATTCTAATTAAAGTGGAAACATCCAAGGAATAAAGGAGTTGCACCCATGAAAAGAAGAGAAGAGTAGGAGGAGGATGTACAGACTACTATTAGTTCGAATGGGGGTAAAAATTAGGTGGGAGAAATTGTACGGGAAAATGGAGAAAAATATAACTTTACCCTAATTTTAAAAACTCACCAACAACTCATCATCCAACTTCCGAGCTTCCATCAGCTAGTCAGTGAGTCCAATATCCCAATAGCCCAATAGGGATAATGGCTTGTCCAATGGCTAGTCGATGGGGCTGAAACAGAATTCTACAATACTAAATCCTATCGTGAACCCTTGGTTCACTCTCATGATTCACCCAACCACCATTCAAGCTTCATTTTGGGTCTAAAATCACATATTTGAGGCATCCAACCTCTCAAAATTTTATCTCAAAGCCTAGTTCAAAATACCCATTACATTAATTCAAAATTCAAGTTCCTTCCCAAATTTTAATTCCTGTACATACACAGGGAATTAAAAACTACACACCATAAAACTTCTAATCCTCAAGAAGTCCCTATGCTCATCCCACCATACACACTGAACCATTTGATCCATCATTTTGTCATACTTAGTCGCATCATATCCCTAAACACTCAACATGCACATCAAGTGAAATTCCAAAAATAAGACACAAATCCACCCGTTACCAAGATAACAATCATATTTATCATCGTTACACTAATAAAAAACTCCATGACAATTTTCCATCTATATAATCCAATGTTTTTCTATTTAGTTGATTACCTAGCCTATGGTTCTTCCCACCATTTGAATTAGCTCATGAGGCCAATTACAAATCTTAACACCACCCATTGTTATAATTATCCACCAAAACATTTTATTAGTAGCACACTAACCCACTCAACATGTTTCCTAACACACCAAACCATTACACACACAAGAGGGTTGATGAAATTTTCAGGACCAATTCTCACTTCCCATCTTCAAAGTGAAAATGGATATTCCTCCACCATCCAAGAATAACATGATCACACCATCACTTTCATGAAAAACCCTAAATAAAATCGTAGGATTACTCATAATATCCAAAACAACTCATCTAAAGTGGTATCTCACTCACTACATCTATCCACACACCTAACAATTTTCCAAACTTCCTCCAGCTGATCTATCTTGAAAATGCTAAGCTTCAACTTCCATCACGCTTGTAAAAACTCCCAATAACAATACCTTTATCTCCATATATATCCCATGTTTATTTAAATAACACACCAGGGTATAAAATTCAACTTTTGGTGCAATACCATGGTCAATCCATGAAACACCCACACTAATCACCATGATCTCACTCAATCCTTAGTGTAAAACCACACCAAACCATGTCTGGATCACACCATTTCATATCAAGCCTAAAACGAACCCTTGTACTATAACCAAAATCACATAAATATTAACCCCACACATTCCATGATGAATATATATTACATTAAAACCACATATGTACCATCATTTAGAGTAATCACAACCATATAAAGACTATCCCTAAGTACCAATAATTTTTCCAGCATAAGGGTCATATTCCCACAACTGATATGATGCTCCCCAACATAGGTTTCTCTATGTCACCTATCCACTAGATCAAGTCCTTATCTTGATATCTCATGTATTTATCATCATAAAATATAAATAAGTTCTAGGTATGAAACACTAAAAGTCACATGTTCATGGATTATAGGAATGCCATCATCAGCATTCACTAAAACCTAACTCAGAACAAGGTTCATTCCCCCACTTGGTCAATGGAATGATCCCCAAATTATGGATTCACCCATACTGCTATTAGAGCATAACTTGAATAGGTTCCACCACCAAGTAATGTATAATTCTATTTCTAAGAATCAACCATCCATTAAATTAGCAATACTTACATCAAGGTTGATCTTTGATTGACCATTCCATGAAATATTGATCCAACCAAAAACATTTTACCTTACCATAGGGACCACAAAACTTTTACCAAAATCTTTGGGTTATCAACTAGTAAGTATCCTCTAACTTTTGGTCACCCAAACCCAAGAGGGAATAAATAAAAAAACTCACCAGTGCTCTATAACCCTATTTTAGGTGTTCATGTCGCTACCACAATTATATCACTCAAGCATTTCCAAAACCTAAATGATTATCAATGGAACCTCACATTAACCATCCTAACAATCCATGATCAACATGATCATCACATAATAGCTTATTTTCATTATAAAAGTATGGTTATTGACTCTCGTATAACCAGATCTTATTGAAATCCAGGAGTCACATGCTCCATTATGACTAATTCAAAAAACGTGACTCATCATCCTGTGAATTGAGCATCACCAATACTAGCCTCATGAACTTAACTAGGAAACAAACCATACTCTTGGAATATTAAATTAAAAAACTAGAGGCATACAATATGAATCCTTGGAGAATGATAGACACCTCACATGTATCAAGGGCAGGCACATGATTACCCCTCATCCTGGAAGCATTTCAAGGATCCAAATAATTTACCCACTCTAACACTTCAGACCAAAATCACATCCAAAACTGACAGGTTCAAGAAATAGAAATATAATACAATTCAAAATTATAATAGAAATAAATCACAAGTACTTTGGGTGCTAAACCATAACAGGTGTAGCATCTACCATGAAATACACCACTTATCTATAAAGATTACACAAATTGGACTCTATATCTAGACCCATCCAATCATACTTAGTTCAACAATATAAATAACCAAGGTCCACCATACTCATAAGGTCTGCCTCAACACATATCATTGAAATTTCACAACTTAGGAACTTTGAGAAACCCTCAACAACCAACACACTAGGTTAAGACACATATATATAAGTGTTCCAAGTCACCATAGTCTATAATAGTTTTGATCATTCTCAATGGATTTATATTATTCTTTAAAAAATAGAGTTCACATTTTTATAGGTTTCATGATATTTCAATTCCAAGAATTACAATTAGTCATTCTAATGTTTTTCAAAATTTTCAATGTTTCCAAGGATTGATTAAATTGGGTGTAATTCACGATCTGTAATGGAAAACACCATATAGGTTTCTTATTAGAACTCTATTTAACCATTAACATAATTTAAACTTTGATTTTAAACTTTCTAGAATTTTCAGTTAGCGTGTTTTCAAGTTTCCCAATCTTGATTAAATAATGTTTTATTTATAATATATAATGGAAAAAACATTATATGCTACTTACTAAAACCTTGTTTAATCAAAACCATAATTTAATATACCATTTATTTCTACCCATTCATTAAATAATTTCCCAGGTAATTGGCCAAGTAATATACTACCATAAAATTATAAGTGAAAACACCATAAAATATATTGCCGACACTTTAAATAACCAACCTTATTTTTACTAATAAGTCATTATAAATCAAATGTAGATATAAATAAAAAATTAAATCACAGAAAATAGTAATCCTCGGCAATAAATATATCAATCACATAAAACATACATATGATAGATAGATTATATATACCTATCATGAGGCATAAACACACACACACCCTCTCTTTCCATATAGAGCCATGACAAAAAATCCCATGAATCATAACATCATAAAACAAGTATCTCACCCAAGGTAAAAACCAAATGAAACTATAAAAAATTAATTACAAGAGTAAGTCTTATACCTTGATATTTGGGTATTCCCCCATGTGTGGGTTGATCTCTCCTAGGCATGATCTTATTACCAAGTATTGACACAATCCTAGTTTCCTGTATACCATTCCCAAATAATAAAAAAAGTCTTTGATACCATTTTGTAATTCCCTAACCTAGAATCCACTGAACTGGTGCCCCAAGACAATGAGCCACATGGCTTCAGGTGAACCTACCCATATTCCAGGGGCTACTGACCAGTGGTGAGGGTCTATAAGGTTCATAGTGATACTATAATATATGGTCAAATTACCTATAATAATGGAAATAATGAAAAAATATTAAACAAATAAATAAACATTGAATATAAGAAAAATAAAGTGACAATAAAGAAATAAATCATCACAATGTCATAAAAAATGCATATGTCATACATTCTAGAATAGATCCCCATGGGAAGACCATATATAATAAAAATATCATAAAATAAAACTAAAAAAAGTTTATCCTAAATTGGCCCCAAGTCTGGCCTGATCCCATTATCCATACCCATACTAGCAAGCCAAAACAACTACCATCAACATCAGGCCTTACCGTATACCTATCCCTGTGATAAAAAATGGTGTCTTCTTGGGTACCCAAGTTCCATGGTGGCCTGAGTAGGGTGTGAGTAAAATTTATTAGGCCAGCATTAATGACGTCCCTAAAATAATTAGTTAGAGATAAAATTCCATACATAATTTCTCAAAATAAACAATTTAAAAGTTTTAAAAACACCAATATAAAAGTAATAACAACCACTAATGCCCTGGGTCTATGATGACACATGAGGCTGAATATACCATATCAATCATTAGGCCTATGACCTTAATTAACCATACCTTGTTTGGCTAGTTCCATGGTGTATTTGAGCAGGCCACAATGACTGCACCTCCAATAAAAGACACGTGGAATCTAATGTTTATCTTGGAATTCTTAGAATCCTAAAGTATCACATGGAATATAAGTGCTCATTATAAAATTCCCATGGAACCAGAGCTCTTATCCCAGCATTCCACATCACTAATCATCTCACAAAATCTTTAGTCTCATCATATCATTCCTCTGTAATCCTAGAACTTATCACGATATTCCCAATCACCGAGTATCATAAATTACATGGAATTTGGGTGCTCATCCTAATATTAATACACATTGAGTATCATATGAAATCCAAGAAATCATCTCAGCATTACCAAGAAGCATATTTAATATGGAATCTAGATGTTCATCCAAATATTCCCAATCATTCAAGTATCATACATCCATATTCACCTTTTCAAGTTCCTTTTCTAATTAATTATCATTTTCTATTTATGAAATTGGTATCAATATGCATTTAAAATTTATTTACTCACTTAAAAATTCATCTCATCCCATAAAAGCATCATTATTACTTTCAAAAGGAATCTATTAAACTCTAAAAATATCATTTGTTATATAAAAATTTAAATTCTTGGTTATCATAGTAACTCACTATTTTATCTCATCAATAACATGTTTAATCACAATATATCATTTATAATTCAACACTCACATTTAAATTGGTCTAATTTCAATTTCCAATCTATTCAAATTTTTTGACATTTGTTAAATTCCATTTCACAACCATTGATTGAAATATGATTTCTTATTTTACCCTTATTGTTGAAGCCAAGAGGTTTTGAGGTGTTGTTTTATTAAGATGAAGATGGTTATAAAAGAATAAGGATTGATTAAGTGTTGTATTTTGATATCTAAAATAAATAATTTATCATTAGTGAGATTTCCTTTATAAATATGAAAAGACAAAGTCCAATAGATTTAGGTTAACATATCAAGTCTAGTACAAAAAGTCTATTAGTTTGAAGTGATCAAAAAAATATTTGCATTGAATGCTTATGAAAATTGTAACGACCCAAAAATTTATTAATGAAAATTCCTCTTGATCTAATTAAATGTATTATTATGTAAAATGGTTATATAACATATGACCTTCTTTGGTTTTATGATTTTGGATTTCAAAATAACATTAAGAATTTTTACCATTGCTAATATAGCCATTGAACAATGATCACATGATTAGTATAAATATGGCGCTTTAATAAATCCAATTTACTCACAAAAAAAAGTGATGACCTCATCCAGTAGAATTTCCCCATAAGAATCTCATTTTTCAGATCTTGTAAAGGAGGTGGCATCACTGGGATTCACTCTTGACCAATCCCAATCCAAAATTCAACATGTTAAGCTCAAATGGAACTACCTACAGGAGAAGTGGAAGTTGATAGAGATTACCACTCGAGCGATGTTATTCGAGCCACCCCAAGAGTCTGTCACCATCACACACCTTACCCTTAGGTATTATGAAGGTATTATATGGGGTTATGTAACAATACCTTATCACTATGATTATGTTAATTATTTTTGTATATAATAAGTAATATACATTCATTTAATTATTGTTACTTTGAAAATAGTTTCTAAAGTAAAAATAGTAGTTTTTAGTTAATATTAAATTAAGAAATCTATTTTGATGAATTAATGGATTTTTCAATTAAATAATATTTTAACAAAACATTATTTCTTAATTACTTTTTATTAAATATAAATGATCGTATAATTTTTAGGAATACAATTGTAGTTTTTATAAAGGTTTGAAAACTGTTTTTGTCAGAACCCATGAATTTTTGATAAATATCAGTCTTTATTTTAAAAATTCACATATTTATAAAATTATTTAGATAAAATTAATATTATTTTTGGAATCATGACGTCGAAATTATCCAATGGTTAATTTTTCATAATTTTCTGAGAAAGTCAATTTTTTGGGTAAAAATTAAATACCTTTTAATTATATAATGTATTTTATGACATCATAATGACCCAATAGTGATGTAATAAAATACTATAAATAATATTTTCGGAAAATATATATTTTATCCTTAAAATAATATGATTTTATTTTTGTTTTATTAATTTTATGGTGCCTTAGTGGACCCTCGAAGACTTATAAAACATTTTAACTTTTTAAATTGATTTTCTTGAGAGTGTGACTCACCTCCACATAAGAAAGCCTAATATTTTAATAAGTTAGGACATTTGACTTATAAAATAATTTTTTCCACTCCATTTTGTAAAAAATCATTGGAAAACACCGAGGTATAGTTTGTGGTTTCGATTAGTTTAATGTGTAGGGTCTAAAACCTAAATAATAAATAATTCCCTCTCTTTTCCTATATAAACCCATCCAAGATCCCACTTCCTATTAACTAAAATACTTTTGAGCTAAACCAAACCCTTCATTCCTCTCTCTATAATCCTTACAAGGTGCCCCAATCTCCCAATAATCCTCTATAAATCCCCTCCAAAGCCTTTGAGATCACACTTCCAAGTAAGGGATTCCTTCCTTTCTCATTTTATCCAAGTTTATTAATATTGTCATTCTCTATTATTTTCAATTATAAATGTTAGGGTATGGTTTATAACCTCCTATATACTGTCTTATTTATATTTTCATTATGAGATACCCCTTTATCTCTCATCGATGCCTTCCATGTATACCCATTACCATGCTGAAATTCAGTAAGGGATTCATTCCTTTCTCATTTTATCCAAGTTTATTAATATTGTTATGACATTTTATTTTCAATTATAAATATTGGGGTATTATTTTTAACATACCCCATACTGTCCTATTTATTTTTTCAATGATTATAGACCCCTTTATATCCCATCTATTCCTTCCATATATACCCGTTACCATGCCGAAATTCCTTAAGGGATTCCTTCCTTTCTCATTTTATCCAAGTTTCTTAATATTGTTATTCCCTTTTATTTTATATTATAAATGTTGGGGTATGATTTAAAATCTCTCCTATACTTTACTATTTATGTTTTAATGATGATATACCCCTTTCTCTCCCATCTATGCCTTCCATGTATACTTGTTACCGTACCAAAATTCCGTAAGGGATTTCTTCCTTTCTCATTTTTGTCGAAATTTAATTATGTTGTTATACCATTTTTTTCAATCAAAAATGTTTGGGTATGATTTATCACCTCCACCATATATCCCTACTTATGTTTTAATAATCATATACCCCTTTATCTCTTATTAATTCCTCCCATGTACACCCGTTACCATGCCAAAATTCTATAAGGTATTTCTCTCTTCACATTTACATTCAAGAAATCCTTTTGTATTATGACTCTAAATTCAATTACATATGTTGAGACATGTATCTATATGAACCCCTTACTTTAAATTTCATGTAAATATAATGAGACACCCCCTTATCTCTCATCAACTGTTTTTATTAATTCTTATGTCACGCCGTTATGCTGTCAAAATTACACCACGATTTTCCAAGCCAAAGTCATTGTGTAGTAAATACCATGCCCATTTCTCTATCAAGGGTATTCACCTTTATGAACATTTAATTATTTATTGTATAGTTTCATGTATGTATTCTACATTCATTTATCTTGGAATAAATGATGATGTTTAATGAATCTATGTTATATGATCCATGTGGCACACTTATGCATGAAATGAAATGATTAAGAATGGTGCACCCTGATAGTGCTCCAATGCATTGGGTAAAGATTAGTATCATGATACATCAAGTTTAATGAGGGTTTACTCATTATAATTAAAGTTCAATGAGGGTTTAATCATGCTCCATGCTCAATGATACCTGGCTCATGATAATATCATGTTAAATGTTGTTACCACATTTCCATGTTATGATAATCATGTTATACCATGCCTTTATGTTCATGTTTCTCTTATGATCCATTAATTTTCCTATTTCCTAACATGTACTGTATTCTTCTATTTATGCCTGGATTACTCCCTTACTGGGCTTTATAGATCACCCTTTTATTATTCATGTCCTCAGGTTATCCCATACAATGCTATGTATGAAGGAATGATGTGGTAATGTAAAATAAGTTTTCAATAAGATGTTGCATTTTATGTTTTAAGTTATTATGTAATGTTTTTAAGCCTCAAAGACACTAGAACTCTCGATATTCTATATTTTATCAAGTGAAGGTTTTATGTAATAAATTATGTTTAAGTGTTTAATAAAAAGCAGGGTTGTTATAGTTGGTATTAGAGGGAGGTTTAGTTATATTTGGGATTATGATTAGAAAACCCTAGTGAAAGCCTCAGGGATAAGACTAAGTATAATAAAAACATCCATAAATATTGGTGAGTATTTAGTAAGTGGTTTATCAATAAAATACATCCCTTTCTGGATACGAGTAGGTAGAGCAGACTCTAGAACAAATGTATCTAAGGGTAAAACCTGAAAACACCGATTTGAGCTAGACTCGAATGGGAACTGGTGCACGACAAAGGTCCTTACTGCAATCTTGGTTACAACACTCCCAGGGGATATGATTTGGTAAATTCAAAAGATTTGTATGAACCATTATTATGGTAATTAAAAAAAATACCTTAATAATATATTTTGGTAAGTACATTATGGATAACATATATTGAAGCCTATAAATTCATAAGTTAAGGAAATAAGTGTAATTTATAAGTCATATGTTTTTGTATTTGTTTTACCCGTTATGTGTTACCCCTAAATTTCCTTTTCTTCCAGCCAATGGATAGTAATACGTGTAATATGTCTAACAACTGATGTGGAGGGCAACATGATGAATTTCCTAGTGAGATTCCCTATCAAATGGGATCTCAAGTTGGACATATCGTGATTATACCAAACCAGCTATGAAAAACAATGATTAAAAATTGGTAATTTTTTAAATGCCCAAGGAAATCAAGGAAGAGGAAGATGACATCTCATGAAAGTCCATCTAATAAAGGTGATAAGGGAAATAAGACCTAATTTCCTTCTACAACAAATGTGGAAAGTGGCACCAAGGGAAATATCAAAAAGGGACTATGAGCTGATTTAAGTGTGGAAAGGAAGGGCACACTGTATCCAATTTCCATGAAATAATGGATAATGCGATGGATGGAGACAAATATCTATCTAAGGAATATTACATGGTTCTATGTTATAAATGTGGAGAAGTCAGACATTATCGAAGACGATTCTCTATTAAAAGTACTGAGAAACATGATGAGCATCAAAAATATCCTTGATCAAGGGAGCACGAGAAGTCCTATGGTAAGATGGATAATGATTAATGAATTACATGTAACCACTTATTGAATATAGTGTATGTATTAATGTATTTAAATTTATGTCCTATTAGTATATCTTTTATGTTTTATAAGAACATTGATTCCCTAGCAGAAATGATATTAAATCATCAGGGGGAAAAAATTCTATATGTATTGTATCACATATTGATGTTTGTGGGAAAGTTCTTTTTGAAAATTTTATAAGTCTCCCTTTGATGTAATTTGAGGAAAAAAGAGAAAATTCATTGAATATGCCTCAAGTAAATCCCACTCATGATTGTAAGTTGGCAGAAGTGATATTTGATTTAAACATTTGGTGACATTACCTCTTTGGGGAGAAGTGTGAAATATACATGGATCAAAAAAGCCTCAAGTATATATTTACATAGAAATAGTTTAATATGCACTAACGAATATGGTTAGAGATGATCAAATACTATGACAGATCAATGCATTACCACCATGGGAAAGTGAATAAGGTGAAAAATTCTCTAAGTAGAAAGGACCCAACAATTCTGTCATTGATGATAATTGAAAAGGATTCAATCTTATTAGATTTGATGAATATAGACATGGGAATCATAAATAAGGGAAAATCATCAATCCTTTCACAAATGATTTCTCAACCATCTATTTTGGAAAGGTTAAAGGATTCCCAAAAGGATGATGTGGGAATTCAGAAGAAAGTGGAAACTATCAAAAAAGGTAAATCCCTAGAGTTCAATATTAATGGAGAAGTAATTGTGATATTTGGGTCAATACTATGTGTTCCATAAAATCTGGAGTTAAAGAATGAAATTTTGGATGATGCAAATAGTTTGAATTTCTCTATTCACCCAGGAAACAAAAAGATGTATCGAGATCTACGAGAGAATTATTAGTGAGATAACATGAAGAAGCAGATTGCTGAGTATACATCAAAGTTCCTGGTATGTCAGAAAGTGAATGCTGAGAGGTAGAAGTCTAAGGGGATGATGCAACCATTACCTATACCAGCATAGAAATGGGAGAACATCACTACAGACTTTGTCACCGGACTTCCGAAGACATCCAAAGAAAACAATACTATCTGGGTTGTTGTGAATCATCTTACAAATACTGTACACTTCATTGCAATTCGAGAGGATTTCTCATTGGATAATCTAGCACAAATATATACCAGAGAGGTGGTAAGGCTGTATGGAGTACCATTGTCTATTGTATCTGATTGAAATCCAATATTCACCTCTAGTTTTGGAAGAGTCTTCAACATGCTCTGAATATTAAGTTAAACTTCATTATGGATTATCATCCTCAGACTAATGGCCAATATGAGCAGACTATCCAAACACTTGAAGACATGTTGGGAGAATTCTCAATGGACTTCAAATGAGGATGGGATCAACATCTTCCTCTAGTTGAGTTCTCTTACAAAAACAGTTTCCACTCAAGCCTATAAATGGCTCTTTATGAAGCCCTTTATGGGAAGAGGTGTAGAACACTGACATGTTGAGATGAAGTTGGGGAGCAAAGACTCATTGGTCCAGAAATGGTTGATGAAATGGTTGAGAAGGTTAAGACCATCCAGCAACACATTAAATCTTCCTAGATTCGACAAAAGAGCTATGATGATAATAGTCGAAGAGACCTAGATTTTGATGTTGTATACATGGTATTCCTCCATATATAAACTTGGAAGTGAGTAATGATATTTTGGAATAAGGGAAAGCTTAGTCCAAGGTACATCATCCCTTTTGAGATCCTTGATCACATTGGAGCAGTGGCCTATCTACTAGCACTCCCACCGAACCTATCCCAAGTACATGATGTATTCCATATATCACTATTGAGTAAGTACATACCTAACCCATAACATGTAATCAATACAGAGGCGGTACCATTGTAGAATGACCTCTCCTATGAAGAGATACCAGTGAAGATCTTAGATCGTAGAAAAAAAGTTCTATGAAATAAGACAATTCCCCACATCAAGGTGTTGTGGTGAAACCACAAGTTTGAAGAAGAAACCTAGAAATTTAAGGAAGTGATGAAGAAAATTTACCCTCATCTTTTTTTGTGTGAGAAAAAGAAATTTAGAGGGTGAAATTTCTTAAGGGGGGAAGATTGTAACGACCCAAACTTTTATTAATGAAAATTCCTCTTGATCTAATTAAATTTTTTATTATGTAAAATGGTTATATAATATATGAACTTATTTGGTTTTATGATTTTGGATTTCAAAATAACATTAAGAATTTTTACCATTTATAATATAGCTTTTGATCAGTGATCAAATTATTAGTAAAAATATAGGGCTTTAACATATCAAACTTACTCAGATAAAGGAAGCGATGGCATCATCTAGTAGAATTTCCCCGTACAAAGCCCATTTTTTGGAGCTTAGAAAGGAGGTGGTTTCACTAGAACTCTCTCTTGACCAAGCCCAAGCTAAGCTTCAACATATTAATCTCGAATGGAACCACCTACGGGAGAAGTGGAAGTTGATAAAGATTACCACCTGAGCGATGTTATCTAAGCCATCCCAAGAGTCTGTCACTATTACACACCTTACCCTTAGGTATTATGAGAGTTTTATAATGGGTTATGTAACAATACCTTAGAACTGTGATTATGTGTATTATTTTTGTATATAATAATGAATATACATTCAATTAATTATTGTTACTTTGAAAATAGTTTTTAAAGCACAAATTGTATTTTTTAGTTAATATTCAATTAAGAAATATATTTTGATGAATTAATGGATTTTTTAATTAAATAATATTTTAATAAAATATTATTACTTAATTTATTTTTATTAAATATAAATTAACATGTAATTTTTAGGAATATAATTGTAATTTTTATAAAAGTTTGAAAGCCATTTTTGTCAAAACCCATGAATTTTTGATAAATGTTGGTTTTTATTTTAAAAGAAAAAATTCACATATTTAGAAAATTATTTAGATAAAATGAATATTTTTTTGGAATAAGGACATATAAATTATCCAATGGTGAATTTTTCCTAATTTTCTGAGATAGTTGATTTTTTGTAAAAATTAAATACTTTTTCATTATATAATGTGTTTTATGACAACATAATGACCCAATAGTGATGTAATAAAATACTATAAATGATATGTTAATTTAATATATCTTTTATCCTTAAAATAATGTGATTATATATTTTTTTATTAATTTTATGGTGCCTTAGTAGACCCTCCAAGACTTATTAAACATTTTAACTTTTTAAATTGATTTCCTTGAGAGTGTGACTCACCTCCACATAAGAAAGCCTAATATTTTAATAATTTAGGCCATTTTACTTATAAAATAATTTTTTACAATCCCCTTTGGAAAAAACCGTGGGCAAAAACCAAGGGATGGTTTGTGGTTTTGATTAGTTTAATGTGTAGGGTCCAAAACGTAAATAATAAAGAATTCTCCCCCTTTTCCTATATAAACCCATACAAGATCCCACTTCCTATTCATTAAAAGACTTTTAAGCTAGACCAATTCCTTCACTAATCTCTTTATAATCCTTTCAAGGTTCCCCAAGCCGCCAATAAGTCTCTCTCAAGACCCTTCCAATCCTTTAGGACCACACTTCCAAGTAAGAGATTCCTTCCTTTCTCATTTTATCCAAGTTTCTTAATATTTTTATGACCTTTTATTTTCAATTATAACTATTGGGGTATGAATTAAAACCTCCCATATACTATCCTATTTATTTTTTAATGATGAGGTACCCCTTTCTCTCTCATCGATGACTTCCATGTATACCCGTTACCATGCCAAAATTCTGCAAGTGATTCCTTCCTTTCTCATTTTATCCAAGTTTCTTAATATTGTTATGACCTTTTATTTTACATTATAAATGTTGGGGTATAATTTATAACCACCCCTATATTTTACTATTTATGTTTGAATGATGAGATACCACTTTCTCTCTCATTGATGCCTTCCATGTATGCCCGTTACCATGCCAAAATTCCATAAGGGATTCATTCCTTTCTCATTTTATCCAAGTTTCTTAATATTGTTATTCCATTTTATTTCAAATTATAAATGTTGGGGTATGATTTATCACCTACTCTATACTATCCTATTTATTTTTTAATGATTATAGACCCCTTTATCTCTCATCTATTCCTTCCATGTATACTCGTTACCAAGCCGAAATTCCGTAAAGGATTTCTTCCTTTCTCATTTTTGTCCAAATTTCATTATGTTGTTATACCATTTGTTTTCAATTACAAATATTGGGGTATGATTTATCACCTCCACCATACTTTCCTACTTATGTTTTAATGATGATAGACCAATTTATCTCTCATTAATGCCTCCCATATACCCCCATTACCATGCCGAAATTCCGTAAGGAATTTCTCTCTCCTCATTTACATTCAAGCAATCCTTTTGTATTATGAATCTAAATTCCATTACATATATTGGTAAATGTATATATATGACGTCCTTAACTTCCATTTTATGTAAATATGATGAGACACCCCTTTTTCTCTCACCAACCATTTTTATGAATTCCAATGTCATGCCGTTATGCTGCCGAAATTGCACCACAATTTTCCAAGCCAAAGTCATTGTGTAGTGAATACCATGACCATTTCTCTATCAAGGGTATTACACTTTATGAACATTTAATTATTGATTATATAGTTTTATTTATGAATTCTACATTCCTTTATCATGGAATAAATGATTATGTTTAATGACTCTATGTTATATGATCCATGTGGCACAATTATGCATGAAATGAAATGATTAAGAAGAGTGCACCCTGATAGGGCTTCAATGCATTGGGTAAAGATTAATATCATGATATATCAAGTGAAATGAGGATTTACTCATGTTAATTAAAGTTCAATAAGGGCTTAATCATTCTCCATGTGTAATGAGCCTTGTCTCATGATAATATCATGTTTAATATTGTTTCCATATTTCCATGTTATGATAATCATGCTATACTATGCCTTTATGTTCATGTTTCTCTTATGCTACATTGATATACCTATTGACTAACATGTAATGTATTATTCATGTTATGCCTTGTTTACTCCCTTACTGGGATTTATATCTCACCCTTTTATTATGCATGTCCTTAGGTTATCCCATGCAATGCTAAGTACGAAGGAATGATGTGGTCATGTAAAATAAGTTTTCAATAAGATGTTGTGTTTTATGTTTTAAGTTGTTATGTAATATTACTAATCCCCAAAGACACTATACCTCTTAATATTTTATGTTGTATCAAGTGAAGGTTTTATGTAATAAATTATGTTTAAGTGTGTAATAAAAACAGGGTTGTTATAAAAATGTTCTCACAAGTTCTATTACACATAGATGTTTGATAAAGCCAAATCAGGTGATGCTTTGATAATATTAAAAGTATAAAACATCATGATTACTAAAAGTTATCATGTTATAAGATTTTTTGTAGGGTAATATTGTGGTTTTATTGTATTAAGTTCATGATATGAGTAATTGTGAAGTTTACCAAACTGATGTTATCAGACAGAGGTGCAGATGTGAAAAGTTCAAATCATGAATTAATTAAGATTCATGATTTAATGTTCAAGGTTTATGAAGATATGGAGTTTTGGTAGTAAAACGTGTTATCAGACATACATTTATGCAGTATTATTATTGAATAAATTTTTAAGAAGTTTCTAACAGAGGTCTTTGGACACTGTCATTAGATGAATTTCATCTAGTGGAATTTTATAATGTAATCCAATAGATTCCATTAAAAAACCTTTAATAATTCATCTTAAATTTACTATTGGATGGACTAAAGTTCATAATTTCATCAATAAAAGAAAATTTTGTGATTCTACTAAATGAAATTTTATAGTCATCAAATAGATGTCACTATATGAAGTCATTAGATAAATGATTCTATCTGAAGTTCATTGGATAGAGGTTTCTAAGTGAAGTAAATTAATGAAGGTTTTATAAGAAATTCATTGGATGAAGAAAGATTCTTGAGAAATATTTAAATATGTTCCAATGAAGTTGTTAGGGAACACTAGATGGATTTTTCATCACATGGAAGAGGTGTTATGAAGTTGTACCAGAAGTAAGGTTCATATATCTTTACAAAATTTTCATAAAGTCATTAAATGTGATGATTTTGATATATTCACTCAACACCCTAATAATCATAAATATGATTTTTTTGTTCTCACTGAGAGTTAAGTAATGTTTGAAGAATATTGAGAATAATATTTAATGAAATTTCCTTAAATGAATATTGACTTCTATTTGTGTGGAGGTTTGAAGGTGGTTAATCATTGAAAGGTTTGAGTGAGATGTTTAAAGTTTTTTAGAAACTTTTAATTTGATGTTTTTGATACTCCCTTAATTTTTGATGAAGTAATTCCCATATAAATGGGGTTGGTACACTAAGAATATGTATCTGAATTTTTTGAAGTTGATTGAAATGAGGAATAAATGAAGTACCATGGTACCATATAATGTTTTAATAACAAGTTACATTAGATGAAAAGTGTGAAGAGAAATTAGATGAAAAGTGTAAAGAAGTGATCAAACAAATATAAACGATTGGATTAATAGGGAATTTGACCAAGTATATAGGATCTAATGAACTATATGAAGACATGATAAAATATATAGTTTAATAAAAAAGTTTAGGAATAATTTCTTGTTTGCTTCAACGCTAGAAATCTAAAAGTAAGAAGTTCTTATAGGAAGACAAGTGTGAGGAAAGAATCATAATGACAATATACTAAATCTTATTAGTGAATTTTTTTATTATTGTTACAAAACATTGTTATGACATATTATCCATGTGAGGAGAACATTCCCTATTGAAGGATTATAGTACTATCAAATATAAGAATATTTATTACTTAATTTAACCACAAAAGGTATTTTTTTTGAATGGTTGTGTGTTCTTGGATTACTTACAAACCATTCCAAGGACAAACTACCACTACTAGAAAAACAGGTATTTGCGACAGGCTATTTGCGACGGGATCCCGTCGCAAATAGCCATTTGCGACGGGGTCCCGTCGCAAATAGCCCGTTGCTGAAAACGCCGTCGCAACTACACTTATTTGCGACGGGCCCATCGCTAAAGCCTTTTTTTGCGACGGGCATTCTCCCCGTCGCAAATAGTATTCCGTATTTTTGTAAAAAACTTTTAAAATAGTTTTTGCGACGGGACCCGTCGCAAATACCTTTTGCGACAGGACCCGTCACAAATAGCTTTTGCGACGGTTTCGTCGCAAAAACTCTTTTTTAAAAAAATTAAAAAAATTAATAATACTAGTATTTGCGACGGGAGTCGGGACCCGTCGCAAATAATTTTTTAAAAAAAAATAAAAAACTATTAATAATACTAGTATTTGCGACGAGCATAGTATCCCGTCGCAAATACTATAAAAAAAATAAAAAAAATAAATTATTAATAAATTATTTTAATTAATATAATAATAGAATTATAATTTACAAATGAAAATAATAAATTATTTTAATTACTATAATAATAGTAGAATTATAATTCAAAAATAAAAATAATAGAATATTAATAAATAATTTAATTAATATAATAATATTACAATTATAATTCATAAATAAAAAAAATATTAATAAGTTATTTTAATTAATATAAAAATAATAGAATTATTTTACATTCAAATATTAAAATAATTCAAGTATTACAAAAAAAATAATTAAATTATAATATTATAAAATTTTAATATATATATAAAATTTTAATATATATATAAAATTTAATATTATAAAATATAAATAATATTATTATTCATATTAATATTGTTATTTAAAAATATAATATTATTAATATTTTATAATGAGACAGAAACTACGAATAGAAAAAAAAATATTTTGATTTCACAAATTTTATAACAGAAATACAAACTCTAATCTGAAGGAGGGGGGGAGGGGGGGAGGTGGGGGATCTGCAGATGGTGGTGGAGGAAAGTCCATCCCTAAAGCATGAGTGAGTCGGCGCATGTACTCCATCTGCTCCTGATGCTGCTGCTGCCACCGACTCGTCTGCTCCTCGTACAGCTGCTGCTGGCGTCGACGCTCCTCCTCATGCTGCTGACGCATCTGCTCCTGCTCCTGTCGGAGACTCTCTATCTGTGCAGTCTGAGATCGTAACTGATCCTCATACTGTGTAGAAGAAGATGCACGAGCTCCTCTCGAGCTGGACGCCGACATCGCAGCACTGCCATAATAATCTCCGGGAGTCAGTCGAGAGCCGATACCAACTACCCGGCCCTTCTCGAAGGCATACTGGGTGGCCTGCATCCATGCCGCCTCATCAAACTGACGGGCAGTGGTCTGATCTGATGACTCGGCCTGACTCTCAGGCCGGGCCTGTGCCGCTGCGGCCTCATATGACTCCTATAGTTGCAATTTAAAATTAAAATTGTGAATATATTATATGCAGTTAATTTTTAAACTTGAAAACAAATAATACTGACCACGATGTGATGCTGACGATCACCTCTGAGCTCCCCAATAGCAGGATCACTATACATCCTCCGATATATGTCGTACTCTGTAATATCGGGGTGCTCGACAGCCTATAAGAATAAAAAATAAACTGTTAATATTTATAGTTATATAAAATATTTATAAATAATGTACGTACCAGATGCTGTCTATGAGTACTGAAAGAATGGCTCCCAGCTCGATGAGTCACCTCCTGTCTCCCCCGATTCTGCCTCCCCACCGATGATCTCCTCTGAAAGGCACCACTCAACCAGTGCGCACATAATCCATCCCATACATGGGATGAAATATACTCTGGTCGGTGTGCTCTACATGACTCCTCAAAATCTGACACTCCTGCTTTCTTTATCGCAGATTTTCTTAAATTGTGCAAAAACTGATGAAGGCGATCACGCATGGCCACCTCCCATGCCTCGTGGATGGCGTCACGCATGGTATCCTCGATCGGATACCATAAACCCTACAAATAAATCAAAATATCAAGTTGGAAATGAAATAATTTTCAAAATAAAAATTATTTATTTACGTACGTACCAACCAATGGCCGAACATGGCCTGCTGCACATCAATGGGAATCTGCTCCCGTGTGGTCCACAGCTGAGAGAAATAGTTGCGCAAAATAGCGCTGCCCTGTCCGACTACTATATACGGAAAACTGAAAAAATAATAAACATTTATTATGTGAATAGATTAATGAAATCTTAGTCAAATCCACAGGTTATCACACAGGTTATCACACCTCCGCGTGCGTGGATCAAACCCAAGACGTGGACGTCGCTCGGGGACGGGGTCAGGAATCATCAATCGTGCAAGACCGCGCCCCCTCCGCGTACTCCCTGGAGCGCCTGCAGGCTTAGGGTCATCTGTCAGCAACTCATCTGCATCAAAAGTCAGGTCAGCATCCGCCAACGCACGAAATGTGGCGTCGTCCATCTGAAACAGAAAATGTTAATGTTAGCAAATAATTGATAATTACTATTATATATACATATATACATATTATGATTGTATATAAATACCATGGAATTCTATCAGTGTTCATCTTCATCATCATCTTCATATATGTCAATGTCATCTTCATATTCCTCCTCAACATCATCGATATCCATTCGAGTTACAGTTGCTTCATCTCTTACCGTTTCAAATTCATATGTGACATCATTAACATCATCGTCATCACCGAATCTTAAATGTGGGGTGTCGTCATCGATACTCATGTCTCATTGTAAAAAAGATTGATTTTGAGTACTCTCTTGAAAAACTTCAATTCTTTGCACATCAGTGAAAGCAAATTCACTTTGACTAAACTGATTGTCTCGAATTTTGATTTTTATTACACTCCACCAATCAGTCAAGTCTCTTGATGTTGCACAGTACTTTGCATAATAAACTTGATATGCCCGTTGAGCCAATAAGAATGGTTCATTTACTGCGAGAACACTTTTACATTTAATATCGATGATTCCATGAGTCGGATGAACACGCACGCCTCTCTCTGTATCCAACCACCGACATTTGAACATGGTTATGTAATGTTGTCCAAGATAACAAAGTTCAATGATTTCATCATGTATGCCATAAAAGTCAACTTCATTTTCTCGATGATGACATCCTCTCAAGCTAACTCCACTGTTCATTGTTTTTTTCGATTCCCCATATTCATGTGTGTGGAATCGAAATCCATTCACCACATATGCATTATAAGTTTTAACAAGTTTGGAAGGTGGGTTACTCAATACACACAGCTGTTTGTCAATTTTATCAGCATGTCGAGACACCTGAAGATTTTTGAAATAATTATCAATATAGTAAACTATACATTGAATGAGTTGCTAAAAGATAAATAATTTATGTTACCAGTTTTTGAAACCACTGAGAGAAATTTTTCAGTCGACGTTCTTCGAGAGCAGCTGCTGTAATTTGTGGAATTTGTTTCTTGATATGATTATCATACAACCTATAAAAACCAAAGTTATTTACTATAACATAAATGATAGAATAAGTGATATAAACACTTACAGTACAACTGATGTCATCTCTTCACAGTTGAGCAGAACATACGTATGAGCTCTATGATGTTCATCATCTGAAAGCCAGCGTTCAGAAAATCCACCAAAACCAAGATCTGACTGGTTGAAAACAGATAATTGATTGTTGATTTCATCAATATTCCTCTCATTCCGTCCCATTCAGTTGTGTTTTGAAGGATACTCAGATTCAAAATAATGGGAGCATAAAAAAGATATTTCCTCTTGCAAATAAGCTTCTGCAATAGATCCTTCAACAGATGCTTTGTTGCGTACTTTTCTTTTCAATTTTTGCATGCATCTTTCAAATGGGTACATCCATCGAAACTGTACCAGACCTCCACATTTGGCTTCATATGGCAAATGTAACATCAAATGTTCCATTGAGTCGAAGAAAGACGGCGGAAATATTTTTTCCAGTTTACATATAATTACAACAACATCTTTTTCAAGTTTTCCTAGAGCATCATAATCTGCCGTAGCCGCACAAATTTCCCGAAAAAAATGAGACATGTCTGTTATGGAATCCCAAATCACAGAATTCAACAGACCTCTTAATCCAATGGGTAGAAGTCTCTCCATTATAACATGACAATCATGACTTTTTAATCCAGTAATATGACCATTCTTTACACATCTACCGAAATTGGAAGCACAGCCATCTGGAAGTCTCAAATCTGCAATCCACTGACAAAATAATAAACGGTTTTCTTTAGACAGTGTATAAGCTGCTTTTGGTTTCAGTAACCTTTCTGTTCTGACATTCTCAAATAGTTCCAATTCTGGACGCCTGCAAATTTGGGCAAGATCTAAACGTGCATTTACATTGTCTTTGCTCTTTCCTGGCATATCCAAAACTGTATGAAAAAAATTATCAAAACAGTTCTTCTCAATATGCATGACATCTAACATGTGTCAGACCAACAAATCAGACCAATATGGAAAATCCCAAAATATGCTACGTTTAATCCAATTGTGTTCTTTCCCAAAACCAGAAATTTTCTGTTGGTTTATTGTGGGACCAAAAGTGATGGGAGGTAATGAAAATACAACCGATTTTAACTCCAAACCTGATAGCATTTTTGGAGGTTCATCCCTTTCAGCTGTTCCTTTTCTGAAATGAGATCTGTTTCTGCGAAAAGGATGATCAGCTGGAAGAAATCTGCGATGACAGTCAAAATAACAAGGTTTCTTTCCATGAATGAGTACTAATGATTTGTTCTCTCCCATACAGTAAGGACATGATTTCTGACCATGTGTACTCCAGCCAGATAACATCCCATAAGCCGGGAAGTCACTTATTGTCCACATCAATGCTGCTCTCAGTATGAAATTCTGTTTCGTTGCAACATCATATGTACTGACACCAGTACTCCACAATAAATTTAATTCATCAATCAATGGCTTCAAATAAACATCAATATTTTTCTTCGGATGTCCTGGAATTAGTAAAGTCAAAAAGATATATGGCTCCTTCATCAACATCCATGGAGGTAAATTATACGGAGTTAAAAAAACAGGCCAACATGAATATTGACTACCATAAGATCCAAACGGACAGAAACCATCAGTAGAAAGGCCCATTCGAACATTTCTAGCTTCTAAAGCAAATGATGGATGCACTCTATCAAAATGTTTCCATGAATCACCATCGGCTGGATGATTCAAGCTTTTATCGGTTGAACTATTCTCTTTATGCCATGACATCATTGTCGCTGTATTCTTAGACATGAATAAACGCTGAATTCTGGATGTAAGCGGAAAATATCTCAACTGTTTTACAGGAATCAAACCAGACTTCCCGTGTTGTCCTTCTTTATATCTCAGTTTCCCACATGTGGGACAACTATCCAACGACTCATTTTCCCCTGAATATAAAATGCAGTCATTTGAACATGCATGAATCTTCTGACAAGTAAGTCCCAAATTTCGAACCAACCTCTTACTTTCATAGTAATTTGCAGGTAAAACATTTCCTTCGGGTAACAATGTTTTCAGCAAAGAAAATATCTGGTCAAAACAGGTGTTTGACATTCCGTTATCTGATTTGATAGCCATAAATTTTGCAACTGCTTCTAATTTGCTCATCTTGCAGCCAGGATATAATGCATCCTCAGCAGACTTCAACAACTCATAAAATTCAGACGGTCCCAACTCAGGATTTGAAGCTATATCAGTCGGAGTTTCTGTATGTTGAACAGATGAACCTGCAACATCATGTACTAAATCTTGAAACTGGGATGGATCCGGAATCAAGTTGGTATCACCTGCTCTGGAACTGCGTTCACCGTGTTGATACCAAAAAACATAATCTGCTTGAAAACCAAAACGCAAGAGATGTTCCCCCACTTTGTCAAACGTGTCAAACGTTCTCAATGCACATTTTCTACAAGGGCATTTTATCTTTCCTTCTGAAACAAATTCTGGATTTGATGCCGCAAATGATAAAAAACTCTCCACACCCTCTATATATACTGGATTTAAACCAGAACCATTTGGATTTCTACGTTGATTTATCCATATGCGGTCATCTAATAATGACTGTTGACGACCTCGTTGTTCCATATTTTTCTATAAAATATAAAAGCATTACTGGTTTTGAATAATTTGTTAGAAAAAACACAAGCAAGGATTGAATATATTGAGAATAAAGCAAAACATGTTACAAATAATGATAATTTTAATATTATATTGATTTTTTATTTTTTTAATAATACTAATATAATTTTTTTCATAAACATTAATTATATAATAATAACATCATTACATTATTAGTATATTTTATTATTAATATTAAAATAATATAATTTTCTATATTATATACAATTCTCCTTTCATCTGTGTGTTTCACATTCTGTCTCCACATGTAATATTGGCATTCACTTTCACCTCTCCATTGGCGAGTAGGTTGATAATTTTGAAAAAGAATGCCAATATTACATGTGGAGACAGAAAAAACACAGAAGAAAAGAGAATTGTATATAATATAGAAAATTATATTATTTTAATATTAATAATAAAATATACAAATAATGTAATAAGGTAATTATTCCAAATTATTGGTAAGTATTTCAAATTATTGGTAATTATTCCAAATTATTGGTAATTATTCCAAATTATTGGTAATTATTCCAAATTATTGGTAATTATTCCAAATTATTGGTAGTTATTCTTAATTTTTGGTAGTTATTCCTAATTATTGGTAAATATTGGTAATTATTGGTAAATATTTGTAATTATTGGAAAATATTGGTAATTATTGGTAATTATTGGAAAATATTGGAAAATATTGGTCATTATTGGTAATTATTGGTGATTATTGGTAATTATTGGTGATTATTGGTAATTATTGGTGATTATTGGTAATTATTGGTGATTATTGGTAATTATTGGTGATTATTGGTAATTAATACTAATTATTGGTAATTAATACTAATTATTGGTAATTAATACTAATTATTGGTAATTAATACTAATTATTAGTAATTAATAATCATTATTACTAATTATTGGTAATTATTACTAATTATTCCTAATTAATACTAATTATTCCTAATTATTCCTAATTATTACTAATTATTGTTAATTATTACTAATTATTGGTAATTATTACTAATTATTACCAATTATTTCTAATTATTACTAATTATTGCTAATTATTAGTAATTATTGCTAATTATTACTAATTATTGCTAATTATTATTAATTATTGATAATTATTAGTAATTATTGATAATTATTAGTAATTATTGATAATTATTGGTAATTATTACTAATTATTGTTAATTATTGGCAATTATTGTTAATTATTGGCAATTATTGTTAATTATTACTAAATATTGGTAATTATTACTAATTATTGGTAATTAATACTAATTATTGGTAATTAATACTAATTATTGATAATTAATACTAATTATTGGTAATTAATACTAATTATTGGTAATTAATACTAATTATTGGTAATTAATACTAATTATTGGTAATTAATAATCATTATTACTAATTATTGGTAATTATTACTAATTATTCCTAATTAATACTAATTATTCCTAATTATTCCTAATTACTACTAATTATTGTTAATTATTACTAATTATTGCTAATTATTACTAATTATTACTAATTATTACTAATTATTTCTAATTATTACTAATTATTTCTAATTATTACTAATTATTTCTAATTATTACTAATTATTGCTAATTATTAGCAATTATTGCTAATTATTACTAATTATTGCTAATTATTATTAATTATTGATAATTATTAGTAATTATTGATAATTATTAGTAATTATTGATAATTATTGGTAATTATTACTAATTATTGTTAATTATTGGCAATTATTGTTAATTATTACTAAATATTGGTAATTATTACTAAATATTGATAATTAATACTAATTATTGGTAATTAATACTAATTATTGGTAATTAATACTAATTATTGGTAATTAATACTAATTATTGGTAATTAATACTAATTATTGGTAATTAATACTAATTATTGGTAATTAATACTAATTATTGGTAATTAATAATCATTATTACTAATTATTGGTAATTATTACTAATTATTCCTAATTAATACTAATTATTCCTAATTATTCCTAATTATTACTAATTATTGTTAATTATTACTAATTATTGTTAATTATTACTAATTATTACTAATTATTTCTAATTATTACTAATTATTTCTAATTATTACTAATTATTTCTAATTATTACTAATTATTGCTAATTGTTAGTAATTATTACTAATTATTACTAATTATTGCTAATTATTATTAATTATTGATAATTATTAGTAATTATTGATAATTATTGGTAATTATTACTAATTATTGGTAATTATTGGCAATTATTGTTAATTATTACTAAATATTGGTAATTATTGGTAATTATTAATAATTAATACTAATTATTGGTAATTAATACTAATTATTGGTAATTAATACTACTTATTGGTAATTAATACTAATTATTTGTAATTAATACTAATTATTGGTAATTAATACTAATTATTGGTAATTAATACTAATTATTGATAATTAATACTAATTATTGGTAATTAATACTAATTATTGGTAATTAATAATAATTATTACTAATTATTGGTAATTATTACTAATTATTCCTAATTAATACTAATTATTCCTAATTATTACTAATTATTACTAATTATTGTTAATTATTCCTAATTATTACTAATTATTGGTAATTAATACTAATTATTGGTAATTAATACTAATTATAGGTAATTATTACTAATTATTGTTAATTATTGGTAATTATTACTAATTATTGTTAATTATTCCTAATTATTACTAATTATTGGTAATTAATACTAATTATAGGTAATTAATACTAATTATAGGTAATTAATACTAATTATTGGTAATTATTACTAATTATTACTAATTATTCTTAATTATTGATAATTATTGATAATTGTTCCTAATTATTAGTAATTAAATGAATAATTATCAACAATTAGAAATAATTACCAATAATTACAAATAATAACATTATTAATATATTTTATTATTAATATTAAAATAATATAATTTTCTAATTTATATACAATTCTTTTTTCATCTGTGCGTTTTTTATCTCTACATACAAATAATACATGTGAAGACAGCAAACACACAGATGAAAAAAGAATTGTATATATATAAAAAATTATATTATTTTAATTTTAATAATAAAATAAACTAATAATGTAATAATGTTCTTATTCATAATTATTGGTATTTATTACTAATTATTAATATTTATTCTTAATTATTAAAAATTATTACTAATTATTCCTAATTACCATTAACTATAAACAATACTAATAATTTAAATTTATTAAGTAATAAAACAATGTAAACATAATTAAATTACAACTAATTAATAATAATTGAAACTAATAAAAAATTAAAAATAAATAAAAAATTAAAATGAAGATAAATACCTTGAAAATTGATCTGTTCTGATCGTTCTTCAAAACTTTAATATCAGCTCCGGAGAAAAAAATTAAACTGGAGAAAAACTCAACTCTAGAAATATAATTTTGAGAGAAGGAGAAGATAAGGAATGAGAATGAAATGAAAAAAACGGATGGGGGTATTTATAGGTTAGATTATTTGCGACGGGCCCATTTGCGACGGGATTCCCGTCGCAAATAGTATTATTTGCGACGGTACCCGTCGCAAATACCTTAGCCAACATTTATTACGGTCAACCGGTAAATAGTTATTTGCGACGGGACCCGTCGCAAATAACCCTTGCCGACATAGTATTTGCGACGGGGGAATATTCCCTTCGCAAATACCTTTTACCGCCGCCGGTTATTTGCGACGGGATTGCTTTCCCCGTCGCAAATAGTTTTCCCGCGATTTGGCGCGCATCGCGGGAAAACTATTTGCGACGGGGAAAGCAATCCCGTCGCAAAAGCCTAATTATTTGCGACGGGATTTATTCCCGTCGCAAATAACCCGTCGCAAATACCCATTTTTCCCGTAGTGTACTATTACTAATTAGTGAAACTTTAAAATACTTGTGTTTCTGTGGGTATGATTGTTTTGTTTTATGATAGAGTAATTTATCACAAACTAGAGGTGATGGTTGTTTCTTAGGTAAGAAATTATAAAAAGTGAATATCACCGATTCACCCCTCTCTCAGTGATCACATAGATCCCTGTTAGTCCTTTTAATTGGTTTAAGAGTGAAAGTTTCCTTCATTGAATCTTTGTTGAAGTTTGAAGAAAAGGGAATATTGCATAAATATTCAGAACATTATGAATAGTAAGGGGATTCCTATCTTTGATGATAATAACTATCATATATGTGAGGAAATAATGTTACTTTATCTTATATCTATTGACTATGAAGTTCTTGAAGATGCTAAAGATGGTTTCCTTATTCTTACTGAGGTATTTACCTTAACATCTCCTAATAAAAATAATTTGGGGAATGATAGGAAAGAAAAAAATTCTATACTTTCCCATATACATGAAAGTGAATTTATAAGGATCAAAGGTATTAGAACAACTAAAGAAATCTAGTAAAATTTTAAGAACACTTATAAAAAAAATTAAAAGTGAAGAATGAAAAGCTAAAGATCTAGTGATTGAAGTACAATATATTAAGATGGGTGATGATGAATCTATTGGTGACTTGTTTACAAGGGTTAATGACATTGTAAGCACCATAAGATGTTTTGGTGAGATATTGTAATATTTAGCTATTGTTGAAAAGATTCTAAGAATTATTCCAGATAAATATGATTCCCAGGTATCATATTAAAAATAAAGAGAAGGTTGATTTGGAAATTTCTTTAAAATCTTATAAGAATGAAAAATCTAAGAAATTTATCAAGGAAAACTTTAATGACTCTGACACCAAAGATGAGGTATATAAAAAATTTGATGAATTTTTGTATTTTTTTATAAAAAGGTGAAAATAAGAACAAAGTAATACAAAGGAAATTCACTGTTAAAGTGATTCAGTGGTAGATCCATTGGATTTTTTTTGAAAATTATCCAAGACTAATGTAAGGTAAAGATAGTGAGGAATAATATATAAATTAAAGAATATATCTGAAAAATATGATAGAAAAATCAAAGCTCTTTTCAAAAGTAAAGAATAAGAAGTTATCTAAATATAAAAATATAAAATTCTTATCTAAATGTGAGAAAGATTATGATAATTAAACTTAAGTTTAAAATCCTAGTGATGATGATTCTGAAAAATTTATTATTATAAAAGTGAACAATGATAATTTTACCAGTGATGAAATCATTATCTCTAAAGAATAAGGAAATGAGATGTATATGGAGTTCATTCTTAAAAGAGAGTTGAAATAATGTCTTTAAAATATTTTTATAATTTAAAAGTAGAAAAGGAAGTTAAATAAAGAATATATTTCAATAAAAAATCATGAATATTTTATTAAATAAAAATAAAAGTTTCTAAAAGATATTTATGATCGAAAGAAGTTACTTGATAAAGATAAAAATCTCAAAATCAAACTTAAATAAAAAATAAAATTGAATGAGAAAGAATTAGAGATTATTCAAAACAACTTTTTGAAGTTGAGTGAGGAATAACAAAGTTCCAAAAGTATATTTTAGAATTTGGTGAAAGTTATAAGAAATGAAAATATAAAAAGGATAAATAAAAGTTATCCAAAGAGTTTAATAATAAGGAATATTTTTTTCCAAAGAAAAATAATGTTAAGAATACTATGTATGTAGCCAAAACTACCAAATTTGAAAAACATGAAATTTATACAATTGAACCAAAATATACTACAATGAATGATTCTATTAAGGATGAGGATAAATCTAATCTGATAAAAAATATTTCAAAAAGATACCACAACTTTGGTTCCCAACAAGGTGAAAAAGTGGATGGTAAGGAAGACAATGGAAAACCAGTGCAATGTTTTGGTTAGTATGTAAGTTACAGAGGAAAATATTATTTCTATGGTTACTTATGGTACTCTAAAATATTTGGGAATATGTAAAAATATTATGGTATAATCATAAAAACTAATATGAATCAAGGAGTAAATGGAAGTAGAGTTTGAGGGGGAGTCAACCTACTCAAATAAGGAAACCTTGAAAATCTAGTTTGAAAACTAAAAATAGATTTTAACCTCTAAAAGATATTTGTGAAATATTTGATTATCTTAGAAATATTACTAAAGTATTTAATTTTATTTTACCATCTTAACAATGTTTATAGGATAAATCCAAAAAACTATATGTGAAATAAAAAAAGGAAAAGAAAATGCCTTAATTGTTGAAACCACTATCAAATCTACAAATATAGATTGAACTTAGACATTAGATAATATGTTTTATTCACATATGATATAAATTTGAAAGTATTATATAATGTAAAATATTTTAAATAAGAAACGATGATTTTTGGAAATGATGATTCACTCAAAATCAAATTCATTGGATCTTCTATCATTGAAAAAAATTGAAATCTAAAACCAATTTGTTTGTTGATGGGATGAAACAAAATTTTTTGAGTGTTTCATAACATTTTTATGAAGTTAATGAATTCATTTTTAAAAGAGAATTTTTTTTTGTTAAAAGGCTTGAAGATGGGAAAATTGTTGTGAGAGGAAAATTAACCAAGGGAAAATTGATTCAAGATTGATATGCATAAGGTTCATTCTATTTAAGAATGATGAAAGAAAATTAGTTATGGAATAAGAGGCTTGTGTATATATATAAGAGGAACATGAGAAATATGATAAAGAGAGAAATTATTTATGATATTCTTGACATGATAATAATAAGATATTGGTGTTGTTCAATATATCATAAAGGAAATATTACAAACTCAGTACATAAGAAAGCTGAGATACATTCAAATCATCCCTCGAAGTTTATACAGTTTGACATATACAGGTCCATGAGAAAGCAGTCAAAAAATATATATCAATAATTTATTTAATTTATTAATGATTTTACTCACATTACAAGTATTATGTTTTTGACACATAAGTTAGAGGATCTAAATTTTTTTAAGAGTTTTTAGAGTAGTTATGAAATGGAATATGGTTGTTCTATAAAGAAGATTCCAACAAATAATGGTTCGAAATATTCAAGTGTAACGTTTTAATATTATCTTGAAAAAATTTATTTTTTCATGAATTTAGTTCACTATAAACACTATAATAGAACAACGTTACTAAAATAAAAAATAGAAGTTTGGTTGATATGGAATGAACTATGTTGATTGAACATGATACCTATTTATTGTTTTGAAGCTATCAATTAGAGTTGTTTTTCACATTCATAATTTCTATTTCTATAGGAAAAAATATGATATAAACCTTTATAATATGTCTTATAAAGAAACCCCATGTTTGAAATACCTAAGGGTGTTTGGAAATCCTTGAATTATCAAATTAATGGGTGTGAATCTTGGGAAGTTTGATCAAAGAGGTGATTATGGTATCTTTCATGGATACCCTAATAATGTTATAGGATACATGTTCTATAATTAATAAATATGAAATATTATTGACTCTATAGATATGAGAGTTCTAGAAGATTTTAATAAGAAAGTTTCACAATAAATTGTAGATATGAGATGAAGTTAACATAAAATGTTTGCATTTAAACAACATGACAAAGTTCTTGATGACAATAACAATATTAAAGATATATAAGATGAATATTTTGAATAATCTATCTTAAGTGATGAGGGAAAATTTCATTCAAATTATCTTACTCTGAACAAGCAAGTTGAGGTCCATAATATCATTTGAAATCAAGGAAAATTGGTTTATATTACAATAATATTGAGTTTAGTTTCACATAATTATTTATATTCATAAGTTGAGCCAATATATATTGAATATGATTTAGAGCATTAAGATTGGATTGATGACATGAATGGGGAGTTGGATCAGTAATAATGAGATATGGTAACTTGTACCCAAAACAAAAAATAAGAATGTAATTGGTAAAAAATTGGTTTTTATAAATAAGTTAAATGAAAATGGTGAAGTGATAAGAAACAAGGAATGAATAGTTTATAAAGGTCACTCATTGTTTGAGGGTATTTATTTTGATGAGACCTTTTCCCCAGTAGAAATTCTTAAAACAATAAAAATATTTCTTACTATCACCATACAATGAATATATAAGATATTTCAGATGGATTTTATGTTTTATTTTCTTAATGGAGAGCTTGATAGAGAAGTTTATACAAAAAACGTTTTAGATTTATATTTGGTCAAGATGAAATCTATTTTTGTAAGTTGAAGATGTATTTTCATGTGTTGAAGAAAGCTCTGAGATCTTGGTATTCTAAACTAGACACTTTCTTAAGGAAGTTAAACTTAAAAAAAGGAAGATTTAAGAACAAACTATACATAAAATAACATCAAGAGGTTTCCATAATTGTGATTATTTATGTCTATGAAATTATATTTATAGGGAATTATGAAGAAACATGTGAAAAGTTTACTATAGAGATGAAAAAGTTTTTTGAAATTCCCATACTAGTTCAAATGAAATACTTTTTTAGCCCAAAAATATCTTAAAAAAAGCAAATTTTCCTTTATCAAGAGAATAATGCTAAAGAACCCCAAAATATGTCTAGCATTGAAGATTCAAAATTAGTTTCCACACCCATATCAATGGGAAAAAGTTGAAAAAATATGGTCAAGGAAAATATATTGTTCCAAAAGAGTTTATAAAGTTGATTAAAAGAACATTATATCTAACAACTTCAAGGAATGATCTTGAATATGCTATTATGATTTATGATAGTTATCAAACTAATACTAAATAATCTCATCTTATGGATGAAAAAAATAATTTTCAGATATATTAAAGGAATAACTAATTTTGGGTTGAAATATTTTAGTATAGAAAAGATTGATATATTTGGTTACACAGATGTTGATTGGGCAGGGTGTGTCAAATATAGATGATCCATATTTGATGGAGTTTTATTTTTATAAGAAATATGTGTTATATAGTTTAAAAAAATAATGTTTAGTGACTCTCAACATGATATAAACTGAGTATTTAACTTCCACTCAATCTAAAACATAGTTAATACGGATGAAGGCATAATTATAATTTTTTTGTTGATGTGAAGTTTCACATTCTCTTGGGTTGTGATAATAAAAGTTCTATAAATATCACTAATAATCCAATGAAACATTATCATTCTAAGAAAATTAATATTAAATATCAATTCATCAAAGATCTAGTGGAAATAAATGAACTAAAGTTGGAGTTTACAGTGTAAGTTAATGATATCTTTACTAGACTATTTCTAAAGGAAAATTTTCATAAGTTAAGGTTGATAATGGTTGTTCATCCTCTGTTTCTTCAAGGATATGGTATGTGATGTTATATCCCCTCTCTCATATTCTCATTGTATATCATTATAAAAGGGATAAAAAAATTATGTAACATAAATCCATCCGTTAGTATTTTTTTCCTTTCTACGGAGAGCATATATTTAGGGGAGTTTTTAAAAGGGGTAAGTTATGATTTCAATATATGTGAACTATTTTTATAGTTTTTATGTGGATTTAAGAAGTTGTTCTTATGGGTTTCAGTTGTTTTTGATGATGGAAGTTCAAAGTGAAATAAGTAGTTTGAAAATATTTTTAGAAAAATTTATTAAATCATTTCATGACAGACAACATGGTATTATTGTTCAATGATACTTTTTTCATACACCGAGGTCACTCATGTAAGATTGTAATTATTGGATAAGAAATCCATTTCTTAATTTACAAAGATTAATTTATTTATGTTCCTTGGTTTCCAAAAAAATAAAAATGTAGGGAATATTAAGACCAATAGGTTTTGAGGTGTTATTTTGTTAAGAAGAATCTGATTATAAAGAAGAAGGATTGATTAAGTGTTTTATTTTTTTCACCATCACAAATCACTTAACATTATTGAGTTTTCTGTACTATTGGTGAATGTATAGAGTCCAATGAATCAATAATAATAAAACAACTCTATCAAAATAGTCTATTGGTATGAAGTGATCATACCAAGGTTGGCACTAAATGCTTATCCCAATGTGTTTATCAAATCTATTAAACAAAGATGTTCAATAAAGTTAAATTTGGTGATACGATGCTACTATTAAAAGTATCAAACAACATGATTACAAAAATTTATCATGGTCCAAGATTGAGTCTAAAGGGGAAGATTTGGTATGGTTGTATGAAGTTCATGATATAAAGAATTGTGAAGTTTACTAGACTGATATTATCAGAAAAAGGCAAGACTGTTAAAACTTAAAATAATTATTTAATTAAGTTTTATGATTTATAGTTCAAGGTTTATGAAGATATAGAGTTTTAATGGTACAAAATTATATCATATAGACATTTATAAAGTTTTCTAATTAGAGGAAGTTTTAATAAGTATCTAACATAGGATTTTAGGTAATGTCATCAGATGGTGTTCATCTAACAAACTTTTAAAAATTAATCCAATAGAGTCAATTAGATGAAACATTTCAATGTAATATTACATTTTCCACCCGATGGAACAAATATTATAAGTTCCCCTATCAAATAAAAGGTTGTGATTCCATAAAATAAAATTTTACTGAGTCATTAGATAAAAGTATCCCTATTAAGTCATCAAAAAAATATTTCTATATAAATTTCATCCGATGGATGTTTTCAAGTGAAGGCATCAAATTAAGGTTCCTAAAGCATGTCATTGGATGAAGTAAGAGTCTTACAAAAAACTTATTACAAAAAACTTATCTTGATATTCCTATAAATTTTTGAGGGAATAGTAGGTGATTTTTCCCCAGATAGAAGAGGTGTCATGAAGTTGTACCAAAATGGTGAATTAATATCTTTATGATTTTTTTCATAAAGTCATTAAATGTGATGATGCTAATATGGTCATCCCAAACTCTAATAATCATGATGGGTAGTTTGTGATTCTAACTAATAGTTAATTAAAGTTTTATGATATTTTATGTCAAAATTTAAGGAAAGTTCCTTAAATGAATATTTTCTCCTATTTGTGTAGAGTTTTAAAGGAGATAAAACATTTAAAGGTTTGACCAGGATGTTCAATGTTTGAGTAGGAACTTTTAATTTTTAGTTTTTTCACCTCCCTTAATTTATGGATAACTGATTCCTATATAAATGGGGTTTATATGCTAAGAATATATAGATGAAATTATTGAAGTTGGGTTAAGTGATGAATAACTGATGTTCTGTGGTTCCAGAAAAAGTTTTCCTATCAAGTAGTATCATACAAATAGTGTGAAGAGACATCATATGGACAATCTAAGAAGCGACTAGAAAAATAATGATGATCAGATGAATATGGAATCAGACAAAGTATATCCAATCGAGGGAACTAGATGAATAAGTGATCATATATATTGTTTTTTTACAGAAGTCCAGGAAGAATTTGTTTCTAACTATTGTGTAAGAAAGTGAAGAAGAAGAACTTATAGGAAGGAAAGTGTGAAGGAAGTATAACCATGAAAATATATTTAATCATGTTGGTAATTGTTCTTATAATTGTTACAAAACATTATTATATCATATTATTTGTGTGAGGATCACATTGACCGAAAAATTACTATATCTCTATACATGTGATGGGTATTCCATTCTTTATATAACCACAAAAAGGATTGTTTTAGAGTTTTTGTGTGGTATTAGAATACATCCAAACCATTCCGAGGAATATATACTCTTATTAATTAGTGAACCTTGTACATAATTTTGTTCTCATGAGTGTTATTGTTTTATTTTCTAGTAGAGTCATTTCTCACTAACCACAGGTGAATGTTTCTTCTTATGTAAGAAATCATAAAAAGATAATATCATAGATTATCCCCCTATTTCCACGATCACATAATTCTTGATTTGTCCTTTTACTTTAACCCAGTTTCCCATTCATCACACTAATCCCATTCAAGGTAAAATACTATATAAGACTATCCCTCATGGAACTACCATTTCCAGGTTCAAGGAATGCTAAAAATAGATTTTTAAATACATAAAAATCAATTTAAAAAAATTAATTAAACCAAGGCCAGGGATTGAAAGGGCTACCTTGACCAAACTATATAGGCACTAAGAAATAAGGAAATAATATGTGTTAAATTAAAGGGACCATCTACCTCACTCCATGATAATCATACTTACCGAGTACCGATCACCGATTCAGACTAAAATAGAATAAATTTAGAAAGTAGATAAACTCCATGAAAATAGGGTATATTAGAAAACCATGGAGAGATACCATTTTATAATGGATGAAAATAAGAATATATGGAGTCAAACACTTATACTTACCTCTAGATTTTATTCACATCCAATAGAAGTAGGAATAACTAAGGAATTAAGGAGTTCCACCAATGGGAAGAAGAGAATGGGTGGAGGAGGAGGATGTGGGGGATGATACTAATTTGAATGGGGGTAAAAATAATGTGGGGGGAAATATGAAGGGAGGGGGGGGGGGTCTAAATTTTTTCTTATATTTTTAAAAAAACTGCTGAACTACACACCAACGAACACTTAGTTCAGTCCTATAACTCACCTGACCATCCATCATTCTTCATTCAAAGACTAAAATCAATTATTTAGGGTGTCTAACCTCTAGAAATTTTATCTTGAAGCATAGTTCAAAATATGTCCCCTATACTAATTTAAAATTCAAGTTCTATCCCAAATTTAAACTCTCAAATGCACAAAGGGAATTATAGTTGGAATATGCATTTTAGTGGACTGCTGTCAAGTTCACTTATCCTAGAAAACTCTAGATTCAAGGTCCAAAATAATTGTCTTCCAAAATTAATCTCTATGTTCTAAATGAATAAAAAAAATTCCATATAACATGGTTAACCTAATCATGAAATTTAAAATTCAAATCCTGACTAGCAGGTGTTTTAAAAGGGGTTGATACATATGTTGATTATTAGTGTATTTTAAGAAAGAATTTCAAACATGATGAGAAATAAAGTTTAACTTGTTAAATGAACTAATATTGGTGTCTATGAATAGTGAATCACATAAATATTCTATAATACACAATGAATATTATCCTATTTTAGTGGATAACCACTCTACCAACTTGAGTTTTACTGGTCCCTAGAAAATAAAAACCTTAAAAAGATGAAATTTAAATTCATCTTTTCAAACACATTTTAACATAAAATGTTTAATATTAAGGAAAAAAATCAAAAAATCATGAATCCCATCAAAATCATTTAATAAAATCTAGGTTCAGAAGTATATCACAATACCAAGCCCACTACTTTGTTATAAATTTTCTCCACCTTTCATCTAATTCCAATTAAGAATAAATATGTTCTATTCATAAAAAAAGAGATGGGGGTTCATTTTTATTAAAGGGGAAAATTATGGAAGTGAAATTTGGGAATCTAGTTTTAATAATAAGATGAGTATCCAATTTTTTTAACTTTACTATGGTAATTGAAATTATGTTCAATTAAGTCAAACCCTATAGCGAGACTTTTCCGATAACTCCTAGTCTCCAAGTCTTTAAGGAACCAAGTGAAGCTCACATTATTAAGAATGATCAATGGTTAACTAAACAAATTAAAAATTCAAACTACCACAAATATAGATATAATTTCTAATTCTAGGCTAGAAAACTACAGATTTACTATCATTTTTTATTTTTTTGTTTTTTTGAATAATCATATTAAACTTAAAATGACCACCAAACCTGTGATATTTATTTATGGACCTAAAAAACTCAAATTCACACCCTAATCCTAAGGATGTGCATTATGTAAATTTTATTAGATGAATAAAATTGAAGATGATGAAAATACACACTGTACAACTGTTATTTATAAAATTTATGCCCATTAACTTAAAATTGCATTAAAATTAGAGTCAATTAATAAAAAAATATTTTATATTCAGTTATAATGCCCAAAAAGTACATTATAACATACAAGGATAAATAAATTATATTTTCCATTGGTTCACAACTTTTTTTAATCCATCACCAAAACTTAGAGTGATAATGACCTTAGTATTAAAAAAAGAAAATTCAAATGAGGGAAAAAAAATAAGAGAGGAGTTGAAAAATGAAATTTGAAATGAAATTAAGGAAAAAATTCACCTAGCAGTTTGATGTTGAAGGTTATTGAAACAATCAATTTATTATTCAATCTATGTGTCACATGAAAACTCCTTATAGAGGATGATAGAATGAGTTTTAACTTTAAAAATTATGTGATTTGACTGTAAATCTTTCAACCTCATGATTCCATAAATATTACTTACAAAAACCAATTAGAACAGCATAGAAACCCCATGGGGTTCCTTTAACTTAAAAAACAAAAAATAATGGAAATAAAAAAAATACCTATATATTTTATAAAAGCAAATGTTGACTCAAGGTTTACGTTACAATATAAAAAATTAATATTTATATATATACAAACAAAGAAACTTTTGAATATAAGTATATATTTGTATATAAAGTATGGAAAATGGAAGCATGATATCATGTAGGTTAGTAGTATACACTAGAACCATGTCCAACTTTGCTCATAGGTTTGAGTACCATGACCTCACCACATGTGAAGGGATACTTCTTAACCTATAGGAAATAATTTTTCTAAAAAAAATAATTTTTTTTATTTTGTAAGGTTTTTTTCATTTAAAAAAAAATAAAATAAAAAAAAATAAAAAAAAAAAAATAAAATAAAATAAATTAAAATATTTATAGAATCAGGTTTCTTCCCCAAAAGTACATAATTTAAAGTCATTAACTAAAATTGGACCCCCAACTTCTCAAGTGTTATCTTATTCATAAGTTTACTCATTCAACACTTCCTAATTTTATTCTTTAAAGTATAATTAAACGAAAGGATTTATTTTATGACTATTGAACTTAAAAATATGATGACAGGTCAGATCCTGAATATCGAATACCCCATTCAGGCATGATGAACAATGTAGGTCCCTTGCTATCTCAAACCTAACTTATATAGGTAAAAATAAAGTTTGGAACTATATATGAGAATCGATTTTCCTAGTTTAAAGTGTTTTACTTTAAGATTTATTAATTGTTATAATTAAAATTTATCTTTTCTAATCATTTAAATTTATAAGCCTCTATCCTAAGTTCTTTAAGTCCATTAAGGTATAATTTTCTCTTTTTTCTAGATAATAAAATTTCAAAATTTAGTTTCTTGATTGACTAAAAAACCTTTTTCTCTATTTCAATTATGAAAAAGAATGATTTTCCTCAAATCAAAAAGTATAATGACATTCATAATATAGTTTTATTTGTAGTACAATATTCCCAAATAGAATACAAAAAATTCACAAAATAATTTTTTCTAGAGGGGTTGGCAGTTATTTTAATATTTTTTTTATTTCCTTTTTCAATAACTCAGATTGAACATTGATTTAAAGGTGGTAAACTATAGAAACTTTTTAAGAGATTCTATAATTTGAAATGAGTTCTAAGAAAAGAAAATTGACGAAATGGATTCCATTTTAACTGATGATAGCCCTAGGAAGTTCAAATATATAAAATATTTTTTTCATTGAGGAAGAAAATAACATCATGATGATCATTAGACATGACCAAGAAAAAACTTGTAGAGGAATGGATCACCAAACATATAGTGTTTGACATCATAAATTAATTTTCTCCTAGATTGAGTCCCTAGGAATTTTTGAATGATTCCACTAACCAAGAAGTTTATTATATCTACATACCATGGGAAATCAGTCATATAATAGAGTTATTCTTTGAGAAATGAATCATACATAGAAATATGGGATAAATTATTCTTGAATTCCAATCTATAAAGTTGATCATCTAATTTTTTTTAAACTCTCTAATTAATATTTTTTATGTAAAATTATTATTATATAATGACCCACATAATTAATATGGCCTTGGTATATTGTGTTTGGAAAAGTTATTTCAATGTTAAATGATCAGTGAAAATATTTATGGGGGATCTTAATAGATTTGATGTAAAATTATTTAAGGAAAAGAAAAAAAAACAATTCTTTCTTATTGGTGGTGTAATTGATTTGTTCATCATTCAATTATTTACTTTCATAAGTAATGAAAAAAGAGTTTTATTAAATCATTTCCCTAAGAAAAATTTTATAAAAAATCTACTTGCATAAAATGTGGTTTCAAAAGTAATTTTTTAATTAGGAATTTTCATGATGGATGAAGCGATAAGAAATGACTTGAGTGTTGGTAAAGATTACTTAAAACTTTCTATCTATACAAAAGGAGAATATTTAAAAAGTATAGCACAAAAGGTTTATTCAATGGAGATGAAGTTCCTGATGAACCTTGTATATAAACCAATATATCGTAAGGACGTTTATACTTAACTTATAACTTTTGGAGAGGGAAGGTGATGAATGATATCTAACTTGGATTTATAAATATTGACCCCTCTACCAGAGATAAGATATATGAGGTATAGTCCTTCATTTACCATGAAATTTAATTTTCTAAAATTTAAGAAAAGAATATTATTATAAAATCTTGATAAAACCATCTTAAAATTTCTTTGAAATCCATAAAATTTTCCCCAAACATGGAAAAGTTGTCCATAATAACTTTTAGACCCTCCCCCAAACCACCATTGAAAATTACCATCACACACTACTAGAAGGTACAAAGGGAATTACATTACCCAAAGGGAATGCAATTAAAGTAAAAAGTGAAAATGGATGGGTTAAGTTTATTCTTCCTTGATATTATAAGGAAATTTCAATTTGATTTCACCATGAATATGCATCTAGGAATAATAGAACTCATGTCCCCCCACTCACTCAAAAACTTGATTAATGAAAGGAAAAAGTTAATAAAATTTATTAGTACATGAGTTAAAACTCATATAGTCAATGTTCTAGGATTAGAAGGGGTCTAATAAGAGTTAATAAAAATAGAAATAAATATTAAAATAATCCCAAACCCAAGATCACTATGTTTTTATAAATGAAAAAATGAGTTTTGGAAATTGAAAACACTATAAAATCATAACATACCCCATTGATCCACTGCACATTCTTCAATTTCAAACCATGAGTTGGATAAAGATCACCAGATTGAGATTCATAGGTCTTCCCACTTATGTAGGTATCCATAAGATGATGGATCACACATCATATGATAAGGGCTCCCCTTATATCTATGGTATGCGAGGACCACACAATGAAAAGGAGGAATTTTAAAGAGATGTACATGGATTTGGGAACTTTTTCTAGTAATAGAAAAAGTAACTCACATACTATAAAATGGGATCTTCCAACTTATATATCCTTGAGGCCTCCCCTCTAGAATTTCCACTGTGACACCCTAGATATTTTCAAGAATATATAATTTTTATGATTTGTTAATATTAATGTTATAAATTTATATTTATTCAAGAAATATTCATTTGATAATATATATATATATATATATATTTATTTATTATATGTCACAAAATATATCATAAAATCAAATTATATTCTCATTATGCATTTCAAATTATTATGTTTACTTTTTAGCAGAAAATATGTTTCATTTAAGGGTTAAAATGGTTTCTTAAAATGATTTCTTATTGTGATATATTTAAAGAATTATTTAAATATGTAATATTTTATAAATAGATATTTATGTCAATTATATGTTTTTATATTCCTATTTATCATTATGATAAAAATATAAATAATTTTATAAAGGTATCAAACAATAGTATGGTTTTTTTCTTTTAGAAAAAGAATAGTTCTAATTCTAAATAAATTAATTTTCCATGTACTATATAGTTTTATTTATAAGTTAAATTTATAAATTTTTGAATTTTAATTTGATAGAATGGCCTTAATTTTTTATATCATCATGTTTAAATTATCTTAGGGTTAATTTTTGGTATTTTTCTAAGAAATATATTTTTTATAGAGTAAGAAATGCAGTTTTTACAAATACTCTATCTTTTATAACATCATCATGATATAAATATAACATAAAAAATTATGAAACTTATAGAAATTCTATTAATTTTTGATATAATCAAAATATCATATAAATATTATTAAATTAAGATAAATAAATTTCTATATCAATATAAATATCAAAACATTTAATGATGTTGACATAGTGCCTCCATAACATTAGAAAAGTCAAAATCGGAATGTTTAAGATAATATTCAAGAGTGGATAAGAATATGACTAAATTAAAGGATAAAAATTATGACTAATAAATTATTTTTATGTATATTTATGGTTTTTATAATTATATAATAATTTATTTATCCAAATGCTTACTTAACACTTGTATAAGGTAAGAAAAGTCAAAATTATTATCTTAAAAATTATATCATGATATAAATTAGAATAAATATTATTATGAATGGTTTTATATAATGATATTGACTAATAATAAATTAATTTTTTTTCAATAATTTTTTTCAATATTATGTAATAGGATAATTATCCAAAATTCTTATCTAACATCGATGCAATGCTTATGCATATAGAAGAAAAGTCAAAATAAATGGTTTTGAAAACATTTTAAATGATAATATTGTGATTAATTATGGTATGTAATGTTTTTTACATACAAAATTTATATTTAATAAATTATTTAAATGTTTAAATACAAATTTCATCATTATCTTGATATTATTAATGCAAAATTATAAGAATAAAACTGAAAATGACTTTAAATGGGTTTTAATGTTAAATAGAAATTTATAAATTTATTAAAAATTTATAAAATATTATATTGAGTAAATTGGGATGATTAATGATATTATATCATTTATTTTCCATTTATAAACCACTTTCAATTTTAAATTTTAATTATTGACCCTTAAATATTGAAAATTTGTGAAAATACCATCAAATATTTACTATAAAAGGGAACCTATTATAACTTTTCTAAAACAAATATTACATTTAGTTTTATCAATATATTCTACCCAAATTACTATCTTAAATTTTCTTCAAACATTTTTAAGGGTTTTTACCTTTCAAAAATTTCTTTCTCTAAATTATTTAGACTCAATACAAAGGAGGTGGTTTGATGAGCAAGGTAAGTGTTATCAAGAATCTTTCTTCTTTCTTATTTATGATTCATTATCTTAAAAATATTTTAAAAATTATCTTATTTTTTACCATATTTATCATGTTATTTTCATTATATTTATCCATCAATTATGATATATCATTAATTACATCTCACAAAACTTTTTTCATAATTTGTTACTATATCAAATACGAGATTTTTGAAAATGGCATCTTTTTATTTCAATTATCCACTTACTCTTTTCAATAACATAAGTAATGTTTTAAGATTCACCTAAAATATTATTTTAATTTAAATATAATATTTTTTATAAAAACCAAATATTTATTTTGTTTTTACTTCTTTTAATCTCTTTTAAAAAATATCGCTCACCATTGTGGTTATATGCTACCTAAGTAAACAATGATGTTTTCCTAAACATTCAAAATTTTGGATATTATTAAAATTTAATTTAATTTTTGACTATAAAATTAATATTAATTTATTTTATAATTATAATTCTATAATGTCAATATATCCATCATAATAATAAAATTAAAAGTAAACAATCAAATCCATTTTTAACCGTAAAAAACATGCTTACTAAGGAAGATTCTATGAATTATAACTATTTAATGACTTATTGAACTAATTTTATTAAGGTACGATATATAAAATTTAAAATAAAAATTATGGATCTTATGAAACCTATTTATTTATATATTTTACCATTATAATTATATTTAAGTAGTTTTAGATATTGTTAAAAATAACGGGCTGTGTTATCCCAATGAAAGGGTGATTTAAAAGGGTGATGAATATGACATCCCAAGATTCCTTCAAGGGTTTTCTAGGATTACAAGGAATTTCAATGTAATTATTTAGATTTTATGAAATAAGAAGTTAATTTTCTATGAAAAGGTATGTTTTTTATCTTTTAAAAGGTTATAATTTTTATTTAAAGTAAAGTTTATGCTCATTTAAAGAGTTAATGTTTTCATAAGTTTTCATGTTTTATCAAGGAAAATTCAAAATAATTTCATTCCCTTATTCTTTATTATGAATTTAATTTATGAAAATATTTTGATCAAAGTATGTAATGAACCATAGTTTTTGAATGAAATTAGTTTCCTTAGAAAATGTGTGTTTTATTATTTTGAACTCAACAAAAATATATATCTTTATCAATGATGTGAGTATAAATTGAAATGTGACCATCGGGTTTTGACCAATATATGACCATTGGTCAATTATGACCATTGGTCAATTATGACCATTGGTCATTTATTACAATTGGTCAATATAACCATTATAAACTATATTCCTTATAATAATTATAATGTTATAATTAGTATTTATAAGTATAAATGAAAAATGATAATTAATGAAGAAAGGTGGAATGATGGAATCAACCCATAGAGTCATTCCATATGAATCCCATTTATTATAACATAGGATGGTGGTAGAATCACTGATATTATCTCTTGACCAAGCCCAAGTTGAGCTTCAATAAGTGAAGCTTGAACGAAATCACCCATGGGAGAAGTTCAAGTTAGTGGAAATTACCACTCGGGCGATGTTAGCTGAGCCACCCCATGAATCTATCACCATCACATAACTAACCCTTAGGTCATATGTGTGTGTTATAAGTGGTTATGTGTTGATACCATAGTTACTTAAAGTGTAATCCTTTTGTATAAATAAAATTTTTATTCCATCAATTCTGTTTTGAGAATAGTTTTTCTTAAAAATATGGCGAATTTGATAAATTGATTTTTCGGACAAAAATTGTACTTTCCATAAAAGATACAATTATTATAATAAAATAAGATATTATGAATAATATTTATTTTAATTAAATAATATCATTAAAAAAATTCTATTTAAATATAAATGATAAATTTTTTTTTTCAAGTGTCAGAAATTTCACTATGAATTTTCTATACGCTATTATTTTTTATAAGGATTTTTATGCTTAAAATATAAGATTATCATATTTATATAATTATTATGATAAAATAAGTATATTTTTTAATTCATCACTTCTGAATTAGGTTAGTGTGAATTTATGATATTTTTATAAAATAATTTAGTTTTTTGTGAATAGTAAAAAGACAGTTTGGGTTTTTTCAGTATGTTTAATGACTTCATAATTAATTCATAATTATGTAATAAGTAATATAAAATTTTGGTAGATTATTTTTTATTAAAATAAAATAATATGTTTCCTATTTATCCAATACCATGGTCAAGCCCATGGTTTTTCATTTACCACTACCTAGGTGTCCAAAGAAATTAATAAACAAATCCTCCTCATTTTCTATAAATACCCACCCATTTCTACATTTAATTTCACTCCCAATAAATACTCCACAAATTTTTGGTAGTTTTTCCTCCTAAGGAGTCCTAAAAGGGGTCCTAAATCCCACAAGTTCTCACTCCTCAAGTTTTAGGAGTCACTTTTTAAGGTAAGGGAAATCTCAACTTCTCTTCTCTTTTCAACTTCCCTTTTTTATGTGGTATCTATTTAAAATTTCTAAACTATCTTCTTATTTAAATATTATTAAATATATTTACTGTATTAAGAGTATTTTATTAATGGGATACCCTTGTCCCCTCCCTTTTTACTATAGACTGAAACCATGTTTCATACCCGTATGTAGCCAAATTTTCTTCTCAAAATTTCTCTCTTTTTCTCAAGAAATTATCTTATTTTCTTTTGTGAATACCCAAAATTATTTATTTTCTAGGGGTGTAAAACTACATTTAAAGATGATATATTTTATTATGGGATTAACATACATGAAACTTTTTTTTCTTTATCATGGGTTAATAATGACATAAATATTTTTTGTTTAAGCATTTTTTAAGCACACCATGATTATGATATGAAACCCGTTTATTTTATTCTACATGGATTATTTATGAAATTTTTTATTATGATATATGTGTCTCAAATTAATCAATACATATTAAGGATGAAACTTGATATTTCTCTAATGCATTGGGTAAAGAATTTAATCTCTAGAGATGATAGGTTTTACAATAACTTGGTGACTAACCTTGGTAATTATTATGACACCTTGGTGACAAACCTTGGTGATATGCTTATTAATGTCTCATTTAAATGTTTTAGACACATTTAAATGTTATTATTAAAGTTATTTTTATTATGATATTCCTTATTTTTCCTTTTATCATGACTTTATTATATTCCTCAAGTTCTTATTGATATTTCTCAAGATCAGATGTAAATAGTTTCCCTTGCTTTCCCTTATGGGGCCTTATGCTCACCCTTTCCATTGATTTATGTACCCAGTTTATGAGATGAAATTAATGTACATATTATGAACCTATAATGACCCCTTTAAAGTTTTTTAGAATAAAATTTTAATTTTTCATGAATTATATTCCCTTTTTTCCAAGAAACTAAACATTAAAAGATCCTATGTTAGTACCATATAAATGAAACGATATGTAATCAAAATGTATGATGGAATAGTTGGTATCAAAGGATGGTTTATTTAATTGTGAAAATTTTTATTTGAAAAAATTATAAATAACCCTATGTAAAAGTTTAAATATAGGAAAACATCATGGCATTCTGGTGAAGTATTAAGTAAGTGGTTTCTGAGCAAAGAAATCACTATCTGGATACGAAATAGTTATTGGAGTTGGTTCCCTAGAACCAAATTATTTTTAATTTTTGATAAAAATGTATTAATTGTTTTGAATATAAATAAACTAATTATCACATCATGATTTTTATTCTATGTTACATAGTATGTGATAATGTCTTTAGAGTAGATGTTGCACTAAAAGGTTACAGTAGTTCCCCACAATGATGAGAACTCAGAAGAGTTAGAACACTATTATTGAATATATGTTTTATATCTGGATGATATAATTTTAGGGAAACAAATGATATAGGGTATTATGGGTGGAGTCTCATAGTACTTCGAGGAACCCTCTCATGGTGTACACCCTTGGTAATACTCAGTAGGATATTATGAGTACGAGACCCACCGGTAGGAAATCCACATTTATAAGTGTCATTGGATATTTCTATATGATGATGTGTGTATTGTTCATTATACTTTATAATTAATATTAATGAGTATTTTTAGTCACACACTTTGATTTATTGATGAAAATTGTGATAACATATGTTCACGGAGAGGTAGGATATATTGGGTGCGTCACGAGTAATATAGCATTAATGAATAATGCAAGGAAGGATTTATCCCAACTATTCTTTTATGGAAGTTAATATATTATGCCCTTTATTGAAAATTATATAACCTAAATAAATCCTTTTCCATGTTTTCCTATAGGTATGTTCTATTTCCATGGGTGCCTTGACATGTTTCTAGACTGCAACCTTGGACTTTAGGCTGCTTCGCCTAATGCCATTGAGAAAGAAGCCTAGAGGGTCACACAATAAGTGTATCCAAAATCTCAGTTAAATAATATATTATTATTTATTATTTAATAGTTTTAATAAATATTATTATCATATATGTTTTAATGGTTATTCATATATATTCTTGGTCAAATATAAATCTTTATTTTCTGTTTAGAAAATATATTATTTATTTATTTATTAGAGAATAATGCAGTGATACTTATTTAATAAATAAATAGACATTATTCATGGTTTGATAAATATTTTTGAGGAATGGAGGACTGAGTTTAATTATTCAGTGATAAATAATAATATTGAATATTATTTTATTAAATATTATTTAATTATAATTCACAAGTTAAACACAAGTCGAGAAATAATAATTTTTGTATTTTTATTTCACATGAGAATTTTCTGGGATTAAATAAATAATTAATGCCACTTGTGAAATTATTTTATTTTAACCCTAGAAATATAAATACCCAGTTATATTATTTTCTCAATAGAGCCAATTCATTTTTGTGTGTAGTGAATAACAATCTTGGAGAATCCTCTCAATCATAGAGAGCTCCCTTTCCCCAAGAAAGCTCATAATAAAGGCAAGAAATACTTCTCCACCAGATCAAGGAGAAAACTAGGAAATTGATTCTCGATGAAATCAAGGTAGATGACACAAATGTAAGGATCTTACATGATAGCATACAAAGACTCCTTTAATTATGTTTGTTGATTCTTGGAACACTTGGGGATCACCACTAGTGGAAATATACACTTGGAATCTAAATTGTAGTGATAATTCACTATAGATCTGTTGCCAGATTCATCAATGAAGAAAGAATTTTCTATAGGTAATTATTTATATAATTAAATTAATTATAAAAAATATGTGTTGATATCCTCTCTCTTAGTTCTAGAGAAATTCTTCTATGTCTATTTTTTTGACTCAAGTCCTTGGATCACGACATTCATCATCATATAGATCTCAAATTGATAATTAATTATGGAAAAAATTAAAGTTGGGAACCACCCATCACATTATTCTACAATTCCTACAACCTACAAGTGGTATTAGATCTAGGTACATAATTGTTTATAATTGTTTAAAAACTTGTTGGTGATTTATGCATTTATAATTTAGTTTATCAATTCAAGTTTAATCATTCATTGAATATGAATTGAGATATCTTTTTCTTCCTCTTTCATTTCTCATAGATCTAACCAAGATGATTAATTTTATGATTAAAATAAAACTGCGCAACTCATCCAAAGGTGTCTAGGTTTCTAGACAAACTACACAAGACTACATGGCATGTAATAAGAGTTAAACACCATGTAATCATGTTAAACACATCATATTTAATTCAGAGATCAATTCGATATTGTTCATTGATTATGGAATTAATTTTGACGTTAATACACCAGGTGTTGACTAGGATTAAATGGAAAATGGTTAGCTATACTACACATCGTGTGTCCCATTGGACATGGTGTGTAGTCCCTTTGGGTGAAAGACGACAATTGTATTCTATACATGGACTACCCAACCTGTGACTGTGTAACACGATGTCAAAATGGAATGTAGCCTATTGGAAATACCATGTACTTAAAAATTTCTGAGGTACACTTCACACACCGAGTCCCTAGGCGTGTACCATAGATATATGGTGAAAGATGTGCACAATGTATAGATCAGACCTATATGTTGTGTACTTATACCAGTTACGTAGATTTTAATTTTAATTTTTTTACAATGTAAAACTCTAGTGATGTACATGCGTGTGGTCATAAATATAGGACACTCCATGTGATAGGTTTTAATATACATAAATATTTAATGTTTAATTAATATATGTGTAATATTCAAATTTTCATATCATGTATGAGTTATATTACAATTTTTTACTCAATGTGCATTTAATAATAACATGTGACTAGAAAATCATGTAATTCATGTAATCATGTATGGAGTAAATTTCATGAATGTACGTGATAAATCATGTATTCTATATGTCACAAGATTAAAACAATATACAATTATAATACATGTTGGGTAGAATTCGACGATTATTCACCCTGTTACCTCCAAGGAACATTTATGAACAATGTTAATTTTAAATGAATTTATTTAATTTGTTTAAAATTATAATGGATGAGAATATTAAGGTAATTCAAATAAGAATTAATATAAAATGATTGATTAATTAAAGATAACAATTAATTGATTCAAGCATGATTTATCTTAAATAAGAATGATTAAGATTTGAATGCTAGTTTTATTAAATTCATAATTCAATGAATGCATATGGATGATCATGAGATAGAACGTACGTTTTTTATGTTATTGGTTTCATTTAATTGATTATCAAATTAAATTGTTGTCTTATGTGCCTTCTCTCCTCATTATTATGCAGGGCCTGCATGCCCATGGTTTATTTTATGTAAACCCCTTTCTCCATCACTTACATGTGAGTAAAAGACATATATAATTAATGGATCTCCAAAGCTAGTAGATTCGGTTCAAGTTAGGAGCCTATGTGAAACAAATACAAGGAGATACAAAGGTGGACATGTGAAAAGCTATAAATATGAACTTCAATTGGTTCAAGGTGTTTCTCCCCTAGGTCAATGGTTAGTTTATCAACCACTAGATAAAGTAACCATTAGTATAAGCTCATTAACATACCATTTATTTTATTTTCAACTTTTTTTCAGTATGGATGTCTTATCACGATCACATAATTAATGAATTAGAAAAGCATGCAAGATAGAACTAAAATAAACTGGATTATGCATAAATATTATATAAGACATGGTTAATCACTTATGTAATCCCACTAAATATTAACAAGAATGTAATAAAGATAATAATTAGAAATTCACACATAAAAGGATAAAATCCCTCAATAAAATATTAATATGGTGTAACCTTGTATTACTTTATTTTGAATCAAACCATAGTTCATAGTGCTTGACCAACCAAAGTTGGGGTGCTTTCAATTATTAGGGAATTCTAACTTGAGGTTTTGGGTTGACTTAACTTAGTTAACATCATGGGTTGACTTCTAAAGTAAGACTTAGTGTAACTGAGAGGAAAATGTTGAGGGAATCTAAATTAATGATTTCAGGATTGGGGAGTCCACACAACGAATCAAGGAACTGTGAGTTAATGCAGTTGGAATTTGGAATGCCTACCTAAAACCATTCAAGTTTCTTAACCAAATAATGTTGTGGTAATGAGAAGGAGAATATGGATCCTTTCCACTAGAATATACAATAAACAAGATATTCTAAATCCAATGGTGAGGGCTATTGGGTTTTGATAAAATAGTAGGAGACTAATAAACATAATATTTATTTATTTGTCTAAATTTTGTTGGATAAAGTACTAAAATTATGCTTATCTTATTTTATAGAAATAAGAATAAAATGACCTTAAAAATATTATTTCAATCTATACTTGATAAGGAAAACCTTATCATCAACACAAATTCACAAGATTGGAAAAGTTACTATGTTTCATCCTTCGCCATGAAAGGAAATTGTATGTTCTAGAAGAACCTTTACCAATTGTGCCTAGAAATGAGGTAAGTGATGAAGAACTATCTCTCTATGAGAAACATTCGAATGATTCTATAAATGTTTAGTTTTTTAGGCTATCATCCATGTAAAATAAGATTTTAAAGCAAAATGATGATATGGATGCCTATAGCATGATGTATCACCTTTGGGAACTCTATCAAGAGAAGGCAAGACAAGAGAGGTACGAGATCTCCAATGCTTTTCTAAAAACTATTCTTAGAGATTCTGAGCTAGCTGAGCCTCATTTAGTTAAGATTATCAAATTTAATGAGTGCCTATACATCTTAGGGATTAAATTCTTAGATGATTTGTGTACATATCTCATACTTTCATCACCACCCAATACCTTCTCTAGATTTATTGTGAATTATAATATGAGTAATAATGAAAAGATTTTTTCAAAACTTCTGACCTTAATTCGCCAATTAGATAATGAAATGGGGCATGATAAACCTATGGTCTTTATGATGAACAAGAAAATGAAGAATAAGGAAAAGGGGCCCAAGACTTATAAAGAGTCTAAATCTCCCAAGTACCATCCTTCCATGATGGGGAAGATCCAGAGGTAGGGAAAGAAAAATGAGGTAGTGTGTTTTTCATGTGTCAATCCAGACCATTAGAAGTTGAACTTCACCCAAAAGAAATGGGAATATAAAGGTGTGTTAATTATTTATTGAAACCTTTCCATTTCACATCTTTATACAAATATAGTAACTAAGTAGATTCATAAATATTTCCATAGGATAGGTGGATCTATGAGTTGTCAGTGGTGTGAGGCTGGATGCTCTAGCCATTGGTGACTACCACCTTTGATTTCCATTGGGAATGATTTTGGTTTTAATAGATTTTTATTATGTACCTACAATTACCAATAACATAATTTTTGTGTCATGTTTATATAAATATGAGTTTATTTTCAAATTTGGAAATAAAATTTGTTTCTTTTATACGGAAAATATATTTTATGGTATGACACATTTAAATAATGGTATTTATATATTAAATTAAAAATACCAAGGGTTGAAAATTTATAATGAATCATTTTCACACAACTCATATAACACATAGATATGGAATCACCATATTTTTCATGTAAATGAGAAGTGTTTGAAAAATCTCTGTCAAGATGGTTATTTAGAATCTTCTGATCTAAAACCACTTGATAGATGTCATGATTATTTAAAAGAAAAAATGACCAAAACACCATTTAGTGGATAGGGTGAAAGGTCCACAAAACTTTTTAGGATTAGTACACATTTATGTATGTGGAATATTTTCAGTAGATTCTAGAGGTGGATATTATTGCTTCATAACTTTTTCTGATGACTTGAGTAGATATGGATATATCTACTTGATGAGTTTTAAGTTCAAGTCCTTAGAGAAATTCAAGGAATTAAAGAATGAAGTAGAGAATGATCTTGGTAAGAAGATAAAGAAGCTTTGATTGGATCAAGGTGGTGAATATCTTGAACAAGAGTTCATTGACATTCTATAAGATTTGTGGATTCTATCTCAACTCACTACACCTTATACAACACAGTGAAATGGTGTTAGTGAAAGGAAGAACCATACCTTGTTAGACATGGTAAGGTTGATGATAAGTCATTAAAATCATTCATTATCCTTTTGGGGAAATGAATTACAAACTGCGACATACACATTAAACCAAGTACTAACTAAAGTGGAAAATGGAATTCCCTTTGAGTTATGGAATGGAAAGAAACCCATTTTATTGCATACACATGTATGAGGTTGCAAGGAATTTTTTAAGGCCTTCTCAGGCAACAAACTAGAACCCTAGGGTAAAAAGTCTATTTTTATAGGGTGTCCCAAGGAAGAAAATGGATACTATCTATAAAAACCACTTGATAATAAATTGACTATCCCCAGAAAAGTCATATTTATTGAGAGGGATCACATCCTCAAAAAAGATAGTAGGAGAAATATTGACTTCAATGAAGTTGATGCTCAAAATACACAAGAGTTAGTACAAGAATAGATTCCACAGGTCCCCATGGATGAATTAGTTTCTAAAATACAAATACTACATAGGATCATAGTATAGTTAAGAGAACTTGAGAGATATGGTTTTTTGGTCACTGTGGATGGTGACTCATTATTGGTTGAAAATGATGAAACTCTATCCTATAAGGATGAAATAGAGAGATGATAAGCTACAAGATGGCTAAAAGCTATGAATTTTGAGATGGTTTCCATGTATCATAACCAAGATTGGGTTTTAGTCAATGTTCCAGTTGATGTAAATATTGTTGGGTGTAAATGGGTATTCAATAGTAAACTGGACATGGAAGGTAAAGTAAGTACCTATAAATCATGGCTAGTGGATAAAGGTTTTAAACAACATCAAGGAATTGAATAAAATGAAACCTTTTTGCCAATTTCCATGTTTAAATTCATCAGAATCATACTTGTTATAACAACTTATTATGACTATGAGATTTGGAAGATGGATGTCAAAACTAAATTCCTTAATGGGAATGTTCAGTAAGATGTCTATATGACACAAACAGAAGGGTTTGTGAATCCAAGTGATTCCAAAAAGATTTTAAAGTTGCAAAGATCCATTTATGGATTGAAGAAATCATCTTAGTCATGGAACACATGATTCAATGAATCCATAAAACAATTTGGTTTCATTAAGAATAAATATGATCCATGTGTTTATAAAAGGTTTAATGGGAATGCAGTCATTATCCTAGTAGTGTATGTCGATGGCATATTACTTATTGGAAATTACATACCAATATTACAATCTATTAAGGACTAGTTGAACAAGTGTTTTTCCATATAGGACTTAGATGAAGAAACCTATACTCTAGGGATCAAGATCATTCATGATAGATCCAAGAGGCTACTTAGACTAAGTCAAAGTACCTATATTGACTAGATTATAAAGATATTTAGTATGGAACAATCTAAGAGGGGATTGGTTACAATGTCACATGGTTTACATCTTTCTAAGAAAATGTGTCCTTAGACACAACATGAGAAAGAGAGAATGAGTAAGTTACCATACACTTCAGCGATAGAATCAATCATGTATTCCATGTTATATACTAGACTTGATGTTTCTTATGCACCGATCATGGTAGGTAGACATTAAGAAGATATAGGAGAACAAAATTGAACTATAGTTAAGGGCATACTTAAGTATCTATGAAGAACTAAGGATATGTACCTGGTATCTGGAGGAGAAAAGGATATGGTTGTCATAGGTTATACTAATGATAGTTTTCAGATGAATCAGAATGATATGAATTCATAATAATGATATGTTTTCTGTCTCAATGGAGGTGATGTGAGCTGGAAGAGTTCAAAGCATCCAGTTGTCGCTAATTTTAAAGTGGAGTCTGAGTAAATAGTTTCTTCTGATGCTTCTAGGGAAGCCTTTTGGATTTGGAACTTTTTCCAAGATCTTGATATGGTACATAGTATTAAAGACCCTATCACATTGTATTGCGATTATACAACAACAAAAAAATCTTGAAAAAGAGACAAGGTCACACCAACAGACAAAGAATATACTCCGAAAGTATCACCTATTGAGGTAATTTTATCAAAGGGGTGAATTTGCAGTGAGTAGAGTACCCATGAAAGAGAACGAGAAAGACCCCTTGACTAAAGACCTATCTCAGCAAAATCATGAATATCACGAGAGATCTAGAAAACTAAAGGTTATTAGCAGTTGTCTCTAGAGAAAGTGGGAGTCTATTAGAGTTGGTTCCCTAAAAATAACTTGTTTTTACATTTTGATAAACATTTATTCATTGTTTTAAATATTAATAAACTACTTATCACATCATGATTTTTCTTCTATGTGACATAGTATGTGATAATGTCATAAGAGTAGCTATCACACTAAAAGGTCACCGTAGTTCTCCTTTATGATGAGAACCTGGAAGTTATACAATACTATTCTTGAATATATGTTCTATATCCAGATGATATCATTTGAGGGAAATATATGATACAGGATATCAGGGATAGAGACTCATAGGACTTTGAGGCACCTTCTCATGGTGTATGCCCTTGGTAATATCTAATAGGATATCATGAGAATGAGACCCGGTAGCAGGAGATCCACATTTATACGTGTCATTGGATGTTCCTATATATAGATGTTTCTATTGGTCCTTAGACTTTAATATTATTAATAACGAGTATTATGAGTCACACTATTAGATATATTTATGGAAACCATGACGATATATGTTTGTAGTGAGGTAGGATATATTAGGCGTGTCACAAGTAATATTGTGTTAATGAATAATGTGAGGAAGGATTTATCCCTTGTGTTCTTTGAAGGAAGTTAATATCTCAATCCCTTTGATGGAAATGATATAGACTAAATAAATCAGTGGAAATGGTGTTCTATAGGGAAGTTCTATTTTCATAAAATCAAAGAAAGAGATATCAGGAATATAGGATGATGACACTGGCATGTGACCTACTTGATTAGAGATATTTTTATAAAGGGATTATATTACAAGGTAAGAATTTGTATGATGTGAAATGTTGTTGCGACATTAAACTATTTCTCTATGGGTTCCTTGGCTTGTTGCTAGGTGCTAACCTTGGTCTTCAGGTTGCTTCACTTAATGACACTAAGAAAGAGGCCTGGAGGGTCACACACTAAGTGTATATTGAATTCCATTATATAATATTTTATTATTTATTATTTATTTGGTTAAATAAATATTATTCTTGTAAATATTTTTATGATTATTTGTATGTATTATTGATCGCAGATAAATATTTATTTACTATATAGTAAATATAATTTTTATTTATTTATTGGAGAATTATGTAGTGATATTTATTTAATAAATAAATAGACATTATTCAAGGTCCGATAAATATCATGGAGGAATGAAGACACAATTTTAATGGTCTGGTGAGAAATAATAATATTGAATATTATTTGATTAAATAATATTTAATTATAATTATCAAGTTAATCACATATAGAGAAATAATAATATTAGTATTATTATTTGACAAATGGGATTTGATACAATTAAATAATTAATTAATGGCACTTGTGAAATTATCTTATTTTAACCCTAGCAATATAAATACCCACTTAAGTTATTTTATCAATAAATCCAATTCTTTTTTTTTGTGTTGTGAAAAAAAATATTGTAGAATCCTCTTAAGCCTAGAGTGATCCAATTCTCCAAGAACACTCCCAATAATGGAGAGCAATCCTCCTCTACTAGATAATGGAGAATGCTTTGAAAGCGATTATCAAGGAGATCAAGGTAGACAACTCAAGTGCAAGATCTTCTGTGATAGAACTCAAAGAATCCTTTGAAAATGTTTGGAGATTACTACAACACTATTGGATCACTGCTAGAGGAAACCTACACTTGGTTTCTACAATTCAATAATAGTGCACCACAGATCTGTCGTCGTATTCATCAATGATGAATGAATTCACTAGAGGTAACTATTTATCTAATTTAATTAATTATAAATAACATGTGTTGATATCCTCTCTCTCAATTATAAAAAAAATTTATTCATCTATTTATTTGACTCAATTCCATGGATCATGATGTTCATCATCGTATAAATCTCAGATTGATCATTGATTATTGAAAAAAAATTAAATTTTGGCACCACCCATCGCATGCTTCCGCTGTGCCTGGAATCTACATAAGTGGATGTGGTTCTGGAATAGATGTACCTTGGGGTAACAACTATGACAAGGTGTGTTATTCATGACTCAACATAACCCGGTACATGATAATGAGACTTACTGTGCATATGGTTTGACACTCCTGTGGGATATGTTTTGTTAATCACAAGATTTTTATGAACCATTATGAAGGATATATAAAAAAATTTATTTTTCTTAATGAGTACCATATTTAATCATAATGTTCTAATTCAAAAAATTATTCTAGAATTATAAGATTCTTAAAAGAAACATGTTTCTCACAATGTTTTACTTCTTGTATAAAATGGCAGTAAATAGAAGAAACCACATAAATGGTGAGTGTAATGAGCCTTTCACTGGAGGGCCTCTGATGGAAGACAAAATGGAAAACTTTATAAGGATTAAAATCAAATCACTTGAGTTATGAACAATAACATGAATCAAGCTGAGAGATCGGATTCACCTTAAAGGGAACACATTTATAGTGATTCCTTTATGCATCAACGACCACCTTCTTTAAGTGGATCTACTGACCTGTTTATTTCCTAACAATGGATAAGCTCTATAGAAAATATCTTTTCTATACTCTATTGTTTTGAACAAGAGAAAGTCACCCTGACTATTTACTTCTTAGAGGATGAAGTTGATCAGTGGTGGGCACTGATTAAAAATATGAAGCCAATAGGGGAGATTGATGTTATAGAGTGGGAAGAGTTCATGTGAATATTTTTCAATAAGTATTTACCTCCTTTGATGAGAACTAAAATAGATAAGGAATTTATAGAGTTGAAGAAAAAGGAAAATGAATCTGTAGGAAGCTATGAGATGAACTTCAGAGTACTTTCCCCTCACACCTTTAGCTTTGTCATGGATCCCAACGAAAAGGTTATAGATTATTTGGTGGAATAAGAACCCATCTATGGAAGAATCAATCCAATTGAGACTATGAAAACTATGAGGAGATAAAAAGAAGTGATATGAAGGTTGAATTGGAGTTCGGTGAGACACAATGATGTCATAAATAAAATTAAAAGAAGTGATCAATGGATCCAATATTAGGGAAGAAATTTGATCATGGAAGAGGAGGAAAGAAAGTGTAACATCCCACATGTAATTAATGTGGGAAGAATCATTTTTGGAACTGCTTGCTTGAGAGTAGAAAATGTTACAAGTGTGGAAGAGATGGCCATATTTCTCAGAACAATCATTGTGAGGTGAAACCTTAACTTCTCAACACTAATGAAAAAAGGAAGATGGTGTAGGATCATCTTGAAGTCCAACTATTCAAGTGTGGACAACTTGGAAACTTTTCCAATAAATTTCTAAATAAAAAATTAATTTAGGTGGATCATGATCAACCTTAGAATAGAACAAGGGAGAAAGGTTGGGTTTTTTCTATCACGACAGATGAAGTTGAATCTCCAAATTATGTGCTAGCAGATACTCTTATTGTTATCTCAATAATATAAAGTAATTTGTTTGATTTAGGTTCTACACATTCCTCCATTTCCTTAATGTTTTTAAATAATACAGAATCAATCCCTAAAGTTCTAGAAGTAGAGTTATCTGTTAAGACTCTTAGTGGGGTTATCAAATTATCAACAGTGTATAGAAACTTTATTATTCAATTTGGTGATAGCAATATCATCAAAAATATAGTAGTCATTCCCATGATGGAATTTAAAATTATACTAGGGATGGACTGGATCACAAATTATAATTCTATGATAAACTATATAATGAAGGAAATATAATTAGTCTTGGATGGAAAACCAACATTTATTTTCAAAGGAGAGATATGTCAGCCCAAGCTTTGTTTAGAAGCACCTCCCATTACCTTATTTATAGAGATGACCAATCTAGATGAAGAAGAAAATAAAATTATATGAATAAAAAATATCCGCATCATTCAAGAATACATTAACATATTTCCTAAAGAGTTTCCTAGAAATCCCCCCGAAAGAGAGGTAAAGTTCTCCATTGAACTCATGCCTAGATCTAAGCTGATATCAAAGACCCAGTATATAATAGAAAATATAGAGTTAGATGTATTAAAGAAACAACTAAAAGATCATTTAGAGAAGGGGTTTATCTAACCAAGTGTGTCTCATTGGGGAGAACTCATTTTATTTGTGAAGTAAAAGGATGGATCAATGTAGTTATGAATTGATTACTTGATCCTGTAATGGGGTCGGCACCCATACCACATGCAGTGAAAAAAATTACCCTCTTCCAAGGATGGATGATTTATTCGAATAGATTCAGGGGGATAAATTCTTATCTAATATTGATCTTCGATCTAGTTATCATTAATTGAGGGTGAAGAAAGAAGATATTCCAAATACCGCCTTCTAATAAATATATGGTCATTATGAGTTTATTATTATGCCCTTTGACTCGACTAATTCTCCTACTATTTTTATGAATTTTATGAATAGTGTATTTAAAGTGTACCTTGATAACTTTTTAGTAGTTTTTATTTATGATATTATGATATATTCCAAAATTCGCAAGGTTCATGAGGATCATCTATGGGTTATATTGAAAAATAAAAGGAGAGGATATTTGGAAAGTTCATCAAATTTTAATTTTGGTTACAACAAGTTGATTTCTTGGGGAACATTGTGACCATTGAAGGAATCCTAATTGATCCTTCCAAGACCAAGGTTGTAGAGGAGTGGTATCATCCTACAATAGTAACTGAGATTCATAGTTTCCTTGGTTTATCATGATATAATAAGAGGTTTGTGAAAAACAATTCATGACTTTCTAATCCAGTATACAAGTTAACTTGAAAAGGGGCCATGTTCATATGGATAAAGGAGCGTGGAGAAAGTTTTTAAGAGCTGAAGAAGAGATTGGTTACTGCACTCTTATCAACTCTTCCCTTTATTGGAGAAGGATTATTTATTTTCAACTATGCATATATGATATGAATTGGGTACATCCTCATGAAAAATGAAAAGGTGACTACTTATACATATCGATAGTTAAAGCATCATGAGCATAATTATCATATGCATGATCTGGATCTAATTGTGAATTTTTTTACTCAGAAGATATGGAGGTGCTATATTTATGGGTATAATTATGATACATACATAGAACACAAAAGTTTGAAATATATTTTCTCATAAAATTAATTGAACAAAAGACAAAGAATATTACTGTAACTTATTAAATACTATGACTATTCAATTCATTATAACTCTAAAAGGGAAAACAAAGTCACTGATGCATTAATTATGAAAGACCCAATTTTTCTATTAATGAAGTGGATTCAAGTATATCCTTTGATCAATGTCCTAGTAAGATTAGACATGGGAATCATGAGGGAAGGGAAATCGTCAAACATCTCCCAAATGATTTATCAACCATGATTAATTGAGAAGATCAAGGAAGCTCAAAGAGAATATTCTTTGTTTCAGAAGAAGATTGAAGCTGTGAAGAATAGGAAGTTTCTTGAGTTCAATATTGTTCAATAAGGTGTGTTGAAATTTCATACAAGGTTATGTATTCCATATATCCTGTAAATAAAGAAGGATAAGATGGATGAAGCTCATAGATCTACATTTTCTATACATCCAGGATGCACTAAAATGTATAGGGACCTTCATGATCATTATTAGGGGGATTACATGAAAAGAGAGGTTGCTGACTACACTAAAAGGTGTGTGGTGTGTAAAAAAGTGAAGGAAAAGTGAAAATTACTAAAGGGGTATTAGAACCACTACCTATACCAACATGGAAGTGGGACAATATCACTATGGACTTTGTCCCTCGTCTCTCGAGAACATCCTAAGGAAACAATGCGATTTGGGTTATAGTGTACCATCTTGCCAAGACTTCCCATTTTATCTCTGTCTGGGAATATTTATCTCTTGACCATATTGAAAATATTTATATAAAATAAGTGGTGAGGTTTCATGGAGTGACACTTTATATCATTTTTGGTCATGATCCAAAGTTCACATCAAAATTTTGGATAAGTCTTCAACATATTCTAAATACTGAATTAAATTTTAATACATCCTATAACCCCTAACTAAATTCTAATCTAGAAGTACTATTTAAATTCTCAAGGAAATTATTAGAATATTCTCAATGTAATTTAAAGGTGGATGAGATCAACATATCCCACTAGTTTAGTTCTCATACAAAAATAGCTTTTTTCGAGTATTCAAATGGAACCCTATGAAGCTCTATATAAGAAGTGATATAGAAATACTACTTATTGGAATGAATTTGGTGAGAGAAATATTATTGGGCCTGATCTTGTGCAATAGATGATAGAAAAGGTTCATGCCATCCAAAAACACATAAAGGATACTCAAAGTCAAGAAAAAAAATATGATTACAACCATCAAAGGGAATTAGATTATGATATTGGTGATAAAGTCTTCCTTAAAATTTCACCATGGAAGAGAGTCATGTAGTTTGGGAAGAAATTGAATCTTATCCCCAACTACATTATCCCCTATGAAATCCTTGATCGCATAGGAGCAATGGCCTATCAGATTGAACTTCCTCTAAATATAGTTCATGTTCCTGATGTATTCCACGTATCCCTCTTGAGGAAGTACAAACCCGACCCATCACATATAATAAATCATAAGGTTGTACAACTAGAACATGACCTCTATTATGAGTTGCAACTGGTGGAGATCTTAGATCGTAGAGACAAGGTTCTATACACCAAGACTGCTCACCTCATCAATGTGTTGAGGAGAAACCATAAGTAAGAAGATGAAACATGGGAACTATAGGAGAAAATGAGTCATAAGTACCCACAACTTTTGTCAACTAAGGGAACGAGTTGAAATTTTAAAGATAAAATTTATTAAGGGGGGAAGAATGTAATGACCTATACTTTTTGAATAAAATTTGTTTCTTAAGAAAATGTGTGTTATATTATCTTGAACTCAACAAAAATATATCTCTTTAATAATGAAGTGAGTATAAATTGAAATTTAAGCATCAGGTTTTGACCATTGGTCAATATGACCATTGGTCAATATGACTATTAGAAAATACACTCTTGATAATTATTTTAACATTATAATTAGTATTTATAATTAGAAATGACATAGGATAATTAATGCATAAAGGAGGAATGATGACCTCAACCAGTAGATTCATGCCATACAAAGCCCATTTTTTAGAACTTGGGGGGAGTTAGTGTCATTAGGTTTCACAATTGACCAAGACTAAGTAGAGCTTCAACAAGTGAAGTTTTAATGAAATCACCTATGTGATTAGTTCAAATTAGTGGAAATTACCACTTGAGCAATGTTAGCTATGCCGCCCCATGAATATATCACCATCACACACCTAACCATTAGGTAGTATGTGGGTATTATAAAGGGTTTTTTTGAGACCTTAGTTAATTAAAGTGTAATCCTTTTATATAAATAAACTTTTTATTCCATCAATTCAGTTTTGAGAATATTTTTTCTTAAAAATATGGTGATTTTGATAAATTGATTTTTCAAACTGAAATTGTACCTTTTAGAAATGATATAATTATTATAATAAACTAAGTTATTATGAAAATTTTTTATTTTAATTAAATATTATTATTAAAACACTCATATTTAAATATAAATTACAAAATAATTTTATTTTTTTCAAGTGTCAGAAATTTCACTATGCATTTTCTATCCGCTATTATTTTTAATAAATAATTATTTTTATATTTAAAAGTTAAAATTATAATATTTAGATAATTATTATGATAAAATAATTTTTTTTTGAAATCATCACGTTGAAATTTGGTTATGGTTAATTTATGAGTATTTTCTAAAATAATTTAGTTTTTCAAGTATAGTAAAAATAAAATTTGTGTTTTCCGGTATGTTTAATGACTTCATAATTATTTCCTAATGATGTAATAATTAATATAAAATGGTGGTAGCCTCTTTGGGATTCAAAGAACATAATATCCATCCCAAGTGTCAAATACCATGGGAAAGCCCATGATTTTTCATTTACCACTACTTATGTGTCCAAGGAAATTAATAAAAAAATCCTCCTCTTTTGCTATAAATACCCACCAATTTCTTGATTTCATTTCACTCACAATTAATCCTCCACAAATCTCAGGTATTTTTACATCCCAAGGATCCCCCAATATTTCCTTAATCCCCTAAGGTCACAATCCTCATGTTTTAGGAGTCACTCTTCAAGGTAAGGGAAATCTCAACTTCTCTTTTCCTTTTAAGTTCCCTTTTTATGTGGTATGTATTTAAAATTTCCAAAATATGTTCTTATGACCATTTTATTATATCCATTAATTTTACATATATTATTTAATTAATGGGATACCATTTTCAACTATATTTTTAATGTTTTCTAAAAATATGTTTCATACCTGTTATGATGCCTAATTTTCTTCTCAAAATTTCTCTCTTTTTTTCTCAAGATATTATCTTATTTTATTTTGTGAATAAAAAAACCTATTTATTTTTCATGGTTATTCTTATAGATGTCAAAATGATATATTTTATTCTAGGATTAACATACATGAAACTCACCTTCCTTTTTCATGGGTTAATAATGACATAAAGATCTTGACTTTAAGCATTTTTTTTAAATGACTTTATTTTGATATGAAACCCATTTATTTTATTCTCCATATGTTATATATGAAATCTTTTATTATGATATATGTGGATCAGATTAATTAATACCTATGAAGGTTTCTTCCTGATAGTGCTCTAATACATTGGGTAAATAATTTAATATTTAGATATGACAAGTTTTACAATACCTTGGTGAATAACCTTGATAATATTTATGACACTTCGGCGAAAAACCTTGGGGATATACTCATGAATGCCTCATTTAAATTTTTTAGCCTTATTTCTATGTAATTATTCAAGTTATTTTTGTTATTATATTCCCCTTTTTTCCTTTTCTCATGCCTTTATTATATTCCTTAATTTCATATTGATATTTCTAAAGATCACATGTAAATTGTTTCCCTTGATTTCCATTACTAGGACTTATGCTCACCCTTTCCTTTTATGTATATCCCCATGTTATAAGATGAAATAAATATAATTATGATGAACCTATGATGAATCATTCAAATTGTATTAGAATAATGGTTTATGTTTTCATGTATTATGTGTCCTTTTTTCTAAGAAACTATACTTCAAAAGATCTTTTGTTTGTACCATGTAAATGAAAAGTTATGTTATAAAAAGAAGGGATTCCATAAAGTAGTTGGTTATATGTTGTAAAGTAAGTATTATAGAAGCTTAAAATTATATGTTTAAAATAGATAAATTTTCAATGTTTTTTTGGTATTTCAATAGATTAACAAGTTTTATATTTATTTTATACCCCTTAATGAGTAGTTTATGATCATACCATGTTTTCAAATGATTTTTATAGGGATTAATGATGAGTAGGGATAATTATGAAGTCAAAGTTCTGGTTATGAGTTTTCTAGCCTTGAATTAAGAAAGTTTATCATTTAAAGAGTTTTTATTATAAGAAAAAATATATATTTGGGAGAAAAAATATGGGTTATATTATATAAGGGATTTTATGAATTTACTAAAACTATATACCTAAAAGGTCATGGGAATTTAAATAATAAAATATTTTCTATAATTCATGTAATTTTAGAGTGATTGTGTTTGGGTATTTACAATTAAATTTACTTATGCATTATAATTCTTGAGTAAATAAAATATCCACTTTATATATCTCATTAAAGAATGTATCTGAATTATGTGCATTACATATAATGAAATAGATGGATTTAATGATAGCCTACATGGGAAGATCACTTGAGTGTCTATCTACCACTTCCTAGATAGATAATGCCTTAATATATATAGGTCACACACTATGATTGCATGGGAAGTGGACACCTTATAAAATGACCAGTACTATATTAGAACTAAAGTATGTAGTTGAATGAAATATAATTTCATTCCATACCATACACCCTTATCATGTAGTACAATATACCAAAAATGCATGAAGGAATCCCTTTTGTTGCATGCTTCTCATATTTTGTGATTGGTTATTTCATACCATATGATATAAGATATATATATATATATCATATATACATAATGTATTTTGGGAATATATCCTTCAATATTATACTTACACTAAATCCTAAAAGTATTTGTGTCATTTCACATTATATCATATCATATATGATAAATTGTGAAATAATATCCAAAATTATTTTGAATATATTCCAAATCACTTTTGTAAAATTATCATAAAATTCACCATGTATCACATCATATGAAATACCCTATGAATACCCACCCAAAACTCTTTTGGATTAACTCGAAACCTCTTTTAGAGCATCCCTCTAAGTCAAAATCAGTCCCCATTTAGTCAACCATAATGTGTGACCCCACAATACTTTTTACGATTTCCAAAAATATGAACCAATGAAATAAAAAATATAATCATAGGGTGGTATTTAGAAAAGTATCAATTCTATACAAGATATAAATTGATATATAATGATATATATCAAAGACATGTATCTCTATTACTATTTCCATTGGTCACATCACATTATAGAAAGCATTCTCATACCATCCCTTTGTATAATACATTGAGATACCATGGGAAATAGAGTATATAAATCTCATATAACCAATTTATATGTTCTTGAATATCCATATATAGATTGACATGGTCAGTGGATACATCACATGTCATTAAACTTTATGAATAATCACATCGCATTCCCCTAATAAAAATTAATAAGCACATCATATGTATTATCTAGGTGTGACTGAATACTCCTCATTATATCTCAATCAAGTTCCTATATTTCATTATCAACATATTAGAGGGAAAATCCCATCTTGGTGAAGATACAACTAATGATATGATTAGTAACATACCCAACCACCCCGTGATTATCTAAGAATCAAGGATTATATAAGAAAGGTAACAAAGAATTAAGGTTCTCATGCTAAGTATATCACAAACCTCATGTATTGGGGACTCAAATATGATCCATGAACCCTAATTATACTATAGTCATGCATATGAAACTCCATGTGGTATACTTAGTGAGTCATCTAGCACAAAAAATAGTTTTTGTACCTCATGATCATATTACACATCAAATACAATAATCCTATTCATGATAACAATTACATTTCATTATAAACTATAATACCCCACAATGAACATTGATTAAGGATAACTCAAATTCGTACTTTTAGAGTGAAATTCCTAACTAACAATTTCATTTATTAGAAATACCATAAATCCTCAATGTCAATATGTGTTCTCAAATGGACTCATTATTCTCCCCCTTATATGAAATAAACAAAAAGAAAAATGTGGGGGATTCTCACCTCATTTGTTTTATTTTTTAAATTATCAAAATAATTACTACTCTATTGTAGAATCATTTCTTGAATAAATCTGAGAGAGGGATGATATCACATGTTAACTTATAAAAGATACTTTATTTAGTATAGTCTAAGTATATATGGCCTAAATCAGTGTATAAAATAAGAGATATATAACTAATGTGTCCAATGATATCTAAAAAATCCCACACATGTGAAATAATGCTAAATATTTTATCAATTTTCAAATTAGGGATAGTTTAATATATACTTTATAAGTAATGTTATTGTATCATGAATATATCTCAATAAAAAAATCTGAATGTTTGATTACAAATCATAAAACTCCCATTTTTCTCATACATTACTAAAAAAAACCCCTATAAAATATATTTGAAAAAGTGAAGAATAATGATTTTAAGTGTGATTGAAATACCTCAATCCCCTAGTTTTGAAATCTATCAAGAATTAATATATTAAATGGAATTTGATACAAAGACAGGTTCTCCTTAAGTATGCTCCCCCTCAAGGGTTGAACTTATCTTTTTCAATTTTATGGTGGTCCATAGACTCCATGAAGGATGAATTCATCATTAATTCCATTAGTAAAAACTGTGAACCTCACATTCAATTCCTGACACATTATCATATATAAAAAAAGATAAGGAATAAGGAAAGATATCTTTTTTTTCTCATAATTGACACTAAGGGTTATATTTTCCTCTCAACCTTGACCATTATCTCCTCCCAATATTAACACTAATTTTACTATTAATTTTATTAATATATTTTGAACTAATTTTATCTCTATGATCTATCTTATTTTTAGAGACAATATTATTTTCTTAATAAATTAAAGAAAATTCAAATTCTTGTAATTTTAAGGAAAAATTCATCAATTACTTTTGGGAAGTAATAATAAACATGTAATTTTTCATATCGTGTCCAATATGCTCAAATATTTCACATACCCTCTTTGGGATTTTTAAGTCACCACCCGTTGATGACTTCTAAAAAAATCCAACCACTTGATTTCCTTAGGAATAAAAAATTTCTGGGGATTACTCCATTTATTTATTCATAGAAAATTGGTCAAGACAAACAATAAAATATTATTTTTTTGATTTACTCATTTTTCATAGTCTTATCATTTAGATTCTTTGTAACCTTAGCATTATTTAGTTGAAATTTCTTCATTTTATAGTTACTTTTCTCAATCACATGATGAAAAATTTCTCCAGGTGTCCTAGTTATGCACACCTTTTTAGTTACCATCCATTCCACATTTGTCACACACCTCTTCTAAAATATCAAATCCATTTTGAGTGTACATATCTGAAATATATCTAATAACTTGATTCCTTGATGATTTTGGGCTCATTTACTTATAAAAACTCCCATTTTGTTCATGAATCATTCCTGGAAGATTATTATTATACTAATAAGAATATTATGAGTATCTATACCTTCCAAAACACCAATAATAGCCTCTAAATTATTATCTCCCACCTTGATAGCAAATCCATCCGTAATTTTTTTGGGTTTTATTTTTTAGTTTGAAAATTATTTTGTTTATAGAGTTTTATGTTTCTTTAATTAATTTATTAATTTAATGAAAATTAATGTCTCTCAAAATATTTCTTGGTCCAAACTTATACTAGTTTGTTTTTGAGACCTGAACTGTCAATCTTAACAGATTTATATTAAGATTCATAAGCACCATATTTTACCTAATTGTTGGAAGACTTTATTCCACTAGCTTGATAATATTATCCATTAACCTTTATTGATTTATTAAAGTATTTTATATAGTTTTTCAAATCAAGATGAACTATTCCACAAATGGAATGTTTCTTAAACAATTACTCTTCCTCATGACTCATATATTCATTAATATTTTAAACCATATTTTATTTCTCATCAAACTTTAGATTTTAAGTTATAATCTAATCAACATATGACTCTTCCTTCTTGATTAGCTCTTCACTTTCTTCAAAAATATTATTTTTCAACTTTAGTAATTTTTTTAATTTTCTTTCCCAATTTTGTAATATACTCAATGCATTCTTCCAACTCATGTTTCATTTACCATTACAACTCCATAATTTTTTCTCTATCACCATCACTTCTTGATGAATCCAACCATTTTAAACTTTTTTACAGAAATTAAGTTCATAATATAAATGGATACTTAAAGATGAATGAGGATTCTCATGCTTTATCATAAAATTCCTTTTTATAATAGGGCAATCCTTTTTATTTTTTTTATTATTTTTTATTCTCGAATTTTCTCTGCTTCCTCATTAGATTCAGATTAAATAGAATTTTTCTTTATAAAATCACAGGAAAAGTGATTAATTCCTTCCTGATTATATAATTTTAGGAATTTTTTCACATTACTTTCCACTTTTCCCTTTTAACCATCTTGGTATAAGGGACATAATCTCTATGATTCTTTCATAACCCATAATATATGAATCTATTGTTTTAGAAATCTCTTCTTCTTTAAATTTTCATTTCCTCATTGCTTCAAAAGTCATATCATATTTGAAAGTTATAATTTTACTCATGTCATAATATATGAGTATGTTGTGTAACTAATCAAGTGTCAAATAATCTCTTTATTTTAGTTTTGATATTCAAGAATCAAGTTATTCTGGAAAATTCCTCATCAATATTTTAATAAATATGAAATCTTCTATCTTTTCACCAAAATTGTTGATATTTCGCAAAATATCATTGAACCTGGTAAATAGTACTTAATAGTATCATAATAATCCATATCTATGTATTTAAATTGGATCTTCTATACTTATATTTTATCTTATTTAACTTTTAAATTACCTTCATAATTTTATTTTAATTTTTTTTCTAGATTTTTTTTGTAGTATAAAGACCTATGAACTTGGTAAATACCTTTTCTAATAAAGACATTAAGATAGAATTTTGATCCTTTCCATATAAACCCATATTTATCTTATCAACTTGAGTCATATAATAACTTATATTAATGGGTGGAAACCAAAATATCGTAGCATATATCACTTCTATGCTGAGTTATGATAGATAGGGTAGTATCTTATTCCTCCAACTGTAATAATTCTTCCCATTAAATGTGGGAAAACCTCAAATGTTGATTAAATTAAGAATTTACATTTCTCAAAATTATTCTTCGATCATTATAGAGGAATTTTTCTCTAATACCACTTATATAGATATAGTCCTGGTGATGAATCGTTATTGTGCACACTTTAAAAAATATTTATAACTAAGTGCAGTACAGGGGCTAACCTAGGTCATTCTATTGGGGAGGCTTTGTGGTCAATCACTCACTAATTATAATTCAATTTTTTTATATTTTTTATATTTATGAAATAAAACTAGAATAAATTGAGGTCTGATTAATGATGATTCAAGATAATGAAAAGTAAACATTCAATGTAAAATGCCGATAGAATAAATACAGAAAAAATGATGTTAGACAGAAAGGAGATCCTCCCAGGAGAGTATCCAGAGTGAACATTAATAATATCGTTTTTAGTTTAAAATATAATTAATTAAAGTTACTCACCATATTAATTAAAATAACCTTCTTAATATAGTTATGAATATATGGTTCTCTCAACGATCACCGAGAGACCGCACGTCCACCACCTCTACTGAGGGAGAATATTTCAGAAATGAAATCTAAGCCTCAGGTAGAAAGTGGAGACACAAAGGAACATCATCCAACAAGATACCCCTTGGACTAAATCTAAGAAATTAAGAAACATATGAATTAATTCAAAAAAAAAACTTGGGTTTAAAACTGGTTTGATCCCCCAGGAACATCTTCTGGTTAGCTACTCACATCATGAGCATAAAAGATCACAGTGGAAAGAATGAAATAGAAAACAAAAAAAGATAAAAATATTGGAATGAGAAAAATATAAAGAATAAGATATAAAAAAATTTAGAATACTATTACGAAAGAAATAAAACTAAAAAAATAAAAAAAATGGCCACTAAGATTGCCAACACTTTGAAAAGAATGGACACACTTTTATATGAAAAATAGGTGAATCTATTGGGCTCCAAAATCATCCTCCTAATGATTCTCTATGTTAACCTAATTAAATGGAAGAATATATAAAATTATACATATTTAATGTATTATGAATATATATTCTATTTCTACCCAAAACATTTTAGCCTAATTGGACATGTTTTGTGATATATATATCCCATTTAATCTGAGAATTTATTTTATCCAGGATGACTATTATTATTCCAATGCATCGAGTTCCCAGGAATTTATGACCTTGATAAAGTGGTAATAACTCCTTTTCACATTAATTAAATTTATTTCCCCATATGTTATACAGGTCCTTGTATAATTCTAGATCATTTGGGTGATAAATTTATGAGATATTGGCCCCTAAATAAAATTATCTGGATCTATAAACAGTTTTCAAGGCCCATCTTGTGAGTTGATTTCAGGCCCTCAAATAGTGGATTAAGAATTTTGTTATGAAGAATAAAATGAATACCCACATATAAATAAGAATGATTTTTCAATTTTTATTAGTATATAAAAAGTAATGGCTGAAATATGGAAACAAATAAAATAGTTAAAATTCAAAATTAGGTCATTTTTACAATTAAGCTCAAAATATTTCAAAAAATATAAAATGTGACAATTTACCTTAAAATAAGACATTTGTGGGATTTAAAAAATTTAAATTAATAATAAAATAATTTAAAATATTTTCACTATCAATTCCCCTAAACTTAAACATTTTACTTCTAGGAAATCATCATATATAAAGGTCAAAACAAACTTCCCAAAGAATAAATGAAAACACAACTCAATTATCATATCAAAGAAAATATCATGCCTCATACATGGATCAAAATTTCCTAAATCCTCAAAAATAAAAAAAAATCTGTTAAATATCATGTTAATCCTCAAATTCATGTCATACCTACCTCCTCAGAAAAATATTTCTCTCTTACCCAATGATATTATTTTGTGGAGTTTCTCCCATTTTCAAGAAATTGTGTGATTTACATAGGCTTGATATCCTCCTAGTATCTCTACTTCAGAGAGAGAAAAAATGAATTAATTATGAGGTATTTATAGGGGTTTTTCTGAGGATGAGGGTTGGCGGGTTTAAAATGTAAAAACATCTGAGGTAGAATGAGGAGGGTTAGACTCTAAAGTGAAGTAAATGCATGAAAATAGTTTTGTTCAAGAATGATATACTCCTTAATCAGCTCAAAACTGAATCACCTAAAAACACCTCTTTATTTACATGGGAAGTCCACAATTGGAATTTCAGTATCAATGATAGATTTCATCCCAATTTTCTCCAATTGTAGCATTGTTTCAGCTTGAATTTAGATATGGATTTCTCTTTAGAATCATGTTTTTTAGGAAAAGAGAGGCATATTTTGATCTTCAAAAATTGGTGAACAACCAAACCCTATTTGTATTGATATTTGGGCCAATAATTCATATTTACATCATGAAATTTATTCCACACTATCAGTAATAAATATGGTAACACTTTTAATTCAGATCAAAAATATTTTTCAGGAAATAAAAATACAGCTCATTTTTTCCCTCCTCTACACTTGAGTTCAACAATAATAATGAATTTAACTTATAGAGAAGGTTTTAAAGGGATACATTTATTGTAATTTTTCTTCATAACTAGGTATTTCATGGATAATAGGGTCTTATTAAATGTCATATGAAAAGTTAGGATAAAATAAGTGTTCAATTTAAAAAGGGATTTGAATGTGGCGCCTCAATCATATTTAAGACATTATATGAACTCTAAGAGCTTTTAAAAAGAAAAAACAACACATTATGGATCAAAAAACATGTCTCAAGACTCTAAAGAATAATAGAAATGTAATAATACTTCAAAAGAGTTTAGGAACCTCCCAATTTGGGAAATATTTTTAATTTGAACAGTACTAGTGCACATGAGTTTCAAAATCAATAAAAATTATTCAAAAGAAAAGATCAAAAATTAAGAAAAAAAATCCATTCAGTAGTCATTTAAATGAAAAAATATCAAAATCAATAAATGATATAAAAACACCAAGGTGATTTTAATTTTTCAAAGTATTCGATTTAGTTAAAGACACTTAAAAACATACAAAAAATAAAATAAAAATAAAACAAAAAAAATCAGAAAAAAGACATGAAAAATAAATGGAAATGACACAGAAATTACTCAAAATAGGTTGAAATACATCCCCCACTCTAATTATATTTACTACCCTCTATTTAGCTCAAATTAGATCATGACTTGTTTCACACCAAATTTAAATTGGGAAGAATATAAAATAAAGAAAAGGGAAGACATAACTTGATTTATTTTTTAGTGGAAACCTTGAGTTAAGATCCTAGATGATAACACTTTAAAATTTAAAAAACACAAGAAAAATATATAAAAAGAAATATAAATATGAAATAAAAAGGATAATTATTGGTTTGACCCCCCAATTTGGTTCTAGATTTTTACCTCTTGTAGTCAGGCAGTTGTGGTGAATTATCCCCAATCAGATGGTGGGTGTGGTTTCTTTGAGATAAACCTACACTTGTGACCTTTCCCACTATCCATGAGTAAAAATTCAAAGTAGAGAAACCCAAACAATATAGGACAATTCCAAACCCCCAATAAGGAATAATGATATAATTATAGTTTAAGAGTGGGAGGGAAAAGAAGATAGGGGGTGCTCCCTATTAACTTCTGTACAGTCCTCCTCTCTATGGTATGAAAATTGATGTAGAGGAGGAAATCATATCACCACATGCTCCTATATATTTTATTCTTTAGACACCAAAATTTTGGTGGTATCTTTTTTAATATCCAAGTCCTGCTCCATTTGTTCCATATTAGAAAATTCAGAAAAAGTGAATTCAGAAAACAATTCAACTTGAATAAGATTAAAACACAAAGAATCAGTAATGAAATATTCCCTTTCAAGTAAGTTAGCTTGGTAATTTTTCTATTCTTGAAAGACCATTTGAAACTCAATATTATGAGGTGAATCTTATTCATTATCTTCAAAAGAAATACAGAGGTATAGTGGCACTGATTTTTCATTATCAAAGTTAGGAAGACCATGTTCCGGGTTATCTTTAATAAATTAATTCCAAGATTCTTCCAAAAAATGTTGATAGACCATAAGTATATAAGCTAGAATGTTTTATTCATGGACCTCCTCAAGTAGTGGTTGAGTATGTGATGATTGGATTAAGTCCTTTAGTTTCTCCTTCTCACATACCATGGGTTTTTTAACATAAAAAATGATTGGTGAAATCTCTTCCACAACTCATTTTGGTTCATGTTAAGGTTTAGGTTCTAGCTCCGGTTTCTCTTAACATCCATGTATGTATTCAAAAATCCATTCTATTTAAATCTATAGGTTTTTAATTATATCAGTAATAATTTTTAATTTTGCATCAATATCATTGTAAAAATTTTATGGAACCTGATATTGGTTGGTCCATGCATAATAATTTGAATTTAAATACATCACGAATAAAGAATATTGTTTTTAGTTTTTGAAAATTATGATTTTTTTGTGTTTTTTTAAATTAAGTAAAGGAAAATTATTTATAAAATGTGAATAAAAATATTGAATTTAGACCAACAGGCTCCCCGATAATGGTTCAAATTTTATGAGGCATTGTCTTCTATGCTCTCAAAACTATTTATAACTAAGTGCAGCACAGGGGCTGACGTAGGTCATTCTCTTGAGGATAATTTGTTGTAAATCTATAACTACATATAATTAATTATTTTTTATTTTTTATTTATGAAATAGAAATAGAATAAATTGAGGTTTGATAAATGTAGATAAAAGATAAATAAAAGTAAATATACAATATAGAATACAGATAGAATCAATGCAGACAAAATAATATTTGACAGAAAGGAGATCCTCCTAAGAGATTATCCAGAGTGAACCTTCATCATCTATTTTTCTAGTTTCAAATCCAATTAATGAAAATTATCCATAATATACATGAAAATTACCTTCTGTCTATGGTTGTGAATATACTATGCTCTCAATGATCGATGATAGACCGTACGCCCACCTCTTTAATCAAGGGAGAATATTGTAGAAGTGAAAGCTAATCCCTAGGTGGCAAGTGGATATAGAAAGACTCCTTTCCCAATAATATCCACATAGGTATAACTATAATCAAATATGAAACATATGAATGAATTCACAAAAACTTGGGTTCAACATTGGTTTAATCCCATGGGAACTTCCTCGGGTTAGCTACTCACGATCATAAGCATAAGAGATCACAGTGGAAATAACTAAATAGAAAACACAAAAGATAAAAATATGAGAATGTGTGGAAGAATAAAAATAAAATATACTAAAAAAATAATAATACTATTAAAAAACAAATTAAACTACAAAAATATAGAAAATGAGAACCTAGAATGTTAAGAAATTGAAAAGAAGGGACACTCTTTTATAATGAAAAGAGGTGTTTTTTTTGTACCAAAAATATTCCTCCAAATATTGCTATATGTTAACCTAATTAATTACAAGAATATAAGAAATTATCCTTTTTTATGGTTGTTTGAATATGTCTTCTATTTCTACACAAAATATTTGTGAGTAATAGGACATGTGTGGTGATAGATACATCCCATTTACTTTAATAATTTATTCTTTCCAGACTGACTATTCATGTTCCAATGAACCGTGTTTCCATGAATTTATGACAATGATAAATTGGGAATAACACATTTACACATCAATAAAAGTTGTTCCCCTAGATTTACTCTAGGTATTTATAGAATTGCAGATCATTTGGGTTTTAAATTTATGAGATATGGTCCCTTCAATAAAATTCTGTAGACCTATGCACAGTTTTGAAGGCCTATATTGTGAACTGATTTTGGCCCCTAAAATTATAAATTAAGCCTTGATTATTGAATAACAAAATTAATACCAACATGTATATAAACCTAAAGAAGAATATTTTTTCAATTTTTATCAGTTTATAAAATGTAACGACTGAAATAAAGAACCAAAGAAAATAGTTAAAATCCACAATTAGGACATTTTTGTAGTTAATCTAAAAATACTTCAAAAAACTATAAAATGTGAAAATTTTCCTCAAAATAATAAATTGGTGGGATTAAAAAATTTGAAATTCAGAATAAAATAATTGAAAATATTTTCTATATCAACCCCCCTACACTTAAAAATTACACCCCTAGGCAATCATCTTATACAAAGGTTAAAACAAACTTCCCAATGCATAAATGACAACACAACTCAATTATCATATTGAAGAAAATATCTTTCCTCATAAATGGATAAAAAATTAATAACTCTTAAAAAAATAATATAAATCCATTCAATATTAAATTAATCCTCACATTCATTCCGTACCTACCTTCTCGAAAAAATATTTCTCTCTCACTCAAGGATATTGTTTTGTGGAGTTTTTCTCATTCTCGAGAAAATTATTTACATATACTTGATATGATCCAAGTATCTCTACTTAATAGAGTAAAAAAATGTGTAAATAATAATGTATTTTCCATGGGTTGTTCTGAGGATGAGGGTTGGCAGGTTTAGAATATAAAAACATCTGAGGCAGAATGAGGAGAGTTAGGCTCTAAAGTGAAGTAAATGCATGGAAATAGTTTTGTTCAAGAATAGTGTTCTCCTCAATCAAATCAAAAATTAATCAAATATAAACACCTCTTTATCTCCAAGTTAATTTGACACTAGTAATTTTAGCATCAATGATTGATTTCATCCCTCCCCCAAAATAGTAGAATTGTGTCAGCTTGAATTCATATATGGATTTCTCTTCAGAATCATGTTTTTGAGGAAAAAAGATGCAACTTTTGGTCTTAAAAAATTGGTAAAAAACTAGACCATGTTTTTATTCATATTTGGGCTAATAATCCATATTTTCGTCATGAAATTTCTTCCACACCAGTAGTAAAAAATATGACAACACTTTCAATTTACCTCAAAAAGATTCTTCAGGAAACCAAAATATAGATCATATTCTCCATCCCCCAAACTTGAGTTCAATAATAATCATGGATTTAACTTGTAGAGTAGGAAATAAGGGGATAAATTTTTATAATTTGCCTTAAAAATAGGGTATTTCATTGATAATAGAGACTTATTAAACATTAGATGAAAAGGAAGTCCAAAATAAGAGTTCAATGTAAAAAGGGATTTCAAAGTGGTTCTTCAATCATATTTAACACATTACATGAACTCTATCAGCTTTGAAAAAGAGAAAAACAACAAGTTATGTATCACAATACATGTCTTAAGGCTTTAAAGAAATATATAAATTTAAGGAGATGTCAAAAAGGTTTAGGAACCTCTCAAGTTGGGAAAGATTTTAAATTTAGGCTGTACTAGTGCACATGAGTTTCACAATCAATCAAACTTCTTCAAATGAAAAGATCATAAATTAAGAAAAAAAATCCATTTAGAAATAATTTGTATCCACAAATATTAAAATCAATAAATGTACCAAAAACACCAAGATGGTTTTAATTTTCCAAATTATTCGATTCATCTCAAGACACCTAAAAACACCATAAAAGGAAAACATGAAAAATTTAGAAAAAAGAAATAAAAAATAAAAATAAATCACATAAAAAATGCCTAAAATGAGATTAAAATCACTCCCCAAAAATAATTCCACTTATTAACATATATTTAGTTCAAATTATAATAATAATTTTTTCTCACTGAATTTAAATTTTGAAAAAATGAAATAAAGAAGATGAAAGAAATAACCTGATTTTTTAGTGGAAACCTTGAGTTAAGATCCTAGCTATAACCAATTTAAAACTACAAAAAACATAATAAAAATAAATATAAATAAATATAAATGGTAAAGAAAATGGATAATTCTTCGTTTGACCCCCAAGTAGGTGATAAGTTTTTACTACCCCAAGTCAGGCAGTTGTAGTGGATTATCCCCAATAAGATGGTGGGTGTGGTTTCTTTAAGATAAACCACCACATGTAAATTTTCCCAGTGTCCATTTGTAAAAAATGAAATTATAGAAACCAAAAAAATATAATAAAATTCCCAACTCCATAAGAAAAAATAGAGTTAGAATTTGAGTTTAAGAGTGGGAGGGAAAAGAATATAGGGGTGCTCCCTCTTAACTTTTTGTAGTGTCCTCCTCCATATGGTATGAAATTTGATGTAGAGGAGGCAGTCCTATCACCACATGATCCTCCATATTTTCATCAAAAAATTGGTTGGTATCTTTATTAACATCCAAGGATTAATCCATTTTTTTTATATCAGAAAATTTAGGAAAACAGAAGTCATAAAACAATTCATCTGGAATAAGATTAAAACATGAAGAAACAATAAACAAATATTTTGTGTCATGTATGCCTTATTGGTAATAGATCTCTTCTAGAAATACCATTAAAAACTCAATATTATTAGGTTAATATTATTCATCATCTTCCAAATAAAGATATAGGTATTGTGGCAATAATTTTTCATTATCAAATACAGGAAGATAATGTTTTGGGTTATCTTCAAAAAAGTAATTCTAGGGTACTTCCAAAAAAAATTGATCTACCATAATTATATTACCTATAATATTTTCTTTATGGACCTCATATAGAAATATTTGAGTATGAGATGATGATTTTAAGTCATTTAGTAGATCCTTCTCACCCACCTGAGTTTCTTTAACACAAAAAATGATTGGTGAAATCTCTTTCACCACTCGTTTTGGTTTAGGTTCAGGTTCAGGTTACGAATTAGGTTTCTCTTGAATGCATGTACATATTAAGTAGTAAATTCTATTTAAATCTCTAGGTTTTTAATTTTTATCACTAATACATTGAAAATGAGCATCAAGATCATGGTAAACATTTTCTACAACATGATATTTGTCATTCCGTGCATAATAATTAGAATTGAAATACATCATGAAAAAAGATTTTTTTTAGTTTTTGAAATTTATCATTATTTTATGTTTTTTTTAAATGAAAGAAAGGAAAATTATTTACAAAATGTGAATAAAAATAGTGAGTTAAGACCACTAGTTTCCCTATAAATGAAACTAATTTGACGAAGAGTTTTCATGCACGCTCTCAAAAATATTTATAACTAAGTGCAGTACAGGGGATTAAATTGAGAAGCCTTTGCGGGAAATCACTCAATACTAATATTTTTTTTTTAATTTTTTTTACTTTTGAAATAAATCTATAAGAAATTGATTTTTGAGATATGAGGATGCAAGATAAAGAAAAGTAAGCATGCAATGTAGAATTTAGATAGAATGAATACAGAAAAATGATGTTAGAAATAAAGGAGATCCTCATAGAAGATTATCAAGAGTGAACCTTCATCGTATCTTTTTTATTTTAAAATATACTAAATGAAAATCCTCTATTATTTCATGAAAATCCCATTATACCTATGGTTTTGAATATAAATTACTCTCAACGATCGCCAAGAGACCACAGGTCCACCTCCTCAATCGAGGGAGAATATTGTAAAAGTGGAAGGTAAGTCTCTTGTGGAAAGTGGAGACACAAATCCACCTTTACCAATAATATTCCACTCATAATAACTCTAATAAAATAATAAAAATATGAATTAATGCACAAAAACTTGGTTTTAACACTAGTTTGATCCCCTGGGAACTTCCCTAGGTTAACTACCCATGATTATGAGCATAAGAGATCATAGTGGAAAGGATGAAATGGGAAACAAAAAAGATAAAAATATGATAATGAAAGAAATAATAAGACTAACATATACAAAAAATTCAGAATACTATTAAAAAATAAATAAAACTAAAAAACTATAACAAATTTCCACCTAGAGTGTCAACACTTTGAAAAGAAGAAGAGACACTCTTTTATAAGAAAAGGAAGTAATGTTTTTTAGCCCCAAAATATTTCTCCAAATGTTGTTGTGTGTTAACCCCATTAAATGGTATAATATAAAAAAGTACCCTTCCTGAAATTTGTTCTAATATATCATCTATTTATACACAAAAAAATTATCTTAATAGTACATGAATGTGGAGTGATATAGACCATTTACTTTGAGAATATATTATCTCCAGGATGACTGTTCATATTATAATGCACCAAGTTCCCATGCATTTATGACCTTGATAACGTGGGAATCACACATTTACACAGTAATTAAATTTGTTACTCTTGATTTTTTTTCTAATTCCATGTTGAATTTTAGCTCATTTGGGCCTGAAATTTATGAGATATGGCCCATCAATAAAATTCTCCAGATCTGTGAATAGCTCTTGAGGCCTGTCTTATGAGCTAATTTTGGTCCCTCAAATGGTGGTTTCAGACTTGGGTCTTGAAGAAAAAATGAATCCAAACTTGTATAGAAACCTAAAGAATAATAATTATTCAATATGGATCTGTTTATAAAAATTAATGGCTGAAAAATAAAGCCAAAAAATAGTTAAAATCCAAAATTAGTCCATTTTTTCAATTAAATAAATAACAATTAAAAAACTATAAAATGTGAAAATCGACCTCAAAATAACACCTTTTTGGGATTAGAAATATTTAAATTCAGAATAAAGTAAATGAAAATATTTTCTCTATCATCTGGTTGACCACTAGGGGATAATTGGTGGTTTTATTTTTTTTATTTATATTCCTTTTTAATTCAAACTCCTAAACTTGTTATAGTTCATGATCCACTCAATATTATCTCTCAGTATTATTTTATATACATTAATAATTATATAGAAAGAAACACACCATGTTTTCATGGTTTAGAATAAAATATTACTTCTTTCCATGTTGATTATATGACCCAAAATATATTCTCCACTAAATATCCAAGTGGCTATAATGAGAAGTAGTTATAAACCCCAATCCAACAATGATATTAACTGGTCATACACACCAAATAAATTTTTTTATCAACTAGATGTACACCTTATTCACAAAATCTTTTAGTTTTTTATCAAGTAATAGAAAGACCTCGAGATGCTCTAGGTTTATTTTTCACAAATTGTGAATAGATATTCTTCCAAAGTTGGTAGGTTCAATAGGTCTTATTGTATATAATTTTCAAGAACATCAGCAACACTACTGGTATCTAAACTCTTTACCAGATCCAAAATAATTTGAGTTCTCCTCTTCCTTCTCTATCCTCCATACATTTGTTTTATCAGCTCTTAGAATTATCATGAAGTGCATGGTGAGTTATCTCAAAAAAATATTCTCATGGATTGAAAAAATTTCTTTCATTGCCTACAAGTAATATATAATACGCCTATATATGTAGTTATCCTCATATTTTAAAAATATTATAAAAAAGTTATAAATAATTGAATTTAAACCCAGGAATATTCAAATCAATTCACCCATGATTTATTCTTCATAACAACATATAAATGGAAGCAATTTCTTTTATTTTAATTTGTTAAATTGATCATGAATTATCTCATCATTTAAAATGATTGTAATGCTTGAGCCTTTTTATCCTTCTTTATGTGGTTTATAAGTAATCATTGTTTCTCATTTAATTTATAGCTTAACTCAAATTTATTTTTGTAGAATTAAACTCAAAACAAGCATGATAGTTATTTCATTCAATAGTGGTTATAGTTTGATCTTTTGGACAACTAAAAAACTCATTTCATACATGGTTTTCCATTTTTATCCAATTCAAATGAATATACATGAAACCTCATGAATGTATCAATATTTGGATCTCATGTTTCCATGTTCAATAACATCTTTTTCCATTATTCATAGACTATCCTATTAAATTTATTCCTATGTTTATCATGCATAAACAAGAAGGATTATTTAATCATTGAATGATTAGATTAATATTTTTCTTTAATGAAACTCATTATCATATCACATATATGAAAGTGTAAATACATATATTTCATATAATATTGAACCAATATCATTTGGGTATTCCTCTACCCCTACATAGAAATTATGTGTTCTAGATTACTATAGTCTTTACAAGAAAACCTTCTGGTATTAAATTTGAGTTTATCCAACTCATGGTAGGTCAATCTAACATAGAGGATTGAGGTTTATTATCCTTTCCTTATGTGGTTATTAAATCAGTTGTGTGGACACTTGTGGTTGGATGAGACACTTGTGGTAGCTTTTGGTTCATCATGTAGTAGCTTTTGTCACGACCCATCCCCAGGGCCCATGTTGTGACTACCCTAAGCCCACCGTCCATAGGACAGGGGCTAGAGACTAGCACCAAAAGTCAAATTCCCTAAAATGGGAAGGCATTTACTTTAAAACTATACAAACACACGGTCCGAGAGAACAACAAGAAGTAACTGTGAAGTAAACTACTATAGAAAAAGGAGTGATGGAAGTAAAAGGGGGTCGGAATACAATCCCAACTGAAAGTATGAGTACAAATGAAAAGTATAAATACAACTAAAAGGAACAATACAACTGAAAAAGGGAAAACAGCTACTGAGACGTCCTCTGAGGATCCTACCTGAAGGGTGGGTACAAATAACCTCCTCAACACTCCACACCCACCTGTCTCCTTCGCGTACCACCTAATCCTGGCTCCATCAAACCTCAGCCCAGCTACTCTTCATCTGCATAAGACACAACAAGGTGTGGGCATAACCCATGCAGGGGTGCATATAAAAATACTCAGTAGGGACCTCGAGACCCCCAAAGGTCTCTCAGAATTCCACACGGAAAGCCACAAAGCATGATCCAAATCAAAAATCACAAAGTAATAAACACAGCTCAATTAGGGTCTCAGTTCAAACCAAGTATACAACTAATAGAAATAGGATTATGGTGCTGACCCACATAACATCTCTTTGAATGCTGATAGCCAGTCACAAATTATCTAGGCCTAGGAACAAGTAACATTCCCAGTCACAATGTCGAACACCTAGGCTGCTGGATAACTCCTCCTCTAACGAGTATAGTGGGCCTACCGTGCCACACAGAGACAATTCCCACTAACCTTAGACTGGTAAGGTACTCTTTTTGTCAAGTACCATGGGTTTGTCATCACACAGAGGCGGTCCCCACTGTGGGTCTACCGCGTCACACAGAGGCACTCCCCCTCATGGCCTACTGAGGTAATTATCCTATTGAGTACCATGGTTCTACCGCATATCACAGAGGTGATCCCCACTGTGGGTCTACCACATCACATAGAGGCACTCCCCACTGGGCCATCGAGTCACTTCGAGTTGAAATATCACCAGTCGTCAAGTCTCAACCAGTTTTAGGGTTCCGTACGTAGCACACTTGGGAGAACCGCTCCCTAATCAATAGACCGTATTTCAACCAGAACAAAGTCTCAAAAAGAAGTAACCTGATGATCCTTCATGTCATAAGGTTTCCAACACAACAGAAGATGTGTCAACTAGACACCTAGTCTCTGTGTTATTAGCATTTCAGTGTCGAGGGCCCGACTGGATTCAGGTGCGATCAAACCCGGCTGTACTCTAAGTTTCTCCAAAACTCTCATGGAGAAAGTTAAAAGGACCGTCTCTATCCAAGTATCCTAACACCATAGATGGTTCATCAAACAGATGCCTGATTTAGAAGCTAGGGATCATTTTGTGTAACTGGTCAGTACTGAGTCTAGGTCCAGTCCGCCTCGGTCGAACTGGTCCGACACTATTCAGTATGGGCCGACCCGGATTGACCTGGGTCAACCCGGCCCGACTCGGGGTCTCACCGAACTCAGGTCAACATGGCCTGACCCATTTGGGCCACGGTTTGGCCGCTGGGCTGTGGGTTGGTCAGCTGGGCTGACCCAGCGGTGCAACCCGCCTGACGGCACGTCTAGGTAGGGCTAACGTGCCACATAGCCACGTCAGCTGGTCAACCAATAAGGGTTGACCCAACGTAGTGCCACGTGGCGCCTTAGGTCCTCAATGCCACGGCCGATAAGCCGTGGATTTTATTCCGGGAACGCCGTTGGAGTGCGTCCCATCCATCGGCTATCGGTTGATACGACGACCCCTACTCTGGTCGGGACCAACATAGGTAGAATCCCTACAGCCATGTGGGTGCACCACTGGGGGTGTTCCCCACCCCTACCAGTTCCATCGCGGTTGGACAACCTCTCCAGTGGCACGCGATGGTGCGCCACATAGTCCCCCACGGCCAGCCGGTGTGCCAGCTGCCTTCCTTTGGTCACCACGACTCACAATTTCTGGCCTCCTTTGTTCCTCGATGGTGCACGATGGCATGCCACTCCTCCACCATGGTTGGCCGGTGCTGGTCGCTCTGATGACCACCACAGCTTTGTGTCGCGACCTCTTGTTGCGGCGTGCGTCAACGCGCTATCCCCAATGTATCCGGTCAGTATCGTCGTGCAGTCAGTGTTCCATGGAAGTGAAAAATTAGAAAAGTAGCAGAGGGTTCGGGCTGGGTTCGTTGGGCCCGTTCCCTCCGCATTAGCTCAAAAACTTGAAGGGGGTTAAGGGTTTAACAAAATCTTGGAATTTAAATCACGAAAACCCCCCACAAAGATACCTCACAATAAATTCCACCAAAAATGAATGAATCATTGGTCAACCCATTAGTTGGTTGACCTACATTCTTCATATTATTTAAGAATGGGGAAGAGGAAAATCATTTAAAATGCATAAATGAATAAACCCCTTACCTCATAAACCCATTGGAGTGCATTTGTTCTTGAAGGTGGATCATGTTCTTCGTTCCCGCAACCGGTTCCCAAAGACGCCACTTGTACATTGTCCTTTAGTTTGTGGTTCAGTGTCTCCTGTCACCTCCTGATAGGATCGGCTCTATCCTCTAAGGGTTCAGTGTCGCGATGCTCCTTTAACACTTCATTGCTTGGAGAATCTATGCTGGTACCTTTCCCTAAGCTTCATATATATAGGATAGGGGGAGGGTAAGTAACTAAGTTGAAATTTAATGGGGATTACTAAATAAGAAGCTTCCTAATTCCCCAATGACCTCATTACTTAGGGTTGGAAGGTCAAGACATTTATTGTCTTGACACATCACTGGCCCCACCCCTTTGCTTGTCCGTTGGAGGATATGGAATAAAATAATAGAACTATTTTATTTCATTTTTTAAAAAAGTCACAAAACTTAACTTTTTCTCCTAACCTACTAATATCAAGGTAAATCCTCCCTTAAGCGAATCCCAACACTACAGATTCAATGGTGCCCTCATATTTTTAATCCGAGCAATGGTTCAAAAGTTAGAAAACACCTCTCACACATTTACTGAATGTACCCGAAAAAAAGTTCTATAAATTATTAACATTCACCCTCGACCCATGCTGGTCAAGGTTATGCTCTTCCTAAGGTGAACATGCCCCAAAAAACTCAATGGTACTCTTGTATTTTCAATTTGAGTTACCGTTTAGAAGTTATGTATTTTACCATAAAATATTTCTCACTTAATTATTTTATTTACGGCCAAAAAATAACTTTCACAGGTGGCCCACGCCGACCAATGTAAGTATCTACCTAAGGAAATCATACCCTCATGAGTTCTGTGGTGGTCTCAGATTTTCAATCCAAGTTACTATTCATGAGTTTTAAGCATTTGAAATATAAAATAATTTTATTTAATAATTTTATTTAATAATTTTATTTAACATTTTTCCATTATCGGGTTTTCTCACAGGAGGCCCACACTGACTAAACTTAAGTCACACCTAGGGTAAACCAGCCATTCTAAACGAAACAGTGCGCTCAGATTTATGCTCCGGGAAACTATTTAAAAGTTATTACTCTTTTTCAGTAAAACTACTTATGCATGATAATTAAATATTAACAAAGATTCGATGGATTATTCCGGGCACACCGGACCTCAGAATCATTCGCTGTCAGATTTCGTGGTCTCAAAATAATTCCATATAATTAAAAAAATTATACAACAATTTCGGGACATTACAACATTATCCTTAACCACATGGTTTATCAGAGTCATGGTAGCTTCAAAATTTATTTATTTCGAAGGTCCACTGATCTTTTGGTAGCTCAACTAATATTCATAATATTATTTTATACCAACATATAAGGAGTTCCCAAATCCAATAAGAGAAAATATCATAGATAGAGGGATAATATTCTACCCTATTTCCAATCACTCATCTTGAATATGAGTGACATTTGTATTTCCATCCATTGCTGAAGGAAATGTTATGAATCAAGATAATAAGATAAATGTGGAGCTACCGAAAGATTAGTTGACCTACTAAAATATCAGTGGACCCACTGCATGAACAAAGTCTAAATCTATTATGGATCTAATTGACCATAAGGCTAAGGATGAAGTTACCACATGAAGAACCAGAACCTACCACAAGTTTCCTATCCTACCATAAGTATCCACATGGTCGATGGACTGAATTCACAAGTAAAGGATTATCGACCACAATCATTCATGGTATCATGACCTACCTTGAGTTGTATAAACTCTAATTTACCCCATAAAGTATTTCTTATTAACTTTATTGTGATATCACACATATTATTTACAATTAGGAGTATATGTATCCCCTGAATGGTATTGGTTTGAGATTATTTGGTATGATTATAGTTATACTTACATGTATGTTTTTTAAAGGTAATGCCATGGTCAGAGACTAAAGCAAAATTTATTAAAACAAGCAAGGAACTTACAAAAGTCTGAAGGAGGGGATTTTAGTACAATCTCTAACATAGAGAGGAAAAAGATCAACCAGTAGGTCATTTCTCTATGTAACACTCTGGTTGATTCCTTTATTGGCAAGACCACCAGCCACCATGTTTGCTTCACGATAAGAATGAGTGACAATGTATCTGAATTCCTTAAGAAAATCCAGGTAGTTCATCCAATGCGTAGTAAGCGTCCAGGCTAGGTGGATCACCCCATTACAAATAGATTGGAAAATGGTGGTTGAGTCACTTTCAATCCAGATGTCGTTCCAACCCCTGATTTTAACATAATCAACAGCCTAGATCACAACCATCATTTCTGATTCTAGTGAGGAGGTGTTACCGCATATTCCAAAGAAACAACCATGACAATGACCCAAAAAATCTCTAAAAACAGCGCCAAATACCATAGGACCTGGATTTCCTTTGGAGGCTCTATCCACATTGATCTTGATCCATCCAGAAAGTGGGGTTTTCCAAAACACCTCAATTGAGTGTCTTAGATTTCTGTAGATTCCTTCAATTCTAAGCCGTTGGAGGATCACAAAGTCTCCGACCAATTTGTCACAAGTATTGTTTTGGATCGAGGCGGTATCCCTATTGGAAATGAGAATTATCATATGAACTGCTTTAAGATTAAGTGAGTGATTATTATGAATAATATCATTTCTGCCATACCAAATGACATGGAGGAGCTCTGAAACATCGGAAAGAAAGAGATTATTAATTTCCCATGAGGTATCAAGATCCACATATCATTTGATTTGGGAGTAAATAGAGTCAGAGAAAATCCATCTGCAGTCAAACATGTCAGTAATAAAGTTACAAAGAGCATAAAATATAGCAGAAGATAAAAATAAGTGGTTAGCATCTCCTATATTCTAATGAAAAAGTTAACATTTTTAGCAGAGTTGAATACCAAAATACTGAAGGCAAATCTCTGTAGGAATATGATTATGATCAATTCACCAAATAAGGTTTAGTCTAGAGGTTTTAATCCAAGAATTATCGAAGCATTTCAAACAACCAAAAGTAGGTTTAGAGTTAGTTAAATTATGATTATAGAAACTTTTGGAATATAAAATTCCATTGTGGGAAGGTTCCTGAGTGATAAAATCATCCTCGTTATGGAAGGGGTGACTAGCAACCACCTATATAATGGTATCTGGGAGGTTAAGGTTGTGAGAGTGCATCACCTCCTGAATAGTGCAGTTGATGTTATCTGGAGGGGAGTTAGGAGGAAACAAGGAAATGAGGGGGGTGCTAGACCAGTTGTCAAGCCAAAAGTTCATGAAAGAGTTCATACTAACCATATATCTAGAGTTGTTTATAATGTTGACAAATGAGTTTCTGATGGAGGGCCAGATCGAGGATTTAACATAGATCAAGTTTCCTTTTTTTAGTTTCTCTAGGAATTTATTTATTATAAAATCAATGGAGTCAGAATTGTGATTGGTTAATCTCCAAGTGAGTCTGGATTGAAGGGATTCATTAAAGATCTTGAGATTCTTGATGCCCAAACCACAATTTTCTAACAGTTTGCATCAAGTAGATCAAGGGATGGTAATATGTTTTCTATCAAGAATTCTTCCACACCAAAAAATGTTTTTGATATATCCATTGATTCTCTTTACAAGAGAAATCAACCATTTATAGATCATTAGCGAGTAAACCAGTTTAGAGGTGATGGTAGTCTTAACCAGGAAAATCTTGCCAGCCATGGAGAGGGATTTTACTTTCCAAGAAGAAAGTTGGTTGATGACCTGGTCAACAACAGAAGTGAAATACACTAATTTAGGTCTTCCCCAGAATAAGGGAACAACCAAATAGGTAAAAGGGAATACACCTTCTTTGATACCAAGGTTTTCAATGATGATAGATTTTCTATTAGAAGTGAAACATTTTCTAAAGAAGATAAATGATTGATTCCAACTAATGGATTTCCTAGAGACCTCCTCGTAGTTTGAAAAAGAATTTTTAAGATTAAGAATATTTATTTTTCCCCCATTTAAAAAAAATAATTTTTGTCATCGCCATATAAGATATGGGTCAACACATTTAGGTTACGAGCCGCTTGAATAGGCTTGAGTTTATTTTTTTCAATAAGATGGGTAAGTAGTCTTCTAAGAAAATCTTCTAAAATAGAAAAAAGAATAGCAGATAAGGGATCACCCTGACTGACTCCTTTGGTACACTTAAAATACCCTTTAGGAGATCCATTGACAAGGATGGATATGGAATCCGATTTAAAGAGAGAGTTTATCTTGCTTATAAATACATCGTTGAAACCAAAGCTCTGGAGAACCATGAAAATAAAGTTCCAGTCTATGGTGTCAAAGGCTTTATTAATGTAGATTGTAATGGATACATTTCCTCAAATTGAGGCTTTTTTTAGAGCATTGGTGCATTCTGAGGCAAGGCAGATGCAATCCTGAATGGACCTACCCTTGATAAAGCCAAACTGGTTCCAAGATATGATTTTGTTACATAGAGGAGAGAGCCTATTGGCTAAGAGTTTTTTAATGATTTTGTAAATCAAGTTGATGAGAGAAATATGATAGAAAATTTGTATTTCCGAAGTATTGTACACTTTGGGAATAAGAGTAAGAAATTGGGCATTAAGACCATGGGGGAGGCCACCATTAGAGAAAAAATATTTGACAAGCTTACACACATCAATTTGAATAACTTCCCAGTTCTGTTGGAAAAAAACCATTATTGAAGCCATCGGTACCTGGGGCACTATCTGGATTTAGGATAAAAATAGTGTCTTTGATTTCATGGTCAAGAGGGATTCCCAAGAGAGATCGATTGTCCTTCTCAGAGACTAGAACTAGAATGAACTCAGGAAGAATATCCTTATGTATTCCGGATCCATTGAAAATATTGTAAAAATAAGAGACCACATGGTTTAACATAGCTACTTCAGTGTCGAAAAGGGTTTCATTGTCTTTGAGAAAATATAGATGTTTACAGAATTTTCTAATACTTTGAAGCGCATTATACAACTTCAAGTTTCTATCTCCATAAACTATCCCTTTCATTTTAAAAACTTGTTTGTGTATGTTGTCTTTAAGAACCAGAAGGGAATTGAGTTTCAAATATCTTCTCATTTCATTATGGGGATCTAAGGAAAAATCATCATTTTTTGTAGTGTTTTGAATTTGGTTTAGCTCAGCCTCAAGGGTGGATATGACTCTGTCAATTTTTTTTGGATTTAGCCCCACACACACCCTTGAGACATTTTTTGAGGTTTTTGAGTTTAGTATTACAAGAAAAATCATCAGATTGGTGATTCATGGACTCCCAGTGGTTCTTTTTTAGAAGAGAGAATTCTAATTCCAAGGACCAAGCATTGTTAAATTTAAAAGGAATGTTGGGTTTAGTTCTTTTGGAGATGATATTCACAAGAATTAGGTGGTGATCCGAACATAATTTGGGTAAGGTGATGCTAGAGATAGTGTCCCAGGCATCCAATGCTGGGACATTCTCTAAGGGCCTATAAATTTTACTAGAAACAATACTATTGTAATGTATTTTGTACCAAGTGAATTTAGCACCCATATGGTTGATTTCAATCAGATTACAATTTTCTTGTGTGACACTAAATTCTATAGAAGAAATGTGAGAGTGAAATGGTCCAATTTTTTCACTGGGGTTAAGAATAGTATTGAATTCTCCAAGCACCAACCAAGGATCCTAGATGGAGGCAGCTAACACAGAGAGGTCATGCCAAAGAGTTCTACGATATTGGTATCATTTCTCGGCATAAACCATAATATAGAAAATATGTGAACCATATAGGTTAAAATCACAAGTGAACGATTGGTCATAGAAATTATAAGCATTGTCATTCTGCAAAGAGTTATGGAAAAAAACCCAAATAGAATCAACACTACTACCATTGTTGCAGGCACCAAGAAAATTATAACCAGAATTAGAAAAATGAAGAAATTTCTTAGAAAAGAAAATTTTGGGTTCAACAATAGAACAAATCTTTGGTTTACTAGTCATAACAATTCTTTTAAGTATAGAAATAGTTTTAGGGTTTTCTAATCCTTAACAGTTCTAAAAAATGACATCCATTTAGCACCTGGATTTGGAGCGGGAGCTCCCCTTTTTCATTTTCAAACCTCCCCGAGCCTCTTGTCCTCTTTGACCTCCTAAGAGTAGAAGAGGGGTCTAGGGTGGGATTCAGTTCCTCAATACTCATCAATGAACCATAAATAATGTTAGAAGGACCAGAAATATTGGTATCCAAAGTGTTATTAGAGGGTTTAAAATTCATAGATGATTTCACTTCTGATTTGGTGGAGGATCTCAATATCTGTGGAGTAGTAGGAAATGCAGAAAGTTGATCACCTATTGCCCCTATAGATTGAATGGTCATGGTCACAATTTTTTTATTATATAATGTTGTATTCAATGGTGGGATCAAAATAGAAGTGAGTGAGCCAGGGGTCGGGTTAGTGAACACTACCTTATTGTGTTCAGAATCTAAAATATGCGGATCAAATGGAATTATACCTGCAATTTCCACCGTAGGAATCTAGGAGGGATGAAGAAATTCAATCAGGACATCTCTCTTAAGATATGAATTCCCAGATGAAGTTACATGCAAATCGATAGCCTCATCTACAATAGAGTGTTCCAGAAGGTGATGTTCTACTTTCTCCAGAATCAGCGATTTACTAGAATCAGATCCTGGTGAGGTTTTCTTAACAACACATGAATTCAAATCCACATCCGAATCGTGCACCACATTCTTCTGAGGGCACTGTCTATCTATAGAATATTCCATCAATTGGGAGGTGGGTTCATTCACAGAAAAGAAGATGATTAATCTGTGCATTCAATGATGTGATAATCTCATACATGCATGCATTATAAACAAAGGAACTAAGTTAATAGGTAAGTTCATGCATCCTGGATAGAGATGATATCAAACATGAATTCATGAAATCAAAATATATATACATTTATGAAGTTTTATGTACATTCATGTAAATCATATGAAAAAGGGAAATCTACAAATGAAATGAGTTTCCAAGTTTTCCAGAAGTTCAATCCATATATACTTTTCCATGAAATAAATATCACGATTGCTATGAGTTTATTGGTACAAAAATAATTTGTAGTTAAGCTAGAAATTAAATGAGAATCCATGGTTATTTATAAAATATATGAGAAAGGATAACAATACCCAATCCATTAATGTATTTTAAATGAGGAGATAATTTAGGATCCATTGACTAAATTAAAATATAAATAAATAACTTTTAGTTATATGAAGTTATAAAGATAAAATCATTAGAGACTTTATTTGAATCTTTGTGAAGACCCAGAAATTATGTATATATTTTTTAATTATATTGAATTATTTAGAGACTTAAAAATTTGACGGCACGTGATTCTGAGGTCCAGAGTGCCCAAAAAGATCAATCGAAAAATGTTAAGCTTCAAATATCGTGTGAGTAGTTTTCCTAAAAAAGTGGAATAAATCTTAAAAGGGTGACCAGATTAGAAATCCAAGGGCACCGTTGAACTCAGAATGTCGGGTTTATCATAGGCATGACTTAATTTTTTTCAGCACAGGCCTCTACCGAGAAAACCCTAAAATGGCATAACTGTAAATAAAGTAATTAAATAAAAATATTTTATTTTTCAAATTATTATATCTCATGAATGGTGACTTGGATTAAAAATATGAGACCATCATCAAACTTGTGAGGGTATAATTTCCTTAGGCAGATCCTAAAATTGGCCGACACGGGCCAAAAGTGGAAGTTAGTTTTTTTCCATAAATAAAATAATTAATTAATAATTATTTTATTTTCAAATCCTTATAACTCCTAAACAGTAAGTCAAATTGGAAATCCGAGAGTACCGTTGAGCTTGTGAGAGCGTGTTATCCTTAGGCAGGGCCTAACCTTGACTGGCATGGGTCGAGGGTGACTGTTAATAATTTTTGAACTTTTTTTAAGATATATTTAGTAAACGTGTGAGAGACGATTTCTATCTTTTGAAACGGTTCTTGGATTAAAAATCCAATGTCACCGTTGAATTCACAGTGCTGAGATTTTCTTAGTCGAAGCTTAACTTCGACCAGAAAGGGTCAGATGAAAAATTAATTTTTGGACTTTACAAAAAAACAATAAAATAACTCCATGAGTTATTTTATTTCCTTTTGTAACTGTTGAGCAGTGGTGGAGGGACCGTAGAGTTGGTTGGTCATTTTAATGAAGGTCATTTAATGACCGGCTACACTTGGTTGTGTAACTGCACCATCAGGAGATTAATGGGTTTATTAATTATTCATTAATGAACCACATAATTGTGTGGAGAGTTGAACTCATTTTCTTTTATTTAATCTAGTCATTGGCCTAGGTTTTGGGAACCCATGGGAGAACTCTTGACGAAGTGATGGCGAAGTCTTCCTCCAATGAAGAAGGGATAATTTGGTGATTCCATTGAGGATTCGATCCAGAGATCGACCAATTCCAACAAACACCCTTCGAAGGCGGGTTCTCCTTCCCTCATCCACAACGCCATCCAATGAGTTCCAGTTAGGGGTTTTGTTTAAGAGTTTTTATGATTCATCTACCATTGATGATGTTGAACTCTTCCCATACGATAACGCTAATGTAGAAGTTGCAGGCCGAACTGAACAATGCTCGGACCCTCTTCCGATCTCATTATTGTTTGCGTTCTTCATGGATGACTGACCAATACGGCGGAAAGACGAAAATGGGGGCCACACAGTGATTGCAGCATCCCGGGGAGCCCGTAGGCGCAGTCAAAAAAGAAAACAGACCTTTGGAGATTCACCAGAGGCCTGTGGAAGCTTCATTGATTCCAAATACTATAGGAGGAGGTTCCTGGCTCTCACCGGCCATGAGGAGGTGGTAGTTCTTGAAGGCACTACGGTGGACAGGGGGCGACCAGACGATGCCGACAACGTGGACGACGACAGCGCGCCACGATAGCGCGCCACCGAGGAGGCGACATGACTCCAACTGCAGTGGATGCAGAACATGCCTGGGGGTCCCACAAAAGACTGGTCCTCCAGGCTGGTTAGTTGGAGGTGGGGGCGCTAGTCTGGCGTCACCTATTTGATGAACCGAACGGGCCATAGTCCGTTTGGGAGAGGAGCAGACCCCCATGCCCAGCTGGCGGACCGCGCCCAGCCAGCGAGACAGGTTGGTCCAGTGCACCAAAGGGCCTCACCAGCTGGGTGGTCCAGGCCAGTCCCATGGCCCAGTGGGCTAATCCCTTTGCTAGTGGGCTGATCCCACAGCCCAGCGGGCCAGACTATGTCCAGACCCACTTAGGCCCTTTTTCACTTAAAGGGAAATATCTTCAAAACCAGAAGTTCATTTGACGAACCATCTATGGCGCTGGAACCCTTAGGATGAGGAGGCCTTTTGGGATACTCCACTTGAGTTTGGGAGAAAGTTGGAGTATGGATGGGTTGGAATGAACCCAAATCCAACTGGTCCCTCAGCACTAAAATGCCTATAACTTACAGATTGAGAGTTTGATTGACGCGTTGTCTGTTGCGTTGGAACACTTATGACATTATAGTTCATCTAGTTACTTATTAGTGATAATTTTTGGAATTTGAGGTATGAATGATGGCGTGAGGATTTTATCCTCCCAGAATCAAGCATGCTAAGTGCGGAAATCCAGTGGCAGGCTGTGACGTGAAGAGTGAATAGTTATCCTGTGTGGGTCAGTACCTATCGATCCTATGTGGGTCAATGCTCAGTGATTTTTTTTCAGTCAGTACCTATTGATCCTGTGTGGGTTATCACTCAGTGATCCTGTGTGGGTCACCACCTATCGATCCTGTGTGGGTCAACACTCAACGATCCTGTGTGGATCAACGTCTAGCGATCCAATGTGGGTCAACATTTGTCGATCCTGTGTGGGTTAGTTGTAGATCATCTCGACAGAATAATATTATATAGGTTTATGACTAATAATATTTACTTCTATACTTAAGTTATATCCTGATGTGAGTTTCATATTTTACTTTATACTCTGTGGTTGAGGTCTTTCTTGGTGGTTTTACCTCTAGGGTATTTTTGATTTGTTGTGTTTTCCTTTGCAGATTATCGAGAGACCTTCAGAGGTCTCGGGGTCCCTACTGAGTGTTGTTACACTCACCCCTGCATGCGCTTCACTCACACGTGTTGTGTCCGATGTAGATGTTCGATATTTTGACAGAGGTGATCAGGGGTACGGGACAAACGGACACTACGATGGTGGACTTGGTGGCCTAGAACTAGGTGGGGGCTAGTAGGACCGGGCGAGCATGACACAATACTTCAGATTCTAGTAGATTCACTACTCTCACAATCAGGTGGGGTTTTCTATGGATGGACATCAAAGTTTCCTTTTGTACTTTATTGTTTTTAGTTCCTTGTTGGGTTTGTATTAAGGCCCAATTACTTTCACTTGTAGTTGCACTCAGCCTGGTTTTAGTGGTATACTTTTTTTCCCTTTCAGTGTGTTGGTATGTGGTTGGACATGTGTGTGTACTGGTTTAAAGGAAATGCCTTCCCTTTTTGGGTTTCCCCTTTCCGGTGCTAGTCACCAGCCCCTAGCCTATGGAAGGTGGGCTTGTGTTAGTCATGGAACGAGCCCTAGGGGACGGGTCATGACAAAGTGGTAACAAACATGGTCAGCTCTACCAGAATAACTAAGGGTCTGTGTTTTCAATTGGGTCAATAGTGTTAAGTGTCTTGAGTTTGGATTTCAGTCCAAGGAGTCCAGTGTTGGTGCAACGATCAATGTATCCATACACCAGGACCCTAAATTCTATTTTCTGAATCAGTTCATGAAAACACTAGTTTCATGTGTTTTGAAAATGTTTTTTCTCTTAATCTCTTTAGAGTCAGCTCACCAGGTAAAACTTATTGACCATGTTTCATCTTGATGCTCTTTCAAGATGCCTTTGCATAGGAAACCAACCAGGATTCCAATGTGTGACCATGATGATGGTCTACAGAGTGATGAGGCTTCAATACAAGGACCATTGCCTAAGATGGTACCTTCAGGCATTGTCCTAGTGATACCACTTCCCATTGGTAAGTAGTTACTACCAGTGCTATCGGTAGAGGAAACATGTAGGATCAGTGCCTTACACAAGTTTCAGTGTCAGAAACCCCTTAGGTTCTAAGGTGATCCCAACTCACAGGTGGCTAAGGAATTGCTTGAGGTGGTGATCGAGTTTCCATCTATCTAGGGAACCATTAGATAAGATGGTGGTCCCGGTAGTGATCATTCTACGTGGCTCAACAGGGAGATAGAAGAGTTTAGATTACCCCTATCTTATGATGAGGTAACATTTCCATGGGCAGAGCTTGAGAACCCTTCTCATAGAAGGGGTATCTTGACATAAAAAGATAAGGGTTATGTGTTCCCAAGAGCTTCTATAGCTTTGGTAGAACGACATGTCAGTAACTGAGTAATCTTTGAGGCATAACAACCATTCCAAGTACTCGATGAATAAGATACGACAAGTGCTTCAGGGATTGGAATTCTAGAGGGATGTGTTTAGGGACATCTGAGCTAGTACTATTCCTCTGTGCATTCCTACTTATGTTTGGGTGCTAGAGAGAACCTTAGTGGTTGAAAATTCTTTGGATGAGCTGATACAACCAGTGAATGTCTGTAGTGGGAATGTAGGAAACCAACATTAGTCTCAGAGACTTCGATGTGTAAAATGATTCAGGAATAGGAAGTAATAAGGACATATGAATCTTCAGGGTAGCAGATGTGGAAGAGGATCTAGGAGAGTAGTAGGAAGTGGTATACATTTTGACATGTTACAACCAACACTCCAATGTGGTCCCTACCAAACTCAGGGAGTTGTAGGACATGGGAAGGAAGTAGCTACCTGCGGTCAAGGAGTGTGACCCAAGGGATCTAGGAATGATTCGAAGTATGGTCTGTGTCTACTACTAGCTGTCATATTAATAGAAATAGATACTAATCATTATTTCTTGTCACTAATCTTGTTTAAGACCTAGAGTTTCTAGTTTAACCATTGAATTAACCCTTACATTTAGAGATACCTATGGGAGCAGACTCGATAATCACTCTTATGCTGACGGTGTGATCTGACCCTTGAGGCGAGAGTTTTGGTTGGAACCTCTTGCTGGAAGCATCGAGGCCTTAGGACGTTAGTTTGGGTATGGAATAGTCATCCACAGATCATGATCATATTGAATATTTTAGGAAAAATTAATTTAGTATATCTACATTGTTGGAATGGGGTTTTCCTTTTTCGGTGAAAAAGGAAACCCAGGAAGAACAAGACAAACTCATGCATAGGAGGGTGCAACCAATCACTCTTGAGTCAGCAAAACTTACCCTCATGGAAGCATGTGTTTTGAGTTTTCAGTTCCCAAAAGTAGTGGTAGAGTGTAGGAACATCCTTTGAAAATATGTTTCCAGGATTAACTCCCTGCAAGGAGAGGGAATTCTCTATTGGCTTGTACCCATGGATGGAACCAATATATACAAATTCATATCGGATGGCTCCCATAGAGCTCCAGGAGCTGAGAGTATACTTGGGAGAATAGTTTACTATCTAATCTGATTATAAGAGTCTTAGTTATATCTTCTCACATAATGAACTAAACCTGAGATAGTGGTGATGGATGGAGTTCCTCTAGGAATATGACTTTGAGATAGTCTACACTCTTGGGAAGGGAAACGTAGTAGCAGACACACTCAGTAGAAGGTTGGGTTGACACCTACTGAGTGAGGTGATAAAGCTGCTAGCTATGATGCCAATATCCTTAAAGGATGATGATGGAGCGGCTTAACTCTAGTCTATGAATATCAATCCCCACTCCTTTAGTGAGTTAGAGAGGCACAACTTTGTGGATATTGACTACGAGGTCCGACATGCTTAGATATCCTCAGGATAGGCTCCTAATGAATTTTTGATAGGTGGGGAGGACATCACCCTTTCAAGATGACACACCTTGGTACAAATTATGTTAAGGGAGGAGGTGTTGAGGGAATTCCATACATCCCCTTTGGCGGTACATCCTGGTGTGACGAATATTGATCAGGACCTCTGACACCAGTACAAGTTTCTAGGGATAATAAAAGCGGTGGAAGAGTTCGTTTCACGATGCCTAAATTGTCAGCAAGTGAGAGCTGAGCATTAGGTTCTAGCATGATTGAACACACCTTTTACCCCCAAACAGATGATCAGACAGAGCTAACCATATAGACCTTGGAGGAATTTCTTCGTGCTTGTGTCCTAGATTTTGGTCACAGTTGGAAGAACCACCTACCACTGGTAGAGTTTGCGTACAACAATAGATATCACTCCACCATTGGCTTGACACCATTTGAGGCCCTGTACAGGCAGCCATGTATATCACCTCTATGTAGGAAAAATAAAGGGGACTCAACACTCATGGGTCCAGAGTTGGTACAAGCTACCACTGAGAAGGTGTAGATCATCCAAGAGTGGAAGAGGAAAACACAAAGCCTACATAAGTCTTATGCCGATAGGAGATGGGGACCCTTGGAGTTTTAAGATGGAGACCATGTTTTCCATTGGGTCTTACCCTGATGGGGATTTTAGAGATTTGGATAGGGTGGAAAGCTGTCTCTGAGGTTCATCAGACCTTTTCTAGTTCCCCAATAGATTTGGAGAGGTGGCATACCACCTAACACTTCCCTCATTGATGCACCAGTTGCACGATGTTTTTCACGTGTCACAGTTGAGGAGGTATGTGCATGATCCATCACACATCATCAAATGGGGTGATATGGACCTTGAAAATGGTGAAACGTTTACAGAGTTTCCAGATGAGATAGAGGATTGATAGGGGGGTGTCCTTCGTGGATGGTCAATACCTCTAGTGCGAGTTCAGTTGCAGTATGGGGACCTCTAGGAGAACACATGGGAGCAGGAGGTTCAGATTCATGCTCAGTACCCCCTTTTGTTTACTTATCTTTTATTGTACCATTTGGGGATGTAAAGCGCTAAGGTGGGGAGAATGTAGATACCTAAAAATTCTGTATAATTATTTTTTAAATTATATGGAATTATTTTGAGAACAAAAAATTTGACGACACATGATTACGAGGCACAGAGTGACCGAAAAGATATGTCAAAAAATGTTAATATTTAAATAGAGCACTGAGTAGTTTTCCTAAAAAATTGGAATAACTCTTAAATGGTTTCCGGATCAGAAATTTTCGGGCACCATTGCACTCAGGATGACAGGTTTAACCTAGGCGTGACTTAAGTTTAGTCAGCGCATGCCTCCATTGAGAAAACCCAAAAATGGAATAACTGTAAATAAAATAATTAAATAAAATTATTTTATTTTTCAAATGCTTATAACTCATGAATGGTGACACATATTAAAAATCCAATACCATTGCTGAACTCATGAGGGTATTCTTTCCTTAGGAAAATCCTAACATTGGCTGACACAGGCCAACAATGGAAGTTAGTTTTTGGATGTAAATAAAATAATTAATTAATAATTATTTTATTGTAAAATCCTTATAACTCCAAAATGGTAACTCAGATTGAAAATCTAAGAGTACCATTGATCTCGTGAGGGAAATTTCCCCTTAGATGAGGCCTAACCTCGACCGACGTGGTTCGAGGGTGACTGTTAATAATTTTTGAACTTTTTTAAGGTACTTTCAGTAAATGCACGAGTGATTATTTATATCTTTTGAAATGATGCTCAGATTAAAAATCCAAAGGGACCATTGAATTTGAAGTACATAGATTTTCTTAGGTGAAGATTAACTTTGACCAAAAAGGGTTAGAATAAAAAGTTAATTTTTGGACTTTACAAAAATAAAATAACTCCATGAGTTATTTTATTTCTTTTTGTAACCATTGAGAGACGGTGGCGGGACTGCAGAGTTGGTCGGTCATTTTAATGAAGTTAATTTAATTACCAGCTACACTTGGTTTTGTAACTACACCGTGGAGAGATTAATGGGTTCATTAATTATTCATTAATGAACCACATAATTGTGCGGAGAGTTGAACTCCTTTTCTTTTATTTAATCTAGTCGTTGGTGTGGGTTTTGGGAAGTCACGGGAGAACTCTTGAAGAAGTGTTGACAACATCTTCCTCCAATGAAGAATGGAGAATTTTGTGACTCCATTGAGGATTCGATTAGGATATTGACGAATGCCAAAAAACACCCTTCGAATGCGAGTTCACCTTCCCTCATCCACAATGCCTTCTAATGAGTTCCAGAAAGGGGTTTTTATTTAAGAGTTTTTATGATTCATCTACCCTTGATGATATTGAACTATTCCCATGATATAAAGCTAACACAGAGGGTGTGGGCCGGACCAAACAAGGGACAAAAAATCCTCCAATCTCAGTATTGTTTGCGTTCTTCAGGGACAATTGACCAATACAACGGTAAGACAAAACCGGGACCCACACAGTGATGGCAGCGTCCAAGTGGGCCCATAGGTGCAGTTAAAAAAGGAAACGAACCTCCAGAGCTTCACCAAAGGCCCACAGAAGCTCCGTCGGTGCTAGTGACCAGAGGATGTGGCGGTCGGCTCTCGCCTGCCATGAAAAGGGGGTGAATTCTGAAGGGGTCATGGCGGACAAGGGCAGTTGTCTGGCACCAGCCACGTTGACGACGACGCTGCACCGTAGAGGAGGTTCCATGGCTCCAACTGTGGTGGAGGTAGACCGTGTCTGCGGGTCGCGCACAAGATTGGTCCACAAGACCGGTCAACTAGTTGGGTCAGTGCCAGCCTGGAACCGCCTGCTTGATGAACCGAATGAACCATAGTATGTTCGGAAGGGGAGCAAACCCCCGTGCCTAGCTAGCGGGCTGCCCCCAGCCAGCGGGTCGGGTTGGTCCAACGGCCCGACAGGCCTCACCTAGCTAGGTGGACCGGGCTGGTCCTACAACCTAGCAGGCCAATCCAATGGCCCACTGGGCTGGACCAGGTCAGGTTAGGTCCGTCCAACCGGGTTGGACTAGACCCGAACCCACTTAGGCCCAATTTCTCTTAAATGGGAATATCTTGTAAACCGGACGTCCGTTTGATGAACCATCTATGGTGCTGGAAACCTTAGAACGAGGTGGTCCTTTTGAGATACTCCAATTGAGTTTGGGATAAAGTTGGAGTATGGTTAGGTTGGAACGAACCTAAATCCAACTGGGGCCTCGACACTAAAATTCCTTTAACTTACAAACCGGGTGCCCGATTGACGCGCCGTCTATTGCATTGAAACCCTTATGAAATTGAGTTTATGAGGGTAAATTATTCACAGGACTTTATAGTTGTTGAGGTATGACCAATGTATTGAGGAGCAGATCCTCCCAGAATCGAGCATCCTAAGTGCAGAAATCCAATGGCTGGCTGTGACGTGAAGAATGAATAGTGATCTTGTGTGGGTCAGTACTTATCAATCATGTGTGGGTCAGCGCTCAGTGATCCTATGTGGGTCAGTACCTATCAATCATATGTGGTTTAGTTCTCAATGATCTTGTGTGGGTCAACGCTTATCAATCCTGTGTGGGTTAGCGCTCAGTGATCCGATGTGGGTTAGCGCCTAGCGATCTAGTGTGGGTCAGCATCCTTCTATCTTGTGTGGGTCAGTAGTAGAGCCTCTCAATAGAATAATATGATCTATATTTATGAATAATCATTTGTACTTATGTAATTAGGTTATATCCTGGTGTCAGCTGTGTCTTTTACTTTTTGTTATGTGGTTGAGGTCTTTCTTGGTGGTTTTTCCTCTGGGGTATTTTGGCTTTGTGGTGTTTTTCTTCATGGATTATCAAGAGACCTTAGGGGGTCTCAGGGTCCCTAATGAGTATTGTTATACTCACCTTTTCATGGGATCTACCCGCACGTGTTGTGTCTGATGCAGGTGTTCGGCGTTTCGATATAGGTGCACAGTGGGACGAGACAGACAGACGTTATGACAGTGGACTTGGTGGCCCAGAAACAGGTGGGACCCAGTTGGACCAGGTGAGTAGGACATACTACTTCACCTTCCAGTAGTTTAACTACTCTCACAATCAGGTGGGGTTTTCCACAGATGGCCATCAGAGTTTCCTTTTGTACTTTATTATTTTCAGTTCCTTGTTGGGTTTTTATTCTGACCCACTTACTTTCACTTGTACTTGCACTCAACCTTATTTTATTGGTATACTTTTTTCCCCTTTTAGTTTTTTGGGATGTGGTTGTAAGTTTTTGTGTATAGTTTTAATGGAAATTCCTTCCCTTTTTGGGTTTCACCTTTCTGGTGATAATCACTAGCCCCTGACCTATGGAAGGTGGACTTTGGGTTGTCACAGCACGGGCCCCAGGGGACGGGTAGTGACAATCTTATAGGATTTAAATTAAAATATTTATAAATATTTTATGAATGTTTTTTTAAGACTGGGATAAATACATGTACATGGGGATTATATATTACTTATAGTAAAGTAAATAAATGTTTTTTATCCTTGAGAATATTTTTTTCATATAACTAACAAAGAACATTGAGAGAATTATGAATGTAGATATTACATCTATATTGAGGAGAAATATAGAAGAGGATAACCCATATTACTCAAGATATAGTGAAGATTTTATAGACCAGTAGTGTTATTGATTTTATTGAAAATTATACAAAATTAAACCTATTGATCATTCCTATTTTTAGAGTAAGATAAATTCATAATTGGTGCAGAAACAATCAGGAGCATACTGAGGTCTTTCTATTACTAGATTAAAATCTTTAAAGTTTGTTACTAGGGTGTATAATAATTTTCTAAATAATTTTAGTTGGTTTGTATAGACAACTACAACCATTAATGAGATTGAGGTGAAAGTTCCTATTGTATCCACTTGGATATTTAGTGAAGAATTCATGTTGGGGTGTACAACCAACATAGAAAGTGGTAATATTTTATACCAAACCTTGTAAATATCATGTGTTGTGTTTCCTCTTATTATTGTTAAATTTTAATTGATACAAAAATACAATATTTAGTGAATTGATAACTCTAATAGGTTCAAGTGGTTTAATTTAAAAGGGATATAATTTGAAAAAGAAAACCCATGATTTATCCACTTTCAGTGGTCAACCAATCTCAGATCTCTATATTGATGTCAAATATCATTATATTTCATGAAACGTATATATATATATATATATATATATATATTCAACCAACATAAAGGAATTATAAAGTATAGATTTACTTTTATATGATATAATTTATATTCTTGAACACCTTCTAGAATACTTAAAAAACCCTAACATAAACACTCGTCTACCATATCATATATGATGGTCTACCATATCAACCTTATATTTGCTAAAACTTCTAGTGTTTTGTTAACCCAATACATCTATATATAATTACTTCCACATATTTATGTGATGACTTGATAAAACTCTCCTATTAAACTCTTTATTGTGCAATATCTATGAAGAAAGGAAGATTAAATAATAGTGAGATTTTTGAATCACATTCTTAATATTCAACTCCTTGAAACAGTGATGTTAATTTTTCATGATAACTAAATGTAACCCATTACATTTTTCATTTACAGGAATATATCCCAAAATCTTTTGGATATTTAAATAATAATCACTTTAAATTTAGATTGGTATCATATTTTATTTGTTAACTTTGAACTTCTCAAAGTCCAAACACACTCCCACTAACCTCTTATAGACTATATACTAGTCATAATATAATTATATGAATCACAAGATCCTTTTTTTGGAAATAATACTTATGATTTGTAGGTTGATAAACATAAAATGATACAATAATAAAATACAACTTCTAGAGCCCATATTTTTCTATACATCATGTTGTTCTAATCATCCTGATTATGTGAGGTGATTATTCATTATATTCCAATTTTTTTAATTAACATTATGAATAGGTTTTTTTGAAAACGTTTTCAATTAATTTTATGCATTAAATTTTTCAATACATTGTAAAAACAAATTATAATTTCTAAAACATGTTTTATTTATCTATTATGTTATACCATTCATGGAAAAAATTGTTGAAATTTAATTTTTATATCTTGAATTGATTGAAAAAGTTCTTGGTAATGAATTCTAGATGTTGAAATGAATATGGATGTTAATATATTTGCTACGGTGATTAAAATATGTAATAATATTTATGCACAATACTACATCAAATCAATGATTTTCCACCACCATAATCTCCCTAATGAATCATGGAACCTGACTAATAAACAATGTTTCATTCCCTGAATTGAATGTAAATTCATATGAAAAATAAAATAATAATGGTGATCATAATAATAAATGTGGTCGATGTTGGGTAAAAATCCCTCAAGGAAACATTACAACATTTTTGGGTTGATTGTGTTTATTGACAAAGCAGGTTTCCATGGTGAATTGTCGAGTTCCAGAGAATATGTTGACCATCCATGTTGACAAAGAACAATGAAAAAGGAAAAAATGACCTGGAGGCGGTACAAAAAGAGCAGTACAAGGTGGCGCCGTTTTCAAGTGTTTGCCAAATTTTTAGGGTCTAAAATTTTGAGTTTGGTGAGCATCACGAAAATATGGTTTCCATGAAGATAATATTTTAATATGGAAAAGGCATGAATTTCACGAAGAGAGGCTTCATGGATTGAATTTCACAAAGACAAGAAGAATGTTGACGATGTTATTCGTGATTACGTCAAGCTTCGTGAACAACATAGGTTGAAGCGCATCGTGGCGGTGAAGGTCTTTATGAGGGAGATTCGCAGCGAAGGAGTGAAGGGATTGATGGTGATGCTCCTTGATTGCGACGAGCTCCGTGATCTGAGAATTTCCAAGGTGCTTCACGATTTTGAGAGAATTTCGATAGAAATTTCGGAGCTTCATGATTGGCGATGATGTGGTGGTGACTTCACGTGGAAGGGTCGAGGGTCAGTGGAATTACCTATAAATAGAGGTCGACCACCTCGAGAGAAGTATAGAGTTTTCGAAGAAAATATTTTGCTCTCGGTTCGCGAAGGTGGTTCGCGAAGGTAGTGTTCTTCGCGAAATAGAGGTGCTTTGAAACGGCTAATCTAGCTCCGCGAAAGGAAGTGTGATTCGCGAGGCCATGTGATCTAAGGAGTGTGATTCGTGAAGAGGCAGGAGCTCCACGACCGCCTAATCATTGTGAAGGCTTGAACTTCGTTAGAGTGCTTCACGAGAGTGCTTCACGAAAATGTAGTAGCTTTTCGAAGGCTTTTTTGAGCTTCATGAAATTGGGAGCCTCGCGAAGTATGGTGCTTTGCGAAGGTTATTCCAAAGGTAGTTGCCTAGTGTTCAGAGGCAAAGTAGTATTCATCAGTGGATAGAAGTTGGACTTTAACAGAGCATCTATCAACAGTTGAGGATGCATGCACTCATGCAAATGAAGAGACCTTCAGATCTATAAACTGTGAGTGGATCCCTTCCAAGTGCAGTGAGAAAAGGAAGAGGAAGAAGGTAATCCTTTCTACCAGCAGTGCGACAGTGAAAGAGAAACAAGGAGTGACCCTTGGGAAAGCATTGATATGACCCTAAAATTTGTAAAGGCAGTGATCCTGGGCATAAAAGTGATCTAGCCCAAACATTATTGGCAGTGAGCCTTAGTGAATTTGGTACAGTGGCACATTGTCGTTGTATGCTCCTTGGATGTAACCCAGTGAGGGTAAACTAAGTAAAAATCTCTGTGTCTTCCTGCTTGCTTCCCTGCATTGCATTAAAAACATCATCATCAGATAAAGAAGAAATGAAGTGGTCATAATAAACACACAAGTGAAAACAAAGTGACCCTTTTAATAAAGAGGTCAAGATCCAGTGGGGTAGGAAGAATTTAGAAAAGAATATCCATACCCTGATTCACCCCCCTCTCAGGGTATATAGGCCCCTATTGGTCCTAATAGTCGATGTTGATAAAAGTTTCATGCTTAACATGGTCTAAATAATACATTAAATTAAATGATAAATAACACCACTAGAAGTAGTTGAATAATGAACAACAACACCAGGGAAAAACAAAAACAATATTTAATATGAATGTTTTTGATGTCATATGAATGGAAATTGATTTAACAACTATCTTGCATTACAACACCTGATTTATATTTATCAATAATTAATTAATGTGAATAATAAAGGTTTTGAAAAACACTATTAATTAGACTATGAATTACGATGATGATATACTGAATTTCAATATATTCGATTAGTTTATAAACCCTAGAATTATTGAGCATAAAATCTAAAATATAATAAAATATATTTTTTATAATTTTTTGGTATTTTAATAAACCTTGTATTCTTTTATATTTATATATATAACTTTATTGTATTATAAAGGAATAATATCAATTAATCTATCAAGATAAATTCAGACATTGAATATATTTGACTTGTTTACAGTGTTACTATGCATAATACACTTAAATATGAGGTACAATTTATCAACCTTAAAATGGGTCATGCTCATATAAGTATCTTAACTATCAAATAGAAATTAATCAATGTATTAGGAATAGAAAATATCTGCCTACTTTTTTATACAAAAATATTAATAAACACTGTTTACTTTTTTTCCTAAGAACTAACATAAATTAAATAGATTAAAAAATATTCATCAAAATAGGTACCATATTTAGACTATTAGATGAAATAGGTTTTGAATAACTTTATATATCAAACATTATTAATGATAAAAAAATTAATTAAAGAGAAACTTTCAAGGTTTCATTATAGTTTTTAGTATGTGAATATATGTAAAATCAAACCTAATATAGTAAACCATGAGTTTAAGAAATCAAATATATTTTCTATATGACATGGTCATTTGGGTCATCTATGATTAATTAAAATTAAAAAACTATTAAATATATGCATGAAAATTCTTTTTTGATAAAAATGTGCTTACAGTTAATGACTTCTCATATATCAAAAAACTTGTTATATGTCCATCATCATAATTGGGACTTTATTCCCAACTTTTTTAGAAAGAAGGCATGATAAAATATGTGGTTTAATGCATCTACCATGTAGTACATTTTGATATTTTATGATTCTAACTAATTAATCTATTAAATTATTCCTTATGTGCTTATTATAAACTCACAACCTAGTGTTTGTGAGAATTCTTGACAAAATAATAAAATTAAGGGTATAATTACCAAATTAATCGATTAATCATATCCAACCGGATAATGCAAGAGAATACTTTCAAAATGAATTTAATAATTGTTTTATGTCTATTGGAATAAATTTTGACCATCATGTTGCTCATATTTGCACTCAAAATGGTCTAGGTGAACATTTATAAAGTGTTTATAGCTCATTTCTAGACCACTAATCATGAAAATGGAATTTTCATGTTCAACATTATGACATCCAAATTTTTCTGAAGCATCATCAATTCAAATAATACCTTTAAGTTATCATAAATATTACCATTTTAACTAACTTCCATTTAATATTAATTTATTTCACATCTAAAAACATTTAATTTTGTTGAATATGTGAAAATTTAGTAAGGACTTTATTAACTCTCTCCTCCATATGGGTTTCTATGGTCTGATAGCCATGGCCACTGCTTTCATCCTTCACCCTCTAAAGAGGGGGGGGGGGTTACTCAGGCTCTAATTAACCTCATTATTCTTTCTATCTTACAAATTCTTCTGATATACCTCCCCTTCTAGGTATCAAGATCACTCTAAAATTCCTCTCTTTTGATCAGTGTTTTATGAAAATCCTAATTTCCTTACAGATGTTCACAAAGGCTTTACACTTATATAGGGTCTTCCTAATTGATCGTTTTGGATAGAATCAAACACTGGTTGATGCCTTTAAAAATTTAATTGCTGATTTGTGGGATATGAAACATCACACTATCATAGGTCTTATATACCCCCAACATCTTATCCTCAATTTTAATTCATTCAAAAAAATAATTCATAAAATTTAGGGTGTTACATTATAAACCTCTTAAAATGAATTTCACCCTTTAAATTCATTACTTCGATACAAAAAATAAGGACAATTCTAACTCATCATATCCTCAAGTTCCCACATATCTTCCTCAAACTGGTGGTTTTCCACAATACATGAACTAGGTGAGTGGTCTTGTTTCATAGAACTTTATTTTTATAATCCAAAATCTTGACCAGTTATTCCTCATAAGAAAGTTCACACTCTAGTGGTATGACCTCTGAGTTTAGTACATGTGATGGTCTAGGTATTTACTTTCTCAGGTGAGATACATGGAACAAATCATGGAATTGAGAGAGGTTTTGTGGAATCACCAATCGATATGATACCATCCTGATATGATCAATAATTTCAAAGGGATAGATATACCTAGGGATCAATTTCCCTTTATTTCAGAATCTCATAACCATCTTCCATAGAGAAATTCTTATAAACACATTGTCCCCAACTTCGAATTCTAGATAATACCAGCAAATATCAATATAAATTTTCTTATGAATATGAAATTCCTTGATGTGTTTCTAAATGTATCTAACCTTCACTTACATTTCTTCTGCTATCTCAGGTCCCAATATATTTTTTTCTCCAACTTCATTCCATTATGTTGGATAACTATATTTATTCACATAGAGGGCCTGATAAGGAACCATCTGAATGCTTTACTGAAAGATATTGTTATAGGAAAACTTAACTAGAGGAAGGTGTTGATACCAACCACCTTTGAATTAAAAAGTACAAGATCTAAACATATCCTATAGGTTATAATTTTTCTTTTTGACTAACCATCTATTATAGGATGATATGCAGTGATGAAACTCAACTCTGTATCAAGATATTACTGAAGACTTCACCTAAAATTTGAGGTAAACCTTGGATCCTGATTAGACACAATGGAATTTGGTACTCCATGAAACCTTACTGCCTCTTCAATGTATGTACAAGAATGTTGATCTAGAGATAATTCTTATATGATTAGGATGAATTGTGCTAAATTAGTTTGGTGATTGAATACAACCCATTTAACATTATCCCCTTTAAATTTTTTGGGGAGTCCAATGAAAAAATCCATGGTGATGTTTTCCCATTTATATTTTGGTATGGGTAATGGATGTAACATCTCCTTAGACTTTTGTATTTTATCCTTAACTTGCTAACATACCAAGAACCAAGATACAAACTTTATGATATCTCTGTTCATTCCGTCCCACCATAAATAATATTTCAAATCCATATACATCATTGTAATTTCTAGATGAATAGATAATGAAGAATTATGAGATTCCAATAAAAACTTCTTCAAATATGGTATGGATGAAACAAATACATGTTTCCTAAACATTATCATTCCATCATGATCAATGTTAAATTAAAGAACATTCCTATCCTTCTTTTGCAGGTCTACATCTTCTATATGCACCTATTTAATGTTCACTTGGATAGAGGTTGAAAATTCAATTAATCAATATAATATTTCCCAATTCCTTTAGGATTTCTAGATACATCCTTTTAAAATCCATACATATTGAATATTTTTTAATCTTCATCATGAATAAGCTATCATGATCCTTCGAACTCAAATCACTAACCACCTTATTAACTTTCCCTGTGTGGTAATGTATTGAATAGTCATAATATTTAATCAATCCTAACCATAATTTTTGGTGCATATTAAACCCCTTATATGTTAATATATGCTTTAAAATTTTATGATTGGTATATATACCAAACTTTTCACTATAAAGATTATTCCTCCATATCTTTAATGAAAAAATTACCACAGATAACTCCAAATCATGATTTGGGGTAATTTTACTCATGAATCCTCAAATGTTGTGATGTGTAAGCTATAAACATTTCATTATACATAAGAACACATATAAATCCCTTATTTTATGCATCACTATAGATTAAAAACCAATCTCCACTATAGGGAAATGTAAGCACATGTTCACTGACTAACCTTCTATTCAGTTCCTTGAATATTTCCTCACATTCATTTTCCTAGAGGAACTTGGGACCCTTTTTAGTTAAATTGTTCATATGATTAGATATTCAGGATAACTTATCCAAAAAACATTGATAATATATATCTAAACCATGAAAATTTCAAATCTCAGTCATCGTGGTTCATCTCGAAAAACATTCAATAGCATCTATCTTTGATGGATCTATAGATCTTTGGTACAATTCTCAAGTGATATTCATGCACATCTTTTCTCTTTGAATAGATAAGAATATACTCTATAAAGGCTTCCAAAAAATTGATCATGGTAATATCAAAATACTCTATTTATTAAATCCAAGAAGATAACAACGAAATTAATAAGACTGAATGGCATAACTATATATTCATATTGTCCATAACTTGTATAAACTGCTATGTTGGGTATATCGTCCTTATTAAACCTCAATTGTTTATATACAAAATGAATAATAATCATGGAAAAGTATTTATCTCAACACATTTTATCAAATAATTCGTCAATATTGTTAATAGGATACTTATTCATAATTTTGATTGTGTTCAGATATTAATAATTAGTAGAGAGTCACATTGATCCATATTTATTTTTAACAAAAAGAATATGTGAACCCTAACGTGACACACTTGGAAAAATGAATCCCTTATCAAGGTTTTCCTGGAGTTTCTTCTTCAATTCATATAACTCAATTGGGGCCATTCTATAGGGAGTCTTTGAAATTGGTATGGCACCAGGTATGTGTTCTATTGAGAATTAAACTACAAGTTTTGATAGAAGGATAGAAAAATCTTCTAAAAAGACATAAAAAAATCCCAAAAAATAAAAATATCATTGATTTCAAGTTTATCCCCAACCATTTTAGATAAAAAACCCTTTATAATGGGATTTAAGACCCATAAAATGGATGTGATATCCATCAGAATTTCATACTTATGGTCACATTGATAGACTATCATATGTTTGTTTGGAATATCAAATACAATTTTCCTTCCTCGAAAATTGATGTGGGATTTATGTAGAGAAAATAAATCCATGCCCAAGATAACATAAAATTAAACCAATTAAAGAATGAAAATATTTTAAGGAAGCACATTTACTGCAATGTCAAATAGGTAGGAATCATAAAATTGAGATACGATCATCATACCATTTGGATGGAATCTTGATATATGAAAACCCTTGTCTTTATTACACGTTAATTAATGATTTATTACATAAAAATACACATAATACAACCCAAAATACTGATAAGTCTAGTGTCTTGAGGTAATTAGGTACATTACATAATAACATAAAATAAGGGGTATATCGACATTATTGAAAACATTGTTAATATGATCACAATAATTGTAAGAACCTGGGTTTTCGTACGAGGTACGAATCCTTTTATTTTCACTTTAATTGTTCTGTTGAGGCCTAGTGTGGATGCCTAACTTGACCGAGGGAGTTATGGAGGTTTCCAAGGCTTGTTAGGATCCCAGAATGAAGTTTTAGGCTAGAAATGGCCTAGCACATGGTTTGCACATGGCTTGGGTAAACCTTGCGCCTTGGGGAAGGCTTGGCAGAGGCTGGAGCACGACCTACACACAGTTTGAGGAAACCGTGCGGGGTGGTCGTGCGGTTGCCCCTTGCCTTCCAGGAAGGTCCGCACGGTCTCAGAACGGTTTGTTAGGCTATGCAGGTAAACTCTGCGACCTGATGTGTTTTGAAATTTAATTAATTTTTAATTAAATTAATTAAATTTCTATAAGACCTAATCTATTCTCTTCTTCAACCGGACAACAACAGGGGATCTCTACAAGGAAGATTTGGAGGATTTGAGCCTTCTCCTTCGTCTGATCTCTGTTTCAACCGTTGTTCATCTCATTAGACCCGCAATGGTAAGTCCTCAATTACTTTTTAATCTTTCTCGATTCTTCTAGTTACGAAAAACGCAGATTGAATTAAGGATCATATTCCCTAATTTCTCATTCTTCATCTGTTCTTTAGTTTTCTTCCAAACCCGGATGAATCAGAGCCTAATACTGGATGAGCTATCTAGTATGAGCCTAAGGTAGGTGGTATCGTGCTTTTTGCTGATTTTAAAGCTATTTATATTTGCTGGAGTGCTGTACGCCACTTTTTGGGTGTCACTTGAACCTAGAATTTAACCATGTTGTTACCTAGCGTGTTGTTGGTAATTTGACTAGGATGGTGTGTGCCTGATTTAGGTTGTACACCTTGGACAGGAACAACCCCTTGGGTGTGTTGCCTTGAATGACTATGTTAGGGGTTTTGACCCTGGATGCTTTTCTTTCCCTTGGGGTTGTTAAAAAAAAGTAATTTGAATATAAATGGAATTGCAATAAGATGAAATTGTAATTGAAATGGTTTCAGGTATGGGATGGAGTTTTTCCCCTTGACCCTTGTATGTTAATTCTTGAATTGCTAGCACACATGAGTTAAATGCTTTGAACTGCTTTAAATGTGAAACCAAGTCATGGGTGAATCATGGAACCAATGTGAGTTGCCATGGACGAACTCATACGAGACTTGTTACTGAGATGCTGAGTGAATCATGGATCCCACGTGAGATGCCATGGACAGAATCAACAGGTCATGATATGTCATGGGAGATTCCCAGATCTTATTTATAGGATACCAGGGATAGGATCAGATGACAGACTATACCGCACCTAGAGCGAGGCTGGGTACCTAGGAGATTCCCCAGAACGGGCTTGTAGGGTGTTGGCGTATTTTCTCCCTGAATGATGCCTGGTTTCTGAATTGAGTATTCCAGGAATGGGCTCAAGGAATGGTTGAAAACTTGAATGAGGTGGTTAATGAATGGAATGGATACTTGAAGCGATGCCAAGACAAAGCACAAGCTTGGGTCGGTCTTTCTAGTTTCCTTGTTTACTGCTTTCCATATTACACTGCCTGTTTTATAAATTCACTGATAGATTAGCACGAATCTTTGGTGGTTGCCTACTGGGATTTTGTCTCACACCCTGTTTGGGTCATATTTTTGGACTCAATAAGATTATATGATTTCAGGTATGGATAAGGGAAAAGGCCCTAGTACAGGCACTTGACTTGCTGCTCGGAGTAGGAGTGCACGAGACCAAGCTGAGGCTTGCGATGCGACAAGGGATACTTTTTGGTTTCCTTTTGGTGTTTTGTACACTGGTACTATACTATATTGACTTGTACCATCTTTGGATGTTCTCTATACTTTTTTACCATTTCACCATTAGAAATATGTCAGATCTTTCTATTTGTTATCAATTTCTGCTATCTATGTTTTTTCTACTGGTTACCTTCTTCCGCTATTCTATGTTTGTAATTTTGTTGTGATACTTTGATAATGAGGGAATAGTCTCCCCACAGACTCACCTAGGCCCTCTCTACTAGTCGGAAGCCTCTGGAATTTGGGGAGATGTGCTTGAGGCCATGTGGGGACCGGTCCGGCTACCGAGTTGAATGGTATGTCAGGTCGGGATGTTACAAAGTGGTATCAGAGGGATTTTTCCTTTTCTGATTTGACTTACTATTTGGTGACTATAGACAGGAGTAGGAAGGGAATGGAATTTGGTAATAAATTTTTCCCGGGAGTTGCAAACCCACGTACAGGGAAAATCCAAGTTTCCTCATATGGAATTGTGTTTCTGGTTTTAATTATTACGGTTGTTCTAATTTCACCGTTGGGTGACACACATGGTTTTTGCTGATACTATTGATATTATTGTGGGTTCTATTTCGTTGCAACCCGATGAGATGAGGGTTTTCCATCTCATGCATCATATAGGCACCTTGTTAGGAATCACATGTCATGCATTATTCCATGCTATCTAGGATGCATTATATATTGAATGTTGTTGTGATAAATGTAGTGATAGCTATTGCATGTTGTTTTGATAGTTGATTGATAGGTGTGCGTACTGTTGTGTTATATTGGGTGCAATTAATGAAGAGTGATGTCTTCTTTCAATTAATAAGGTGTATGGGCCCTTATGGATTGGGAAATGACACACCAATGGGATGTAAATGCTAAATGAAATTGAATTTCATGGTTATATGGGAATCAAATTTTGATTCATGAGGTGTTATGGGCCCTCAGGGATCAGAACTTGGTGGACCATTGGTTAAAGATTTTGAACCAAGGTATGTTAAAAGAATGAATGTTGAAAAAATAGAGGTTGACCTAGACCCGGCTTCTGAGTGGGCAAGAGGTAGTGACTCTAGTGGTTTTTGGTGACTGGTCCTTATGCAGTCCTGGATTTAGAAGTAGGATATGGGTTGAAATGGTTTTTAGGAAGGTCTTTACCTGTCCTATCCTAGTTCTTGTGCTCGTGAGTTTTGAACCTCGTTAAAAATCTTGAACTGAGGCATGTGTTTGGCATTGCAGAGTCATGCCACCATGGTGACCTCCAGTCATACGTCGGGAGAGTGGTGACGACCACGTTCCGGAGATGGTAGGCCATGGGATACTAGTGGAAACTCCAGTTGTGCCAGCTGCGGCACCAGCAGTTCTTCCAGACACAGGTGCTGAGGCACAGTTCCGTGAGAGCTTGTTGCGTTTTATGCAGACCGTTCAGGGAGCACCGCAACCTGTCCCGACTATGGCAGAGTTGACACGTGAGTTTCAGAAGCCACATCCACCTACGTTTTCATGGGATGATGGGCCACAAGCTGCAGAGTCTTGGTTAGAGGCAATACTAGCTATCTTTGAGCATTTGGATATGCCTCCAGAGATGAGGGTCAAGATAGATACGTACATGCTGTGTGATTCCGCCAAGAGGTGGTGGGACGTGATCACCCAGTCAGATCATCATTGGGAGATAGCTTGTATAGAGTTTCATACAACTTTATATGATTTCTTTTATCCCGAGACTTTGAGGGCCGATCGAGCCTGGGAGTTATTGCATCTGAAATAGGGCTTGTTATCAGTGATGGAATACTCGACCCTTTTTTCTGAGCTTCAGTACTTCACACCTATCCTGATGGGCGATGAGTTATCGAGGGCCAGGCGTTTTGAGGATGGTTTGAGATATGACATCCGATATTAGGTAAATATCTTCTGGTTGACTACCATTTCTGGAATTGTGAACTAGGCGCTAATCACAGAACGTAACCTGAGAGAGGCTGGAGGTGTGAGCCAGAGCATTTTAGCATCGAGATTAGGTACTACAGTGACTGTTAGTCGAAATCATCATCTAGAGCTTCTACAATGATTCTAGCAGCCAGAACCTATCTTTGGTTAACAATATAAGGTGATACCAGTGTGGTAGGCTGGGGCACACGAAGCCGTAGTGTCCGAGGGACCAAGTCGAGTGCCTATCATGTGGAAAGATGGGTCATCTTCAACGTTTCTTCAGAACATTTCCACCAACAGCCAGCGATAAAGGGTCCACACTGAATCCATATGCAGGAGCAAGGTCAACAGCTTCTCATCAGACAAGGAGTTGGGGTGCGACTAGCCGATCAGGCCGAGGTAGTGGTCGTGGTAGAGGTAGCCAGGCACAAGGTAAACCGAGACGTCAGAGTGATCCAGCTTCGGGTTGTGAGGTTGTATCCCAGGGCCATGGTTCAGGCCATATGTTTTCAGTAAAGCCTACTTTTGAGGACCAGGGAGCGGGACCGTCTATGGTGAGAGGTACGATCTTATTAGCATCTGTTATTTCATCTTCCCTCTTTAATACAGGTGCATCACACAGTTTTATATCTGTGCCTGTAGTGAAAATCCTTGTGCTTGTTGTGTTGTATTCTGATGGCGTCTTGATTCTAGACACACAAATATGAGTTAGGGCAGAGGTTATATGTAAGTGCAGAGGGATCCCCCTTGAGGTAAGAGTGTGTCACTTCGTATGGGATCTTTATGTTCTCGAAATGACAGGTTTTGATGTCATTCTTGGTATGGACTGGATAGTAGCTTAACGAGATTACATTGATTGTTACCACTGGAGGGTGATTTTCACATCACCAGAGGGTGCAGTGTATACTCTTAAGGGTGAGTGGGATCTCTAGGAAAGCCGAGCAGGACCAGAGCGTCGTGGGATGGACGGGATGATAGCCCAGATCGCTAGTTTTTTTTGGATGATTAGGGAGTGAGTCAGACGGACCTTCCTCCAGTAGTTGAGCACTTCAGGGATGATTTTCCAAACAACTTTTCAGGTTTACCTCCTAAGAGAGAGGTGGAATTCTCCATTGAGCTAGTTCCAGGAGCTGCACCAGTATCCATTCCTCCTTATAGGATTACTACGATGGAGTTGCAAGAGCTCAAGAAACAGATTGAAGATTTGGAGGCAAAGGGGTTTATTCAACCCAGTACTTCTCCATGGGGTTATGATAAAACACTATTTTCTTAATATTTTATTGATAATAAATGATATAATTTCCTCACATTGTGTTAAATATATTCATTTATGAAATATTTGGGATTAGATCATTCATTTGAAAATTTGACGAAAATTCTAGTTTTACCCTTTTAAAATGTACTGTAGTATTTTGAAGAAAAATATTTAAATATTTATTATTTGAACTTAATATTTTGTAAAAGTGTTCCTAACATAATTTTATACAACTTTAATTCAGGACACTAGAGCTAAAGAGTGCATTTGGATGGAGTAAATGGACAATTAATCCAATGTTGGGCTGGACTCGGTAGAATGGACATGGGTTCTATATTTGAGCCATATCTTCTTCATCCAGGCTTTTATTGAGCCCAAATTTTTAGGAAAGATCTGTAACATGATTTTTCACAAATAATACTTCTGAAAGATCGATAAATTCAGGTTTTTTGAGGTAAACTAGGCAGTGCAACTTGGAATAAAATATTTGGCCGGGTTTTTCATTTCACACTTAAAACGTTATGTAACCCTAGCCATCAAAAACTCTATTTAAAGAGGATTTTAACTCTTTGGGAGGGCTGTTCAAGGCTTTGGGAAGGTGTGACCGAAAGGGCGTCCCTTGGGAGCCCCTCACCTCTCATGGAAGAAGTAAGGCTTTGTGCAAACCTCTCTTCCAAAAAGGCTCTCCTCTCTCACCTCCTCTTTGTATTTCTTTTCTTTCATGTTTGTTTCTTAAATTTTTATTCGAATAATCTTCTGTGTTCTTCCATTTTTCTTATTCTCTTAATATTATTAATTGGTTTGGAATCATTATTCGAGATGAGATTGGTTTCTACCCTTTCAATCCTTTGCTCATGCAAAACGTCTCCACGATGACCACACCACCCATGGAAGAGTAGTTCTTTTTAGTAATCGATCGACCTTTATCCTTCTTGATTTAATTATTTTGAATTATTGATCTACTATAATTCACTTAATATGATCCATGAATTATGTTTTTTAAATTTTAAGAAACTAATTAAGCAATTGAATAATTAAAACAAAAACACACGAGGTTATGATTTTGTGTAAATTGTGAGAGCGCGATCTTAATCGGTAATACAAGACCACACGGGATAAATTTGTAGAGTTCAAATATAATCTTTAAACACAATTCATCCTTATTTACAGAATGTATATGTGCTCTAATTAACCACTGACCATAATCTAACCTTAGAACAACAATCAAAGCAGGGTGCTGCGATTGCGTGTTCCAAAGCTAGCCTAGGGTTTAAGTAATTCCATCTTTGTGGTTAAGTTAACTCTTGTAGGGTTCAAGGGTTAACAAATTAAGGGATCATAATTAAGTGGATATTGATTTAAATTATAATGATTAATAAGTAAATTAATAGGTAGAGTTCAATTGATTACGCCTTTTCAGATATTTTCTAAAAAAAAAATCTTTTTGTTGTGTCTTTTTAATCAAACTTCATTTGAAAATTAAAAACAAAAAAATACAATCTTATTACAGAAAGATTCTTATAGATTTATAAACTATAAACAACCCCATCCTTTTAAGTAGTTTTTCAATTCTATTCTCTTTTATTTTTATAATACCTCTGAAAAGTTGTTTTAATTCACTTCCTCCTTTGAGAGACGACCTTGGTCAGCCACTCTGCTACACCTAAGTACCCCAAAATCACACTAATCATTTGAGGGCGCCCATGACAACGCTATTTCAAATTGGTGCCATTTTTGAGGAGGCAAGTAATTATTTCAAAAAATTAGAGGTATTAATTTTATTTTACATTTTATTCTCTTCCTCTCTTCTTTCTTCCTTCTTTACACAACCTGATTTCTTTTTACTTCTTCTTCTTTTATTTTCTTCTACTTCTTTTTGGACCATCAACTCAAACTTCTAATTTTTATTTTACTATAGTCCACTTTCCTTATTTTCATATTTCATTGATTTATGACACGAACTAATCCCAAAGATCTCTTAGATCTTGACCCTGATATTGAACGTATCCTTAGGGCTCGAATCAGATATTCTCAGTCTATGGGATGTTTCAACATTCAACCAGTTGGAGAATTACTCCAATATCCGAACATTGAAATTGGAAGCAATTAAAATTCAACCATAAAACAAGAACCAATGGCTGAAAATAATGTAAATGAACTTAATAGAACCATTCGAGAATTGGTTGCACCTGATATTAACTATCATCCAAATTGTATTGCATACCCAAATCTCGAATCAGACTTTGAACTAAAATCTGGGTTAATTCACTTACATTCAAAGTTTCATGGCCTCTCTGGTGTGGATCCAAATAAACATTTGAAAGAATTTAATATGGTTTTCTCAACCCTTAAACCTAGAAATTTCTCTGAAGATCAAATCAAACTAAAATCATTCCCATTCTCACTTGATGGATCTGTGAAAGACTGGATGTATTATTTACAACCCAAAGATGTAACTTGTTGGAATGATTTGAAATTTCTTTTCTTATAGAGATTTTTTACATCATCGAGGACCACATCCATTCGTAAAGAGATATCTGGGATCAAGCAAGCACAAGGGGAGTCAATTTATGAGTACTGGGAGCGATTCACGAAGTTGTGTGAAAGCTTCCCACATCACCAAATCAGTGAGTAACTACTCATCCAGCACTTCTATGAAGGACTCAAACCTATGGAGAGGAGCATGGTGGATGCTGCAGCAGGAGGGGAATTGGTGGACAAGACACCAGTAGCCGCACATGCATTGATCGACAAGATGGCACAAAACTCCCAACAATTTGGCGATCGAGGTGCACCACATGTCAGGGGAGTACATCAGGAAAGTCCATCTTCTCTTGAAAGTCATTTGATTGATACCAAGTTAGAAGAATTGACAACTATGGTGAGATAGATTGCTTTGTCACAAAAGACATCCCAACCCCTCCTTCAAGGCCTTGTGGTATTTGCACTGAGACAAGCCACCCAACTGACTGTTGCCCACAACTCCAAGAAACAGAAGATTGTGCAGCAATGTTCCCTGGGAGACCATATCAACAACCACAACAAAAAACATATCCCCAAAAGAAGTTTGATCCAACATACAACCAAGGGTGGAAGGATCAATCAGACATGAGGTATGGATCTGGACAACAGCAAAGGCCCTCTTTTCAACAAAACATCCAGCAGCCTCCACCTTACCAACAGGGTTTCCAACAACCCTAAAAGAGATTTGAATCTCAAGAATCAACAAGACAACAACAAGGGAATCCTCCACCCAAGGTAGATTCTAACACTGATGACCTTTTGAAGTAAATTGTTCTTAATCAACAGAATGAGCTTAAAAGTCAAGGTTTGAAGTTGAGGGAGTTGAAGACTCAAATGAGCCAGATTGCCACCGCCCTCCACGAACTAGTAAGTAAGAATTCTGGAAATCTTCCTTCCCAACCCACTCCAAATCCAAAGGGGAATGTTAGTGCCATCACATTGAGAAGTGGGAAGCAAATGAATGATACATATGCACCTACCATTCCACAGGGATTCACCTCAACTCCAGAGAAGCCACATTCCATACCAACTGATGAGCAATCCAAAAAGAAAGATAAAGGTAAGAAAAAGATTGATAATGTTCCTCCTAAACCCCTTCCTTTTCCAAACAGGGTTGTTCAAACCAAGAAGATGGCTGAAGAGGTGATGCAAAAAGAGGTTTTGGACACATTCAAGCGTGTGGAGATCAACAATCCTCTACTTGAAGCCATTAAGAAAATTCTAAGTTATGAAAAATTATTAAAAGAACTTTGTACCAATCGAAGAGGGATCAAGGGAAATGAGAGGATCAATCTTGGAAGGAATGTGTCAGCACTCATTACACTAACTCTACCAATGCCGACGAAGTGCCAGGATCCAGGGACATTCACCATCCCATGAACCATAGGGGAGTTTCACTTTTTTGATGCACTTTGTGATTTGGGAGCTTCCATAATTGTGATGCCTCACTCTGTATTCTCTTCTTTGCAGGTTGGTGAGATGAAACCAACGAGAGTAGTGGTGCAATTGACGAATAAAGCTACGACATATCCAGCGAGAGTTCTGGAGGATGTACTTGTCCGGGTAAGAGACATGACCTTTCCAGCAGATTTATACGTGCTTAACATGGAGGAGGATCAGGTAAGTTCTCATGACCCCATTATATTAGTTAGGCCCTTCCTCAAAACTGCAAAAACTATCATAAATTTTAATGAGGGTACACTTTTCCATGGAACTTGGGGATAAAGTTGTGATATTTAATGTTATGGATTCCATGAAGTACCCCTCAGAGGATCATTCTGCATTTTTTATCTCTCATTTTAAACCACCAAGTAAAAACACCCTGGAATTGGATTGTCCTATGCTTAGGGAGATTATGATTATTAGTTCTAGTTTGATGTCTAAGAGTACTTCCATACCCGTTTCTAAGGAACAATACTCTCTATGATTTGATTTTGAAATGGAGTCATATTCTGATTTTGATCATGTGAACTCTGATTATGACATGGCTGTTGAGTATTTTGATGGATTTGATGCTTTATTCTCTGATTTTGATGATGTATATTTTGATACTGATGCTCTTTGTTCACATATTTTAGTTCCTTCTATGTCACCATCCATACACCACCCCCTACACTGGAACTCAAGCCATTGCCGCAAAATCTAAAATACTCATACTTGTTGAGTGGTGAGAAATTACCAGTTATCATTGCTAACAATATCCATTTTGAACATGAAGAATTTTTTTGAGTCTTTTGAGGGAGAACATCAGGGAAATCGGGTGGACCTTGGCTGACATATTAGGTATTAGCCCCTCCATTTGCATGCATAGGATTCTTTTGGAGGATGGGGCTAAAACAGTGAGGCAACCACAAAAGAGAATCAATCCAACCCTTCTGGAGGTTGTTAAAAAAGAGGTTGAAAAATTGCACGAGGGAGGTATAATTTACCCTATTTTTGACTCACAATGGGTTAACCCTGTCCAGGTTGTACCAAAGAAAACTGGTTACACTGTTATAAAAAATGAAAATGATGAGTTAGTTCCTGTGAGAGTACAAAATAGTTGGCAAGTGTGTAATGATTATTGGAAACTAAATCAATCCACTCGTAATGACCATTTCCCACTTCCATTCATTGACCAGATGCTTGAGAGACTTGCAGGTAGGACACATTATTGCTTCTTGGATGGTTTCTCTGGATATTTTCAGGTTCCCATTGTAGTAGAGGACCCGGAGAAGATGACATTCACATGCTCATTTGGTACCTTTGCTTACAGAAGGATGCCATTTGGACTTTTCAATGCCCTAGGTACCTTCCATAGATGCATGGTGAGTATTTTCTCAGATTTCATTGAGACCTTCATGGAGGTATTTATGGATGATTTTATAGTTTATGGATCTTCATTTGATGAATGTCTCTCTAGTTTGGGTGATGTGTTGCATCATTGTATTGAGAAGAATCTGGTCTTAAATTTTGAAAAATGTCATTTCATGGTCAAAAAAGGAATTTTCTTAGGTCATATAGTCTCACAACATGGAATTGAAGTTGATAAATATAAGGTAGACATTATATCATCCCTGACATATCCTACATGTGTGCGTGATGTTCGAACATTCCTTGGACATGCTGGATTTTATCGACGCTTCATCAGAGATTTTAGTAAGATCGCTCTACCCTTATCTCGATTTCTTCAAAAAGATATTGACTTAAATTTTGATGATTCATGTAAGGTATCATTTGATGAGCTAAAGAAGTGTCTGACCACTCCATCGATCATACAGCCCCTGCGGTGGGACCTTCCATTTGAGGTTATGTGTGATGTGTCCAACTTCACGGTTGGAGCTGTCTTATCTCAGAGGGTGGAGGGGCGTTCACATGTGATTTCGTATGCATTGAGGACGTTGGATTCTACCCAATAAAACTACACCACAACAGAAAAGGAATTTCTTGCTGTTATATTTGATTTAGATAAATTTTGTTCATATTTATTGGGATCTAAAGTAGTTGTTTTTTCTGACCATGAAGCTTTGAGGTACCTCCTAAAGAAGCCAGATGCAAAGCCACGACTTATCCATTGGATGATCCTTCTTCAAGAGTTTGATATCGAGATAAAAGACAAGAAGGGGTCAGAGAATTTGGTGGCAGACCACATGAGTAGGCTTACTCACACACTCGAGGGTGACACCTTGGGCCAGGTACCACTTCGGGACACTTTCCCCGATGAGCATCTCTATACCATCTCAGGTATGCATCCTTGGTATGCTGATTTAGATAATTACATTGTTTCCTCTGAAATCCCATCAAATTTTATGAAGCATCAAGTCCAAAAATTAAAAAGTGAGTCTAGGTTTTATGTGTGGGATGATCCTTACCTCTGGAGCATGTGTAGTGACCAAGTCATTAGGAGGTGTGTTCCCGATCATGAGTTTGAGTCTGTTTTGCATTTTTGTCATACACTTGCTTGTGGTGGACACTTTGGACCCCAACGGACAGCTAAGAAGGTTTTGGACTCTGGATTATATTGGACTAGCTTATTCCATGATGCCCATGTATGTGGCATTTATTTTATGGGTCCTTTTCCTAGTTCATTTGTATTTTTGTATATTTTGGTTTCTATTGATTATGTGAGTAAATGGGTGGAGGCCAAAGCCACCAGGACTGACGATTCTCATGTTGTAGTGGATTTTTTCAAGGCTCAAATTTTCTGCAGGTTTGGAGTACCAAAGGCCATCATCAATGACCAAGGGACACACTTTTACAATATGAATTTTGCTTCCCTCCTTCAAAAGTATGGGGTGACACACAAAACATCAACACCATACCACCCCCAAACAAATGGCTAGGCTGAGGTTTCAAATCGTGAGTTGAAACAGATATTGGAGAAAGCCGTGCAGCCAAATAGGAAGGATTGGAGCAAGCACTTGGATGATGCATTGTGGGCTTATAGGATAGCATACAAGACACCCATTGGTATGTCCCCATTTTGGATTGTTTTTAGGAAAGTGTGTCATCTCCCTGTGGAAGTTTAGCATTAGGCTTATTGGGCTATAAAGAAATGCAATATGGATTTGGACCAAGCTAGAATCCAAAGAAAGCTGCAAATTCAATCTCTTGAGGAGATTAGATTGTCTTCATATGATAACTAAAGGCTCTACAAGGAAAGATAAAAATTAGATCATGATAGAATGATCCAACAAAGGCAGTTTCATGTTGGAGAGAAAGTCCTTCTCTACAATTCATGACTGAAGCTGATACCTGGTAAGTTGCGTTCCAGATGGTTAGGTCCTTATATTGTATCTAATTGTTTTCTTTATAGTGCAGTGGAGATCACACAAGAGGACACTAGAAAGATCTTTACAGTCAATGGGCAATGTTTGAAGAGATACATTGAGGGACTTCCTACTAATGCAATGGATTTTATCACACTTCATGACCCCATCATCACTTGAGCACATCAGGCTATTCCTAACCCTTTCACTTTTATATTATTTTTCATATTTAAAATTCTGAATTTCATGTGCATATATCATGTCATGGGTTCACATTGAAGACAATGCAATATTTTAAGTTTGGGGTAGGTAACCTTTTAGTTTAGTAATTTCAATTGTTTTCCTGATTTAAAAAAAACAAAAAACAAAAAAAGATTTGTGCTTTTCAAATTCTGTGTGTTTATTTTTCAATTTTATATGTGTTTTTGAAACTTTTGAGCTGAAATGATTCTCATCACCATTTTTAAATCCATATCAATAAGTGAAATAATTTATCCCTTGAAAATAAGCTTAAATGAATGCTGAAATGACTTTGTTTCAAGTTCAAATATTTAGTAATTTCATGAAAAGAACACTAAATTTTGAATCCCATGCCACATCTCACAGTCTTTATATTTGAAATCACATTCCTGTGAGGCTTCTGAACCATTATTTTCATATTCTTTACATTCACCTCACTTCTTGAGAGAACCAAACCATGCATGATTTAACCAGAATTTGATTTAATCCTGTCAAAACTTGAGGGTTTGAGGTACTTATGTTTAAATTATTGAGTCATTTGTTTGGAATTAAAGCCCCTATTTCAAAAAATCCTTTTTTTATAATGGCATACCTTGAACATTTAATCCTTTTATCCCTTATAAGCCATGAAAAACCTATTAGGTTAGCCACATTACAAGCCAATTTTCCCTATCCAACCAACTCTTGAAGTGAAATTGCATAATCTAGTTGAGCTTAAGTGTGTGAGAATCTATATTGTGTTGTGCTATGGCATTCTGTGATACTTTTAGTGGAAAATAAAATTCTGAAGAGATGTGTTTTCTACTGAATAAAGTCATTATATTGAAATTTGTGCCTTTTCTGGAGCTTTCATGACAAGTGAAGCTGTGCCTTTTCTGGATCTTCTAATTGAGGTGGAAAGCTGTACCTATCTGGAGCTTTCAAGAAAATCATGTTTGAAAAGATTGAAAATTTCTATGCTGAACTGCTGAATGGTGTAAACTTTTCACGACTTTTCATGATGATGGAGATGAATTGATACTATGGGGATTGAGGAGAAGACCATATTTAAGTGAAAATTAGATTAATGGAATTTTGCTTCAAAAATAGTCAAGCCCTCCTCATCCAGCCTCAGAATTTTTCACATCTAAATCCTACCAACTGAAATCCACATAACCCTGAAAAGTCATCATGATAAACATATGTCCTTGATTCACATTGTGTATCAATGTAGGAATTTTTCAATCCTATGGTGACCCTTGTATAAGTTTGGATGAGAAAGACATTGCAACTAATTGATATTTGTGTGATAAGAGAAAATTCAAGCGAGGTAAGTGTTTTGTGCATGGGAGGATAAATTAAGTGGAAATATATTGAATGATATAAATGAAGAAATTTAAATAATGGTTTTTTATGAGGCATGATATCTTTTGTTTCTTGGTGTGTAATTGTTTGATCTTAAGGATATGTGTTTTAAAATTGGTTTTGATTTGATATTGATGTTTATTTGACATGAGGTTTTTCCCAGGAGTGCAAAAGGGTAAGTGTGGGGGAGTTGATAAAACACTATTTTTTTGAATATTTTATTTATAGTAAATGATATAATTTTCTCACATTGTGCTAAATATATTCATTTATGAAATATTTGGGATTAGATCATTCATTTGAAAATTTGATGAAACTTCCAGTTTTCCTCTTATAAAATGTACTGTAATATTTTGAAGATATATATTTTAATATTTATTATTTGAACTTAATATATTTTAATAGTGTTCATAACTTAATTTTCTACAACTTTGATTCAGGACACTAGAGCTAAAGAGTTCATTTTGATGGAGTAAATGGGACGTTAATCCAATGGTGGGATGGACTCGGCAGAATGGACATGGGTTCTGTATTTGGGCCTTATCCTCTTAATAAAGACTTGTATTGAGCCCAAATTTTGAGTAAAGATAGGGGACATGATTTGGCACAAATAATCCTTCTGTAAGTCCGGCCATGTCAAGCGTTTTTGAGGTCGAATAGGCAGTGAAACGTGGAATAAAATATTTAGCCGAGTTTTTCATTTCACACTTAAAAAGTTATGTAACCCTAGCCCTCACAAACTCTATTTAAAGTGGGGTTTTAACTCTTTGGGAGGGATGGTAGAGGATTTGGGAAGGTGTGTCCGAATGGGTGTCTCTTGGGAGCCCCTCACAACTCTTGGAAGAAGTAAGGCTTTGTGAAAATCTCTCTTCCAAAATGGATCTCCTCTCCCACCACCTCTTTGTATTTCTTTTCTTTCATGTTTGTTTCTTGAATTTTTCTTCAAATAATATTCTGTGTTATTCCCTTTTATTCTTATCTTAATCTTCTTAATTGGGTTGGAATCAATAGTGGAGACGAGATTGGGTTCTACCCTTTCAATCCTTTGCTCATGCAAAACGTCTCCCCTATGACTACACCGCCCATGGAAGAGTAGTTCTTTTTAGTAATCGATCGACCTCTATCCTTATTCATTAAATTATTTTGAATAATTGAGCTACTGTAATTCACTTAATATGATCCAGGAATTGTGTTTTTTAAATTGTAAGAAACTAAGTAAGCAATTGAATAATTAACACAAAAACACGTGAGGTCGAGATTTTGTGTAAATTGTGAGAGCGCGATCTTAATCGGTAATACAAGACCACACGAGATAAATTTGTAGAGTTTAAATGTAATCCCTAAACACAATTCATCCTCATTTCTAGAATGGATATGTGATCTAATTAACCAATGACCATAAGCTAACCTTAGAACAACAATCAAAGCAGGGTGCTGCGATTGCGTGTTCTGAAGCTAGCCTAGCGTTTAAGTAATTCCATCTTTGTGGTTAAGTTAACTTTTGTAGGGTTCAAGGGTTAACAAATTAGGGGATCATAATTAAGTAGATATTGATTTAAATGATAGTGATTAGTAAGTAAATGAAGTGGTAGAGTTAGATCGATTACGCCTTTTAAAATAGTTTCTAAAAAAACATCTTCTTCCTGTGTCTTTTTAATCAAACTTCATTTCAAAATTAAAAAAAAATACAATCTTATTCCAAAAAAACTTCTTCTAGATTTATAATATATAAACAAACCCCATCCTTTTAAGTAGTTTTTCAATTCTATTCTCTTTTATTTTTAAAATACCTCTGAATTTTTTTTAATTCACTTCCTCCTTTGAGAGACGACCTTGGTCAGCCACTCTGCTGCACCTAAGTACCCCAAAATCACACTAATCATTTGAGGGCACCCACGACAGTGCTATTTTAGGTTCTCCGGTCCTTTTTGAGAAAAAGGTGGGTGGGACTCTTAGGCAATGTGTGGACTATCGAAAACTGAACTAACTGACGGTTAAAAACCGATATACCTAGCTGTGGATAGATGACCTGTTTGATCAGCTTCGAGGAGCTAGGGTGTTCTCAAAAAATGATTTGAGGTCAGGGTATCACCAGGTGCATGTTCAACCTGCATACATACCTCATACATCTTTTCATAGTAGGTATAGTTTTTTTGAGTATCTGGTTATGCCGTTCGGTCTCACGAATGTGCCATCGGTTTTCATGGCTTTGATGAATCGCGTGTTTCATCCTTATTTGGACTCGTTCATCGTTGTTTTCATGGATGATATTTTGGTGTATTCTCAAAATCGAAATGACCATGCCAACCATCTTGATATCGTCCTGAATACACTAAGATAGCATCAGCTATATACAAAGCTTACTACGTGCCAATTTTGGATGGATCAGATTCACTTCCTGGGCCATGTTATCTCTGAGATAAGAGTGTCTATAGACCCAGAGAAGGTTAGATCTGTGGTTTCCTAGGAATATCCCAATAATGTCTTTGACATACGGAGTATCTTGGGGCTTGCTGGTTATTATCATCGTTTCATACATGATTTTTCACACTTAGCAGTGTCGTTGACATGCCTAACTAAGAAGGGCATGAAATTTGTATGGACAGATGCTTGTGAAGCAGCCTTTCAGGAGCTAAAAGGAAGGTTGACATCAGCACCAGTCCTGATACTACTAGAACAGGTCAAGGGTTACATAGTCTACTGTGACGCATCAGGTATTGGGGTGGGTGCAGTGTTGATGCAGGTTGATAGAGTCATGGCGTACGGATCTCGGAAGCTGAGGCCACACGAGGGGAATTATCCAACGCATGATCTTGAGCTAGTAGCAATTGTTCATGCGATGCATTGTTGGAGACACTGTTTATTGGGAGAGTGTTTTTTGTGTACATAGACCACAAGAGCCTCAAATATATCTTTACTTAGTGTGATCGGAATCTTAGGAAGTGACGGTGGGTGGAGTACCTACAGTCCTTTGATTTTGAGCTTTCTTATATGCCTGGTAAGGGAAATGTAGTGGCCGATGCTTTGAGAAGGAGGACTCAAATACAGGCTGTGCAACAGGCTAGAGGCAAATGGAAGCTTATGTCCTTGTTCTCTGAGATGCATCTTGATGTGCAGAATATCCAAGGGAATTCTTTTCTATCATCCTTAGCTATGACTTCTACCCTCCTGGACAGAGTAAGGATGAGACAACTATTAGATTTGGAAGGCCTTGTTCTAAGGGAAGGTGTGTTAGGTGAGGACCCTCCTCCTGGTTGGATGATAGGAGAGGATGAAGTTCTTTGTATCCATGGACATGTATGGGCTCCAGTGGATATTAGAGAGGAGCTGATGTAGGAGTTTCTTGCTTTGGTTTGGGCAGTTCATCCCAGAGTCACTAAGATGTACTGTGACTTGCGCTGACAGTACTGGTGGCCAGGTATGAAGAGGGAAGTGGCTAGTTTCATCACAAGATGTTCCACCTGTCAGTAGGTGAAGGCGGAACACCAGCGACCAGCTGAGATTTTATAGCAGTTACCTATCCCAAAGTGGAAATGAGATGATGTTGCAATGGATTTCATGACTGGGTTGTCGAGGTCACCTCGAGGTAACGATGTTGTGTGGGTTGTGGTTGATAGGCTCATGAAGGTTTCTCATTTCTTACCAATCAAGGAGACCTTCAGTGTGGATGACCTGGGAAGGTTGTATATCCAGGAGATAATACGACTGCACGAGGTCCCTCGCACCATTGTTTCAGATAGGGATGCTAGTTTTACATCATGTTTCTGGTAGAGTCTTCAGAGGGTGCTGGGTACATTGGTTCTCGTGAGCACAACATACCACCCTCAGACTGATGTCCAGTCAGAGCGTATGATACAAGTGCTAGAGGACATGCTGCGAGCATGGGTCCTGGATTTTGGGGGCTCATGGGAGATGCAAATTCTCCTAGTTGAGTTTGCCTATAACAACAGTTATCAGGTGACTATACAGAAGGTACCGTACGAGGCTCTATATGGTAGGCCATGCCGATCACCCCTGTGCTGGTTAGAGGTAGGTGAGGCAGCTTTACTGGGACGACGTCTTGTTCAGGAGAGTTTTGAGCAAATCCAGTTGATACAGAAGCGGATGGCTACTGCACAGTCTCGTCATAAGTCATATGTTGATCTCCGTAGAAGACCTCTAGAGTTTGAGTTTGGGTATCAAGTTTTCTTGCACATTTCACCGAGGCTGAGACATAGGCGGATTAGAAGGCAGGGTAATCTATCGCTGAGATTTGTTGGGACTTTTGAGATTCTGGAGAGGGTGGGGCTGGTAGCCTATCAGTTGCTGTTAACTTAGAGGTACTGAGCCATTCATGACATGTTCCATGTTTCTCAGTTACAACGATACTATTCAGACCCATCACATACCTTCCAGCCTGAGGAGGTCGAGCTTCAGGTAGATTCATCCTTTGAGGAGCATCTGATTCGTATCGTTGATAGGAGCACGAAGGTTCTCTAAGGCTGGCTAGTTCCTCTAGTATAGGTGCTATGGCAGCATGACCGTTTACAGGATCAGACTTGGGAGCAGGAGGCTGACGTAAGTGCTCAGTGGCCAGAGATGTTCACAGACGAATCTTGACCACCCTTCAGAGAGCAATTTATAGACGAATTTCTATAAGGGGGGATGATTGTAAGAACCCAGGTTTTTGTACGAGGTAAGAATCCTTTTCTTTTTAGTTTAACTATTCTGTTGAGGCCTAGTGTGGATTCCTAACTTGACTGAGGGAGTTACGGAGGTGTCCAAGGCTTGTTTGGAGCCCGGAACAAAGTTTTAGGCTGGAAATGGCCCGGCACACGGTTTGCGCATGGCCTGTACCGGGCCTGGGTAAACCATGCGCCTTGGTGCAGGCTTGGCAGAGGCTAGAGCGCGACCTATGCACGGTTTGAGGAAATCATGCGGGGTGGCCGTGCGGTTGCCCCTTTCCTTCCAGGAAGGTCTGCATGGTCTCTGCACGGTTTGTTAGGTCGTGCGGGTAAACTTTGCGACCTGCTGTGTTTTGAAATTTAATTAATTTTTAATTAAATTAATTGAATTTTTATAAAACATAATCTATTCTCTTCTTCTTCAACCGGACAGCAGCAGGGGAGCTCTCCAAGGAATATTTGGAGGATTTGAGCCTTCTCCGTCATCCAATATCTGTTTCAACCGCCATTCATCTCGTCAGATCCGCAACAGTATGTCTTCAATTCATTTTTAATCTTTCTCAATTCTTCTGGTTACGACAAACGTAGATTGAATTAAGGCTCATATGCCCTAATTTCTCATTCTTCGTCTGTTCTTCAGTTTTATTCCAAACCAGGATGAATCAGAGCCTGATACTAGATGTGTTATCTAGTATGATCCTAAGGTAGGTGGTCTCATGCTTTTCACTGATTGTCAAGCTGATTATATATGCCAGACTGCCGTGCGCCCCCTTTTGGGGTGTCACTCGAACCTGGAATTTAACCCTATTGTTACCTAGCGTGTTGTAGGTAATTTGAATAGGATGGTATGTTCCTGAGTTAGGTTGTACACCTTGGACAGGAACCACCCCTTGGGTGCGTTGCCTTGAATGACTATCTTAGGGGTTTTGACGCTAGATTCTTTTCTTTCCCTTGGGGTTGTTAAAAAAACTGGAATTTAAATATGAATGGAATTGCAATAAGTTGAAATTGTAATTAAAATGGTTTCAGGTATGGGATGGAGTTTTTCCCCTTAACCCTTGTATGTTAATTATTGAATTGCTAGCCCACGTGAGTTAAATGATTTGAACTGCTTTAAATGTGAAACCAAGTCATGGGTGAATCATGGAACCAATGTGAGTATCCATGGACGAACTCATACGAGACTTGTTACTGAGATGCCGAGTGAATCATGGATCCCAGGTGAGATGCCATGGACGGACTCAACCGGGCATGATATTTCATGGGTGATACCAGGATCTTATTTATAGGATACTGAGGATGGGATCAGATGAAGGACTATACCACACCTAGAGCGAGGCTGGGTACCTAGGAGGTTCCTCAGAATGGGCTTGTAGGGTGTTGGCAGATTTTCTCCCTGAACGATGCCTAGTTTCCGAATTAAGTATTCAAGGAATGGGTTCAAGGAATGGTTGAACACTTGAATGAGGTGGTTAATGAATGGAATGGATAATTGAAGCGATTCCAAGCCAAAGCACGAGCTTAGTTGGTCTTTCTAGTTTCCCTGTTTACTTCTTTCCATATTACACTGCCTGTTTTATATATTCACTGACAGATTAGAACAGATCTTTTGGGGTTGCCTACTGGGATTTTGTCTCACACACTATTTGGGTCATGTTTTTGGACCCAACCAGATTATATGATTTCAGGTATGGATAAGGGGGAAGGCCCTAGTATAGGTACTTGACTTGCTGCTCGGAGTAGGAGTGCATGAGACCAAGCTGAGGCTTGCGATGCGACAAGGGATACTTTTTGGTTTCTTTTTGGTGTTTTATAAACTTGTACTATACTGTATTTACTTGTACCATCTTTGGATGTTCTCTAGACTTTTGTACCATTTCCCCATTAGATATATGTCAGATCTTTCTATTTGTTATCTATTTCTACTGTCTATGTGTTGTCTATTGGTTACCTTCTTCCGCTATTGTATGTTTGTAATTCCACTGTGATACTTTGGTAATGAGGGCATAGTCTCCCCACAGACTCACCTAGGCCCTCGTTGCTAGTCGGCAGCCTCTGGCGTTTGGGGAGATGCGCTTGAGGCCATGTGGCGACCGGTCCGGCTACCGGGTTGAATGGTAAGTTTGGTCGGGACGTTAAAATAATCAATCATACTTATAATTCATGGTATTTCCTGGGGACATACATAAGAAAGGGGTGAGATATAAATCCTTATAACGGAATAGAAAAATTATAACACAAAGAATGTATTAATGTTAGACAATAGTCATTTAAATGCGACATAAAAGGGTGAAAATCATAAACATGAACAATGAGGCATGATATAACATGATAACATAAAAGGAAACATGGGAATATGGCAACATCATTAAACATTACATCTTAAACATAGGTCAAGAGTAACTAAAAATACATCATAACATGGTTGAAAAATTCCCACAATCGATTAAGTCAACTCCCTAATACCATACATGATGTCTCATGAGACTAAAACATTACCCAATGCACTGGAGCACTACATAATTTTGGGAACACTTGTAACTTTCATATCATGTACATGCATAATTGTTCCACTGTAATGTCCCTAACCCAGAATCCACTAAACTGATGCCCTGATCTGGGTCACCACATGACTTCATGTATGCCTCCCTATATGCTAGAGGTTTTCAACTAGTAGTGGGGGTCTAATTAAAAACTTGGGGATACTATACCCTCTTTACTAGATCAATACACAAAAAATAACATATGGAATAAAGGAAAAAATAAACCATAAACGAGAAACATGAATTACTAACCATTTCTAAAATAGGGTACAAAACATAACCCAATAATAAATATTCTATTTCATGCCAACTATGACAAAGGTGAAGGAAAAACCAAAATAAATAAAAACATATGAGTCCCCAATATAGGTCTTGACTCCATGTCTAGATCCTCATACATGAATATTCCAATCCCAACTCAACTCCCTAGTATAGGGCCTTTTCCCTTATTCTGTCCTGGAATCATGAAATCTTCTTGAGTACCCAATGACAACCTGAGAAGGGGGTGAATACAACTTAGTAGGCCACCACCAACGGTGTATAAAAAATATCAATTCAAAACCAATAGTATATTTAAGTACTAAATAAATTAAAAGGTAATAAAATAAATTGGGTTCCATTAGTTAACTATATCTATATTGACCATTTTCATCATTTATCCCACTTTCATCACTTGTTCCATGGGTTAAGAATTTACACCACTTACACTATGGCCCAATATGGTCAATTTCTATGCACAAGTGAGTAAGTCTAGTTCCCTATCTCACTAGGGACAAAAATTTTACAAAACAATATGATACACTTACATTGGATCCTCAGTCTAGGTAGTCTCATCGAATGAAACTGTTAGGGGCATAGAGCCTCAGTCCCCTTCCATAACCCTTGCATTATGGGGGTGGGGTTTATAACCTCAGTCTAACCTGACCTGTGGGTATAGATCCTCATGTCCAATACCCCACAACTACCAAGACATGTGCACATGATTATTTATACTTTACCATATATAACATACCACAATCCATACACAATATATACACTTAACATTCACATTTCATAAATATTGAATGTATATATCAACATCAAGACTTAACCAATTAACCCATTTACCATTTTCATTTCATATCCCTTTTTACCCATTCCCCTTTCTCATGGCTTAACCTATTAGCATAATCAAAAATTTTCAAATAGTGGACCACATTACTCATTCATCAAATCACAAGAATTTATCCATTTGACATGTTCATCATTTCACAGGCATTAACCCACTTATGAAATTCATGTACAATATATAATTCATTTAGCACAATCACTTTATCTCACCCAACCCTTTTTATATTAATTCAAATAATCCCTTATGCCATTATCAAATTATATACACAACAATCATTATTCCCTTTTCATCTCAACTAGCACATCAATATGTTCATCATGGGATCTACTTTATCACAAGTCAATTATATACTTAACATTACAATTTACAATGTTCAGGAATGTTGGAACACCCCATGGGTTCCCCTAAATCGGTATAGTCATCCTCAACGCATCCCATGAGGATCATGAGGGGTCCAATTCATCATTTATCCAACTATTTTACCAAATCCATTTAAAGGAATAAAATTTACAACAAGATAGAACCATTAACACAACCACACCTAAATAGATAAACTTTAATACTATTGGATATAACTTGTAGGCCACCTACCTTGAATCCGTAAATAAAAGCCCGATTAAACATAGCCTTAGATCTGGAATCATGCACCCACTGAATCCCCAACCTAAGAACCACTGGAAAAAGAGGGTTTTAGGGATTTAGAAGAAGAATAATGGAACCAAAATCCTTAATATAGAAAATATAATAAAAAAGAGTGTTATAATTAAAAATCCAAATCCATTTTTCAATTTTCTAAAAGACTCTTTAAGGTTTAATGGTAACCGTATATCAAAAAAATCAAACACAGTGGACCCAGAATTTTACAAAAAAAGTTCAAAATTCAAAATATTGCAACCAAACCGCAGATTCAAAACCACTCATAAGATGATACCATCTAATTCAAATCAATTAAAATTACAAAATGCCTTATAACATTCATCGATACCAGTATCATCACCCTAAAACTATCGATGAAAGCCTTGATCTACCCACAAACTACTTACTGGATGTCATTCTGAGGACATCACCACTGTAACCTACTAATGAGAGAAATCACAGAAATAAAAAAAAAACAAATTAAAACAGAAATAAAGAACCAATCCATGAAACCTCTGAACACCGTAACCTAAATAACAATGAATTTCATGGATCTGACATCGCCATTGTGTGAGAAAAATGGATAACCATCACCAACACTGAGATAACCGGCTATAAGAAAAATCCCCCCATCACCGAGCACTACCACCTCCTAGAATTCCATTGACCACTCAAAACCACCTCCCAAGACACCTTAAAAACCACAACACAAATCCTATTAGGATCAAAGTGGTGTAATATTGGAACAAGAGTAGAGTAGGAGTGGATTCCATCGAGTGGAAACACAAACACCAAAAACCTGTTTTGACATTGAGGATAGAAACCATGAAAAATTAAAAAATTTCACGAGTTCAAACATAAATAATGAAATAAAGATAATCCAGTAATCATTACATTGAAAAAGAACCAGTGAAACCATAACCAAAATATCAAACACCAAGAAAGAGGAAAAAACCCTAGATCTTGAAGGGAATGTCCGGGAAGAGGAAAAACCCAACAAAAAAAAATCCCCAGACCAGTGCTCAAACTTCACCATCCCAAGATGCCATCAGAACTATCACACTAGACCGATATGGGGTCATTTATAATGGAGAAGATGAAAAGGGAATAGGAAGAGGGATTCTGAAACTTTCACTACATAACGCCATTCAAATAAATAACAAGATGAGAAAATTTGCGATATGAGAAGATAAATATAGAATTGAGAACTAGAGAGAGAAGAAAAGGAGAATGAAGTGTGACCGAGATAAGTTTCAGAGGAAAAACTAATAGTATTTGAGATCAAAGGGAGTGTGTCTCCTTAGTGAGTGAGGGGGCATATTTTTTAGCATTAAAATTACCCAAATCTTTGATCATCACCCAATGGAACTCTAAACGGCCAGAAATAGAAGGAGATAAACCCTTGGGAAAATTTGGGTGCCTAGGTTCATCACTAGGGTTGGAGGAGGAAGAATTAAAAAGAAAATCAGGTGAAACAATTAAAATCACAGGGGATAAAATGGTAAAAACAAAATTTTAATGGGACACATGGTTTGGCCGTATGGTTTTCTAAACTATGTGCCAAACGTACTCCAAAATCTATTCAATAAGAGTCCAAGTCTCATGGTTACCTGGGAATCCCAAAAGTTTTGATAAATCATGTGCCAACCATGCGAAATGCCTCTCTCCAATCCCACACTGTTTAGATTCCCCCCTTGTATGGTTTACCTAACCATGCACCACTCTTCCTGGCTAGCATTGTAAAACCCCTGGAAAAGTGAGACTTAAAAGACTAAATGTTACTACCCATGTCTTCAAGGTGCGCCTTTCTTTTCGGGAGCCTACTTGATTAGAACTCCACAGTTAAGCATGCTTGGTCTGGAGTAGTAATCAGGATGGGTGACCTTCTGGAAAGTTTCCCATGGTGTTTGTGAGTGAGGACAAAACACACTAAAAGAACATGTGTTGGCCTATGGGGACAGTCATTAGACTGATAAGAGAACCTAGTGAGTAATAGCCTATGGTGTGCCGGTAAGGTAACCAAGGTATTACAGGAGACCCATGGGGTCAGATGACAAGGTTCATGGTGGGTGACCTTCTGGGAAGTTTCCCATGGTGTTTGTGAGTGAGGACAAAACACACTAAAAGAACATGTGTTGGCCTATGGGGACAGTCATTAGACTGATAAGAGAACCTAGTGAGTAATAGCCTATGGTGTGATGGTAAGGCAACCACAAGGTATTACAGGAGACCCATGGGGTCAGATGACAAGGTTCATGGCCCAGGGTGGTGGGTCATGACTAATGGTATTAGAGCCAATACCCAACCGGAAGTGCTTAGGCACTACCTAGGTTTGAGTCTTGGGGTCCACAATGAGGGCGTTGTGCTTTAAAGGGGTGGATAATGTAACACCCTTGGAAAAGTGAGACTTAAAAGGCTAAATGTTACTACCCATGTCAACAAGGTGCACCTTTCTTTTCGGGAGCCTACTTGATTAGAACTCCACAGTTAAGCATGCTTGGACTGGAGTAGTAATCAGGATGGATGACCTTCTGGGAAGTTTCCCAGGGTGTGTGTGAGTGAGGACAAAACACACTGAAAGAACATGTGTTGGCCTATGGGGACAGTCATTAGTATGATAAGCGATCCTAGTGAGTAATAGCCTATGTTGTGCTGGTAAGGAAACCAAGGTATTACAGGAGACCCATGGGGTCAGATGATAATGTTTATGGCCCAGGGAGGCGGGTCCTCTGATACCATTTTGTCATAAACCAACTCGGGTCGACCCTGAACCTGTCACCCGAGCCGGCCCGCAGCATGGCCCGAGGGGCGTTCCCAATCCCCACGGGCTGGAAAATAGTGTCGGGCATCAAAACTGAACAAGAGGGAATGATGGCATTGTGCTTTAAAGGGGTGGATAATGTAACACCCTTGGAAAAGTGAGAATTAAAAGGATAAATGTTACTACCCATGTCAATAAGGTGCACCTTTATTTTCCGGAGCCTACTTGATTAGAACTCCACAGTTAAGCATGCTTGGCTTGGAGTAGTAATCAGGATGGATGAACTTATGGGACGTTTCCCAGGGTGTGTGTGAGTGAGGACAAAACACACTGAAAGAACATGTGTTGTCCTATGAGGATAGTCATTAGTATGATAAGCGATCCTAGTGAGTAATAGCCTATGGTGTGCTGGTAAGGCAACCAAGGTATTACAGGAGACCCATGGGGTCATATGACAAGGTTTATGGCCTGCGGAGACAGGTCCTCTGATACCATTTTGTCACGAACGAACTCAGGTCGACCCTGAACCGGTCACCTGAGCCGGCCCAAAGCATGGACCAAGGGGTGTTCCCGATCTCCATGGGCTATCAACTAGTGCCGGGCATCAAAACTGAACAAGAGGGAATGATTTGGCCCATAAATGAAAGACAAGTAAAGCAGCGTAAAAATATAGAATAACGCAAGGAAAAAAATGACACGAAAAAGGAAGAACAACCAACAATAATAAACTAACCTGACCATGACCAAAACTCCTCGTGACTCTAAGAGTCGCTCACCATTCCACAACCAACTCTTGCCCACGACGAGCAAGCTCGAGTCAAACATGCAATAGAAACTAAAAATAGGAAAAAAATATAGGCGTGAGTATTAAAACTCAGTAGGCATGCCCAACAAACTATTCCCAATGCACTACCTTTAAATAAAGAAACTTACTAATTCCAGGTTTGAACTAAATTATACAAAAATATGGATTTCCACACACACACTTCCATTTCAAAGACAAGTAATAGTCCATTTCCCTTTTTAATTTTAAAAAAACAAGTTTACTGTTTGAAAGGAATAGGTGCATTGCATTTTAAAACATTTCTAAGAACAAGTTAGAAATTCAAATTTCAGTTGTTAGTCAAAGGGGAAAACCACACACAACACACAACACATACTAAGGGAAATGAAAAAAAAGTGGCACAAATGGGCCTGCAACTGAACTAGACCTCTCAATCATCCGCCACATAAAAATAAATACTAATGGAAACATGGTTCAAGCCTAGGAGATTGTGAACAATCCCAAACATACCATACATATAACTCATCCTGAAAGCATGCTCTAACTTGATGACGTCAAAACGCCCTAACGCTCGGTATAGCCCTACATGGCCTAACTGAGGGGCTCAATCCCTATAGTAGAAATAACTCAGTATTCCCCAACTATGAGGCCACTAGCCAGTGCGTAATCTAAACTAGTGCGATAATCGTTCACAAAAGATTCACTCATGATGCCATGTTCCCATGTCAATACAAGTAATAAAAAGGGGTGCATCCACAATATAAATCAATCAGTCATGATGCAAAAACATCACATACATCTCACGCAATCAACGCACATTGAAGATCACCCCTGAATGGGTTTTCCAAAATAATTTATTTTATTAAAGTGTCAAACGGGCCTTCACCAATTTTAAAGCAAAACCTCATTTCTCAAGAAAACCCAAAACACTTGTTCAGAAGAAATCATTTATCTTTAAAACTAGAAGTACATTTGAAATTCTGTGATATATGTTTAAAGTCCAAATGAGCATTCTTTCAATACTGAGTGTCTTCTCATCAAGAAAATGCTTCAAGTGTTCGGTATAAAATAAACAACTCTTTTCAGACCAAATAATCATTTAAAAATTAATTATTTTATATTATTTCCGATTCATTAAAATTAATAAAACATCAAACAATTAATAAATTCTATATTTAAAGGTGAGTGCAGTGGGGGACCTACCTCGGCTCGCTTTCCAAACACAAAGGCGCGTCACGCCTCGTACAGACGTACAAACACGCTCAAGTCGACAACCACTGTATCGCGAGGTTACCTCCCAAACACACTGCAACAAATGCACAAAAACTAAATTTACACAAACACAAAATTAAAACAATCCAAACGAGCAAACAACTCGAAAGAACCACCTTGACATGTTTTTAAAACACAACTCGCACCTTCAACACTATTTACTAAACCACTTTAAAATTTATTAAACAGATCTAAATAGAAACCATAGATTTACACACCAAAAACCTTTTCAAAACCACTTTTTATATTTAAACGCGTACTCTCAACACACCATGTTAGATCGTGCACCACTAGCGTAGTTAAATTGAGAAAATACAAATTTAATAAAAACTGCTAAACAACACACAAATGGAATCCATAAGAACGTACCCTAATTCCCATGAGCAGGATACAAAATATTAAACATAAACCATGTTAATTTAAAAAAAATTAAACTTTTCCCAAACCAAAAATCCCAAAAAAACCTTTTGAAAACATCACACCAAAACAAAATAAAACATTGACATATCCTTAATCAAAAATTAATTTTTAACCAGCTAACACACCAATCATTTTAAAAGTACCATTCACACCACAAAAAGGATACTAAAGAACAATTCTATAAACTCATAATCATAATAAATTAATCACACAAACAAACAATTCACCCATATAATGTTTATCGATAGAACAACTTACATCAGGTGCTGAAAACTCTCAAAACTTGGTGCCAAACTTCAATCACACCAAAAACGCAAAAGGAATCCAAATAGGATCCTATATCAAAAATGCGAACCAAAATGACTCCAAATCGAACACTAAAATGAACCTCATAACCATTGGAAACCAAAAATTCAAGGAATAATAGGGGAAACCTTCCCGGGGGAGTTGTGCCGGAGGTCGCGGGTCATCGCCGGAGGTTGCGGGTCATCACCGGAAGTTGTAGGTTATCGTCGGAAGTTGCGGGTCATCGCTGGAAGTTGCCTCAGCCGGTGGAGATCGCGTGGCCAAGGGTTGCGCAGGGAATCCAAGAGAAGGGTGGGTGTGCGATGGTCGGATGGGGTCAGTAGGAATAGAGAAGGCCAGGAGGCGCCCGGAGGGCTGCGGTGGGTGTGCTGAGGGAAAGCCGGGAGGCGTGCAGCAAGACTAGCAGGAAGGGGGAGCTCGGTTGGGGTCCAATGAGGCTATAACTGCTAGAGCAGGCTGGACGCGGGAGGAGGCCGAGGGCAAGGGGAGGCAGGCCGGAGAAGACCGTTGCGCTGATGGAGAGGTCTGGCCATGGGGCATCGCCAGTGCGAAGGGAAGGAAAGGCTGGGGATGGTCACGAGCAGGTCGAGTGTGCTGGGGAGTGGATGTGCTGGTGCAGCTCGGCCGCTAGAGAGGGTCATGCGAGCAACGTGGGTTGAAGCCGGGATCCAGGAAGAGCACTAGGGCACTTGGCCTGAGCGTCCTGGTGTGCAGGAGTAGGCGCACGCCGCAGCATGGGGGAGATGAAAAAAGGGGGAGTCGTGACCCCCCTAGGGTTTCAAAACCCTTGTGCATTTTTTTAAAGTTGTACTAATAATAATACAATAATAATAATAATAATCTTAATGTTAATAATAATAATAATAATCACCAAAATAATGATACTATTATTATTAAAACTATAATATTATTATTATTTTACGCTTAAACATTATTTTTTTCCTCAAACTCTATTTTATAAAAAAAATTATTTTACTTCATTTCATCTCACTTATCCTTTAATTAATTTATTTACTTATTCCAAATGTCGGGTGACTGCGCGGCTCACGTGCCATCAAGTGCGCGATGAAGCGGCTGTGCTCGAACAATGCCACCCAACACTAACCTTCTACAAAGTCAAACAGCGTGCTGTCGCACAATTTTATAAGAGGCGTACACAAGTCGCATGTCAAACCCAGTCGTGGTGTGAGAATTATCCCCACCACAGACACTTTCTTCCCCTAGAAAATTTACCAAGTCAAAAGATAGCCGAAGGATGAGGTCATTCCCAAACATAGGTAAAAGGAAAAACAAGAACCTTAGATTGATGATTCACTCCACAAATCACACCTGACTATTCACGAAGAAACCAAGATATAAAATGAGGGGAGAACACGAGATAGTTCTCCCCACCACAAGAACTCGACTATCCTGGAAACTTTAAAACCCATGCACTCCAACCCAAGGAGGGGAAGATACAGAAACTCCCAACCTGAACATACCGAATTCTCCCCATGAGTTGAACGAGACCATTGATACTTAATGGAACACCACTACAAGGCCACCCGACATACCAGCGCACCAAAATAATGAACTCCCTATAACAAAACTGTTGGAACTAAAATTTCCCCCAAACCAATTTAAAACTCCCAACAAATCCAACTCCCTTAGTATGAGCGAGACAACGCTTCCAATAAAACCTAGAACTCACGACACAAGACAAAAACTCCCTACACTCGCATCTCTAAATGATCACTAATAAAACTAGGGTCAACCCACACAAGGGCTAAATACACTTTTAAGGAAAACAAATGATTCTAAAGGCCACATTCAAAAGAAAACAACCACTACAGTCACGAAAGTATAAGTTCATCACAATATCACCACAAAGGATGAACTTACAATAGCAGGAAAACAAGAACACGGAAACCCTGAATGTCTATGTTCCAAGATGCAAGATAAAGAACCAAGTAAAGGCCTCACATGCCTCTGGCACCCTTACTGTGCGTGAGATTCACCCCGAGACCTAATGTTGTGGCTCTGATAGCTGAAGCATCTTATGCCTCATAGTCACACATGAACATCCCTCGATCAGAACTCCTTCTAACTACACTTATTTCGGAACCTTTCTCAGTGACCCGAATGGTCACACAACAGTAGGAATTTAGAGAGATGAGAAAAGATGGCTTAGGATGCTCGAACCAGAAACACTGATGGCACATTATAAAGTAGTCTGACAAACTAGAAGTCGGCACTGACAAAAGGGATTTCTTCAGAGGCAGGTTCCTCTCATACTCCCTGCTCGCAAAATGGGGAACCGTTACGAGTGATGAGAGGCATAAGATTCGTTAAGTACTTGCGCTCCACATGTTGACTCCTTAAAGAGGCCGACACAGGCCATCACTAACCACTGGCCTTGTTAACTACGGATGTCTCTCACCTCTTTTCGCATTCACCTCATTAGGTATGATAAATTGGATGGAGACAAACTTTAACACCTCCCACGTCATCCCAACTCCAACTATGATGAAAAGTCCACCTCCACTTGTCCAAGGCTGGACCCTCTACTAAACCCAAGAAAATATGAACTCTAACAAACTCAGAAGTCCCCAACCACCTGAAGACATGCTCTACTCCCCTCAAACTATTTCATTGTCCCTAATGAACCCCGAATGCCTCAAAAGGCATGCAAAACTCTATAGAAACCAGAATTGGGAATGACCCGTTAACAAATTTTGAGGAAATGTATGTGTGGAATATTCAGAACAACATGTAAAACAAAATCGAAACTGGAATCAGGCCAAAACTCAACCAAAAGAAACACCTCGAGCTGAAACAACTGGCCTGGAATCCTGAACAAGCTAAAACACAACCAAAAGAAACACCACAAGACAAAGGTAACAAACTCATAAATCAGACATACACAAACGAAAGAAAAAATCCACTTTTCAAAATACCAAAACCCACTTTTCAAGAAAAACCAAGTCCCAAAATCACTTTTTCTTTCAAGTGCATTTTAGAAAAAAAAGCCAAGATTTAAATTCCAAAACTCCACCCATGGCATCCTATGAACTACCGCGTAAGCCTTCATCCCTTTTCACTCAAATCACCCGTACATATGTGTCGATGTGCACCACATGGCTACCCACACATATGCAGATAATCCTAAAGAATACCAAGGGTCACACTTTCCATTCCATTACCAAATCCAAACATAAGCCAAAATTTTCCAAATCAAAACACTTACCCTGTAAAAACCCACTTCACCAATTTCAAAACAACTTGAAAGAAATCCGATTTTTACCAGTTTTAAAACCATTAGAGAAAGGACCCTATCAATTCAAAACCACCTTCAAATACAAAATCACTCTAACACCAACCAAAATCAAGAAAAAACACTTAACTTGCATTAAATCACCGAAGGGAGGGACCAATATTCATGCTTAACCTAGAGACATGGTAGGGGGCCATTCCCCAAGTAGGTGTCAATGACTAGGAAGAACTTAAACCATGTATATGGACTCCACATGGGTCACTACTCCATTTAAAATCACAATGTAACATCGGTTTGATTCTGTTGTCATCCCTCAATCCAAAACAAAAGTATAAGACTCAAAACCCGGACTACCCTTGGTAGCTTTGGTCTCGTCACGAGCAGTGGTGATCAGGCACCGACCCGCAACCTACCTCCTAAGCCCTAACGGTACTAATCTCCATCTACCGAATATCCCAAATAACAAGGGTATCCTCTGATACCATTTTGTCAGAAACCATGCTGCGGGCTTTCTCAGGTGATCGGTTCAGGGTCAACCTGGGTTGGATCATGACAAGCATGATTTGGGTGCATAGTATCCACTAACCAAGTGCCAACCATGTAACATGCACAAGATGAACTGATTCCATTTTATTTCATATCCCAAACCCCCAAAACAACCCTAAGAATCCTCATAAACCCGATAAACATTTAATTAGAAAAATTTAAGGGATTCAAACAAAAAATTAAATTAGATCATACCTCTATGAATTCTAGGTTCTTAAAACCTCTCCATCATATAACAACTCATCCCCATGCCGTACTTCCAAGCATCATTGAGATTCCAAGGAAAAGAGATTGGGACACGAGGCTCACATATCCATATCCCTCTGCTAGGTTTCCTCCTAAAAATTACTATGCTTCCAAAGAACATTAACCAAATGCATAGATTTTTCCCAAAAGAATTTGTCACTATGATCCACAATAAAAATCAGATGGCCCTCAAAATATGCATCAACCTCAATAACAACATTAATCACATGAGATTAGTTGGGGTGATACTTATAAGCTATAACACATGAAAACAATCATGTATACCACTATACCATTGTAAAAGAGTCAATCGGTATACCACCAGTTTGATCATCACCATAATCTCAAATGGACCCACAAAAATGGGTGCCAACTTACCCTGTTTCTGAATCTGAAGGCGACCCAACCTTGGAAACAACTGAAGAAACACATGATCACCCACCAAAATCTCAAGAGGCCTATGAAACTGATCTGAATATGAATTCTACCTACTCTAAGCCATTTCCATACATTTTTTAATCAATTAAACTTCTTCAAATTTATCCTGTATAGACTCAGTCCTAAAAAATATAATTCCCTAGCATTTATCCAAAAAAAAAAACAGAGATATAAATGGTCTACCATAGAGTTCCTCATGTGGTTCCATATAAGGAATCACCTGGTAACTATTACTATAGGTGAACTCAACAAGTTATAAGTGTTTCTCCCATGATTCAAAAAATTCTAGGAAACATGCTCTCAACATGTCCTCTAGTTCCTGAATTTTATGTTATTACTTCTATACATCTGTAGGTGGAAATCATTACTTAGAAAAGCGTGGGTACCATGAACCTTCTATAATCCCAACTAGAAGCGCAATTTAAAATTAAGATCATGATCCAAAATCTATATCCCATGAAACCCCATGTAACTACACTATTTCTTGAACATATAGATCACCCAACTGATCCATGGTGAAGGTCTCTTGAATTTATAAGAAATGGGACACCTTAGTCAGATGATCTACAACTACCGAGATCACATCATTATTCTAAGGCATCCTCAAAAGACCCACCACAAAATCCATCATCACATCATACCATTTAAATTTTGGAATGGGCAGTGGATGCAACAAACCACCCAACCATAGATGCTCATCCTTCACGTACTGATAGGTAAGGAATCATGTCACAAAACCTACCACCTCTTTCTTCATCCATGGACACTAATACTGCCTAAGAAGATCACAATACACCTTGTTCAAGCCAAGATGCCCCACCCACCTTGATGAATGAAACTCTCACATCAACTCTTCCCGCATACACATTGTCACACGACACATCCACGAACATAAATGATCCCATCGTCAACAATAGACCAACTAGAAGGTGACTCCCCAACTTTAAGACTTTCCCTCAAAGATAAACATTCTGGATCCTCATGCTACCTCTTCTTAATCCGACTCAAAAGTGTGGACTCAAATTTTAAGGATGTAAGGGTCATCTTCTTCTACCCATCCTACACCTCCAGACACTTCTTAGAAAACAACACCATCATTCTCCACTAAGAGATGGATTTCTAAATTGTATGATTTTGAGTCTTAGAACTCAAAGCATCCACAAAATTTTTCCCCTTACCCAATGTTTACACTAACTCAAAGTTAGAAGAATGCATGTATTCAACCCATATTCACTTCCAAAGATTCAAATCACACTAAAAGAATATGTACTTAAGGTTTTTAGGATTGATATACATTTTGAACCGTTCTTCTAATAAGTAGTTATACCAAAACATTAAATCCTAAACCACCACATATAATTAAAGATAATTTATATGATAGTTTATTTTATGTGGCCTCAACTTCCGTGAACCATAAACAACAAAATGATCATTTTTCATCAACAATTCTCCAAGCCCAACACCGGATGCATCACAAAACAAAGTATTCTCTATAGCTGGATCGGGAAGAATAAAAAATAGTAAAGTAGTTATCCAATTCTTTAATTCCTGGAAGAAATTATCTCATGACTCATAGCATTCAAACTTGACTCCCTTTTTGGTTAACGCTAAAATCTGTATAACTAAACAGAAGAAGTATTTGATGAATGCTTGGTAATAGCCTACTAATCCCAAAGAACTTGGGATATCAAGAAAAATCTTGAGATGTTCCCAAGATACAACAACTTAAAATTTATCAAGGTCCATAGACACACCTTCCTTAGAGATTATATGACCTAATACATGCACCCTATCAATCCAAAAATGACACTTGGATAGCTTATCATATATCCTATACTCTCTTAGTGTAATAAAGATGATGTCAAGATGTTTGGTTTGATCATCATGAGTCTTTGAGTACACCAAGACTTCATAAATAAATAAAACTACGAATTGATCTAGGTAAGGATGAAATATTTAGTTCATCAGGTCTATAAACACTGCCAGTGCATTGGTCAACTTGAATGACATCACAAAAAACTCATACAACCCATACCTACTCCTAAAGTCAATCCATGGTATATCAGAAGGTCTAAAACTTAGATGATGATACCATGATCCTAGATCAGTCTTGGAGAACACTAAAACACCTCTCATCTGGTAAAAAAGATTATCTATTTGAGGAAGAGGGATTGCGTTATTAATTATCATCTGTTTTAGCTTCCTATAATGGACACATAACCGCAATGATCTGTCAAACTTCTTGGAAAACAACATTGGGGATCCCCAAAATGACGTACTAGGGTGAATAAAACCTTTATTATCCAACTCCTCCAACTATTTTTATGTTATTGGAGTTCTTCCGGTTCCATTCTCTATGGAATAATGGAAACTGGTTCTTCTCCTGGTAGCAACACTATCATGAACTTGACATCTCTCTTAGGAAGTATCCCCAAGAAGTCCTCAAGAAACACATCATAAAACTGATCCACCATATTAGGAAGGTCATGTCACTCTACTCCCCATCATGAAGCATAATAAAATCCAGTTGGACTATGAGTTCACCCAACCACTGACCATTTGGTCCCTACATAGCCTTCCCAGACATCCCATTCACCATGATGGAAGTAACTGTCTCCCTCAAGAGATGTGAATTTTACTCTACATTGGTAAAAATCAATATGGTTCTGGTACAACACTAGCCAATCCATGACCAAAATCAGATAAAAAAACTGACATCTCAAGAAAAAACAAATCCCACATAAAACAGTACCCACTAACCTTGAGGGAACGCCCCTTACATTGTTAGATATTTTCATATCTCACCCCAAATGGTGTATCAATCAACAAAAACCCACACATAAGTTCCACTACTATACCCAAAATCACCAAAATCATATAACATATAAAATAATATGAGTAAACTATATCAAATAAATCATTAAATAGTGTGTAAGCTACATGAATCATACCATGCACTATTGATGGTTCGACCTCGGCACCTATAGGTGTAGACTAAACTACATGAAGTTGACCTACCCCTTTACCCTGGGCTCCAGTTTGAGTTCTATAGCATCCCGTCTTTTTATAACATAACTTTTCATTCCATTACACGGAACTGAGGATCTTTAAGGTTTAGTGTCTTGGAAACAAGGAACATAAAACATGAAACAAAAAAAACATTCTTCTTAAACACTTGAAAGGCTTATCCTCATGTTCACCCTAGGCTCAATACTGCATCTCATAACCTGGGGACATACATCAAAAGGAAGGGTGAGCAGAAGGCCCATCAAGGGAAACAAGTGAAACATTTTACATATGAACTTGAGATACATCAATAAAGTCATGAAAAGAACTTTAAGGCATGAGAAAGAAAATCATGAGGCATTTCATAATAAAAATAAAATTTTCCATAAATTTAAGATGTGGCTACATAATTTAACATAGACAATCATGAACATATCACCAAGGTCCATCCCCAAGGTGTCATTTGAAAATTACCAAGGTTATTCACCAAGGTATCATGAAAATTGTAATCTCTAGTGGTTACATCATTACCCAATGCATTGGAGCGCTATCAGGGCGCACCCATAAATTTGCCTTTATTATCATGTGAGCCACATATATCATCATCAAAAATTTCATAAATAACCCATATAGAATAAAATAAATGGGTTTCATTTCATAATCATAACGTTTCAAAAACTGCTTTAAAGACATGATCTTTACGTCACTTTAAACCCACGGAAAGGGAAAGAGGGTTTCATGTATGTAATTCCCAGAATTTAAAATAGAACATTTTGATATATATGTGAATAACCCTGTAGAAATAAGATCTTTGAGTATTCACTTTATAACATAAAATAATTTTTAGAAAAGAGAGAGAGGCATTTTGAGACGAAAATTCTGCAGCATAACGGCTATGTTACAAGGTTTTAGAAAACATTGAGAAGAGAGGGGACATGGGTCAAACATTCATAAATGACCCATAAAACAGTAGAGGGACAAAATATAAGGGATTTAAGAACATGGTAATGAAATTTGAAAATATACCATATGAAATGAAGAACATGAAAGGAAGAAAAAAAGATTTCTCTTGTGAGAATTCGGCAGCCTAACGGCGTCACTTAAACATCAACAAAATTGAATTGAAAAGGTCAAATAGGGTCTCTCATCATATGAACATAATAGTCCAGTATGATAGATATAGAGATCATACCCCAACATAATAGAAAGGAACTTGAAAGAATTGACATGAAAGTAGAACTTCAAAACGAGAATGGTGAAGAACCACTTAAAAATTCGGCAGCCTAACGGCGCCACTTAAACTTCAACAAAATACTGAATTGAAGAGATCAAATGGGGTCTCTCATCATATGAACATAAGAGTCCAGTATGATAGATATAGAGATCATACCCCAACATAAAAAAAAGGAACTTTAAAGAATTGGCATGAAAGTAGAACTTCAAAACGAGAATGGTGAAGAACCACTTAAAAATTCGGCAGCCTAACGGCGCCACTTAAACTTCAACAAAATACTGAATTGAAGAGATCAAATGGGGTCTCTCATCATATGAACATAAGAGTCCAGTATGATATATATAGAGATCATACCCCAATATAACAAAAAGGAACATGAAAGACTTGAATGAAAATAGAACTTGAAAACGAGGAAGGTGAAAGAATCCCTTAAAAATTCGGCAGCCTAACGACGCCACTTAAACATTCTTAAAACGAATTGATGAGAGAAGGGGGGGGGGGTCTCTCATCATATGAAAATGAAATAGGCAGTAGGATGAATATAAAATAACATCCTCCAACATAATAACATGGAGTATAAAATAAAAGACATAAAAGAGATTACTTGAAAAGAAAGAGAGAGGTCGGATCCCTTACCTTAAAATGTAACTCTTAAACCTCAAAGGTTGGGACCTTGAGAGCTTGGGGGCACCTTGGGAGGACTCCTTGGGAGGTAATGAGACCAGAAATTCGTTGGGAATGAGTGGGGAGTCGAATGGATGAGAGGAGGGCTTGGTATTTATAGGGAAAGTGAGGGGACAAGACATTAATGGCCAAGAGACACCTCACATGTGCTTTTCTCAAACCCATGTTCTCTCCCTTGTCATTTATCATTGAGTTAGGACACATGGGGCCCCCAAAACAATAATTCATCACCCTTGGCCGGCCAACCCTCAAAAGATCTCATGACATCATCATGACACCGTTATGATGTCGTTAAACATACCGAAACCCTAAAACTGTATTTTTACTATTCACTGAAAATTCAACTTTCTCAGAAAAATCCCAAAATTTCACATTAACCAAATATCAATGCTCTGATTTCAAAAATGAAATCCATTTTATAAAAATAATTTTCTAAATATGTTTAATTTAATTTTTAAATAAAAACACTATTCATCGAAAATTCATTTTTTTCAGAAAAAACCCCAAAAATTACCATAACATAATATCGATGCTCTGAGTTCAAAAATAAAGTCATTTTTATAAAAATAATTTTATAATTATTTTTCATTAAAATTTTAATTAAAAAAAAACACTATTCACCCGAAAAAAACTAATACTTGAATAATAATTAATGAAATCGTTATTTAACTATTTTATTGAATCACATTACTTAATCAAGCTGCCTATATTATTTTAAAACATTCTTTAAGTGAGATTACTAATCCATTTGGTCATATTACTAATCCTAATCATAAAATCACTATTCATAAATTACTATTCATCAAAAATCAAGTTGATCTTATTAGACTCTAAATTTAGTACTGAACATAATTGCAGAAGACCATTTTTTGAAAATCATTACACATTTTTAATTATTTAGGGTTTACATAAACATATTTAAAATATCCTTTTTCTAAAATTCATCAAAAATATGCATACTATATTTATCCGGTCATTTCAAAATTCATAAACTTCATCATAAGAAGAAATCCCAATTTTTATTTAAAACAAGGATTACACAAGGTATTTACGGTCTCGTTACATAACCCCTTATAATACCAGCATAGGACCTAAGAGTAAGGTGTGCTAGGGTGATAGAAGCTTGGGGCGGCTCAGTCAACATTGCCCGAGTAGTAATTTCTATCAGTTTGAACTTCTCACGAAGGCGATTTCTTTCCAGCTTCACATGATGAAGTTCGGCTTGGATTTGATCCAGAGCAAAGCCCAGTGGTGCTACCTCCTTCCCAAGCTCTGTTATATGGGCTTCGATCGGTCCAAGACTACTAGGTGAGGCCATCGAATCTTCTTTCTATAATAATTAACCAAGATTACTTATATTTAGAGACAATAATCAAAACATTTTGTTCACAGCGGTCATGTTGACCGATGGTTATATAATAGTCAAAACCCACTGATCTCATTTTAATTATAATCATGTTTATCAAATAAAACATTTTTGTTGAGTATAACAATAACACATAAAATTAGAAAACAAAATTTATTTAAAAATTTCGGGTCGTTACAATCTTCCCCCCTTAAGAAATTGCGTCCTCGCAATTTTAAAATTGGGTTTTGAAATTTCATTGAAAGTCCCACATCGGAAAAGGAGTCAGTAAAACTATTACTTTAAAATAAAGAAAGGGAAGTACAATGGTCACCCGAGTTAACCCACACTAGGGTTCCATGTAGGAAAACATGGACATGGAGGAAAAAAACAAAGGGTCAAGTTCTGAGGGAGAGTGATAGAGAACATGATTAGGAGAAAGTTAACCATGATAAAATCCCAAACTTATGATGTGTGTAAACGGTCTTTGATTACCTAGTAGGAAACTTAAACCAACAACATTTTTGTTTTACGTTTCTTTTCATAATTTTGAGGATTTCATTTACTACATAGAACAAAAACATAACAAAATATACCTACCTTCAAGTAGAGTTTCATCCTTTAACAAGTCCCTACCAACACTAATCTTTTCTCCAAATGATGAGAATTCAAAAGCACTTGGTCTCATAAAAGCACAAGAATCATCTTCTATAGAATCACATAATCTACAAAAGATTAACTATCTATTTCTTCTATCTTTAAACATTATCCCAAAAACAGAAAGGTTTAGGTAAAACAACTCTTCAAAAAGAAAGAATCCCATAGGAATGGAAACTAATTTTAAATCATCAAAGTTCCATGGTACTACCCAAAGTTCATCATAGACCATTCCATAAATAACGGTCCTTAAAATTCCTCAAAACAAACCAAACTAAGATTGAAACCCAAATACAATAAGGATTTGATAACATAGTCTTCCAAAACAACTTCATTGTTCATCTCCAGACAACATCAACCACTCCTAACATCTTATAAAAAGTAGCTAACCTAAACATATTTTACCCAAGATAGGTTAGTCATTCCCATAAGTAACCTAAATTACTATAAGTTCACCTTAAATTTATCGATTCTTCAAAATATAAGTCAACCTTACTCCTCAATGAAAATACCGTAGTAATCTATTTACCTCGATCAAATATGGTTCCCAAAATAATGAACGTCTTCCAAAATAATAATCATATTTTAATCCCCTAATCATCCCTGTCATATTAATACGAAAATCGTCGCATTTCCTATCACATTGGTTGTCGGAACATGTTCTTCCATTTCCCACCATTAACTAAGAAGAGAAAGCATAATTAGGGGCTTAAGTACTTAACTAATAATCATGAAAAGGAACTGAAAGCATATAAGGATAACTTGTATATGAAAGGTATACCCTAACTTGTGATCTCCTAGGTTCCCATCTTGGTTATGAATGATCATATATTCTTATGTGAACCTTTATTTTATTTTATCTTTGTTCCTTTAACAATAGTTCATACCAAGCTTATGAATTTACCAAAGCATATCCCCCGGGAGTGTCGTAACCAAGAGTGCAGCAAGGCCCGTTGTCGTGTACCAGTTCCCGTTCAAGTCTAGCTCAAAGCGGTGTTTTCGGGTTTTATCCCTATGTACATCTGTGCCAGAGCCACCTCTACCTGCTCGTATCCAGACATGGATGTATTTGCTTGGCAACCCCTTACTTAATACTCACCAAAATACCATGAATATTTCCTATATTAAACTTTTCTATAGGGTTCCTCCTAGAGTTTTCATATCCTAATTTCCACAAATAACTAAACCATCCTTTGATACCAACTATAGCATCCCGTCTTTTTATAACATAACTTTTCATTCCATTACACGGAACTGAGGATCTTTAAGGTTTAGTGTCTTGGAAACAAGGAACATAAAACATGAAACAAAAAAACATTCTTCTTAAACACTTGAAAGGCTTATCCTCATGTTCACCCTAGGCTCAATACTGAATCTCATAACCTGGGGACATACATCAAAGGAAGGGTGAGCAGAAGGCCCAGCAAGGGAAACAAGTGAAACATTTTACATATGAACTTGAGATACATCAATAAAGTCATGAAAAGAACTTTAAGGCATGAGAAAGAAAATCATGAGGCATTTCATAATAAAAATAACATTTTCCATAACTTTAAGATGTGGCTACATCATTTAACATAGACAATCATGAACATATCACCAAGGTCCATCCCCAAGGTGTCATTTGAAAATTACCAAGGTTATTCACCAAGGTATCATGAAAATTGTAATCTCTAGTGGTTACATCATTACCCAATGCATTGGAGCGCTATCAGGGCGCACCCATAAATTTGCCTTTATTATCATGTGAGCCACATATATCATCATCAAAAATTTCATAAATAACCCATATAGCATAAAATAAATGGGTTTCATTTCATAATCATAACGTTTCAAAAACTGCTTTAAAGACATGATCTTTACGTCACTTTAAACCCACGGAAAGGGAAAGAGGGTTTCATGTATGTAATTACCAGAATTTAAAATAGAACATTTTGATATATATGTGAATACCCCTGTAGAAATAAGATCTTTGAGTATTCACTTTATAACATAAAATAATTTTTAGAAAAGAGAGAGAGGCATTTTGAGACGAAAATTCTGCAGCATAACGGCTATGTTACAAGGTTTTAGAAAACATTGAGAAGAGAGGGGACATGGGTCAAACATTCATAAATGACCCATAAAACAGTAGAGGGACAAAATATAAGGGATTTAAGAACATGGTAATGAAATTTGAAAATATACCATATGAAATGAAGAACATGAAAGGAAGAAAAAAAGATTTCTCTTGTGAGAATTCGGCAGCCTAACGGCGTCACTTAAACATCAACAAAATTGAATTGAAAAGGTCAAATAGGGTATCTCATCATATGAACATAAGAGTCCAGTATGATAGATATAGAGATCATACCCCAACATAATAGAAAGGAACTTGAAAGAATTGACATGAAAGTAGAACTTCAAAATGAGAATGGTGAAGAACCACTTAAAAATTCGGCAGCCTAACGGCGCCACTTAAACTTCAACAAAATACTGAATTGAAGAGATCAAATGGGGTCTCTCATCATATGAACATAAGAGTCCAGTATGATAGATATAGAGATCATACCCCAACATAAAAAAAAGGAACTTTAAAGAATTGGCATGAAAGTAGAACTTCAAAACGAGAATGGTGAAGAACCACTTAAAAATTCGGCAGCCTAACAGCGCCACTTAAACTTCAACAAAATACTGAATTGAAGAGATCAAATGGGGTCTCTCATCATATGAACATAAGAGTCCAGTATGATATATATAGAGATCATACCCCAATATAACAAAAAGGAACATGAAAGACTTGAATGAAAATAGAACTTGAAAACGAGGAAGGTGAAAGAATCCCTTAAAAATTCGGCAGCCTAACGACGCCACTTAAACATTCTTAAAACGAATTGATGAGAGAAGGGGGGGGGTCTCTCATAATATGAAAATGAAATAGGCAGTAGGATGAATATAAAATAACATCCTCCAACATAAGAACATGGAGTATAAAAGAAAAGACATAAAAGAGATTACTTGAAAAGAAAGAGAGAGGTCGGATCCCTTACCTTAAAATGTAACTCTTAAACCTCAAAGGTTGGGACCTTGAGAGCTTGGGGGCACCTTGGGAGGACTCCTTGGGAGGTAATGAGACCAGAAATTCGTTGGGAATGAGTGGGGAGTCGAATGGATTAGAGGAGGGCTTGGTATTTATAGGGAAAGTGAGGGGACAAGGCATTAATGGCCAAGAGACACCTCACATGTGCTTTTCTCAAACCCATGTGCTCTCCCTTGTCATTTATCATTGAGTTAGGCCACATGGGGCCCCCAAAACAATAATTCATCACCCTTGGCCGGCCAACCCTCAAAAGATCTCATGACATCATCATGACACCGTTATGATGTCGTTAAACATACCGAAACCCTAAAACTGTATTTTTACTATTCACTGAAAATTCAACTTTCTCAGAAAAATCCCAAAATTTCACATTAACCAAATATCAATGCTCTGATTTCAAAAATGAAATCCATTTTATAAAAATAATTTTCTAAATATTTTTAATTTAATTTTTAAATAAAAACACTATTCATTGAAAATTCATTTTTTTCAGAAAAAACCCCAAAAATTACCATAACATAATATCGATGCTCTGAGTTCAAAAATAAAGTCATTTTTATAAAAATAATTTTATAATTATTTTTAATTAAAATTTTAATTAAAAAAAACACTATTCACCTGAAAAAAACTAATACTTGAATAATAATTAATGAAACCGTTATTTAACTATTTTATTGAATCACATTACTTAATCAAGGTGCCTATATTATTTTAAAACATTCTTTAAGTGAGATTACTAATCCATTTGGTCATATTACTAATCCTAATCATAAAATCACTATTCATAAATTACTATTCATCAAAAATCAAGTTGATCTTATTAGACTCTAAATTTAGTACTGAACATAATTGCAGAAGACCATTTTTTGAAAATCATTACACATTTTTAATTATTTAGGGTTTACATAAACATATTTAAAATATCCTTTTTCTAAAATTCATAAAAAATATGCATACTATATTTATCCGGTCATTTCAAAATTCATAAACTTCATCATAAGAAGAAATCCCAATTTTTATTTAAAACAAGGATTACACAAGGTATTTACGGTCTCGTTACATAACCCCTTATAATACCAGCATAAGACCTAAGAGTAAGGTGTGCTAGGGTGATAGAAGCTTGGGGCGGCTCAGTCAACATTGCCCGAGTAGTAATTTCTATCAGTTTGAACTTCTCACGAAGGCGATTTCGTTCCAGCTTCACATGATGAAGTTCGGCTTGGATTTGATCCAGAGCAAAGCCCAGTGGTGCTACCTCCTTCCCAAGCTCTGTTATATGGGCTTCGATCGGTCCAAGACTACTAGGTGAGGCCATCGAATCTTCTTTCTATAATAATTAACCAAGATTACTTATATTTAGAGACAATAATCAAAACATTTTGTTCACAGCGGTCATGTTGACCGATGGTTATATAATAGTCAAAACCCACTGATCTCATTTTAATTATAATCATGTTTATCAAATAAAACATTTTTGTTGAGTATAAAAATAACACATAAAATTAGGAAACAAAATTTATTTAAAAATTTCGGGTCGTTACAAGTTCCTAGTGATATAAAACCCTACTGATATGGTAAATCTCGTCCCTAAGTACTACACCCACCACCTTGATCGATACAACAATTCAAGCTCTAACTACATTCCTTATATGGGGACCCCTTGCCTCCACTCTACATAAGCCATGGTCCTCCATCCATGACCTACTATTGAGGGTTCCTACATAACCTATACACCTTCCCCAACATTATTCATGATCATCTTTGAACTAGTGGACAAGGAAAATAACCTAGAATGTGTCTCGACCTACCACACTAATAAAAGAAGAATCATTAACTTCCCTAGGAAACTAGTTCCCTTTTATAACTACACTGCCCACTGCTGCCCTGTTGGAGACTCTTAAAACAGTGCTTCTTAACAAAGAAGTATCACCACCATATCACCTATATGAAACCTTATATACACCACCATAAAACACTTTGATATTTAACTATTAGATAAGAGCTTGACCCATCACCTTCACAAAACTATTTAAGAGGAAGGTATTTACCTTGGACTTGATCTCCTGTATAAGTCCATCCTGGAAGCGCCTCACCATTACTACCTCATCCAATACCAAATTTGGAACAAAATGTTTCAAGTCGGTGAAAAAAACTACATAATACACCACCTACATAGTCCTCTAGGTGAACCTCATAAATTCCATAACCTTATCCTACCCGAGAGTCTTCGAATAATAATGCACTATAAACTTTTCAATGAAAATATTCCACAAACCACTTTTCACACACTATCCCAGTGGACATTATTACACGTATCACACTAACCTCAACCATCCATACTGCGGGTCATGGTGAACATGAGGTAAACCAATATACATAGTCACATGCCTTTCATTAGACACCCTTTTCATTTCACATCATCTTACAACCAAAATATTAACTCATGTTTAAATTTTGATCAAAGACATTTATTTAACCATTCTTTCACATTATTTTCACTTCCTTTATTAGTAATTACCTTATTTAGATTTTTTTTAAGGAATATGGAATGAATTCTACCCTTCATGTCCCACACACCCTTCTTATGTGTGCCTACCAGGATGCATACCACCAATATCCATAGGTTCCTACAATGATGCTTAAATGTACAACCTTGTTCCATTATGACCATGAGGAAAATATTATAAAATAGTCACATCACACAAAAATTTAATCACCCAATAGTGAAATATTATTATATAATAACAAACCACATGAAGAAAAACAATTCACACCATAGGTACTTGGGTTTAATCCCATACATGGTTTATCTACTCCTAAGTGTGAGCTTATTGCCAAGACCCAACACATCCTAATCCCCCATCTACCATCCCCAAGTAAAAAAATCCATATAAAAGAAACTACTCTAATACCAATTTTTAATGTCCCTGACCCAGAGTCCAATAAACTAATGCCCCAACCCATGTCTCCACTTGACCTCAAGACTGCCTCCTCATGTGTAAGAGGTTTCTGACTAGAATTGAGGGTCTAATTGATCATGTGGGGAGACTATAACCAGTTTACCAGAGTAAGAAACAACATATACCATATGAAATAAAGGAAATGATAAACAATAAGTGATAAACATGAATTACTAATAATTTCCCAATTAGGGTACCAACCACAACCCAATAATAAATATGCCATGTCATACTAAAAACATCAAAGGTGAAGGAAAATCCAAAATAAAGAAAAATAGATAAGTCCCAAAAATAAGTCTCAAATCCAAGTTTGGATCTTCATCCATGAACATTCCAATCCCAATTCAACTCCCTAGCATATGACCTTTCCCCTTGTCCTGACCCGCAACCATGAAATCTGCTGGGGAACCCAATGGTATCCTGAGCAGGGTGTGAGTAAAACTCTGTAGTCCACCACCAACGGTGCCCACAAAATATCCATTCTAAACTTATTTTTCATGAAAGTACTAAATAAATGAAAATATAACAATATAACTTGGGTTTTATTATTTAACCATATTCAATTTAACCATTTTCATCATTTATCCTATTTTCATCACTTATTCCATGGGTTAGGAATTTAAATCACTTACAGTATAGACTAATTCAATCAATTACTATGTACAAGAGAGTAAGTGAAGTTCCCCCTCTCACTACAGATAAAAATTTCACAAATAAATACAATACACTTACCTTAAGCCTCAGTCCATGTAGTCACATTGAATGCAACTATTAGGGGCATAGATCCTAAATCCCCTTCCTTAAAACATGCATTATGGGGGTGGGTTTAGAGCCTTAGTATAACTAAACTCATGGGAATAGTTCCTCAAGTCTAATACCCCAAAACTTCCAAGCCATGTAGAAATGAATATTTATCATTTAATATATGTACCATACCACAAACTATACACAATAAATACATATTAAATTCATATTTCATAAATATTCAACATATAATTAAAAATAAAGCCTTAACACATTAACACATTTACCATTTTCATTTCATATCCATTTTAACCCATTAAAATTTCTTATGCTTTAACCTATTAACATAGTCAAAAATTCCCAATTTTTTTCCCATTTAAATCATTCATCAAAACATAAGAATTTACCCATTTAATATGTTCATCATTTCACAATCATTAACCTTATTATGCAATTCAAGTAAAATTCATAATTCATTTTCCACAATCACTTTATCCCATCCAACCCTTTTTATATTAATTACAAAAAATTCCTTATACCATTACCAAATTCTAGAAAAAACTATCAATGTTCTATTTTCAACTCAACTAAAATATAAACATGTTCATCATGGGATCTAATTTATCACAAGTCATTTATATGATTAACATTACAAATTACCATGTCCGGTAATGTTGTCACATCCCATGGGTGGCCCTAAATCAGTTTAGTCATCCTCAATACATCCCACAGGGATAATGAGGGGTCCAATTCATCATTTATACTACAATTTTACCAAATAAATTTAAAGGACTAAAATTCACAACAAGAAAGAACTATTAACACACCCACACATGCACAAATCAACTTTAAGACTATGGGTTATAACTTATAGACCACCTACCTAACATTCATATATGAATTCCCACTTAACATTAGCCTTAGATACCGATTAAAAAACCCATTGAATCCCAAAACTAATATCCACTAGAAAAAGTTTATTTTATGGATTTAGAAGAAGAAGAATGAAACAAAAATCCCTAATCTGAAAAAGATAATCAAGTGGAGTGTTAGACTTACCTAGAGCTTCGATCCGCATCGAACGACACTCCAAATGTCCTAGAATAGAAGGAGATTGACCATTGAGAAGATTCATGTGCTTATGTTCTTCAATATTTATAGAGGAGGAAGAATTAGGAAGAAAATAAGGTGAAACACTTAAAATCCTAAGGGTTAGAAATGGTAAAAACACACTTTTAATGGGGCAAACCGTTTGGCTGCACAGTTTTCCAAAATGTGTGGCAACTGTGCTCCAGACATTGTCCAAGAGAGGTCCGTGTTGCTTGGAGACCTGAGAATCCTAAATGGTTTGGAAAAATGTTTTCCAAACATTAATAATGCCTCTATCTAATCCTACACTATTTTAATTTCCTTCTTCCATGGTTTACTTAACTTTGCACCACTCCTCCTAGCTAACACGGTTTTGGTGCACAGTTTCCACTAACCATGCTCCAACCATGAAACATGCACATGATGGCTTGGTTTTCCTTTATTTCATGTCCCAAACCATCAAAACACCTCAAAGATTCTTCATACACCTGATAAAAATTTAATCATCCATCTTTAAGGTATTCAGACCAAAATTTAAACAAGAACATATCTCCACGAAGTTGGGATCTTACAGCCACATAGATCATAAAACAAGAGGATGTATTAAATAAATTTTATACACACGATAAAGCATAATGGTTTAAATAAATTTAAGTAACCAATAAATTAATTATAGGTATATCTAGGTGACTACCCTTGAGTAGAAATGGTGGCGGATATTCATAACACAGTCGCATGGCTTGAAAGTCATAGTGAATTTTTGAGAACATAATGGTAGTCCTTAAAGATTTATAAAATGGTTTAATGGGAGTTAAAGGGGTGTATAATAAATTTTATATAAAAATTATAGTAATATATATTAGTAAAAACATATCACAACATTAGTAATTGTAAATAAAAAGGAATAAAATATGGAAGATTCTTGAATAAAGAGGATAAAGGGAGGATCCCTTAGTAAATTTTGACATAGAAACAACTTCAGCAAACTATATAATGAAAGAGGATAAATGATATATTATTATTATGAAATAATTTTATAGTATACTTATATTTATAAAGTCATGAAAACATAACCAATTGAGATCAAAAAGGCTAAATGCAAATAAGGTTATTGAATTAAAAAGAGAGAGAGAGGTCCCTTTCCTTGAGAGGGTGATTCCAAAAGCTTGATATAAGGTTCTTGAGATCTTGGGGGAACCTTATGAGGAATATAAATTGGGTATGGAAATTAAGGGCATGATTCAAGGTTTTTTAGTGAAGAATAATGTGATCTTGGTGGGTTTATATAGGAAAAGAGAGGTGAGTTCTTTATTATTTCCCATACCTAGGTTTTGGACTCTATATAATAAGACAATAAAAACCAAAAACCTTACCATGGGTTTTTACCATTGTTTCTATAAAATAGGTATTATGTTTATTATTTTATAAGTCTATGGTCTAAAATCATTAAAATATTAGCCTTGGTGATGTAGAAGTGAGTCATGAACATAAACAAATGATTTTAAAACATTAAGATATAATATAGGTTTTGAAGGATTCATCAAGGATTTATAAAATTAATAAAATAAAATAAAAAACAAATTATTTTAAATGTTAAACATATATTTGATCATATATACCCTTTATAACATTTATTACATCACTTTTGGGTCATTTTGATGTCATAATACACATAGTATATTATACCGTATTTATTTGTTACCTAAAAATTGGACTATTTAGAAAATTATAAAAAATTCACCATTGGATAATTTTGACACGATGACTCAAAAAATAATATTAATTATATAAAAATAATTATCCAATTTTTTTAATTTTTACTTTTAAAATAAGAATCAATATTTTTTTGAGAAGTGCTGAGTTTTTTGACAATAACAGTTTTCAAATCCTTATAAAAATTACATTTAAATTAATAAAAAATATATAATCATTTAGATTTAAAATCAATATTTAATTATATTATATTATTAATATATATATATATATATATATATTTTAAAATTCATGAATTTATCATAAAGATATTTCTTAATTGAAATTTTATATTACATAAAAATACAGTTTTTATTTTATTGTATCTAAAAAAAAATCATTTATAAAGTAATAATAGTAAGAAGTGAATATGACCATTATTCTGTTGAAAATAAAATATACATATTCATATTATTAGGTTCTTGATACATATCCCCATATTACACTAGAAAACTCCCAAATGGTAAGGTGGACGATGATGATATTTTTATAGAGTGGGTTGACATGCATGATTTGGGTCATGATCTCGATGAGCTTGAACTTCTCTAAAAAACTGTTGCACTTAGGCTTTAGTTATTAGATATTGGCTTGGGATTGGTCTTGGGAAAATCTCAGTATTCTATATTGATCATAAGTTCTAATAAATGGGATTCAAAGTGTATGATCCTATTATTCAGGGCCATAACATCCTTTTTTTGTGTCAATTTGATTTATCAAAACATTATATTTATACTAATAATATGATCACTTTTCAATGGTTATTTTATCAAACATTATGATTCTTAACTATATTTTAAATCTGGTACGATATTATAAAACTTATAAGTAAATGTGTTTTCTATAAACATAATAAGTCATTTAATTCAATCACAATGTTATTTTTATTTATAAAAGTTTAAGTCGTTACAATATTCCCCCTTTAGAAATTTCACCCTTGAAATTTTGATTTCACACTCTAAAATAGATGAGGGTAATTATATTTCATCAACTCCTCTGATTTCAATTTTTTTTCAAGATTTTGGTTTCTCTATAAAATATAGATCATGCGCATTTCCATATTTCGTCAAAATTTGTCTCTATGATCTAATATCTTCACTGGTTTCTCCTCATATGAAAGATAATTCTCTAGTGGTACCACCTATAGTTTCTGTACATGTAAGGGTTCCATTATGTACTTCTTTAATAGGGATACATAGAACACATCATGAACTTGAGATAGGTTAGGTGAGAGTGATAGTCTATAGGCCACTAATATAATGTGATAAAGGATATCAAAGGGACTGATGTATCATGGAATAAGCTTTACCTTCTTCCCAAATCTCATCAATTTCTTCCATGGAGATGTGCATAAGAGTTTCTTATCTCAAACTTTAAACTATAAGTCTCATTGATTATTGTCTGCATAGATCTTATTTTGACTCTGAGTATATTTTATGTGATTCAGAATGGTATTAAACTTTTCCACCATTTCCTTGACCATTTCAGGGACCATCAATTTTCATTCACCAACTTTATCCTAGCATGCAGGTGTTAAGCACCCCTTCCCATAAAGGGATTCATAGGGTGTCACTTGGATGTTTGAGTAGAAAATATTATTGTATGAGAACCTGACCAAAGAAATATTTTGATCCCATCATACCTTGAAGTATATTGAGCATTCTATCATCATGTCCTTGATTTTTTTGGATATTTATCTCTGATTGGCTATCAGTTTGATTGTGATAAGCCACAATGAAGTTCAACTCAGTATTTAGAGTATTTTGGAGACTCTTCTGGAACTTGGAGGTAAATCTTGGATATAAATTAGATAAAATCAATAATGGTGTTCCATGAAACCTCACCATTTCTCTAATGTATATCCTTGTAAGTTGATCAAGTTACAAGTCCTCTTGAATTGAAATGAAGTGAGAAGTTTTTGAAAGAAAATCCACCACAACCCACATAGAATTATTTATTCTTGATTTATTCCAAATACTAGTGAAAAAATCATGGTTATGTTTTCCCATTTACATGTAGGTATAGGTAATGGTTTCATTATCCCCATTGATTTTTTCCTTTCAACCTTCACTTGCTGACATACATGACACCTTGATGTATATTCCGTGATCTCGTTCTTCATATTGTCCCACCAGTAGTTCTATCAGAGATATTGATACATATTTTTTCTCCCTAAATGGATGGAGAAGGTTGATCTATTTTTGTCATCCCACAAATCCTTATTTAACTCAAGATTTTATGGTATACATATTCATGGTCCAAATATTACAACTCCTTCTTCATTAATTTTGAACTCTGAGAATTTCCCTTTTCTTACAACTTAAACCTTCTTCTAAATTTATATATCATCCCTTTGAGCATCCTTTATATTATTCATAGGGTTTGGTTGAGGAATAATTTTTGAAAAGATTTATTATGTTCCTTCCTTTATGATTCCTAGGTCCATCCTTTTCATGTCTAATAAGATCAGATCCTTCTCAATTCTCATCAATGAAAAAATTACCAGATCCTTTCTACTTAGAGAATCATCCACTTTATTTACTTTATAAGGATTGTAGGGGATTGAGAATTCATAGTCCTTAATTATATCTAAACATCTTCACTAGCATATATTCATCTCTTTTTGTGTGAATATAGATTTTTGGCTCTTATGATCTGTATATATTTCTCACTTTTCCCCAAAGAGATAATGTAACTAGATTTTTAATGTAAATATTACTATAGAAAACTCTAAATTTGTAATTAGTTATTTCTATTCATGAAATTTAAATTAACTTGAGACATAGGCTATCAATTTTTCATTTTACATCAATACAAAACCCAAGCCCTTCTTCAAATCATCGATGTACTCCATGAAAAGTTATCCACTTGTGGGTAGCGTAAGTATAGATCCAGTTCTAAAAATATTTTTCAACTCCTTAAATATCTCTTAATATTCATTATTATAGAATAAAATGACTCCATATTTAGTTATCATAGATATATGGTTTGAAAATAGTGATAAATTTCTCATAAATAATTGGTAATACCCATCCGGTCCAAGGAGACTATAGATATCTGCCATAGATATTGGCCCCAACCATCCTTCAATTGCAAATATTTTTAAAGGGTATAGAGATATCCATTTATTGGTGATAAAATTACCTAATAATTATAATGCCTTCAACCTAAAATCACATTTTCTATACTTCTCATAAAGGTTCTCCTTTCATAATTACTTTAGTCCAATTCTCATATGCTTCTCATGCTGCTCCTTTCTTTCGAATTATATTAGATTACCATTTATAAATACTACCCAAAATTTTTAGAGGTAATATTTATAATGTATTCATCAAGTCCATTAATATTACTAGATAATTAGCGAGTCATTACGGAATTACTATGAACTCATAGTGCTCATACCATGTATATAAAGTAATTTTGGGGATATCCCCATTATTCACCCTTAATTGATAATACCTTAAATGGAGATACACCTTGGAGAAGTATTAGGATCCATGTAGCTGATCTAAAAAGTCATAAATTTATAGAATATGACGATTTTTCTTTATCATGATCTGTTTGATATCAAGATAATCAATGAAAAGTCACATTGACCCATCCTTATTCTCAATGAAGAGGACTGGTGCACCCCACGGTAAAGAACATGGGTATATGGACTGTTTATCCAAATTATCCTATAGATACTTATTAAACTCCTAACGTTACACAATAGCCATGGATTATGGATAATGAAAATCCCTTGGTATAATCTTGATGAAAAATTCAACCTCTCGACAAGGAGGAATAATAGACAAGCTTTTGGGAAACACATCATTGCATTCCCTTACAATGGGCATGAATTAAAGGATAACATTCTCCTTAGAATCAATAATTTTAGATAGATAATACTTCTCATAGGGAAATAATATCCATTCTTGCTTCCATATAGGTCATTGGCATTGTTTTTCTCTGAACACCCTTGGTTTAGTGAATTAGTTTTCAATGTTCCATTATTTATTGCAGTTGAAACATTGGACAATAGAATTAGGGTTGATTAGAGAATTAATCTATTACATTACATTGGTGGGTTTCTCCCATTAGAATTTTCATGCAAGGTTCCCTAAATCATTTTCTTGTCCACTTCAAGAAATTTCTGGGGTGAATCTTTCCACACTTTTCATAAGTGGGATGCTGAAACTTCTTACCACCATTATATTTCTACATCACACTACAATAATTAAACTCGACTTTATTTATCTTATCCCATTGAGACCCTTGAAGTTATATGATCTCCATTTATAATTTGAGGGAACATCAAACAATTTCCTCATTGTTATCAATGTCTCAGATTGCTATGGATTTTTATAGACTCAATTTTATCCCACATAAGAAGCAGAAAACATTTCATTCAGTGGTAATAATAATGTTCGAGGCATATCATTCGTGTATTTTAATGTTTTCCTAATATAAAAAAATGGATTTATCATATTTTTTCTTTAGTTAAAGGGAATCACCTTCCATTTTAAGCCGGAGAGTATGAGGAAAATATTTTTCAAAAAATATTTTCCAAAATTCCTTCCACCCCATCGCTTTAATAACTTTCTCAAGATTTGTATTCTTAATCAATTTCCACCACTGATCAGATTCTCTTTCCATATGACTAACAACCAGTATGAACTTATTTTTCTTGGAACATTAAAGGATGGATAATATCTTCTTAATGGAATTGATCTATTGTTCCATTATTATGGGATCAGATGATCCATTGAAATTTTGAGGCCTTTTTCACATAAAAGGCCTTAATTGAAGCATGTTTTTTCTTTGGGGGATTTGGAAATTCCTTATAATTCAGGTTTCTATTCAGAACCTGAGTCAACTAGGATAATATCATCACAAAGTTCATGATTCCTGGTCCCATCAGGCTGGTCATCTCATTTGGACAGTCATCACATTATACTTCACTTTGGTTGTTTACTCAGTTTCTCATTTTTCTTTCCATTGGTTATAATAAAGGAAAAATTAGGGATGAATAATTTTAGACTATGAACACCAAAATCGGAATCCAATAACATTAAAGGGATAATTTATAAACAACATATATTTTCTTAAAATAATAATTTTTAGGCTTCAATCTTTGTTATCCATGATCTATTTTCTAACCCATACTCTTATGAGAATTTTTGTTCCCTTAAAAATGGTTCGTAATAAGATTTTGAATTTATAAAATAATATACCCAAGTAGTGTCAAAAAGGTGTGCATCAAGGTTAGTTTTCATACACCAGGTGGTGATTGAGTATAACTCAATTCATCCTTTTTAAGATTATTACTCCCAGGTACCTCTATCCCAAAGCTACATCCACTTGTAGTATCTAGGCAAGGATGTATTTTCTTGGAATCCACTTACTCTATACTTTACCAAAATTTAGAGATTATTTCTTATGTTTAGTATTATACCTAAGTCTTTATCTATAGTTTCTTAATCTAAATCCCAAAAATAACTAAATTTTTTTCGAATACCAACTACGGAATCCATTTTCTTTATTATACATTAATTCATGATTTATTACTTAATAATACACATAATAGAACCAAGAAAATTGAGATATCTAGTGTATTTGGGTAATTAGTAACATTAAATAAATACATAAAAAGTAGGGGGTATATTTTCAGTATTGAAAACATCATTAACATGCTCATAATATTCCATCATAATTAATATTATATGGGATGACCTGAGGATATACATAAGAAAGGGGTGATCAATAAAACCCAGTAAGAGAATAAAAAAATAATAACATGAAGAAATTATTACATGTTAGACACTAGGAATTATGATGGTATATAAAATGGGTGATAATAAAAAACATGAAAAATGAGGCAAGATATAAAATGATAACATAAAAGGCAACATGGAAAAGTGGAAACAATATTAATCCTGACATCATAAACATAGGTCAAGGATAACTTCCAAGAAATCATAAAATGGTTCAAAAATCTCCATAATGGATTAGGTTCAATACCTAATCCCATACATGAAGTCTCCTGAGACTAAAACATTACCTAATGTATTTGAGCGCTTTATAATTCTAGGTTCACCCATCACTTTCATATCATGTATATGCATAAGTGTGCCACATAATTCATACAACATAAGGATGTATTTAATAAATTTTACCATAATAATGGATCTTGGGATAAATAAATGGAATCACCCAATCAATTAAGTATAGGTACATCTATTCAAATACCCTTGAGTGTAAACAGGGGTAGATATTCACGACAAAATATTTTTGCATGAAAAATTACAGCGAAATTTTGACAGCATAACGATAGTAGATACAGATTCATAAAATGGTTTAATGAGAGTGAATGAGGTATCTAAAATTTTTTATTTAAAAATTAAATTATTATGGATGTGGAAAAACATATCCCAACATTAGTAATTGGAATTTAAAAGGCATAAAATAATGAAGATTCTTTAATAAAGTGGAGAATGATAGGATCCCTTACTAAATTTTGGCATAGTAATAACTTAGGTAAATGCTATAATTAGAGGTGATAAATTATATCTCATTACATGGAATAAATTGGATAGTATATGGATCTTTTTAAATTCATAATAAAATAACCAATTGATATTAAAAAGGCCAAATACAAAGAATGTGCTTGAATTGAAAAGAAGGGAGAGTTCCCTTACCATGAGAGGGTGATTCCAAAAGTTTGGGAGATGCTTCTTGAGAGCTTAGGGGAACCTTGGTAGGAATATAAAGATGGGATGAATTATTAAGAACATTATCCAAGGTTTAATAGTGAATATTAATTGGATATTTGGTGGGTTTATATAGGAAAAGAGAGTGGAGTTCTTTATTATTTCCCAAACTTAGGGTTTGGACTCTATATAATAAAGTAATCAAAATTTTAAACCTTCCCATGGGTTTTCACATGGTTTATACAAAATAGGAGTGGTTTTCATTATTTTATAATTAAAATTTACTAAATCATTAAAATATAATATTTGGTGACTTGTAAGTGAGTCATGTTTATAAAGAAATGATTTTAAAACTTTAAATATAATATATGTTTTGTAAAATTAATAAAGGCATTATAAAATTAATTAAATAACCTAAAAACGCATTATTTGAAATGGGAAACATATATTTGGTCATGTAAACACATTATAGAATTTATTAAATCACTTTTGGGTCAATATGATTTCATAATACACATCATATATTCATACCATATTTATTTTTTACCCTAAAATTTGAATGTATTAGAAAATTATGAAAAATTAACCATTGGATAATTTTTATGGGTTGATTCCAAAAATTATATTTATTTTCTCCCAATAATTCTATAGAATTTTTAATTTTTTACTTTTAAAACAAGAATCAACATTTATTGAGAAGTGTTGGGTTTTTAGACAGTAACTATTTTCGAACCCTTATAAAAATTATATTTGATTTCATAAAAATTATATTATCCTTTATATTTAATAAAAATTATTTAATTTTTTTATTTTATTAAAATATAATTAATTTTTAAAATTAATTAATTAATCAAAAGGGATGTCATAATTAAAATGGGATATTACATAAAAACACAATTAGTTTTTTATCATATCAAAACCAAAATAATTTATAAATCTAAAATAATAAGAAGTAAATTTGACCATTATTATTATGAAAATACAATATAAATATTTATATTATTAGGTTATTGATACACATAACCTTATTACACTAGAAAACTCACCAGGGTAATGTGCATGATGGCAAGATTATCATTGGGTGGTTCAGCGTACATGATTTTGGCTGTGATATCGATGAGCTCGAACTTCTATCATAAACAGTTTTTATCTTGATTTAGTTGTTAGATATTGGATTGAGATTGGTCATTGGAAAATACCAATGAGATTATCTCTCTAAAAATATCTGATAAATGGGTTTCATAGGGTATGATCCTACTGGCCGAGTTCATCACTTTGTCTATATTAATTGGATTTATCAAACCCCTATATTTATACTAATCATATAGTCACTATTCAATAATTATATTATCAATAGTTATGATGATTAATGATCTTTTAAATTATATAGGTTGAAATAAAACCAATTAAGTGCATATGTTTTCTATAACCATAATAGATCATTTAATTTAATCACAGAGGGAATTTTTTTTAAATGTTCAGGTCGTTACATGATACCCTTAGCAAATTATTAAGATATGAAAGAATGGGAAGATATGGAGTCCAATAAGTCATTATCCATTATAGAGTGGATGATAAGTGTACCTTTCACTATTTTTTTTATCTCAAACATGATAAAAAATACTGATCGCATGAGATTCTCTCTTGTCCCTTAGCTTAAGAGGTTGCTGGTGCTGATCATTGTAATTTACCCTCAAGTTTGGTAACTTGTTAGATTAATTCCAAAACTCCTCAAATTTGAAAAAATAGAGCATGAGTGGTGCATTATTTGGAGATTTATTATTATTCATATCATTATCTAACTTATTCCCATCACTTTAGCATTTAACCACTCAATGAATTTCCCTTTGACACTTAAAACATTTAGTAGTCTCCTTTAGACAATTTCCTCCACGGTTCTTCCCACACTTTCAGAATAAAGGAAATATCATCTTATTCTATCTATATTTCTTATATTTTCATTTGAATTAAAATTTTATATTATTATCAAAACCATGATATTGATAGATAAATCCAACCTCTATTTCTAATTTGACAGCACATCAAAAAACATCTTCATTGCTATTGATGTATCTTATGGATAATGAATATAAAAGAATTGGTTTTAATCAATTGAAGAATAGATCAAATTTAATTTTAGGTTGGATGATAATACTAGAAGAATACATTGAATATATTATAAAATTTTACTCATAGGTACCAATAGATTAAACATCCTTTGAATTTAGATCAAGGAACTCCTTCTCTATCTTCATACATAGAATATGAGGAAAATACTTATTAAAAAATAAGATCTTAAACTCACCCAAATCCTTGGAGTAAATTCCATCATTTGGCCTCATATTCTTAATAAGATTACACCATTGATACACTTCACCTTCAAATGGTAGACAAAAAAAAAAGAAATTTTCATTTTTTGAACACTAGAGAATGGAAAATATCATTTTAGTGGTGCTAATCCGCTGTTAAAAAACTAGTGAATAAGAAGGCCCACTGAAATAAAGTATACATTACCACATGAAAGTCTCAGTAGAATATTGCTACCTTCATATTTCTTTTGGATGTTCAACTAGACTCATAGCTTGAGAAAGTTGTGTGATAATTGAAATGATATTTTAAATTATAGATCCCATACTGTATAGATGCTCAAGAGGAAAATCATTTCATTTCCCTTTAAACTCAAAATTTACAGGGTTCCTTCAGGTTCTAACCATTTAATAAAACCAAAAATCATAGTATAATTAATAATAATCATGATGGGGAACCACATAATCATGAAAAAATAAATATAATATGTCCAAATAATGATACCTTATTTAATCTATTACACATTAGGTTTATCATAGTTCTATCATAGTCATCATCTATTTAAATCCTTCATGATGGTTCATAAAATTTTTATAAATTTCCTATGAATATCCCTAGGGAGTATCAAACTAACTTTGCAGCAAGCCATGTTGTCATCCACCAGATGATGATGATGTCTAAATCAATGTGCCCTTTTTGAAGTTATTACCACTAGTTACCTCTATTATAGATCCACATCCACTTTTACTATCCATAAATAGATGTAATTTCTTGAAAACTACTCACTCTATCCTTTAACAAAATTCCTGGACATTTTCCTATACTTTTACTCATCTTTAGAATTATCCTTAGACATGTCCTTTGGGATCTCACTAAGGTTTTATCAACTTAGTTTTTAATGGTCAAATAAACAAATCCTTTTATACTAACAATTGTGACCCAATTTTATCATACATAGATATTAGATCATTTTTATGAATATTCATTAAATTATACAAACAAATTTGTAAGGACCATATTATTTTAGTGTCTTTGGAAACATATAAACACAAAAAACTAGTCCATAGGTAAAATAAATCATATAACACTATGATATTCATAAATATCTCCCTTCTTATACATATCATATATAATACATTTCTTCATAACCTAGGTAAAGGAAACATAAGAATGTTTGAGCTCAGATTCTCGGTAAGGATAACCATGGGAGATATGTAATCATAACATGGACATAAGGGTATGACAACATGCACATTAAATTTGAAAACCATACCCTTTATATCAAATATCATAATATTGAGTAATGAAATAAAGGATGATATTTCATAATACATGATCTGTAAGAGAGTTAAAGAACATAATCCATGAGGGAATAACATCAGCATAAGACATAGATTTTTGGAATACATATAAGTATATAAAATCATTTTTCAAGGTTACCCTCAAAGAAATTCATAATATGTTAAGCTTGGGATAAACACCATTGTACCTGATTCAGGCTTGGGATGACCTCCCTTATACCCTCTTTTGGGATTGGGATAAACTTCGGTACACACTTTGATCTCATATAACATTAATCATTACCCATTTAATTGGAGGGATAAATAGGTCCCACCCATCTCTTAATGAAAATCGTACACATGTGTGCCAAAATACCATAAAACATTTATCATATAATAACCCATAAAATTATAATGGTTTTATATACATTTCATTATAACATAACCTATAGAAAAGTGATAGGTTTTAAAATCATTTCATTATTTCATCACAGCATAACCTGAAAAAAAATAAGTAGGATTTATAATAATTCTATCATGTTATAACCTGCTGAAGAGAAATTGGTTTCATAAACATTGTTTCATCATAAACATAAACCATTAATAGAAATAATAACTATGGTATCCTTGGATAATATCCCCACTAAGGCACAAGTAACATTAAATTATATAATCTTAGATGGAAAATAATTTTGAATGATCATTTAAAAAATTTCTTGAGGAAAATATCCTTTCTTATTTGAATTTTGTTAAACATAAAAAATTCCAAATATTTTTCTTTGAAAATAACCTTGAAAATTTATAAAGTAATATTTAAATAATATAAGGGTCATTACTATGGAAAGTTTCATTCATTACATACACATTAAAATAAATAATTCTTTTACATTTTTTGGTAAGAGGAAAATGGGCATTATAAGGTAAAAAAATAAAAGTTCCTTTAATTTTTTTTAAAAAATTAAAACATGGGTAAAAATTGATTTTAAAATTCATAGAATAATATTATAATACATTTTAAAAAACATTTATTTAAAAACATTATTTTTGAGGAAAATATATTTTCTAATCAAAGAGAGAAATATAGTTAGATTTTATAGAAAACATTTTCTCAAAAAATTCATGTACCAAAGGGTGGAAAATGGTATTAATACTGGAATATATCCTGAATAACCGAAGGAGAATAAAATTCATGAGTTTTTTGATATATGAATCATAATATTTTATCATCCAAAACATAATCATAAAAAATCCTGGTAAATGATGAGATGGTAACATAAATCATTACCACTTTCATATCTTTGAATCATTAGTCCCATGAATGAATAAAAAAAATTGAACATAAAATATCACGAGGATAAATAAATTCAGGATATTACATGTCAAAAGGGCTATATATACACCTCATGAATGAATATTGGTGCATAACATATTGTATATCTCAAGGAATGAAAATTGAGGAAAAAATTTTATACTGCTTTGGTAATATTTTGAATCATAATCCCTAATAAAGTATAAAATCAAATTAAACTTTAAATATTAAGAAAATATGGATATTCAGGGTATAACATGTCAAAGGGGTAGTATACACACTTCATAAAATAAATGAGTGGTGAATTTGAATATGTATCCCAGAAATAAAAGAGAGAATCGAAATCCCTTACCCTAAGTCATGAATTCCATCCTATATGTTCAAACCTCTTGTAAAATAAATATAAAATTATTATACATTTATTACAGAATAATATTTACCTATATCATACAATATATTATTTTCTTACGACCTTTTATTACCCATTTATTAACAATTCCATGTTAAAGATATTTTTTGGGTAATAACCACTTTGTTTTTTTTGTATATGTTTTGATTTTTGATTTTTTATTTCTCCTAATTCGACCTTGGTTCAATCATCTCTAGAATTATAACTGATCACACCATGATTAATTATTTTATTTCACCCTTTTACTGCTATGTTAAACTTATTTTGTATTGTAAATTTCAAATATAATATCAAATTACACTCCATGTTTGATTAAATAATTTAATATTTATCACTATTAAAAGGGTGGTTTTACTTTTTTTAAGATTACATTATATGTGGAAGTTATTTGGAGAGCCAATAGTGAAATTCACGAAAAACAGGCCACACTGCGCAAGAGCCTAATAACATATGTGGTCTAAAATGCATACTTCTACTAATACGTGCATCCAATTAGGATGAAAATTGGTGGGAGAATTCAAAAAAGCGTGTTATACATTTATATGGAAGACTAGAAAGCACAATTTATCCATTTTTAGGCCTAAAACATGCCATCATTGGAGAGAATATTCACTATTCACACTCTTGAGGTGAATTTTGTAATTCAGCCATATCTCAAGATATAGGCCTAGAAATGATTAAATATTTTTAGTGGAGATATTAAAGTGTTTAGGAAAAAACTTTTTAGTTTTTTTAGAAATAGATATAAGACTATCTAGTTTCCCAAAACCATGGTCCATGTGGAATCATGAAATTTCAGTTCCCAAAACCACCTTTCACTTTTCATTTAAATTGGATCCTTGGGTACCCCAATTGTAAGTTCAACTAGGAGGAAAGGTTCTGATATTTTGGATTTATAAAGGTTTAATATAATCCATTTTTATGTTCTATATCTTACTATCCTCATATGTAGAGCTAAGTTGAAGTTTGAGTTCCACACAAGCTTCCCCTTCCTCTCAATGGTGGGATAAACAATGAGCGATCTTTACGAGGGTGCTACAAACTTGAAGAGGGAGTTTTGGAAAAACAATTAGCTACTATTCTAGTGTAAATTTTGGTTTTTAATTTTTCTTTTAGATGTATTCTTAACTTGTTTTGATGCATTTAATTAAAAAACATTTTATTTTATAACCGATTGGTGTGTAATTATAAGTGTGCGACCTGTGTTATTTAGATTGGATGACATAAGAATCCTATTATTTCCCACAAACTTGAGATTTCCATATTCCTTTACCAACCTTTAATCTTAATAATAGGTTTTATCTTAAATACATGATTTTTATGTAAAGGTTTAGTCCTATGTACAACGTTTTAGAGGCTAGTAGGTCCCTGAGATCTTGGTTAATCCTCGTTCAAAGGATTCCACCAAAACATAATAATAAATTAAGAATAAGGAACTTTTCAAGTGTTTTAGTAATTTAGAAATGATCATATAATTATCATATATTTTTTGAAATTTAATTGTTTTTAAACTATTAAACTCTTTAAATTCATTTATTTTCTTAGATTTTTTTTTCAAAACCAAGCCCACTTTTTAGTTCTTTTTATTGAAAATACACACTATAAACCACCAAAAATACTTAATATATGACCTAGGGTTTTCCCAAGACTATATATAATCATATAAAACAAATTACATTTTACGTTTCATGAAAACATGGTGTCAGGGAGTGCTTTGGTTTCTAGTGTGTATTTTTTTTAAAAAATTTAGAATTTTTTGGAATAATTTTTTTATATTAAAACCTTACTTATCTTTTGGTTTTATAATTTATTTACTATATAGGTTTTTTCCCTGACATGTTCTACTTCGGGTGATCTACCTCCTTTAATCCCCTAAGTAGAGAGGATCCTATGTTAGTGACATCAAGACATTGAAGATGATCCCTTAAAGGAGGATGCACCACACCTTGAGACTCTTCTAGACCCCTATTCTTCTCAAACTAAAATAGAAACTAAACTGAACACATATAACTTGAAATAAAATAGACAAACATTAAAATAACTCACTTTTGTTGATGTTGATATCCAATATACATATATTCAAGCACAAGTAACAATACCAAACATTGAACTAAATTTTTTTTAATGCACCTATTACCAAAATTTTAGGGACTTGATGGAGAACGAACCACAAAAGAAGTTAAAATAATTTAGTATTGTGAATTTACAGGTAAAACCTGATAATGTATATGAATAATTAGATAATCTCAAGGAATTTAATTTCTCATTAAAAGACTCTAAAAAATATTGGATGTACTATTTTAATTCCCCAATAAAAGGCTGGGTGGAAATTGAAATTTCATTTTCTTGAAAAATACTTCCCATACTCTCAAGCGAAAAAGATAAGAAAATAAATTTGTGGAATAAAAAAAAATACAATGGGGAACCACTTATTGAATATTGAAAATGATTTAAAGGGTTATTTTCAAGATATCCACACCATTAAATAAGTGATTACCTTTTAATACAATACTTTTATGAAGGTTTAATTCCAATCGATCATTACATGATTAATGCTATTTCAGGTGGTTACCTATTAGAAAATACCCTTATTGTTGCAAGGATCCTCACTGAGAACATGACAAAAAACACAAATTTTTTTTGTTCAATGTTCAATATAACCATTTGAGGTGTCCATGGTGTGAAAAGTTTTGAATTCAAGATGAAGGTGGACATAAAGATAAAAGAGTTAAGTAACCTACTCCAACAACTTTATATTTACCGAGGGAAATCTCAAAACTCATCCTATAATTAATTATGATATTTATTTCACCAACAACCACTATTTTAACTAGTTACCTAACTAATATAATCTTTTGAGAGTTTGGAGTATATATTTCTAGGCCTCTCCTATGACCAACATGTTATGTCAGAACTGTAATATCCATCCAACCCTGGATGGAAGGATAAACAATCCTATATGAAAGGGGGTATTACAAAAAACCTCAAATATACTTGAATCACAAAGGGAAGGTTAGTCAACCCCAACCACCAACTTTAAAACCTCAACCACCACAAAGACCTTTCTAACTTACCCTCCAAAACCTAAGCCTATCCTTGATGACATGATGAAACAAATTGCTGAAAATAATATCCAATTCTAGAAACCCCTCAGTCAGTCGTACAAGACCTAAAAAATATATTAGGTTAACTAACTAACTCATTGGGTGAAATCCAAATTTAAGGTTCTAGACAACTACCATACCAACCTATTTCTAATCCCATGGAAAAAGATATTGTATATACTATCACAATTCATAGTGTTAAAGAACTTCCTCCTTTCATTGATTCAACACATTTGGAATGTCCTCCTCTGGAAAAATATCTTTTATTCCCATAAAAGATTCAAGTGAAGGAAATGAGAGTGAAGAGGTTAAAAAAGTTATCATTGAGGATTCCCTTAAAAAATACATTCCCCTCTCCTTTCCCCAAATACTCTCTCAATCAAATAAAAAATTTGATAGTGAAATTGATAAAGAGATCATGGATACATTTAAAAAGGTACGAGTAGACATCACTATCTTTTATATAGTTGAGAAAATTCCTTTCTATGCCAAATATCTCAAATAAATTTACCCCCATAGATGGAAAATGAAGGGGAATGAGGGAGTCAACCTTAGATGGTTATCTTGAACGTGGTAAAACTAGATATTCCAACTAAATGTAAAGATCTGGGAAATTTTACAATACCTTGAAAAATATTATAGACTTTATTTTATGATGCAATGCTCGATTTAGGTGCTTAAATTAATATAATTCCTCACTCTATGTACTATTCTCTATAGGTTGGAGAGATTAAACTAACAAGAATCATCATGTAAGTTGGAAATCAGAGTAGAACACATCCAATAAGAGTGATCGAGGATCTCCTGCTTCATGTAACAGATCTCATATTCCAAAAAGAATTATACATTCTCAAGATTTAATGAACAAACCCAAGGACACACTCCTATCATAGTTGGAATACAATTCCTAAAAACAATAAATATAATCATCAACATCCACAACAGTTTGCTCTCCATAGATTTTTCTGGAGAAATGTTAAGTTTAAATATCCTTAATGCTATGAAACACAATATTAAAGATCACTCCACTCTTCCAATCTATTGTATGGATGTTTTATTCGATAACACACAAAAAAACATTCTCTCCTCAACCCATAATCCTATTTATATTCATATTTTTTAATATTTGATGATTTGGGTTGTGATTCATCTTTCGAGTATTGTGTAGATTTGGAAAAGTGTAAATATTATGTTCTAATTATTGATTTCTTGAGCACTGAGGATCACATGACCATCAATAATACTGATTAGCTTATAAAATATTGTTTCTTATATGGGGATGTTACCATTGAGTAGTTATATGAGATCATCGACCTCTCACTTTCACATTCACTCCCTTCAATCCAAAATCCCCTTGATTTAGAACTTAAACCACTACCTCAAAACATGAAATATTATTATCTTAAGAATAGAAAATAGATTCCCATCATCATTTCTAGTTCACCCCATCTAGATTATGAATTACGATTGATTAAATTTTTGAAGGAGTATAAAGAAGCATTGGGATGAACACTTTATGTCATTTCTGGTTTTAGGCCAATGATTTAAGGCATCATATATTATTAAATGATGAGGATAAACCAATTAGGTAGACACAACATCACCTAAATCCAAAAATTCTATATGTTTTCGAAAAAGAGGTATCCAAATTATTTGATTTTGAAATCATTTACCCTATATCTTTTAAAAAATGGGTCAGTCCAATGTAGATAGTTCCTAAGAAAACTAGTCTTACGGTAATTAAAATTGAAAACAATGAATTGGTTCCAACCAGTGTGATGAATAGTTGGTGTGGCTGTATATTTTATCACTGAACAAACCAAAACACTAGGAAAGATCATTTCCCAATACTATTAATTGACTGGATGCTAGAGTGGAAATCGGGGAAGTCCCACTACTACTTTCTTGATTGGTACTCTAGATACTTTCATATTCATATTTCACCTAAACAATAAGAAAATGAAATCATTATTTTCCACTTTGGAAGATTTTTATATAGTAAGATGCCATTTGGTTTGTGCAATGATCAAGTTACTTTCTAGTGATGCAAAATAAGTATTTTTCTAGATTACCTAGAGAACTTCATGGAAGTTTTAAAGGATGATTTCAATATGTATGGATCCTCTTTTGATGAATGTTTCAGTGGTCTTGGTTCTATTATAGGTTTCTCTATTGAAACTAATATTGAATTAAATTATGAGAAATGAAAATTTATGGTTTGATAAGGTATATTACTTAGACATTTCATTTACGGGGATGGTATCCAAGTTGATAAATCAGAATCATACATCATTTCTTCCCTACCATATCCAAATTTTTTTTGTAATGTGTAGTATTTCTTATGCCATGTTGAATTTTATCACCATTTCATTCATGAATTTAGTAATATTTCACTCCCCTCACCCACTTAATCAAAAAATAAAATATTTTTTTTCGATAAAGACTATGAGGATGATTTTAAAAAATTAAAATGGAGTCTCAATTCACCCATAGTATTCCAATCACCTCATTGGTTTTACCATTTTATCTCATGTGTGATTAATCTAACTATGTATTTAGGGAAATCTTATCCCAATAGTTCAATTGAGCTTCACATATCATAGCCTAGGCCTCATGCCCACTACTCTGCCCAAGAAAACTACACTATAGATGAAAAATAATACCTTTCCATTGTGTTTTACTTGGATAAATTCAATTCATTCCTTTTAGGGACCAAAGTAATTATGTTCTCAGACCGTGAAGCCCTCAAATATATACTTAAGAAACCATAATCCAAACCACATCTTATTCACTAAATTCTCCTACTTCAGAAATTTAATCTATAAATTAGGGATAAAAAGAAGAATAGAATGTGGTAGTAGACCACATTATTAGAAATTTCCTACCATTGGAACACCATGTTAACTCATCCCTTCCCATTGGAGAATTCTTCTCTAATGAGAATTTTGGTGATGTAGTAGACCTTTCCCCATGATATGAAAACATTGTTAATTGTTTGGTATTATTTATGGTCCCCATAGATTTTATCATTGGACAATCCAAAAGAATAAATCACGATTCACAATGGTAAATTTTAAATGACCTATAATTATGAAGAATATTTAGTGACCATGTTGTTTATTGGTGTGTCCCTGACCATGATTTCACCTCTATTTTGGGTTCTTCCACACTTTGTCTTGTGGAGGGAACTTTGGATCTCAACATATACCTCAAAAGTTCCTTAACTATGGACTTTATTGGAAATAATTATGTTTATATTTACATCAGTTTTTTGTTTCATTCACATTATTTCAATTCAATGGAAACATATCCAAGAGAAATGAAATTACCTAACAACCCGAGTTATTTTGTAAGCTTTTCGATGCAAGTGGTATTGACTTCATGGGGATTTTCTAAATTCATTTGGATTTTTTACATCTTATTATATGTTTAATATGTCTCTAAATTGGTGAAAGTAAAGGATAGTGGGAATGATGACTGTTAAGTGGTTTTCTATTTTGAGGGGTCCCATATTTTCAGCAGGTTTGGTTTTCGAAGATTCATTATTTAGCAATCATGGTTCAAATTTTTATAATCGAATCATGAAAAACATGCTCTGTAAGTATGGGGTTGTAAAAAATGTATCTAATTAATATCACCCCAAACTATTGGTAAAGTAAAAATTTCAAATTAGGAAGTTTATAAAATATTGGAAAAAATGGTACAACCTAATAGGATGGATTGGAGTTTACACTTGGATGATGTACTTTGAGCATACCATACATATTTTAAAACTCAAATTAGAATGTCACCATATTAGACTATGTTTATAAAGGCTTGAAACCTCCCTATGGAGTTAGATAAAAATGTATATTGGGATATTAAAAATTTTAATATGGACCTCTTAGATGCAAGTGAGAATTGGAAGTTATAGATTTTTGAGATGGAGGAAATTTGAAGAGACTCTTATGAGAACTCCTTGGTCTATAAAGAGAGAACCAAGGTTTTCCATGACTTACTAATCCTTTATATTCAATTAAAAATTGGGAAGAAGGTCTTAATATACAATGATATGATGAAGCTACACCTAGGTTAGCTTCTTTCCCACTGGTTTGGATGATACAAAACTAATAATGTCTATCCATTTGGTGTTTTGAAGGTTAAAAATGAAAAAAATTACTATTAATGGAAAATTTCTGAAGAACATTCATGAAACCATAATGGATTCCCCTATGAAGGATATAAATCTTTAATAAGAAACCTACTAGTGAAACCCACCATGTTTTATTCTTCCTTCCCACATTATATTTTTATTATAGTGAGGAAACTACACACACTAGATTTGTGTGGTGGGTGGGTGGGTGGGGGGGGGGGGGTGGATACATTCTGGAGTTTGTTATGATTTTCATCATATATATTTTTTATTATTATTTTAATTTATGCATAGTATTTTTACATTCCCCCAAATTTTGTGCTACAATAATCATTTTTAATTCCCAACTAATCAATAAAATTATTCAAAATTCTTGATGGTTTTCCCTATTTCACGTTTTATTCGGCATATAATGAAAATTTCATTCATCGATGAAATGTGAGTATTAATTATAATTTAAAGTTTTTCTCCCTTTGTTTTTTTTGTTTTAGTCTTGGTTTTTTAGTCTTGTTTGGATATAGAGAGCCTTTTTTGGATATAATGACCTAAATTTTGGGGATATATGTTCTTTTTAGTTAATGGTGTCCGGGTATGTGTTTAGTGTTTTATGGGTTCTTGGTAAGTTGCCAAGATTTAAAGTAAGTTTGGGTTGTCTAAAAGGAAAATGTGATGAAAAATAAACTACATAACATTTACACATCAGGTAAAGGGATTACATGTTGTCTAATTATTTGAGGGTTTTAATAAATTAAATCTGAGATGATGGGTATTTCATAGAAATCCATTAAAAAAATTTATGTGACATGTAACCACATTACACACCATTTAAATGCCCGACCTACAGTTTTAGACATGATATAGGGATTAAATTAATTCTATTTCACTATAGAACCTCTCCTCTCAAACCTAGGGAATTCTCCAAGCAATTTTGGAGTGCCAACCTCCCTTCCAGATGTTCTGTTTGAATATTCAATCCCTGGTAAGTTTATTTGGTTAGGTTTATTCTTTCTTCCATTTGGTTCTCCAACAATTGCGGTGAAATCCTTTGGCTTATTACATTTTTGGTTCTGATCTTGATTAGTTTTGATCTAGGAACCTCTTTGCAGTGATCTGAACCTTATTCCTCATGGGAATTTTCTATTGGAAGCATTGTTGGATCATTGGTTAAAGGTATGTGGTTAAAATCATAGCCCTATCATTTTATAATTGCTAAGTTATGCAATATTGTGATTGGGCCAATCAAATGTGTTTCCAAATTGATTAAATAATTGAATGAGATTATTCCTTGACGTTATTTGGTTTTAAATGGATTTGAATTGGTTGTTGGCTTAAATTATGTTATGAATGAAATATAACCTAGGGTGATTTATTGTTATAGAATCCCTAAATTGTGTATTATTTCTTATTGATATAATTTTTAATCAATTGTGAATTTTATTTCAAGTGACTTATAAAAGAATAAAGGTAATTCTAATAATTAACCATTGAGAATTGTGATGTGATATTACAATATCCATGATGTATGATGGGGAATGTGTTCCATGATGTAATACTTATATGTCAATCTTGGAACTATCATTTGCACACTTATATGTTGTAATTATAATATTGAGTGGGCTCTTCCCAGTCCCATGCTGTAATACTTATAAAGAGTGGGCTATTCTCAATCCCATGTTGTAATGCTTAAAGTGATTTAACATAGAATGCTGCAATGCTTATAGGTATTTGACCCAAATTTTTATGATTTTACCATGGTTTTATGGTTATGGTTTTCATGGTCATGAGACATGCTCAGAGATATTATAGAATGGTCCTGAAGTAGATTATTTGACCTTAGTTATAAGGTTGTGGTTGACTTGGTTATAAGACATGATCAGATATATTCCAGCACAAAGCTGAAGGAGTTTGCTATTTTATTTTATTAACTATTTAATTAATTAATACACCTATTTGTCAATTTATTTAATACACTTCTTATCAGATTGGTTTTGTTTAGACATGGTGGTGTTAACCTACTTAGTTACACTCACACCCCATTTGGGCATCATTTTGGCACTTGGAAATATTTTATGGATGTAGGCTTGGACAATGGGAAATGACCTTTCTTTTGATTGCTTGTTTACTATTGGGATAGAGTTTAGAGATGGGGATGACATGGAGTTCAGGATCTGGGACTTTGATTATTTTATTTGATTCTTCTAGTATTTTATTTTATTTTTCTAGCATGTCATTTAGTTAACTTCCATCACACCATTACATTGTTCCTTATCTATTTATCTGATTATTCATTTAGTTTATATTGTTGTCTTCCACAATGTCTTTACTATGATTATTTTCATCTATTTATTAATTGTTTTTTACTTCTATGAAACTTTATACCAGGGGGTATAGTCTTCCCACTTTACTATTCAAAACCCCACTACTAGTTGGAAGCCTCTGGCATATGGGGAGGCGTGCTTGAGGTATCATAACTAACCCTTTCTGAACAAGTGAGAGAGTGCTAGATTGGGGGAAATTAAAAAGTGGTTTTAGAGGATCATGTCTTCTTTTCTTATGATTTACTATTTAGGGAAAGGTATAAAGGATAAAAGGATGTGTTGGGACTTGGTAATTATCTTTTGCATGGGAGAATCTAACCCATGTATAAGGGAAAATATGAGTACCCAATGATGGGATTGCTTTTTGTATTGTGTTCTTTTTATAATTGATGTTATTTGACCATGGGCGATTCACTTTCTATATGAGGTTATATTTTTATGACTTTAATATTTCTTGAGGTTTGTATTCATGTCTCGATATGGTGCTCTCTGAGAATACATGCATCATAAAAGGAACATAAGGATATATTGACATGCATTTTTCATGATAGGGACATATTTATTTTTTCTTGTAATATATAATTTATTATTGAACTGTAATATGAGATATCTATTTCACTAGATAAATGAAATGATTTGTAATGTAATACTAAGATACATATAATCCATCTATATAGAGACCAAGAGTTATTGGTTCTCAGTTGTAGTCAACAGTTTTGGTTGACCCTATTTCTATCCAGTTCTCTAAGGAGTGAGTTTTTAATTTAGATAAAATTAATTCTCGTCATCTTCAACTCGAGTGTCAAGAGAGTGGAAATCAACACACTCATAACATAGAAAAACTATAACTTCCTATAGTTCCTGAGGAGAAAATGGATGCTTATCTTTATGAAGGCTTCTTGAGGCTCATGTAATCCCTGTAAAGGGTGATTACTCTTACCATTTTCTCAATGACTGAGGTGAAAATAGATTTTAATCTTCATCATTCGCCTATTTTTACTGAGGAAGGGGGACCCTAGGAAGACGAGTTCTCGATTGAGTTAGTCCAGAAAATCTTCAAGTATCTCGAGACACCCATGAATAGGAGGGTGAGGCTTGTTGCATATATTCTTCTATGATATTCCAAGCATTGGTGAGATATTTTGGAGGAATATGTTATTATAAGAACTTCAATATGAAGTTCCGGAGGCATTTATATCCCAATACCTTGAGAGATTAAAAAATTCTGATCATTTCATGCATCTGACATAGGAGGGTTTGTTAGTGATAGACTATACTAGATGTTTTGCAGACCTACAGTGCTTTGCACCATCTTTGTCCATTGATAAGATATATAGGGAGAGGGGTTTCTAGTATTGTCTTTGTTATGAGATAATATTGTATGTAAACATTTTTTGTTTTATAATATTTTAATATATGATCAATCAAGAACTCATCACGAATGAGAATATAAGAGAGGACCCGAGTAGCAGCCATGCTGTTTTAGCATGGAAATCTGCAATTTCTTATTAGAGTGGAAAGAAGCACCGTTATGATAGTTTCCACAAAAGTAATAGTGGGAAGAGAAGGCAGGGAAGTGGACTACCATATCAATATGGTGTTCAATTTCTGTGCTATTAGTATGGAAAGTTTGTTCAGAACTACCTGATGTTTCCTTACCCCTACAGTCAAGTGTTGTATCTTTGGAAGACTGGTCCTTATTCAGAGGTTCTATGTGAAATTTCTAGAGTATAATATTGGAAAAGGATCAACACATGCACCATAGTCGAGAAGGGGCTCAACTACCCCTTAATAGGCTGGTAGCTAATATTTTACATGTCGTTCCAGTAAAGGTAGGGGTCGTGGTACCCCAGTTCATGGACAACAATATCCAGTAAGGGAAATATCTCAAGGTTGTTAGACTATAGCTCAGGGTAGATGGACAATTCAGTTTCACATTATGAAGACTACTCTAGCTAATGTGGATGCAGGACCATCTATCATTATAGGTATGATTCTTGTATCATCTACCTTAGCTTTTTTTTGTTCGATACAGTAGAATCACATTATTTTCTATCTTCTCTTTTGGAAAATGGTTTGGGCTTGTATGTGGAATGATTATATGGTGTTTTAACCATCGACACACTATTGGGAGTGCATTTAGAGGATATCAAATGTTATAAGGCATGTCCTCTAGAGATGGGTGGTTATCATTTTTTTTGGGAATATTTGTGCTAAAAATTATAGGATTTGACTTGATTCGTGGTATGTATTGGTTAGTTCTATACCAGAATCATATCAACTATTACAGAAGTATATTTACCTTCCTATCTCTAGAATGAAGTAGTTATTCTCCCCAGGGTGAGTGGGATCTTTAGCCTAGTTGTGTTGGACCAATTCAGTGTAGATTGAATTGTCTCATTGCACAAATTTTCAGTCTTTCTCTAGATAATGGTGTAATGAAGTAGGGTTATTTTATTCTAGTGTTAGAACATTTTTGATATGATATCCCTGACAATTTCTATGGGCTACCACCCAAGTGACAGATCATGTTCATAATCGAGTTAGTGCTGGGATTAGGTCAGTTTCTCTCTTTCCTTACCGAATGGAAGCAATAGAGCTTCAAGAGTTGAAGGTCTAGTAAGATGATCTAGAATATAAAGGCTCCATAAAACTGAGTACACCTCTTTGGTATTTTCCAATTCTCTTCACCAAAAGGCTAATGAATCTTTGCGGTTATGTGTGGATTATCAAATATTTGAGCTAGATAACGATCAAGAATCAATATCCTCCTCCAGGCATTGAAGATGTTTTTGATCAGTTGATAGGTGATATGATCTTCTTCAATATTGATATAAAATCAAGATATAATTGGTTAAGGGTAAGACTATTGGACATAACTCTGACATGTTTTAGGAGAAATATAGTTTTTATGAATTCTTAGTGATGTCATTTGGGTTGACAAATGAATCTATGGTATTCTTGGCCTTAATGTATATGACATTTCATCCATTTATAGATCAATTTATGTTGGTTTTTATAAATGATATCTTAGTTTACTCCCAGTTAGTAGATGATCATGCCAAAAAAATTTACATCATCCTAAGTACCTTGAGAGAGCATCTACTTTAATACAAGATAACTAAATGATGTTTTTGTTTAAATGAAGTGCACTTCTTATACCATGTCTTCTTAGAGGAAGGAGTGTTAGTGGACACAGAAAAATTCACAACTTTGGTGTCTTGGGAACAACACAATAAATTTTTCAAAATTTGTAGATTTCTGGGTTTAGCAAGTTATTATTGGAATTTTATCCACGATATCTCCCATTTGGAAACTCCAATGTCTAGGATAACCAAGAAAGGGGTGAATTTTGTTTATTATTGTTCTTGTGAGAGAGAATTTAAAGAGATGAATGTAAAGCTGACCTTATCACCTATCATCAATTTACATGTGTCAGGTAAAGTATATACCATGCACTATGACGCATCCAGAGTAGGACTTGGATCAGTTATAATGTAAGAGGATCATGCAGTTTCTTATGGATCCAAGAAGCTGAGAACACAAGAGTGAAATTACCCTACCAATGATATGGAGTTAGTAGCAGTGGTACATTACCTGATATATTGGAGACACTATCTCATGGGTGAGAGGTTTGTGGTATACATGGATTACAGGATACAAAAATACATCTTTTCTCAGTGAGACCTTAACCTTTGGAAGAGGAGGTAGGTCATGTATCTGCATTCTTTCGAATTTGAATTAGATTATAAACTAGTAAAGGGAAACATAATTGCCCACAATTTGACCTAAAAGACATAGAAAAAGGCAGTATGAGAGTATTATGATGAGTGGTGGATAATAACCATTTTTATAGACATGCATCTAGGTGTTTATGAATTTCAGGGGTGAGTAGATCTAACTTCGACATTAGTTATACCCATTCTTTTGTAACATATTAATACTGAGTAGTTTTTTTATTCAGAGGGATCATTTCTATGAGAAAAATTATTTAGTAGGGAGATTCCATCAGGATAACCCCTCAATAGTGGCAATTCTCCTCTTTTCTAGGGTTGAGTATGGCTTCCTATGGGCTTGCACAAGGAGTTGATGAGGAAGTTCCATGATTCTAGATGGGTAGTACATCATGGTTTAACAAATATGTATCATGATTTATATAGGTAGTATTTTTGTTTAGGAATGAAGATGGAGGTGGAAAGATTTATGGATAGATTCTTCACTTGTTAGTTGGTGAAATCCAAGCATGAGAGGCTAACTGGGATTTTATGACCTTTCCCCATTCTGAAGTTGGAATTGTATGATGTTAGAATGGATTTTGTGATAGGACTAACCAAGATGATCCTTAAGAATAATGTTGTATGGGTTATTTTGGATTGACTAACTAGTTTATCCCACTTCATACCTATTAGGTAATCCTTTATAATTGCAGATCTGGGAAATATTTACGAGTGAGGTTGTTTGGTTGCATGGTGTTTTTGAGGAGTATCATTTTAGACAGAGATCCTTGTTTCACAATGTATTTCTAGAAGGGTCTTCAGAAATACCTTATATTGTGATTTATTTTAAGAAAAATCTATCATCTATAGACTGATGGTCAATCTAAGTGAACTATTCAAGTTTTTGAGGATATGTTATGAGCCTACATTTAGGAATTTTGTGGTTAATGGGAGGAAAGGATGGAACCCGTGGAGTTTTCTTATAATAATAGCATCTAGGATTAAAAACAAATGGAACCTTTTTAATATTTGTATGGAAGGCTGTTTCATTCAACTCTTTGTTGGCTAGAGATAGGCGAGTCAGCACTTGTTAGGCCTAGTATCATGTAGAAGTCTTATGAATAGGTCTAGTTGATCAGATAGTGGTTGGTGACCACACAGAGAAGGAAAAAATAATATGCTAATCATTGAAGAATACCTATATAATTTGAGTTTGTTCATCATTTTTTCCTTCAAGTGTTGCCTTGGTTGGGGTAATTCCATATTGTGAAACAAGGAAAGCTAGCGCCCAGGTTTTTCAGGCCATTTTTAATAGTAGAAAGGATCATTCCAATGGCATACCATTTATCCCTTACACAATGTTATTGTTCCATGAAAAATGTGTTACATGTTTAAAAACTATGAAGATATCATCTAGATCCTTCCCATGTGATAGAAATAGAAGATATCAAGCATTGTGCATAGGTGTCCTTTGAGAAGCATCTGATACGGGTTGTAGATCGTAGTGAGAAATATCTTTAAGGTTAGACTATACCATTGGTTCAAGTGAAGTCATATCATGGGAGAGTTTAGGAGGAGAACTAGGAGAGGAAGCCAGACATGCAAACAAAATGATTAGACATGGTTGATGAGACCTCATAGTGATTCTTGTAGTAGCTCGAGGATTATCTATTATAATGTGGGGAGGTTGTAAGATCCTTTATTTTTTCCAGGTATGTCTCTCTCTACGTTTTTTGTTTTAGAATTGGTGGCCAAGTCTTGTTATGAGATAGAGAGAATTTGTTGGATAAAATGACCTAATGTATAGGGTTGTATGATCGTTTGAGTTAATGGAGTCTAGATATAAATAAGTTATGTGTATAATGGGTTCTTGGTAATTTGAGAAGCTTTAAAGGGGGTTTGGGTTGTTTTAACGGAAAATGGGCTGAAAATTTAGCTACAAAAAATTTACATTTCATTTAAATGATTACAAATCATTTAATTGTTTGAGGGTTTTAATAAATTAAATCTGAGGTGACGCGTTTTTCAGTGAAATCCATTAAAAACATTTACATGATGGGTAACCACATTACACGCCATGTAAATTCCCAACCTACATTTTTAAATATCCTTTTCTGGATGAAATTCATTCTATTTCACTACAACTACTCTCCTCTCAAACATAGGGAATTATCTAAGTGATTTTGGAGTTCCAACCTCCCTTATGGATGATCTATTTTCATCTTCAATCCCTAGTAGGTTCCTTTGGTTCTCCAACCATTGTGGTGAAATCCTTTGGTAAATTGCATTTTTGGTTTTGATCTTAAACAATTTTGATATAAGAACCTATTTGTAATCATTTTCATTTTCTTCCATGTGGGCGTTGGCCATTGAAGTGTTGTTGGATCGTCGGTTAATAGTAGGGGGTCTAAATATTAACCTTATCATTTGATAATTTCAATGTTATGCAATATTGTGATTGTACCAATGAAATGTGTTCCAAAATTGATTAAATAATTAAATCATATTATTCCTAGAATTACTTTGGTTTCCAATGGATTTGAATTGGATGTTGGATTAAAATATGTTTAACATGACATGTAATATAGGGTGATTTCTTATTATAGAATCCCTAAATTATGGCTTATTTCTTGTTAATATAATTGATAATCAATTATTAATTGAATTGCAAGTGGATTATGAAAGATGAATGGTAGTTATCATAATTAACCACTGATAATTGTGATGTGATATTCTGATATCCATGCTTTATGATAGGGGATGTGTTCTATGTTTTAATTCTTATATATCGGCCTTGACCATGGTACTTGCACACTTATATGTTGTAATTATATAATGATGATATTGAGTGGGCTCAGACTAGTCCCATGCTGTATTATTATAGAGAGTGGGCTATGCCCAGTCATATGATGTAAGGATTATAGGTATTTAACCCAGAATGATGTAATGCTTATAGGGCTTTGACATAGAATGTTGTAATATATATAGGGACTTGACCCAGATTGTTCTGACTTTACCATGGTTTTAAGGTTGTGGTTGGCATGGTTTTAATACATGTTCAGAGATATTCTAACATGGCACTGAAGTAGGATATTTTACCTTGGTTATATGGCTGTGGCTATCATTGACATAAGATATGCTCAGAGATATTCCAGCACTGAGATGAAGCTGTTGTTGTTGAATTTTATTAACTATTGAATTAATTAATACACATGTTTATCTATTTATTTCATACAATTATTATCAGAATAGTTTTTTATACAGAACAGTGTCGACCTACTAAGTTATACTCACACCCTATTCGGTCCTCTGTTCAGAACTCGAGCAGATTTCGTGGATACAGGTTTGGAAAAGGGAAAATGACCTTGTTGTTGATTTATTTTTTTTACTTTTGGACTAGAGTTTATATATGAGACTGATGTGGGGATCAGAACCTGGGACTTTTAGTCTTTTATTTCAGTCTTCTAGTCTTTTCTTGTATTTTTCTAGCTTATCATTTAGTTACATTCCATCACATAATTACATTGTTCCTTATCTATTTATTGGATTATTTAGTTGGGTTTTATTATTCTCTTATGAAATGTATTTACTCTGATTATTTCCACTTATTTAAGAATTGTTTCTAGTACTATGACACATCATACTAGGTGGTATAGTCTCCCAACTATAAGATTCACACCCCCGATACTATTCATTAGCCTCTGGAGTATGAGGGGGAATGATTGAGGTCTCATAACCAAAATTTTCTTAGAAAGAGAGATTTATATATTGGGGGATGTTATACATTCATTTCTTATCATATCTATTTCATTACTATACCATATTTAACTATGTGTGTGTACTTATTATCTGACTATTCTACACCCTCAAAAAAGAAAAAAAATAAAAAGATAAAAATAAATATAATAAATTAGTAGACTGATTAATTGTAAAAAATATGGGGATATATTGGTTAGGAGGTTAAGGTTTGTCTTACGTGAATGATTGAGGGATTTTTTTTTTGAAATTTTATTTCAAAGGATTTAATGTAGGTTCAGTGTAAAGAATCAGGTAAGATGATTTTTTTTAAAATAACATATATTTAATGGATAAAAAGTGGAAAGAATAGTATGAAATGATTTTCACACACACATATGGAGAGTTGGTGACATGTTTGAATTGTGAATTACTTTTTATGAATATTATCATATATTTTCTTTAATTTCATTCAGATATAATTTATGAGACATCTTTTTCCATGATCGCTAAGAATAACACCTTGTCGTGCTTTTGATTTGATCACATTACTATCAAGAATTAAATTTTAATTGAATGTTAAATCTTCATAAAGCATGGAATATCTCTATGAATTATTTTTTAGAAATGTGACTTTTCCCATGAGTGAAAATGTTTAGGTGTGGTGGCGTGATCGCACCATGATTCACTGTTTTATTTCACCCTTTTACCACTATATTAAACTGATTTCGTATTGTAAATTACAAATATAATAAAAACTGAAAATTAATGTTTTATTCAATAATTTAATAATTATCACCATTAATAGGGATATTTTACTTTTATTTATGATAACAATGTTGTTGTAGGTGATTTGGAGAGGCCATAGTGAAATCTAAGGAAAACTGGAAAAACTGCACAAGATCCCAAGAACATATATAGACAAAAATGCATGCTACTACTAATATATGCATCAAATTGAGATTTAAATTGGTGAGAGGATTCAAAACCATATAGAATACATTTATATATAATACTTGGAAGAAATATATACCCATTTAAGTCCCAAAACGTTCCATTATTTGAGAGAATCTTCACTATTCACAATCTCGAGGTGACTTATGCAATTCATCTATATCTTGAGTTGTTGGCCTCCAAATGATTCCAAATTTTCTATGGAGATATTAAAGATTTGGGGAAACATTTTTTAGTTTTTTAAAATTATATATAGAACTTTATGGATTCCCAAAACTATGGTCCAATTGGTATTATGAAATATGGGTACCCAAAACAGCCTTCCACTTTGCCTATAAATTGGCACCAGGGTACCCAATTTTTATGTTAGAACAAGAGGCGAGGTTCTGATATTTTAGAGTAATACATGTTTTATCTAATACTTTTTGGGGTTTTGGATCTATCTATCCTCATAGGGATAGCTGAGATGAAGTCATATTTCCACACGAGCTTCCTCCTCCCCTTGATGACAGGTTAAAGAATAGGTGATCTTTGCAAGGGAGATACACACTTAAAGAGGGAGTTTCAGAACATAATTATATACTATTTTGGTATATATTTTGGTTTTAAATTTTTATTTTATATGTATATTAATTTTATTTGATTTATTTATTTGAATAAAGTTTTATTTCATAATCTATAGGTGTCTAGTTTTAAGTGTGTGACTTGTGTTGTTCCATTTGGACAATATAAGAATCCTATTATTTGCCAAAAATTTGAGATTTTAGTGCTTCTAGAAAAACCATTAAGCATTATAATAGGCTGGAACATAAATATATGATTTTTATGTCAAGGTTTAGTCCTATTTTAATTGTTTTAGAGGATTATTGGTACCAAAGATTTTGGTTATCCCTCAACCAAAGGATTACAGCAAAACCTAATAATCAATTAAGAACAAGTAACTTTTTAAGTTGTGTGGTAACTTAGTAATGATCATAAACATATCACATATTTTTAAAAATCTACTTTTTTCAACTATTAAACTCTTTAAATTCAATTATTTTCTTATTTGTTTTTCAAAAACAACCCCACTTTTTAGTTATTTTTATTAAAAAATACACACTATAAACCAACAATTATTTTTGAGAGATAACCTAAGGTCTACCCTAGACTACATATAACCATATAAAACCAATAAAATTTGATGTTTCATGAAAAATTTGTCATTAACCATGACATAAATATCATATATATTATGTATATATGAATTTCTAGTACTCTATACATGTTAGAGATAGAAAATGAAATGCACCATTTATGGAGATGAAAGGTTATACGTTTATATAAAAGTTGTTTCCATTTTATCAAAATTTTGATAGAAAGTAAGGTAAATGATATATTATCATTAAGAATAATTTTTATGTCATATATATCACATATTTTCATTAAACCCTTCATTTTTACCTTCTATGTAAAGTGTGAATGAACCATATTACTTCGCGAGACGATAGTCTGTCGTACACACGAGAGACGTTATCATATTCTCAAAAAATAATATGAATAAATTTATCTGTGATATAATAGTAATATAAGAATAATAATATCATAAATATGATATATAAATCATAAATCCATCATTGTTTCTAAATATGAGAGGTGGTAATGGAAAAATAAATGACATCAGTTTGTGAGGCGGTAGTCCTTACACATGAGTGATGATTTCATAACCCATTTTATGGAAGTGGAGGTGGTCATAGGTAATTTACATAAAATAAAAAATATCAGTATATATAATATACTTATTTTAATATATCATCATTGTATAGTAATAATTTAAGGAGGTGGAGGAATAAATAAAACAAAAATGATCATTGATGAACGTGACGTCTTCTTCAGGTATCCTCTTTAGGTTTGAATGAAAAGCCTTACTAGTTTGGATTTATTTCTAAAATAAGGATTATAGGATGATGGGATGCAATTTTGGAAGTGATTTTTTTAGGTATTTTCCAAAACCAAAATGGTTTTAAGGTTTCAATAGGAGAGGATAAGGGGTTTCCATTTATAAGTGAGGTGAGTGGAATACTTATAAGTTTTTGAAAATAAAAACTGTACCAACGTTTTTTGCATGAAAAAGGGTCCATAATAGAACAAATTATAATATTATACATGATATTTTCTAAATATGTCCAGAAAATATAATTTATAAATGTCTATAGGTTATTTTTTCTCTTATCATTTTATTTTAACTGCCCAGTAAACACATTTTTACTCCAACCGTGATAATTATTTTTTACAGTTTTCACTATATTTTGGTAAAAAACTTGGTTTAAATTATTATATATTATAAATTATTATGATTAAAAATATGGAATTATTTTTTTAAAATTCCATTCATAGGATTGGAAAAGTTTAATATTAATATAACCCCAAAGATGCGATGAGAAAGCGGGTTTTTAAAGAGAAAATACTCAACGATTTGAAATGTTTTTATATAACAATTCACTATGAAATTGATTAAAATGAACTAAATTAAATTAATGGAATATAATTTAACTAATTTTACTTTAAAACCAAATTAAAATACGATTTAAATTTAAAAATAAATTAAAAAAAAGGTTGTTTTAAATTAAAATTTAAAAATTTTCACAATTCATCAAAAAATGAAAATTTTCAGAAGAATCAAAAAATTTAAACGAAGATAATTTTAACATGATGATTTCAAAAATTAAGTTTATTTCATCAAATTAATTTTCTAAATGTGATAATAAATAATTTTATTAATTTTCACAAAAATAAATATTTTTTTTAGAAAATAGTATTTTCAAAACATATAAAGAATTTACTAAAAATTAAGTACTTTTATTATCAATATGATTCTTTTATATAGAACAATTATAACTAATATTTGAAAATAAGTTATTACAATTCATATCTCTAAGTTTAATGGATATTTTATGATGATCGTGCTTAAATAACTATATTAATAATATATCTTGGTTTTGTTAAAACTTAGTGTTGTGTCTAACATAAGAAAACCCATTATTATGTGTAGAACAAGATTAATTTGGTGTTTCATGTAATGAAAACTATAAAGTAAATTTCATTCATTTAAAAAATAATTCATGAAAATTCTAGGTGTTGTATCAACTTTTTTTTTCCATAGAGTGAGTTATGTATTATGTTTAAACATGGTTTTGGATCATGAGATTTCTAGATGAACCAAATTAATTGATGATAAGAAAATTATAGTTCAGTAATTAGAGAGTGATTAAAAATACTATGACTTTAGTTATATTGGATTTTGAAAATTAAATTACTTTCCATTAAATCTTTTTAAGCATTGATATCTCATGAACCAAGATTTATAAGAACTTGGTGTTTTTTAATTCATAGTTTTCCTGATTGGCAATCTAATATTTAATTTATAATTTAATAGTTCATCATGAATATAAAATTAGGGTTTTGTTCTAAGTACTAATCCTTATGGGTTTAGTGTCAAATATGATCTACACTCTGAATTATTGATTTTAGTTTTATGGAAGAGTGATATGAATTTCTAAGCATGATTCAACATGATAACTAATGACATCTGATGGATGGTAAAATTTTTTGGTGTTACTTCCATGGAATTAGTAATTAAAAGGTATCTTCAATTTGATAGATTTCAAATGAACTTTTATTATTTTATTCTATTTATGATCTTAGATACATTTTTTATTTTCTTTTGTTTTATTTAATTAAGTGTTTTTGGTTGTGTTTATAGATTATAGACATCATGAGTGCCCATATACTTTTGACAGTTTGAAAAATAAAAACCTATCATAGAAAATCAACATACTCAAAAGGATGATGAAAACAAAATTATGGGTTCCATAACCACACCTGTGTTTGGAAGAAAAAATATTCTATAGCATGAAAGAATAATTAAAATAGGAGTTATAATCTTTGATAAAATATAAAAAGATTATTACGAATAAAAAAGAGTACCAAAATAAGAATCCAAATTCAAGGATAAAATTGAGGAGAAAGAAGAAATTGATTTTGATTTTGAGGTTCAGTCAAAGGGAATTTCTAATGAGGAAGACAAATTTGGGATTAAACCCATGGAGTAAAATAGGGTATAAATAAATTGTAGAGGCCTTATTAGAATTTGAAAATACATAATAGTAATAAAATGTTGCTAAAATAAAAAATGACATTGAATATTTTGAATAAGATAAGTAAAAATAAGTAATAAGAAATGAGTATTATTATATTTATTTTTTCCATGAATTACTTATTTAGTCTTGAAGTATTTTAAATCCAATGTTCTCTCCTTAATAATGTTTCAATCTATATTCAAAGAAATATGGAATAATTATATCCATGTATGAACAAAAAACCCATTCATGTTTAAATCTAAATAACATAACTTCTTTCCATACACTTATTATATAAAACATAGTGATGTGGTGTCTAGTTAAAAAAATTATGAAAAGAAATTTTTGCAGGAAACCCCATGTTTTCATTAATTTTATAGGAATAATTTATTAGGAAATTAGTTTTGGAAAGTTTTTTTGTATATAGAAATTAATCACCTATATTTTTTTGAGATTTATTCAAATTGATATTATGATTTCATTAGGTTGTTTCTAATTTTGTAGATCAATAAAGGGAGGCACAATAAAGAAGAAAAAAGGAAGGAATATTATATTCAATGGATCTAGGATTACTATTTTAAATTATATATCTTTTATATTCCCTTTATTTTAATTTTAGTTTGGAATTTTCAGGACAAACTTAAATTTATTATTATATTTTTGATCCATGACACAAATAGATTCATAGAAATACCACCATGACTTGTTTTAAATATCATTTTTAATGTAATTGAATGGGTAATATTAGGGGTGGATGAGAAAGGATAATCATGAAGGTATTTAATTGATGAATCATGATTTGAAAAGGATGTTAAATTTATAAAAATGAAATTACTTATACATTTTTATGATTTTATTTTCTAAATTTCATATAGATTGATTCGTTATTATTATTCACGCTATGAGTGATTTCCTAATAATATGTTTCACATTCCAAATAGGGTTCCAAACCATTTTTTCATATTCTTTATAATACCTTATTTCATTAGAGATACATGGGGGTATATAGACTACTAGAACTCACATTCATATATTTTCAAAGCTATAAAAATAACATCTCATTAATATTATTGAGGCATTTTTGATTCATTCTTTTATACCTTTAAGATCTTCCTTTACATTTGATATTTATTTTGAGAATGTATAATCTATAAATGAACTTTATAAGGAATCCACATTTCAAGACTATTTATCATTAATACCAAACACTTGGTATTTTTACATTATTTACAATTAAATAAGTGTGGAGGAAGTGGTTATTTCGTGGTTGAGGGGGAATATTTGTATAGGAAAAGTGAAAAATGTAAAGTGTTTTTATTGGTTTTGGGGTAAAGTTTCATAAATTTCATCTCATTATACTTCCCTAGATATAATCTAGAAAAATAATAATAAAAAAATGTAAATAAATAAAAATGAAGGACTTAATATGGATTATTATTAAAAAGAGGGTTAATATTTCATTACACTTATTGTCATGACTTTTGAGCCTCTTAATTGAGGATATAGGAGGTATTAAGTTCCATAATTGTGAAGTATATTTTGTTATAGTGAGTTATTTTTTTTGAAATTTCTATTGTATATCATGCACTTTACTTTTGATTTTAACCTCATTTTTTCCTAATGATATTTTCACATCAATTACCTACCAAACCTTAACCAGAGATTAATTTTATCCTTTGTTCAAATTCTTCATGAATAATTTTTATTTTTTCTCTATACGGTGGAAATTTATATACTTTAAAATCCTATAGATAGTATTCATTTACTCTAGGTTTGAACATAACTCTAGAAGAATGTACTTTAAGTGATGAGGGAAAATTTGTTTGGTAATTTAGTTCACAAGTGGTTATTAGTAATAATGAAAAGTTGAAATATGTGAAAATAAGTCAAGAAAAGTTTCATTCATCATAAGATATAGAGTAAAATTTACGGTTTGATTGGTTTTCTTGAAAATCTAAGACTTTAAAAGATATTTCATATGTGATGATTGAAATTTTATTCATCATTGATAATATTTTAATATTTTTGGTTATGTGTTTTAAAGTTTAGTGAGATCAATTTAATTTGAAATGATGTGGATATTTTATGCTTGAGGAATAGAAAGTTTTTATGTGTGGGGGATTTAATAGTTCAATTTCACACAATTAATTTTTTCTATTAATTTTACAGATCAATTAGTTATTTTTTCTTAATTTTTATTAGTTTTAATATTTTTATAGAAAGAAATTTTTTATTTTAGTTTTTGGATAATTTTTAAATAAATACCAAGAAATGTTTTTGATGGAAATGGACTATCATAATATTAACTCTTGGTGTTTTTTCTTGTGTCAAATAGACTCTCTATAGTTGGATCGTATAAGAGTAGATATCATCCTGCGATATTAAGAATCAATTATTCTAGATTTACTAAATTAAAAACCTTCCCATTTATGAATACCTTACTTATATGTGAGAATAAAATGAAGGTATCATGTGTGATTAACATAGTTTCGTAACAATACATGTGAGATAAAATAAAATAATGTGTGATATTAAATCAAGATTAATTGTAACGACCCAAAATTTTATCAATGAAATTTCCCTTCTGAATATATAATTGTGTCATATTTTGTAATATAATATTATATAATATACATGTACCACATGATAAAACTAACTAATTTTTTATTTTAATTTGATCATTACATATATAGAATTAAAATGGGCATAATAATTGAAAATATTACAATTTTATAAACAATAAAAAAAATAAGATAACTAAAATATGAAAATTTGGATATGCTTGATTCACTAGAATAACCGTACTCATAAACTACACTATTGAAATGAAACAAAATATTAGTAATATAATATTGATATTGAAAATTAATATATATATATATATATAAACTTGATATAAAACAGCAGTGAATAAATAAATAATGAAATAAGAGGTATTTATAGGAAGTGGTAAATCCATAGGACCTTTACAAATATGACTACTAGAATAGTAATATGACCGTTGGAATAGTAACCCGACTGTTGGAATAGTAATATGACCATTATGAATAGTAACTTGACTTTTAGAATATCATCCTAACTTATGGAAGTGTAAAATAATATTTAAGAATCTTATAAAGTAAAAAAATACAGAATAATTATATCACAAAACAAGAAAATAAAGGTTTTAAATAAAATATAAGTGTTTATATTTTTATAAAATAAATATTTTTTATTTTCAATTTTATAAAAAATATAATGATTTAAAATAAAGTTTATTTTAATAAAATGAGTTTATAAATTAATATTATTTTTTTATTATAATTAAAATAAAATTTTATGAGATCTTAAGTAATTTTTCAAATGGTTGGAAAATTGATGATAATATTAAAATTATCATTTTCAAATAAATGAAGATTTTATTTAAAAATTAAATTTATCATATTTTAAAAAATATTTTCATAAGATAGATTTAATTTTTTAATATATATGTTAGAAAATTATTAGGAAGATGTTTTGGTATCTTTCTAAAGTAATTTATTTCTTGGTGAACAGTGAAATATGGTAAAATACGGAATTTTACATTATAAGGTAAATACATGAATTTTTGTGTCATGGATGATTTAATAACATATAATTTCAAACTCGCATGAACCATTTACTATATATAGTCACAAGAATCAATAATATTCATATTCATGGACCAAAATAAAAAACCAATGAATACAATATTCATAAACACCCTGCTCCTCCCCTTATAAATACAACTGCTTGCCAGCCTTTCTTATCACAACTTATAAGACTTGGAGCTTGTAAAATTTCTAAAAAAATAATTTCAAATTACACCCCTTATATCCCAGTTCTACTAGTCTCATGAAAGGACAATTCCAAGGAGCCTTAAGGGATACTTAAATGGAGGAAATCAAAGGGAGAGGTAAACATTAAACTAAATTTCTTTTAATTTTATTCTTATTCTACCACCCCATATTTTATCTATACAAAAATAAATTATAAAATAGGTATAATAAATACAATTACATGGTATTATTATGGTTTAATATCTATCATCTACCCTCATTTTTTCATTTATAATGTGAAAATGTTGTTTTCAATATGGTTGGTTCACTGCCTCCATGAACAACATTCTTAATTTTTCTCTAGCACCTTAAAGGATAGTTATAGGAGAAATTTTATGATTAAATGTGATTATAATAAGTATATTATAACTTATTAAATTTTTTTAATGTTTTAATAATCATTTAATTAAATAACAAAAATCTAGTTTACGATGGTTGATAAAACGATCTAAATAAACTAACTGTGTAATGTTAAAGTTTTCACTAAATTATTCATCCCTACATCTAAAAAAGGGATATTTGAGACTATTTAAATTTATATAAGGGCATGAATATTATTTTATTTAAATTTAATAGTTTTATTCTCATTTAACATGAACTTTAATAATTATCCACAAGTGAACCAACCTTGGAACCTATAAATGAATGCTCTTGGAAAAGAAAGATTAAATTCTATATCTTATTGAAATTTTTATAAATGAACATAATAAAATTATAATAAATAAAAAATATATATAAATGGTTCTGAATTATGTTATTAATGGATTTAATTTAATTTTTCTAGTCATTAAATGAAAGTGTTGAACAATTATAGAACATAAGGCATGGGATCTCTTCGAACCACCCTTTTTCTTTGGGTTATGACCTTTATATCACTAACTTACTTTATCTTTCTCTTTGATATTATGTAATGAATCTAAATTATGTATATATCCATATTGTATTTAAATATATATCTTATTATCACTTTCTTTTATGGGGTAATACATTCCTTAATTCATTTCTCAAATGCATTCTTTATGAAATATCCTATGATTATGATATGAGGAAATATTATAAAACCCACTTCTTTCAATGGGAAATTGTTATATTTATGAATTATTATTGATTTAATTTTTTATAACACATAATAAAACACATTTTATTATGGGTGAACCTAGATAGTTTTCCAATTCATTGGGTAATGTTTTTTTTCTCATGAGAAGTTATGTATGGGATTTTGAAGTAAACCTAATTCATGGTGGATGTATGTCCACCGTATGATGCTGTCTTAGTAGTTAACCTTGACTTATGTTTATGTAATGTCTTATATTTTTTCCACATTTCCATATCTCTATGATCATATGATTCCATGTTCTTTATGTTATTCTCTCGTATTATTGTTCATGATCATTGTCTTTTACGATATCATGTTTTTCCTTTTGACTCATATGTCATTCTTTGTTATCATATTTATTCCCTTAATATGATTTTTTAGATGAGTATTTTTGTTTATATTTTTCCCAGGTTAACCAATACTATTTTATGAGCTCAAATGAAGTTAGGGGATTGTTAAAGAGATTAAAATAATTTTGTTTTATTTTAGTTTCTTTTTTATATAATATGTACCTAGTCTTCCAAAGACACTAGCCCTCTGGATATTTAGTTTGTGTTTGTTGGATTTTTATATTAAAAATCATGTAATAATATGTGTAAAAGGATTGGGTTACCATATAGAAATATTTATGCGAGTTAAAATCAGATTTCTAAGACTATCCTATGTCATATTATCAAGAATTGTGCCACTCATGTGAGATTATATTGAAGTGGTCATATACATATGAATTTATAGAAGTAGGAGAGATAATTGGGTTGTGTCATGACCCATTCCCTTATATAGTGAGAACCTATATCCATGAAATATTTTTAAATCCATCAAGACTTTTGTGCCATGATTCATGAGATTTCACAATATTGAATAAAAAGAAGACAGATAGTGAAGGGATTTATAATCATGAGTAAGAACTTCACACTTAGAGTGGGTCTGTTATGCTATGATTTTTCAATGACAAAGATAATGATATATGTAGAGGGTAAATGATACAACATATATATATTACCTATGCTGTGAGCATGAAAAATTAAAGAAAGAGAAACCCAAAAAATACATGTTTCACTATAGAATCTAGGGTTTCACCATGTTAAATATATCTAAAATAGACATATAATTGATTATCTCCATTTTTTTGAAAATATCATAGATTTATTTTGGAGAGATGATTATTGTATGTTTAATAAAATTTTTAGTGAAATTTTTATGGTGTTTATATGGAATTAAATAAATAAATGGATCTGGAGATTCATATTGATATAAAATATACAGGGGGAGATCTATGTTTAAAAATAATGGATGTCGTTTTCTTTGGAATTCAGTATTTCCCAAGATGATTAGCTAGAAAAATTTTATAGAGGTTAGAAGAATGGGTTCACTTGTTTGTTTTAGATTTTTAAGTTATCTTTTCATATTTAAGATGATGTAGAAATATCGTTTTGCATAGTTTTTTAATAAAGGGGATTTTAGTGTTATTTTAACACCCCAAGTATTTACAATATTTTTTATTTTAAAATAATTTTTTTCAAGCATTATTATATACAACACTAAGTTAATATTATTCTACCCACAACACTAAGTTAATTTTATCATAATAATTGATCATTAATTTTTATATATGATTTAGTTACTTAAAATTCTTAAGAAACGCCATTGTAGTGATTATTTATTTAATCATTAACGAAAATAAAGTACACTATATATATTAAAAGTAATGTAGATTGATGGAATTATTGTATTTAGTTTTTTTAGATGAATATTTAATGGTAAACATATTTAAACTTATCATATTTAAATTCTAATATTTTTTGATGTTTTAAAATTAAAATTAAATAAATAATGTCAAAGTTGACATTATTATTATTTTACAATAAATGATATTTTATTAAATGGTTAAAAATTAATATAAAACCTATATTCTTAAAATTTATTTTTAATTATTAATAAATATTCAATACATTCTATTAATAGATAAATTTATATTTTATACTTAACATATTGACCCATATATTTTAAAAACATTGTTAACAAGGTCCGAGTTTAAGTGATGTTCCAGCATATCACTTGCGCTTGTATTAAAATTAATTTCCAAAACAAATGGGATTATTATTTTATAAATTATATATAATATTAATAATTTAGATTATATATATTTCATAGTAAATATGAATTTTTTTATTCTTAATATTTAAATTAATTAGGTTAGAAAACTTGATTCTTTAATAAAAACTAAAATGATAAAATTGGTGAATCTTAAAAATTAAGGAACCAAATAATTAAAATGATTATATTTTTGTGTGGTGTATATTTTTATAGACCATTATTCCAATTTAATCTATTATTTTTCCATTTTTAATGAAAATTTGGTAAGTTATACCTCCATTAATGAATACCTTTTCATTTTTACAAGAGTGCCATACCCCCTCCATTATAATAAAAAAAGAACTCCACCCCTTCCTCACACCTCTAAAGACACTTTGGATTGTCTAAAATCTACCCACATAGTCTACCAACATCCCATACTTGACCTAGAATCCTAAAATTGGGAAGAAATCCACTTAAGTAAGCCCTTTGGTATAAATCAAAAGGAGTTACCTGATTAATAGGTAATATATTTTATTAAGCTCTTCAGTTTTATTTCCATTATCCACCCCCTAAAATCATCTTATTACATGATTATATAATAGAAATATTATCCTTAATATACTAATATGTTTTTATTCTAAGGTTTCTACCTAAAATTACACACAATTCCCTCTAATGGATTACAAACATATTGTTTATGTGTATGATGAACTACCGCCTCACAAAGCGATGATTGTTAACTTTTTTATTTTACCACCTCTCATGGTAGAAATTAAGGTGGAAATGATGTTAATATATGAAATATATGATATTTATTATTTATTTAACATTATTTAATTATTTTTAGACACATGTCTTTCTAATTTTCATTTTTTGTAAATGCAATAACATCATTTGTGGAAGTGTGAACTCACGCCCCCTCAAAGAGATGTGACTAGTTCACTCTATACATGGAATGTATAAATGGATGGTTTTAATTAAAAATATATGACATAAAAAAATTATATATTATATTAATGACATAATTTCCTTTCTGTAAATATAATATATATCATTTTCTTTATTACTCTTTCACACACTTAAAAAGTGATAACGTCATTCATGGACAAGTGGACTACTGCTTCCTCGACATGATGTGATTCCTTTTAAATACTATGAATTATATATATAAGTATATATAATTTAATAAACTAGTATTTAATATATAAGTGTCATTATTTAAAGATATAATGTTTCTTACCTTATTTCCATAATGATAACTGAAAAATGGGAACATTACTTATGCGTACATACGGCCTACCGTCTCCAAGATTGTAGCATTGATTAATTTTTCATGACCATATTTAATGATTGGTTTTAAAAGTATAATTTATGTATAAATATGATAATTATAACATGATTATTATTATTTAAATTTTATATAACGACTTCTTTGACCATAGTTTACCTACCAATTTTTTTTGTCACATGAACTGGATTTCATCAAAACACCTGATGTAAACATAATTGTATAAGTAGTTATATGAAAAATGGTAATAAGTGAAATAAAAGTTATGATAAACATGAAAAATGGTATTGATTAAGTAAATAATTAATATATGTTTATCATTCAGTAATATAGATAAACACTAGACAAGTCAGACTCAAGGTAAGAGTTTTCTTCTCAATTTACATTCCATTGAGACTTATTTGTTGTTATTAACCAATTTACTTTTATATGGTGTATATAATTACATTTAACATGTTAAATAGTTAATATATTTATTATCAAGGTATTATATGTTTCATTTAATGTTATTAATTCATGGGTATTATGATTTTAATGTTTCAATGTGGTATAAGACACTTTGTAATGTCTAATGATTATCTTTGCCAATAATATTTTAATGATATTTAAACGATATTTCCTTTCATTTTAAAGAAATTTTTTTTTTCTTATCCTCCATTGGTTAATTATTGATAAATTTTTTTCTTTTTTAAATATTGATATTTGAGGATAAGACACATTTTTTATTAATAAAATTGATTATTCGATAAATGAGGAATGCTTTGGACTAACAAATATGGGTGGGAACTGGTTATAGATTTCCCCTCAATGCATTGATAGTCTCATAAGATGAATATGTTTGAAAAATCATAATTGTTTAAACTATGTTGAGAATAGAGCTTGATGGTATAATGATTCATATTCTAAATACATGACGTCTAATATTAAACAATTTCAATCATTTTAGTTATCATTTTTATCCATGAGATTTTTTACTAAAATTTCTATGGATGCATTTAATTTTTATTTCATTGATTTAATGGCATGTATTTGAAGTTTCTTACCTCTCCATAGTGACATTTCCTTATCTAATTATTTTAATGTCATGTATTATCAGTTGTTTACCTTTACATGTTGATTATTCTATTTAATTCATTATTTCTTCTTATTTACATACCATTACTGATCATTTGAGCTCACCCTTATTATGTTTCCTATAACCAGGTTATGGAGAATAAATATTTTAATTAGTGTTAAAGGATTTATTTTATTTATTTTTATTATGTATCATGTTTGTATTTTCTATTTCCTAATGTATTATGGGTATCATGTATGTAATATGGCTTCCCAATACTGTTAAACTAATATGTTCTTTGGTATTTGATTCCTTGTAATCATGCCAATGTAATAAAATAATACAAAATATCTAGGCTTCTAGGGTTGGTGAATTATAGTTTGTATTAGAATATTTTTAGTAGAAACCTTGGAAACTAGATTTATAAAACATAGATTAGGTAAAATAACCGTAAGATATACATTGATGATTAGTATAAAATAACACCCTAGAATTTTGGTAAATTATAGATTATGTGTGCATTCATAACAATAAATTAGTGTTTGGATACTAGAAGTGGATGTGGTTTTGGAATAGTTGTACCTTGGAGTAATAACCCAGACAAGGTGTGTCGGTCCTGACTCGGTGTTACATGGTACATGACAACGGGCCTTAACTCTCACCTTGTTTGACACTCCTGGGAGATATTCTTAGGATAGTTCACATTTTATTTACCTACCATTATGAAGTATTTGAAAGTAAATATTTCCCTAAAGCAAACAAAGGTTATGATTCTAGGATTCATAATGCATAAATTTATATTATGTGCTATACATATTTGGAATTATACATTATGTTATGATTTAATCCAATATATTCTATTGTTTATAAATGGATCCAAGCATAAGGAATGATAACTCTATCAATTCAAGTGATCCAAAGAGTAAGAAGGATCATATATTATATGGTATTATGCAAACATTTTTAAGGGAAGCAGGGTCCCAAGTATTCTCATGACATGAGGAAATAGGATCATGTAATAATGATACACTTAAAAAATTATCAAAGTCCTATGGGTTTGAAAGGAAGCTAGAGGAGAAGAAGATGATAGAGAAAAATATGGATGAAGGGAAGAATGGAAAGAAGTACTTTCCCACATGTGATAATTGTGGAAAGAAACACCCTAATAGTTTCTTAAAAAGAATGGAAATGTGCTACTATTTTGTAAAGAAAGGCCAACATGCTTGTGATTATAATGGTAAGAAAAAGGTTTCCAATGTAAAATGATTCAACGAAAAGGATATGGGACACTATGCAAATCGATATCCCAAGTATCAAAGGAATATATCTCATATGATGCTATTGGATAATTGTCAAGTTATGCTACTACCGAAAATGAAGAGGTATGTTTAATATTACTATTCAATAATTATTTAATTTGAATATTTTATCAGAGATGTACTAGTTATAAAGATTATTGAATATGTAAGGATTGTACTGTTGTACTTTTTGTTAAGTATTTGAGATCATATGATGAATGGTACCAAGAAAAGTTATTCAGTAGAAAGTTAAAATTTTGGGAAAAAAGAATATTGAGGGAAATAAAACCCTTAATATGTTTATGATGTTGAGATAAAGATGAAGAAACAATTTCTTGGCATATGTAATGAATAAATTGAAACTGAGTAATGATTTTTTGACAAAGTGGTTCATGCTATCATTGAAAGAGTTTATGACACCTTTGTATTTATGGAATATATCCAATAACATATGCTATATTTATGGAATGAGGAATAATTCATGTTTCCAATAAGGTTTTACGGTAATTAAAGTTGTTAAAATATTTTGAGAGGATACATGATGAAGGTGTTCACATATTCGGTATGTGATTATTAAAGAAATACTTCATATTTATTTAAGGCTAATGATAAGTTTATTTTTGGAAATTCAAAAATATTCTTTACAAAGTGTTGGATCAAAATATTTTTGAAAAGTTAACCATTTATGAAATGGATTAATTTGAACTTTGAATATGGTTTTAGAGATTGATATATTACATCCCTATATGATTAATCTTGTTCTAAGATATGAATAATAAGTAGTTCAAGGCATGACCAAAGGATATGATTGTGCTTATAGAAACCTACCAAGTAAGTATATTTAAGTATATTCTTAGAGATCGAAATAATTCATCAACTATAGGGAAAATGATCTTGAAACCAAAAATATTTTACTAGTACCTTCGTTTCCGATGAATCGAATGTCCCCTTAGATCATCATGGATTTATATCCTTATGATTGTTAATTTTCTCTTAACCATGTTCTCTAGTACTCTCTATCAGAACTTGATCATTGTATTTTTGATCAGTATCCATGTTTTCATTTCTCACCCATGTTCTCCTACTAGAGAACCTATTTATGTGACCACTGTACTTCTCTTTAAATATTATTAAGAAGATGTGTTATTAACCCTATTTTTTATGTGAGTTTTTCCATAATAGTATTTTCAAATATCAACCCCTTGATTACCTAGATCAAGTTAAAATTGTGTGGACACAATTTATTTAAGGTGGGGAGAAAGTAACTCCCCAAGACTTTAAAATATATTTCCTTTTAAAATAATTTTTTATAGCATTATAATATATAACACCAAGTTAAGATTACTCTACCCACAACACTATGTTAGTTTGTGTTACTTGCAAAACCAAGTTTTGCCGCCTTTTAATGGTGCACCTATTTTAAAAATGAATTTTAATAATTTTATAAATATTATTTATAAAAATAAAATTTATTTTTTAATTTTAAACATTAAAATTATCTTAGGATGAATTTTTTTTATTTTTTAATGAAGTTTTATTTTTTGGTGAATAATGAAAAATACAACATGTTAATTAAAAACAACCTTTTCGTTTAAATAATTCTTAGTGTAAAATTATATTTTAAATTTGTGTTTAAAGTAAAAATAAATAAATTATGAATTTATAAATTCAATTTAGAATATTGTAATCAGTTTTATATTAAAATTTGATATAAAAATTTATTAATCTTTTGAACTTTTTTACTTTGAAAACCAGATTTCTCACTACGTTTGTAGGAATAATGTTAATATTAATTTTCCCACTTCTGGGATTTTAATTTTGAAACATGTACATAAATGTTTTTAATCAATTTAATATTTGTTGTCTAATAAGCTCAACTTAATTTTATTCAAAAAATTTTTAGTGAAAGTGATTAAAATTAATTGTGGTAATTAAGGTAGAATTAAGCTTAATAAGGGACTAAACCCTAACCTTAAGGGACAAAATGACTTGGAAACTTTCCTAAAAAACATTGGCTTCCAAAAGTTTTATCATATAACCTCGTTGTTTTATTTTTTTTATTTTATTGGAATAATATTTCATGATAGATCCCTATATGATAAGTTAAGTAAGGAAAAATCCAGAATAGGAATCTTCCTTACCTTTAAAATTTATAAAACTTTTAGATATATAAAAAATCATATTTTTTGTTATCAATATAATTTTTCAATATAAATGGGTTAATTTTTTCATAATAATTTATTATTATTTTTTATATATGATTTATTTACTTAAAATTCTTAAGAAGCTTCAATATAGTGATTATTTTGTCAATAATTAACTAAATTAAATGATACTATAAATATAAATAGTAAAGTAGATTGATTGAATTATTGTTTTTAATTATCTTTATAGATGAATATATCATGTTAAACAGATTTAAACTTATTATATTTTAATCCTAATATTTTTTGATATTTTAAATTAAAATTAAATATATAATGTCTAAATTGAAATTATGGTATTTTACAATAAATGATATTTTATTAAATGATTTAAAGTTAATAGAAATATCATATTATTACAAGTTATTTTTATTTGTTAATAAATATTAAATATGGTATATTAATGGACCAATTTATCTTGTATAATTAATATGTTGACCCATATATTATAAAAATGTTGTTAAAACGGTATGAGTTTAAGAAGTGTTCTAACACGTCACATAAACATGTTTTAAAATTAATTTCCAAAAAAATCATGAGATTTTTATTTTAAAAATTATATATAATTTTAATATTTCAGTGGGTATCTATTTTCTAATAATTATAAATTTATTTTAGTCTTAATAGTTAAATTAATTTTGTTATAAAACTAGATGCTCTAATAAAAACCTGAATGATAAACTCGGGGAATCTTAGAAGTTAAGGAACCAAATTATTAAAATGAACATATTTTTATACATTGGAGGTTTTTTTGACCATTATTCCCATTTAATCCATTATTTTAAGATTTTTTAGTCACATTAGGTTTTTATGATCTCCCCCATTAATGAATGACTTTTGATGTTTACATGAGTGTCACTCCCCCTCTACTATAAAAAATAAATAACTCTACCCCTTCCTCAAACCTCCCAAGACACTTTGGATCATAAAACATCTTCCAAAATAGTCCCAAATATCCCTACCATCTACCTAGAATCCTCCATTTGGGAATAAATCCACACAAGGAATCCCTTTGGTTTAAACTAAAAGAAATTACCCAATTAAGAGGTACCATCTTTTATTAAGATCTTAAGATTTATTTTCATTATACACCCCTTCTTATTCCATGATTATATAACAAAAAAAATATACTAAATAAATTATTATGTTTTTATGATAGGGTTTATATAAAAAAATACACACAATTACATCTAATTGGTAAGGAACATACTGTTTATGTGTACGGCGAACTACCGCCTCACAAAACGATGATTGATCTAATTTTTCCTTTACCACCTCTTATGCTGTAAATTATGATGAAATAACTATTTATATATGATATATATGATATTTATTATGTATTTAATCTTCTTTAATTCTTTTAAAACACATATCTTTATAATTTATATTTTTTGTAAATTGGATAGCATCATTTAGGGAAGTGTGGACTACCACACCCTCAAAGCGATGTGACTCATTCACTCTATACATGGAATATATAAAGGAAAATGTTAATTAAAAATAATGTAAATAAAATAAATGTATATTATATTCATGACATAATTATATTTCTGTAAATATAATATATATCAATTTCATTATTACTCTTTCACACACTTAAAAAGCGACAATGTCGTTCATGGACATGTGGACTACCGCCTCATCGACACGATGTGATTCCTTTTACATCATAATAATTATACATATAAGTATATATGATTTAATAAAATGACATTTATTATATAAGGATCATTTAGTAAAGAATTTTTTTTTCTTACCTTCTTTCCATAATGATCACTAAAAAATGGGAACATTACTCATGCATATGTTCGACCTACCATCTCCGTGATTGTAACATTGATTAATTTTTCATAACCATGTTTAATGATTGGTTTTAAATGTTTAATTGATTCATAAATATTATAATTATATCATTATTATTATTTTGTAAATGTTTATATAAATATCCCTCTGACCATAGTCAATATACCAAATTTATCTTTGTCAGATGAACCGAATTTTGTCAAAATACCCGACGTAAACTTGATTGTTTAAGTAGTTGTATACAACATGGTAATAAGTGAAATAAAATTAAAGATAAAAATAAAAAAGGTTTTGAACCATGTAAATCATTAACATAAGTTTATCATTCAGAAATATAGATACACATGAGATAATTCAGACTCAAGGTAAGGGTTTTTTTTCTCAATTTACGTTCTCTTAAGACTTATTTGTTATTATACCCAAATTTAATTTTATACGGAGTATATAATTCCATTTGAAATCTTATATCATGAATATACTTATTATCATGGTATTATAAGTTTCATTTAATTTATTACTTCGTTGGGATTATGATTTAAATGTTTCAAAGTGGTATGGGACACTTTATAATGTTTAATGATCATCTTCCTCACAAATTTTTAATGATATTTTGATGGTATTTTCCTTCATTAGAAATAAAAAACCTTGTTGTTAATTATCCACCATTGAGGAATTATTGATAAATTCTTATCCATTATTATATATGGATATTTTATGATAAGGCATTTTTTTTATTAATTAAATCAATTATTCGATATATGAGGAATGATTTGGACTGACATACATGGGTGGGGCCTAGTTGTAGATATCCCCTCAATGCATAGATAGTGTCATAAGTTGAATCAGTTGAAAAAATTAGAATAGTTTTAACTATCTTGAGAATAGATCTTGATGGTATAATGGTTCATGTACCAGATGGATGACTTCCAATATTAAATCATTTTCTTCATGTTTGTTATCAATTTTATCCATGATATTTCGCATCGACATATCTATGGATGCATTTAATTTTTAGTTCATTGTTTAAATTAAACAAGCTTCCAGTTTCTTATATTGTCATATTGATATTAACTTATCTAGATATTTGAATGGAATGTTTTATCAGTTATTTACTTTTCTATGTTGATTATTCTATTCAATTCATTATTTATTTTTATTTACTTACCCTTACTGAGAATTTATGCTAACCCTTATTATGTTTCCTATACCTAGGTTATAAAGAAGAAATATTTAAATAATAATTCAAGGATACATTTTTTTTATTTATTTATCATATTTATATTTTCTATTTCCCAATGTATTATGGGTATCATGTATGAAATTTGGATTCCCAAGATCTCTAGATTGATTAGCCATTTAGGATTTTATTCTTTGTGATAATACCAATATAATAAAATAATGTGCCAGTTTCGGGCTTCTGGGGTCGGGGAATTACAATTTTAGTACTTTTAATTTTTAATGGTATATTTTTTTTAGTTTTCATATTAATCCTTTCTTTAATATATTTTATTATTTATTTATGCATCACAATTGTATCTTTGATTTAGGAATTTCATTTGGATGTGTCAACTAATGATTATCCTTCTTCTTAACCTCAGAATGAGTTATGTGTTATGTTTAAACATGGTTTTTAATGACCTAATTTCTATATAAACTGAAGTAATTGACCCTAAAAAGGGAATTTTAGTGATAATATAGTGATATCAAGAACAAGGATTTACATATATTCAATTACAACAATGATATACTACCCATTATATCTTTTAATTATTTTAATATCTCAAGAACTTAAATTTGTAGAGACTCACTATGTTTTTCATCCATAGTTTACCTTATTATTAGTGAAATATTTTCTTTCTAATTGATTTGTTCATCTTGAAAATTTAATTATAGTTTTTTTCTATGTACCTATATCTATGGGTTCGACCTTATAATTGGATTATATTATGCCTTTGTCATTTTTTAAGGAAGAGTAATATAAATTTCAAAACTTGATTCACCAGGATAATTAATGAAACCTCATGTGTGATAATTTACATATTATTTATTCTCATTTATAACTTATTTAAGGTTCCATTATTCCAAATAACCCCTTCATTGAAGTGAACATTTTATATTCTAGTGAACCTTTTGAGATTATTATCCTATAGTCAAAATCCAATTTCTTTATTGTCCTGAACCATAAATAAATATGATCAATAATTTTTTTCTATCTTATCCCTTTAACTGGTATCAAAATGGATATATATAATTAGTATAAATACTTCTAGGAAGGGTAATTTAACCCTTTTTATAGTCCATATATCTTCTAGAGGATCCTTCCCCAGTGGTGTGTAAGATCTTTGATTCACTAGGTATACCAAAAAACATAATACTTATACCCAAAAGTACTTGGGAAAACTATGATGTATCCTAATAATTCATGAACTCTTCCATAACATCAGATTCATCCACTATACTACACCATTATATTCTTTTATTTTGGGAACTATCTTCTCAAAAGGAATTCATTTCTTCTATAAATACCACTGGAACTCTTTGCTCCCATATTCCCTAACACTATAGGATATCAAGAAGTTAATATCTAAATAAACAACTCTTTCCACCATGGATATGTATCTAATTATGGTTCCCAAAACATAAAAAATGTTATTGAAAATGAAAACGCACACCTTCTATGTCACATTGTAAATTAAGTAAAGAAATTATAACGAACCTTCATGAGACCAAACCATAGTTCGCCTATAAATCCATATGTACAAGCTCTAACATTTTTTCTTATGATCATTTAATTTCATATTGAATTTCACCTTCTAATACTTTCCAAGGATAAAATATTCCCATAGTTAATACTCTACATGATCTAGTTTTAGTGTTACTTTAATAGCTAGGACTTTCATCTCCTTATCACCTATGTTACCAAAAAGATTATTCCAAAAAATCATGGATTGATAAGTTGTTATTCTGAGAAGTTTTTCACCATATAAAATCTCTATAAGGTACTCTATTTTTTATTTCACACTATTAAACACCGCTATGGGACTTTGTTTTATCTTCCAAACTCCTTTAAATTTTTTTATAGAAACCCATATCATCTATATAGCTAGCCAAAATAAAATTCTTCCATAACTATAGTATGTTCCCTACCTCTTGAAACTCTAAAAAGTATCCACTCTTCTTTTGGAAATTTACAACACATTTTTGAATTATCTCTAGTGTTTCATCACCCATCAGATACATCTTATTGAATAATATATTGTAAAAATTTAATATGCTCCCCCTATTATATTTTTAGTGAAATGAATCCCTAGAATCAATGATCTATGAATCCAACAGACTAGAGAAATATAGAAAAAATGTACTTTCATACACAACTGTGGTATTTTTAGAAGAACTTATAGAAGTTAAATTTTCATATATTACCCTCTTTTATATGCAATATTTCTCAAAATAATTCATTTTCATATAATTGGGGCATATGTATTTGGTTATTGTTTATTTCCATAGACTCTTATCTCTTTTATCATTACCCTTATTCAAACATTTGTTTTCCATTTGAGTGAAACTTCCCCTACCTTTTATACTAAAAGATATTTCAATAGAACCCCATACTTCCTTATATTGGATATCCTTGATAAAAACAAGATATAATATGTTTTCAAACACTAGGTTATCCTTAATTTTGGAATTACTAAAAGTAGTGACCACTGTATCCCAGTATTCCGAGAGAAATGAAATAAGTATCAATTCCCACACTAATCGATAAAAATTCACTCCAAATAATTTGAGGTGACTCTGAATCATGTTTAAGTAATTGAAATGATCCACCATTGATTTTTATTTTAAAATTTTGATACTTAATATTCATAACAGAATAAACACTTTTTTCACACAAGTAGTATCTCCATACATGTTGGAATGAATGGTCCTCAATCCAATATTTGTATTCACCTCTTAGCCATTGAATGCCACATTCTGGGTCAATATATTTTGAAATAATAAAATAGATTTCTATTTGAGTATTTCCCATTCTTCCCTATCCATTAAATTTGGTTTGATCCCTTTTTAAAAAATATCATGATCCTTTAGGTATGGATAATATTCAATCTAAGTCCTCCAAAATTTGAAGTCTGACACATGAAACTTTTCAATAAATACCTTAAATTCTTCCAAACAATATTTATTTAGAAATATTAATCTCCCATTTAAATAAACAACATAAAGTAAAATAAATCCTCCAAAATTATTCTACCAATCTCTGATGTCACATGTTGTAATGAGAACCCCATGTTCCAGAACATGCCCCCTAAAACCACCCTTATAGAATAAGGGTCATATGTTCCAAAATTGGTAGAAAAAGATGTCAATTTCCAAATAAAAGAACTAAACTCCAAAATCTCATGCCAAGTCACCTTGAACTGAAAAAAATCTTCCAAAGACACCTAAAAGTATAAAATAAAATAAATCACACTCATATGGAACAAAAAAGGTATTTAGATGGTTTAGACTTAGTCATACTCTTCAAGATCAAAATTGATGTATTTTTTAATAATATAAGAAGAATAAACAATTACAAGAATAAATAATAGTTAACCCACTCATCTATTTATAGACAGGTTTAGCTGGATGATTCGATGCCACTACCTTGTGATCTTCACAGGCATCCATTCTCTTGTTTAAATCCACTAATAGTTATGTTACCTCAACTTTCAATACCCAATGAATATTAAAGGAAATAAATTTTACTATTTTTTATCCCCTTCAATAATTTTATGTATCCCTTTAAATAATAAAAGGTTATTCTTACATATTCGACTGAGTTACTCCTAAACAAGTCAATTTCTTCTTCCATGCTTCCATAATACAAAAATCAGTTGTCACTATTACCTTTTTTTCTACATATAGTTCTAGATTTCCCTAGTTCCATTGAACTACTATCATCTAGTTTAGATCTGAAACATCTTGAAAAACCACATTTGGGAAGATCCAAAACTTTATCAAAAAATAATTTTTCTTATCCAACCTTATAATCTCCCACTTGAAGACTGTTTTTAATGGAATCACCATATAGTCCTACAGATCACTAATGTAATTTTAGCCTTCCATCCTCCTATGTAAAAAGTAATTTAATCTCACTTTCTTTATTCATGTTCATCTAAGTCCCACTAAGGCATACATTTTCCTTAGACATTCCCAAACTATAAACACTCATATATCATACATCTTCTCTTTCCTATCTCTCTTTCCAGTTTAATGGAATGACCTTAGTGGTGGATATTATGTTGGATCATCTCAGGGGTTATTCATAGAGGAATTATCAGGGATTAGTGGTAGTGATTCCAACCCTAAGTGTTGTTATATTCCTTTCTATTCTTGGTGGGTACCTAGTGTCTTTATGGGTGTTTATTCCTATCAGCTGCGTGGTTCACACTATACCAATTAAATGTGTTTATTCTAAAAATAAAAAAAAAATATTATAAGGAGAATATCAACTAGATTAAAACTCCCACTTATTGTTTCTATCCCTAACACTTAATCTTACACAACCTTCCCAATGAAGTGATACTTTAGCTGAATATGTTTTATTCTTTATAAAAACACTTTTTTTTAAATGAGCACTTGCCAAAGAGGGTAAGTCTCTTTTATTAGCAAAAAATAATGTCAAACTTACAGAAGTCTAAAGAAAGGAAGTTTACATTGGTCCCTCTGAATAGAAGGGAGAAAGTCATCAGGGATCACATCACACCATAACAAGTCAATGCCATTTACGCCATTATTTTCAAGACCATCTGCCATATAATTCGCCTCCCTATAGACATGAGTGATGAAATAGTTCATGGATAAAAGAAGATCCATGAATTTGGTCCACCGATTAGTAAGATTCCAAGATAGGTGAGAGGAACCATTCATAATGGCATGAACAATAGTGGTGGAGTCACATTCAAGCCAGATATTGTTCCAACCATGATGATAAGATTGCTCCACCGCTGACATAATACCGATCATTTCAGCTTCAGGAGATGAAACAAGGCTACAAGAACCATATAAACAGCCAATGACAGCCCCCTTGTGATCTCTGAAAATGGCACCATAGCCAGAGGGACCAGGATTACCTCTCGAGGCACCATCAAAATTGACATTAATCCATCCCACAAAGGGGGGCTTCCAAAAGACCTCAAACATACCGAGGGGGGGAGGTCTACCCCTAACACCAATCCTATTGAGGACAGTGAAAGAATGAATCGAGTTTGAGGAGTAGTGCTTCAAAGGCGACCTGGAGTCCCAAACAACAGCAAGGATAGCAGAAATAGTAGCTGCAACAGTGAAATGAAAACTGTCATGGAGCACTTTATTTCTTGCAGACCATAAGAAGTGAATAAGTTCCTCCGCAGAAACCTGAAACAGACTCTTGAGAAGGGGTGAGAGTGCCAGCCCCTAACAACTCATTATAAAATCACGAATTGAAAAAACCCATGGGAGGCTCACTTCAAAAATATCAGCAATGACTTTACACATTGAAGAAGTAGTGGCACAACTTAGGAAGAGATGATTGATGTCATCTATGTGTTGATGACAAAGAGAACATCGGGAACCTAGCGAGATTCCACATTCTTGAAATATGGATCATAATAGAATAATGTTTCATTCCCTTACTTCTTTACGAGTTCACCCATTAATCCCTTCAACCAAATCATTACCATCTCTATTTTTTTTCACAACGTACTCTTGTTTTCTAGTATATAGTTTAACTACCAGTTATATCATAGAAATCCGAATTACAATAATTTATATATAAGTATTGATAAAGCTTGTGGCACTTCTTTATGTGTTTTCATGTCCTATAAAGTTTGCATCAATATACCCTTAAAATGGATCATCCATTCATAAACATAATTCTATACCTTTCAAACATTTTAGATACAAGAGTATCCACTTTATCGATTTCCAGTGCTCCTTTCCCAAAATTTCAATAAACTTAATAGTAACTCCCACAAATTGAGAAATGTTATACCTTGTATAAATAATAGAATAAATCAAACATAAAACCACTATAATTTATAGGAACCATTTCCTTGTACTTAACCTCATCATTGGTTCAGGGAACCTTCTTTTCGGATGGATTCAAAATCTTCAAACAATGAGAAAAATATAGGATTGGATACATAAATTCTGAATATTTCCATGGTATTATGGATATGTTTTGATTAAGGTAACATAAATGTTGATTCCTTATAGATCCTTTAGATCTATATATAAATAATCTATTTGGATTCCATGATATCATTCATCTTAAATATTCTAGATAACTGAACCTTTATCTATTCAATCCATTTCAAATCCCAACCTCTCAAGATCATGTCATCCACATACAAGAGAATTATGATGAAGATTCTATCATCAAACATCTTTTGATAGCAGTAATGATATGAATTGAATCAAATGATATTTTATTCTACCTTAATGACATCAAACTTCTGGTTCTATTACATGTGTTCTTGATTCATCCCATACAAACTTTAGTTGAGCTTCACACAAGTCCTTCCATTCCTTTTATCATGAATCTATCATGTTGTTATATATAAATTTTCTCCTCAAAATCTCCATGAAATAAATCTTTCTCCATATCTATTTTTCAAGATGTATAATCTCTTCCACACTCATTCAAAGAGATTTCTAGATTGTTTTATGTTTAAAAACCAAAGAAAATATTTCATGGAAATATAGTCATTTTATTTATTGAAATTCAATAATAACCAACCTTTTCCTATACCACTTACTTATATAAAATTTTTCTTTTTACTGGAAGAGACATTTTTTATATGCATTGGTTATAAGTAAAAGTTCTAAATGATCCCATATTCTAAAATAATTTACGAAGTCCATCTACTCATTAAAGGCCAAATTTTAATAATTTCAATCAATGAGACCTTTTTCTTCTTTTGGGAATTCATATTCTCCAACATCTATAAGAATTATATTGTGAAATTTTCATGACCCACCCAGAGGGGCCCATTTCGATACAACCCCATGCCCACCTCCGATAGGTCTGAGGATCGCGACCAACATCAAGTAGGCATTTCCCACATATGGGAGGCATTATCCTAAAGTACATACTCACACATATCCAAGAAACACAATGATGAAAATTAAAACAACTAAAAAAATTATTATATACAATTATGATCCCATAACCAGAGTACAACAAGAAGTAAAGGAAAAGTAAATTGGAAAAAATACAAGCCCACCACAAGAGTCTGTACACAAGTCCAACTGAATCTGTAAAGAGTCCAACCTAATCTAAGGGTGAGGACTACATCAAAGGTATTCTCCTGGTAAAATAATTGGTTTACCCAGCTCCATATATTCTCCACATGATCTTTCTCCTCTTATGACACCATGAAAAGAGCCACCATCTGCACAAGACATAGTATGTGTGGGAAAATCCCATGTAGGGGTGTGTATAAAAATACTCATCAGGACACCCTAAAATTAAAAAACATGAATAAACAAGTGTAGTTAGCTCAAAACAAGAGGTAAATCTATATAAAAGACACAATAAGTAAAGAAAACCAAGATATACACATGAGAGACACTACACCATCAGGCGGCCGCAACCAACTTCCAACTATATGATGCAGCTCAAAGCACGCATGTTTCGAGAGAACTCACTCCCAGAGCCTTGAGATCATAAGAGACACTCAATGAAGATGTAAGACTCATTTGGAACCACCTAAAGAGAACACATTGGTCAAAGAAGAGTATGATACATGGAGAGGGGGTTATGCCCAGAACCACTGGGGGACACCTCAAACGCAATCTAGATCAAACTGCTATATATGAGATCATATTCCACTGATTCCAAAAAACCCCTACTTATACATACCTCCAGATAGAGGATAAATTTACTACCCATGTAGGTCATGTTTATTCCACAAACTCTACTAGGTATGATATAGGATCACACTCAAGTCCCGTGAAGGGACGCCACAACTCTGTCTGAGACTCAGCCTCTAGAGTGGATTATAATCCTGTGATACAGATTTAATGACATACTATAATGTCGAGAAAATTACAAAGAAAAAATATTCAACCAATAATGGTCCAAACTAGGAAAAAAAAGATCCTCAAATACTCTTTATTTGAACCTATCACTCAGGAAGATGCTTGCAGAATTTCCCAGGCCCTATGGATCGACGGCTGCGGTCAGTCCACCCACCGCACGGACCGAACCCCCATGGAACGACCATAGTGGTCACTCCAACTACTGCATCTGACTAGACACTACATTATACCACTATATTTGTCCTCCCCGGGTTTGGCCACATGGTCGTTGTACTCGCAATAGCTCAAGTTGTCATGGAACCATGGTCGACTACCACATTCGATCACTACGGTCAATTTTCATGGTTGAACGCAATAGGGATCCACCCTGGATCTGCCCTGGGTCTATCTCATCTAACCCGAACCACCAGTTTGACCTGACCCACTGATCCAACCTGGACCACTAGCTTGGCATGGCCCACTGGCTCTCTCCACGTCCGCCGACAATCCTGCATCTTCCGCCAATCCCACATCTGTCACCGTGTCTGCCTCTGCCAGCCCCACCGTGTTTGCCTCCCTAGGCCCCACTGCATCTTCCACTTCTGCCTCATGTGGTCACTGCCACACCCACCACCACCATGTACACACATGGATTTTCCGCCCCCATGTGGTTGTCTACCATGTGCCGTTGTTGGCACCCCTTCCACACGTCGGTGGTTCCTTTTCAGACCACCACACCTCCTCCAATACCCAAAAATCAAAAAGATCATAGATCCAAGATCCTTGGGTCCTAATATACTCTGATATATTCTTGATTTTTGATTCACCTCAAATTCGTGGGTCTGGTCGAGTTTGAAACCACTCAGAAACATCGAGCTAGGACTACAGGGATCCAACCAATGAAGAATGTGAAGAATAGAGGGATAAAGGCATATGAATGAAGGTTTATCATCATTTTACTAGAGTTATTCTACAACTATCAATATTGGGTATTTGGGTTATAAAATAAGATCAAATAAGCCCCATGTAATAAAAACCATCTTGCAAAGTGATCGATCCACAAATCAATCCGTTCATAAATTGATTTTCATTCCTCACAGAAATTAACAATGTCGAATAACAAAACTGAAACTCATGAACAACATTGATTTTTATCAATCACTAATGTAGAATTAAGCTGCATTGCATTCGTTGGCAAGATCCTTCAAAATGGATGTCCATCGATCGTCGATCCATTATCGTTCGTCAGAAAGGATTTCCAGAGATCTCTCTCCAAGATCCTTCAAAATGGATGTCCATCGATCTTCGATCCATTATCATTCATCAGAAAATATTTCCAGAGTTCTCTCTCCAAGATCCTCTAGAAGTTCTAGAGTTATGTGGCTAACCCTATAATTACAACATAAGGATACACTTAAATAAAAATTCTATATGTCACCGCGTCAATAAAATAAAATAATTATTTTATTCATTTTATGCTCATGGAAATTTTTTCACAAAAAACTCACGGCAACCAATTTTAGGTCACACCTAGGGAAAATATGCTATTCTAAACTCAATTTTTCCATCATGTTCCTGATTCGAGAAACCATGTAAGAGTTATTCCACTTTTTTAGGAAAACTACATGTGCATGCTATTAAATATTTTAATATTTTTTAAACATTTATTCTAGGAACAACGAGCCTTGGAAGAACATGTCGTCTTTGTTCTTGGTCTTGAAAATAATATATATAATATCTAAGAATAATACATGAAAAATACAAGATTTTAAATTCTCCCCATATTTGGACTTTATGACCCTAAAAATCCAAAACAGGGGCTACTCAAACAGATGGGGGTGATAAGAACGAATCTGAGCCTCCTGATCCCATGTCTTCTCCTAGAGATTCTCTTGCTGCTAGTGAATGTGCACCAAAGGAATTGATCAACCCTAAAGGATCCTCTCATATTGATCCTAGATCCTTACTGGGTACTCAGAAAAATTCACTCCATCCTAAATTTCTAGCTAACCCCAATAGATAACATGCGATGGGTCATGCACGTACCTCCTTAGTTGCGACACATGGAGGACATTGTGAACTAGGTCTAACTACATAGGTATAACTAAGAGATATTCCACCTCCCCAACTCTATGAAGTATCAATAAAGTGTCAATGAACCTCAGATATAGCTTGAAACCTCATCCAAATCTCTATAATCCTCATCGAGGGAAACCTGAAGGGACACATGGTCTCCTTCCTCTAACTCAAAAGGACTCTGCCGCCTTCCTATGTAAGACTTATAATGGATCCATGTTGTATTCACCTACTCCTGGATGAATTGAAATTACTCTGTAGTAGCTCAAACCAACTTTGGGACCATTAGTGCTGACCCTCCTAGGATAGTCCAACAAAGTGTTGACATATAGGGTTAACCGTATAAAGCCACAATTGGTGCCATATCGGTGGTGGAATGGTAGATGTTTTAGTATGAAAAATCCACAAGTGGTAGGTGATCCTCCCAACTATGACCAAATTCCAACATTCAATCCAGCAACATGTCCTCTAGAACCTAAATGTTCCACTTAGTATGGTTGTCTATTTGTGGGTGAGTAACAGGGTCCCAAAGAACCTCTATAATCCCTTCCACAACCGGGATGTAAAGAAAGTATCACGATTATAAATAATAATCAATGGAACTCCATTTATTCGAACTATATCATTCATATAGAGGTTCCCCAAGATCTCTACTGAACTCTTTTATTGGATAAATAGGAAGTGGGCTAACTTGGTGAGTTAGTAAAAAATCACCCAAATGGCATCATGGCCCATAGACATACATGGTAAACCCATCATAAATTCAAAAAATATCCCATCCCAGTTCAATTCTGGAACCTCCAGGGGTTGATCTAAACCCATAGCAATATAGTGCTCAGCCTTCACTTGCGAACAAGTAAGGGATCAAGAAACAAACTTTGAAAATTCTTTCTTCATCCCTGGCCACTAAAACTGACGTTGGAGGTCCCAGTGAATCTTTTCCACACCTAGATATACCACCAAAGGGGGTTTATTAAAATCACTTAAAACCTCCTCCAATAATGTCACTAGTACCATCATGCGTCCTCTGAAGTGAACAATGTGATCCACTTCATTTGAATATCCATTAGAAGCATGCCCGTGGACATATGAGCACATAGGGTCTCATAGTCACATCTCTGTGTTATGCCTCCCTTGGTCACATTAATAGTGGAGGGGTGAAAACCATTAACTAGAGGTAATATGATCCATATCCATACATAAAAGATATCTACAATGAGTCTAACTATTCTGATGTCTCGTTCAGCAAATGCAAACTAGACATCTACTAAGAGAACCTTCCACCACGTTACCCTTCCCAAGAGTATGAAAAATATTAAATTATAGTCATATAAGAACTCTAATAATCACCACTATCTCAAGTTAAGGTCTTTCTAAGATAAGATATACTAGAGACTCTTGTGATCATACTAGATGATAAACTGCTCTCCCATTAGGTAGTGCCACCACATATTCAAAGTGAAGACTACCACAACCAACTTAAGGTCATGGGTCACATCGTTCTGCTCATTTGGTCTCAACTATAATGAAACATAGGAAATCACCACTTTCATATACATCAGAACATGACAAAGGCAATCCTTGATGAATCACAGAACACAATGTACTTGACTCCTTCCTTTGATAGCCTTAATATGGTTGTGCTTATAAACCTTTTCCTCAGATCCGAAAAGAACTGTAGACACATTTCTGTCCACATGGAAGGCTGACCATTTTGATTCAAAGAGGACAAGGGTGTTTCCACTCTAGTAAAGTCAGGTAAAAACCTACGATAGTACCCTACCTGCTAATCATTTTCCCCCATTTTAAAATCTGGTTTAAGGGTGGCCGAGACCCCAAAATACAACTTCAAACAAGACAAGAGAACATCAAGAAACAAACAGAACATAAAACACATACTTACACATCAAAATAGCCAAATTATTCTCCATAACCCATGCTGGATTCTCCTTCGCCAGTAGCTAATTCCCACTCCAGATGCCTCTAAAAGTGAGCACTTTGCACCTTACTCCTAATCTGTTCGAGTGCAAGCAGATCAGGTGGATATTTCTTGACAACATTTCCCTTTTTCAAAGACACAACCACCTCTCCCTTACACTTGGATGCTGATCTAGTCCACATTGGACTCGGAAGGTAAGAATAGTCTCTCCTAGGCATCCTTCTTGGTGTATCAGATGCTGGTATTTCACCAGTAGCCATCCTTTGATTCCCAATCTGAACAATTTCACTAAAAGAATGGCCAACCAAACTACTCACATTTTCTTTACCTCCTCTAGAGCTCTCTGTTCCCTTTCCTTCTTGTTCCAACAAACCAGAAATAGGACATCCATTGACATTACCCAGCCTGTGATCTGGGGTATTACACTCCATCAACAGGAGCCATAAGTCCTCAGTAGAATCTCCCTCCACCAACATGGGAGCAGGATTATCCATAGGCCTATAGCCTACCCCTTGACCCAGATTTCTAGAAAGTTTCTCTTCCCTGTAATCCCCACCATTCACATCCCCTTATCCTGGGTCATCACTTAAACTGAGTTCAGTATTACTGTTAACAAGACTTACAATGAAACTCTACACCTCGTTAACACTCTTAGGTGAATCCTAAGCAAGAAATTTTTCAACCTTTGCGGGATCCACTGCCACTCCGGCCTCTGAGATGACATATCCTAGAAAATGGACCTCTAAAATCTATAACTAACACTTAAAGAGCTTCCTATAAGGATGGTGCTCTTAGAGTGTTCCCATGACTATCCTCAAGTGTCTCGTGTGCTCCTCTTTTGAAACTGAATACACTAGGATGTCATAGAAGAGGAATACCATGGATCAATCTATAAAAGACTAAAATATCTAGTTTATTGGTCCCATGAACACTTTTGGGGTGTACTTCACGCCAAATGACATAAGCATGTACTCATAGTGACCATAACACCATCTGAAGGCCATATTTGGTATATCTTAATCTTTTACTCATAAATAGTGATAGCATGACCTAAGGTCAATCTTTGAGAACCACCATGCCCCTTCAACTGATTAAATAAGTCATCGATCCTTGGTAGTGAATACTTGTTATTTATTGTCACTTGGTTTAGGAAACTGTAATACGCACATAACCCCAAACTCCCATCTACCTTCTTGGAAAAAAAATTGGGGCTGCCCAGGGTGAAAAATCAAGTCTGACCAAGCTCTTCTTCTACAAGTCCTCCAACTGTAACCTCATCTCATGACGCTATGTGGGAGCCATCCGATATGCAGGTGCAGATATAGGTGCCATCCCTGGGTCTAGAACAATGTATAAGTCTATATTCCTATAGGGAGGTAAACCTAGAACACATTCAATAAATATTCCCTCATACTCCACCAACACTATAGGAAACTGAGGACTCATAACATCAACTGCACTAAGTGTCAGGCTATCCAACTGATGAGTAATCAGCTATACCCTCTTTTGTGTGATTCTGTCCCACACTACCCAGATTTCCTTTCAACCAATAAATGAAAACATGGCCCCATAATTATGGACACACCACGATACTCACATAAAATATTAAATCTGAGAATGAACTATGGATAACCATTCTATACCGAGAATGATGTTATAAGGCCTTGATGCCACTAACAAGAGATCCCAACCAAAACTATCACCTCTAAGTGTCAGGTCACACTGTCAGAAAAAGTGTGTGATTTCTTTTAGTAGGAGTCTACAGGCATAAGGGTTGAGTCAATGGTTCAGCTGGAATCTTCGAGTCTCGAAAAGGATTCGTGGGGAGAAAATAATGACTAGAACCTATGTCTATCAATAGTGTAAATAAGTCAAAAAATACAAAGTTCATACCATGTATCAACCATGGATCATCGGGGTCATAATCCTTCATATCCTAAAATTGGTCTTGTCCCTATCCACCCGTTCACTGAGCCTGGTGTGCACCACTTGGGTGTGGTGGTGGTAATTGGTCAAACCTCCGACCACATCCTACTGCCTTTTCGGCCCCTCTGACACGTCCATTTCCCTGTGGATAACCCTGATCTTATCTCTTTCTCTATCTAGGAAGTCCATCGACCATCTCCCAATTAGATGTATGATGAGTCAATCAGTCTATTTCCAGATATCCTTGATTTTCACATGAGAAACACCCCTATCCCTTAGAATATTTGAGCCAACCTAGGAGCCCTGCATCACTGATCTTGAGTCTTAGGATCGACTCCTAAAGAACATTACCTTCTTGGATCCCTGTGACTACCATTGGTTAACTACTGATGAGGTATCAGCTACTGTGTACCCACTACTAACTCCCTCTACCGGTGTCTTATCTTCCAAAAACATTCCACTAATAGGGCTCTCTTAGGTACCCCTTCATAAGTAGAAATTATAAGGGAGACCACTGATGCCCTGATGTCCCAACACAAGCTCTACTCGAAGGTCCGATCCCTGAAGAACTAGTCCCATACAATATCCAAGGAGTAGCATGAAAGATCAATAAATTTCCCTAAATACACCACCATAATCACACTTCGCTGCTACAAATGAAGACGCTATGATATGAATATCGATCACACTGTGGGTGGATAGAAATCCTCTATAAAGAGACGCATGAGGTATCTCTAGAGGAGAGCAGTCTCATTGTGTGACTAAGTCACCAAACTTCACCATAACCCTATAGAGCCTTGAATATGTCTCATGAAAAGTAATTCCATCTGATCAGTAAGTGTAACCACAGGGCATAAATCACGAGTGATATCCTTTAGAAAATCCTCAACCATCTAGGGGTATAGCTCACCCTAGAACCTGGGGGGTTGCTACCTTGGAAACTCATGCAATACACTTAACCTATGTGCATCCTCACCATGTAGTGCTGCTAGTAGCTGTTGTTCGATGGGTGGTGGTATAGTTGGTAAACCAACTAGAGGTGATATCTCCAATACATGCTCTTTTACTGAAGCCTCATAACTAGGTAGATCATCCCTATAATCATGTGGTGGAATCCTAACTGGATATCTATGTGGATGAATCCTAAAATAAAACAAGATATACCATGGTCAAAAGAGTATATCTAGGGAGCTGACTCAAGAAGGACATGGAAGATACAACCATTCATATATGATGCATGAAACATTGTTTTTTCTTGTAACCAGTGTTCTCATGTACTGAGTCGAAAAGTAGGTGTTTAGTGTCCTGGTGTATGGATACATCGGTTGTAGCACCAACACTGGAGTCCATGTCCTGAAATACAAACTTGAAACACATAAAACTATTTCCCAAAACCAATATCATAGACTCCAGGTCCTAATGTATAACCAACCACCTCTAATACCACTCTTTCACAACTCATTCCAGAGGGGCTCATGTCATGACTACCCTAAACCCGCCTCTGATAGGTCAGGGGCTGGCGACTAGAACTGAGTACACATTTCTCACAAATGGGAGGCATTAGACTAAAGTAATAGAACACACACAAACACACATATCTAAGCCTCACAATGATTAAATGAAAAAAACTAAAATAATTCATTCATACAACTAAGATCCCACAACCAGAGTACAATAAAAAGTAAATGAAAAGTAAATTGGGCCAAATACAATCCCACCACAAGAGACTTTACACAAGTCAAATTGATACTCTAAAGAGTTAAACCTACTAAAATGGTGAGGAATAAATCAAAGGCATGATCCTAGTAATAAATTTGATCTGACCATCTCTAGCTATGATCCACCCACTCTTGGTCCGCTTAGGATATCATGAAAAGGTCTGCAATCTGCACAAGACATGACACATGCGGCCAAAGCCCGTTCAGGGGTGAGTGTAACAATACTCAGCCAGAAACCCCAAAAACAATAACATTAATAACTAGGTGTATCCATGTAAAAACAAGTGGAAACACTATATAACATATACAAGAAGTAAATAAAACATTGATATGCTCAGGAGAGAAACCACGCCATCAGGAAGTCATAACCAACTCCCAGCCACATGATTCTGCTAGAAGCACACTCGTTTTAGGGAAACTCACTCCTTGATCCAAGAGTTCATTAGAGATAATTGATGAAGAGGTATAACTCATTTGGGCCTCACACAAATAGAACACATCGGTCCAAGAAGACTATGATACATAGAGAGGGGGCCACACCTAGAACTGCTAGGGGACACCACAAACCCAATATGGATCAACCTTATACGTAAGGGATCATATGCCAAAGATTCCAAAAACCCTAAAGATATGACCCACTAGATTTAGGATCTAATTCCTACTCAAAGAGGCTATGATTATTCCAAAAACTCCACTAGGGATGATTAAGGATCAGACTCCAGTCTCATTGAGGGATGCCACAACTCTATCTGAGTCTCAACCTCTAGAGTGGATTATAATCCAATGATGTGGATGTAATGAAACACTGTACCCTTGAGGAAAAGACCAAGGGATAAAACTCAACATATGATATTCCAATATTGTAAATAGAAGATCCTAAAACACTCTTGATTTTAACCTGCTGCTCAGGAAAATTCCCCAAGAATTTCCCAGGGCCCGTGGACCAACCGTCATGGTCGCTCCACTTACCATCATGGTAGGTCCACCAAATTCCACAGTAGGTCCACTTAACACGTGGAACAACTTCCCATTGATTGAATATCATGGTCAATCTACCTTCCACACCTAACCGGTCAATACAGTTGACCACTGCAGCCAACGACCTGAGGTCTGTCCATGGGGTCATTGTGCCCGCGACAACTCGAGCTGGCATGGAACCACAATCGATTACTATGGGTGATCACCATAGTTGATTAAAACAGGGATCCACCACAACTCCCCTATATCCAACATAGTTCTATCTCATTTGACACATCCCATTGGCTTAACCCATCCCAACGATCTGACCCATCCCACCAGCCTCGCCCGACCCCCAGCCCACTCCACGTCTACCGCCGCTCCTACATCCACTGCCACTCCTGCATCTACCACCATGCTCCAATGTCTACCACCTCATCCACCTATGATATCCCCACTGCATTCTCCACCACCACCTCACATGGTCGCCATCGTGTCTGCCTCCTCCATTGCCACACGCACTCCATCGGTCGCACGCGGGCTACCGCTGTGCATCACCATCGGTCTTCAGCGCCGGTGCTTCGCACTAGTGGTCCCTTCTATGAACCACCGCCCCTACTAAAATGACCTAAAATAAAAAATATCATAGATCTAAGTTCCTTGGGTTCTGAAGTAAACCGATCCAGCTTTATTTGTACATTCTCCTCAAATCCGGGGGTCTGATCGAGTTTGGAACCACCCTGCAACATCGAGTTAGGACCACATGATCAAATCGGGGAAGAACATGAATGATGGAGGGATAAAGGCACAAGAATGAAAGTTTATCATTTTTATCCAAGAGTTCTCATCCAATGATTAAGAACTCGTATTTGGGTTAGAAAAAATATATCAAATAAATTCTATGGAATAAAACCCTTCTCATAAAGTGATAGGTCCACAAATCAATCCGTTCATTGATTGTTTTGAGTTCATTATAGAAATTAAGAACACAGAATAAAAAATAGAAACACACGTTTTACCTTGATTTGGATTAATCATTGATGAAGAATAACATTGTGTTGCATTTTTTGGGGAGTTCCTTCAAAATCATCGTGCATCAATCATCAATCCTCAATCTATTGTCATTCGTTATAAAGGATTCCCAGAGATCTCTCTCCATGATCCATTATAAGTTTTAGGGCTATACGGCTAACCCTATAATTTTGACATAAGGATACACTTAAAGAACAGTTTTCTATGTTACCACATAAATAAAATAATTTAATTATTTTAATCCTTTTACACACGTGATAACGTTTTCACAAATGAACCACACCGACCAATCTTAGGTCACACCTAGGGTAAATCCACTATTCTAAACTCAATGGTGGAATCATATTTTAGATATAGTCACCTATTTAGGATTTATTACACTTTTTTAGGAATCGATGTGCATGTACTATTAGATATTTTTATATTTTTCAAACATTTGTTCTGGGCACATCGGGCCTCAGAAGCGCATGATGTCTCATCACCTGGTCTCCAAAATAATCCATATAATATCTAAAAATAATACATAGAAAATACGAGATGTTATAGAACTTATAATATGAATATCTACATGGGTTATCTGACCCTTTTATACCAACTCAACTCACACGTTTGGTTTCCTTCTAGAACTACAACTTATAGAACTCTCACACACAACTTTATATTCCTTGATATTTTTGATACTTTTGGTCTTGAATGATCTTTTGGAATACAATATCCATTTAAAAATTCACCTTTTTTATTTTCAGGTTCTTTTAGAATATGAGTGATTAAAAATATATCTAAACATACCAAACTTATATTTTGATCAACCATGGTTTTCTTCACTAATTCATTATTCTAATTTGAAAACTTCCACTAGTTTTTAATCATAATATAGGATCCTTTCATTGAGGTGAACATTTCATATTCTAATGACCTTTATAATATTATTATCCCATATCACAAATCTAGAGTCTTGATTTTTATAACTCACAAGGAAATATACATGGGGATTTGCTTCTAAATTGTCCCATTTCCTAGCATTAACATGTTATAGAAAATAATTCTAAACAATTTACAGTGGGAGATGTTTACTTTTATTTTGATCCATAGGTGTTCTAGAATCTCCTTCCCCCATGGTGTAGAAGGAATCTATTTTTCCTAAAATTACCAAACTGAGTGAAGTGGTTACCTACAATACAATTAGGGTTATCTAATCCTTATAGACCTAAGAAACAACATAATACACATTAAATTTTTTAGAGTTATTTGGATATAATGTGAAAAAATTTGGGGCTGAATTGATTTAAATGTTTATAGAATAATAAGATCTTTTAAAAACAAAATTATAGACAATGGGTTGATTCTAGGTTATTTCTAGGGGTATACTGAATTAATTTCATTGTAGATTATTTCAATTTCTTAAATTTTAGATAATTCATTCAACAAAATAAGAAATTTACTCATAAATCAATAATTTAATACGCATTTAATCTCAAGTATAATCACCTTAACCATTATATAATCATTTTCATGAAAACTCTAAGGTAGAGGATCATTCTAGCACTCAAAATGTGCAGCCTTAAAATTTATTGAGGATGATAGAGTAAATAATCATAGAATGGAATTATTAATTAAAATAATTGATTAAAAGTTAATTAAATAGTAAAAAACATCCAATAAAACCCCTTTAAAATTCCCTAGATGAACCCACAAGAGATCCATACATCCATTGATGCAAATATATTGATGAAAGATGAAAGTTTACTCATAAAGGTGGAATATAAGAAGAGAAATCAATAAAATAATGAACACTGTACTATTGTGTGATGAATATTACAATTTTTGGTGTTAATAAATTCACACCTTTATAAAAAAGTTTCAACATGATATTAAGAATAATATAATAATGTTAGAATAAAAAACTTTATTCAAAATTATATAGTGAATCAGAACAAATTATAATTTAAGAAACACACTTACAAAATAAAATTAGTAGGATAACATTATAATAAAAACACACCCAAATTATCTACATTTAATTTACTAAGAAGACATAAAATAGGAATTTCAAGAGCCTTGAGTTGACTCCCCAAATATCTAAGTCATCTCAATTGATTATGGTCAACAAAAATTGGTATAAAGTTTATGTAAATTGGAATTTTCCACCCTTGATGAAAAATTGATTTCAATTGCTTCCTTACACATGAAGTGACAATAAAAGATTCTAGATAGATAATTTTGGGAATGTCATTGAATAAGAAAATTTGGTTTAAGATATAATCTAATTGTAAATATTGTTTTAAACCAATTTTATTCATTTATTAATGTTATTATTAAAATTAAGGGATATCATTTGAGGACACAAAATATGGGATAGAATTTTATCTTCAACTTGCACTAGTTAGATAATTATTGTAAACTCATAATTTGCATAAACCACAGTGTAATGAAATTTTACTCATTATTCCTTCTATCCATAAGAGAAATTTTAATTTATTTGGACTTGTATCATTGTCAGCGTAATGAATCATCCTAGAAGACATTGAAATAGTGCCCCGAGCCAGTGTTCCACATGACCTCTAGAGTGCCTCCCCATATGCCAAAGGTTTATAAATAGTGGTGAGGGTCTATTAGGATATTATGGAGACTAAAAACTATGGTTCAATTAGAAATAACATTGTAAATAATTACAAATATATTAACTGAATAAATAAACATCACAGATAAGACATGGATAGTGCTGTTAAATAAAAAAATAATCACAATGTCATAACAAATGCATATTTTATAATTTTTAGAACAAATGACACATGGGTGGATCGTATTAAAGGAATACTAATGGAAAATTAACTAAATTTCACACCCAAATGGTCCTGAATCAAGTCCAATCCCATCATCCGTACCCACACTAGAATACCAAGATAACTATCATTAATATCGATCCTTGACCTATACCTATCCCTGAGATCAACAATGGTGTCTTCTTGGGTACCCAAGTCCCCTGAAGACCCATTAAGGGTGTGAATAAAACATAGTAGTCCACCACTAATGGTGTCTCTAAAATAATCAGTCTGAGATAAAAGTGCATACAAAAGTTCTAAAGATAAATAGTTTAATAGTTAAAAAAAAACTTGTAAAAAAGATATAACAACCACTAATTCCCTAATTTTATAATGAAACTAGAGGAATTATATATCATGTTGATCATTAGGTCTATGAACTTTATTGGCCTTACCTTATTCGACTTGTTTTGGTTTGTCTTTGAGATGTAATGATGACCATGACTCCACTTGTGAAAACATGGAATACATGGATCATCTTGATATTCCTAGTATCATTAATTATCACATGGAATCCAAGCGCTCATCTTGACCTTACCATATAATAATATCTACGTTCTTGGTATTCTTTATCATAAATCATCACACAAAATCTAGATTCTAATCCTAGAATTCACATGAAATATTAGTTATCATCCAAAAATTCTTAGTCATCAAGTATCATTTGGGGTCTACACACTCCACCTGGCCTTCCGAAGTCATTATCAATTATATAGAATCTGGGTTATCATCATAGAATTCCCACCCATTGAGTATCATATAAAGTATTAGTGATCATCCCAATATTACCAAGAGGTATATGTTATATGGAATATGGATTCTCATCCCAACATTTCCAATCATTCAAGTATCATACATCCATATTCACCTTTTCAAGTTCCCTTACCAATTCATTATCATTTTCCATTTATTAAATTGGTTTCAATACGTATTTAACATTTATTTAATCACATAAAATATTAATTTCAACCTATAAAATATTTATTATTATTTTCCCAAGGCATCCATTAAACTCCAAAACCATCATTTGTTATATAACAATTTAAATTCTAAGTTATACATTGGAACTCACCATTTAATCCCAGTAATACCATTTTTAACTTCAATATATCATTTTATAATTAAAAATTCAGATTTTAATAGGATTAATTTCCAGATCCAACCCATTCAAAATTATTGATCATTGTGAAATTCAATTTCACAACCATTGATTCAAACATGATTTCTCATTTACCCTACGACTTAGTTAATAATTCTTCACACTAATCCAATTCAAGGTCAAAGCTCATCCAATATCATAACTCATGGAACTACCATCATTCTATGGTTCATGGCACGTTCAAATGGGATGATTAACTATGGAAAACTCAATTATAAAAAATTAATTATATCGAGGTCAAATCACAACATATATGGCTTGATCGCACCACGAATACACTTGAAAAAGATGAAAGAATATGGGTTAATTTAAAGGGACCTCCCACCTCATTCCATGAGAACCATACTCATAGAGTACTAGCCACTGACTAGTCCTAAAACATAAGAAATTCAGAAACAATAAATATTCCCATAAAATATTACATATTAGCTAAAAATGGAGAGATACCACTAGAACATTTATGAAAATAACAACATGATTTAGACACTTAGACTTACCACTATATTTGATTCACATCCAATGAAAGTAGAAACCACAAATGAATCAAGGAGTTCCACCCATGAGAAAAATGGAGGAGAAGATAAAGGAAATTATGAAGGCTACTACTAGTTCAAATAGGGGTAAAAATCAGGTTGGAAAAGTCATAAGGAAAAATGGTGAAATAAAATTTTCACCCATTTAAAAAAATCAACCTAGTATCCCAACAGCACATACCCTAAGCCCCTGGTTCACCCTTGTGAATCCATTATCCACCATTAGAGCTTTAATTTGGGTATAAAATCACATATGTGAGGATTTAAACCTCTCAATGTTCTATGTTGAAACCCGATTGAAAATATTAGTCCTGGTCTCACCCAAATTTACCCATGTTCTAAGGGTTAAGCGGTATCTTGAAGTGTAGCCTGGGTTGTCGAATCCTTAGAGACCTAATAAGAACCAATAGGCACAAAATATAAAGGGATGGTTTTTTTATATGAAGTGGACAACTTGTGTTGATTTTAGATGATTTTGAAATAACACTAAGAGATCTATGTGAAATCAAATTATGAGAAAATGAGTTGATCCTAGCTTATTGCTTAGGGTGGATTGGATGAATTCATTTTTAACTATTTCAATTTCATTAACATGAGAATGATTCATGTAATGAATTAAAAATAACCTCATAACATACTGATTAAACACATTAACAAACACATTCAAATCACATATACACTTTTCAGATCAATTTCATGAGCACTCCAATGTAAAGGATCTTATTAGCACATAAAAGTGGGGCGAATAAATTCAATAAGGAAGAGGAACTGATAAAATCATTGAACAAAAGAAACTCAAACAAAATAAATTAATAACATTTAGAGAGTGAGAAACAACATAAAATCTAGACCCTTACTACTCCCTTGGATCAACCCATAAAAGAGTTATGCCTCTATTGATGACATGTTCTCAACAAAAGCGAGAAGTAGACTCACAAGGGTGGAATTGAAGAAGTAAAAACAAAAAAAAAAACAATCACTTCACCATTGTATGATGAATATCACATGGTTTGATGTGAATAAGTTCACACCTTGAGGAAATGGTATCAAAATGATATGAATAAGAATATAATAAGAGAATAAGAAGAACTTTTACTAAAAACTAAGGTGATTCGAACAACTTACACGAGAAAGAAAAATGTTACAAAGACAAATCAACATAATAAAATTACAACAAAAACAAAGCTCCAAGATCCCTAAATCCTCCACCAATATTTCCTTAAATCGGAATTTAGAAATACTTGGGTTGATACACCAACTATACATCTCTCTTTAATTAATTATGGTGGGCTTAGGTGGGTGGAAAATTAATGTAGAAGAAACTTTACAACTCTTTTGCTGAAGTGGCATCCAGCTTGAATCCACCAAAAAGAAGCACCATAATGACCTTCTAGATGGGAAAATTACAGTGGTAAATATAAGGATAAATTTATCCCAGGATGTACCCTATTATCATGAAAAATTTCAGCCCAAACTAGTTTGTGGTTTGAGTGATATGATTTAAATGGTGGGCTATTTTTCTAGGCCACAAAATCTGGACCATAATTTTGTCTTCAACATGGGCCACCTAGAACTCTATTAAAAATTCCAAATTATCTTATAGAACCATTTACTTAAATGTTCCACATGATATAATGTATATTCAGATAAATTTTTAGAATCATTGTGCTTGAAACTTGTCCTCTACATTACTTTTATTGGGTTTATGTCCAGTTCACTTCACCTCGAATGTTGTTGGTTCAAGGCGCACTTTGGCGGTCTTCCAATGTGAATATTCATGTGCTCAAAAAGCATGAATTGTTATTTGTATCATGGGAGACATGAAAATAAAATATGAAAAAAAATCATGACCATTTTGTATTTTATGAGATGTTCATGAATGTACCATCTAATAGTGTATTTTAAGAAGGAATTACAATAATAATGCGAAATAATGTTCAAAGAGTAAAATGGAATACAAATGGTGTTTATGATTAATAAAGAACATAAATATTATATTATAAAAATTTAATATTTGTCTCTTTTAGAGGATAATCACACCCCCAAATTTATTTTTTCTAGTCCCGAGCAAAATATATTTCAAAAATATGAAATTTTAATTCCATTTTCCAAAAACATTTTAATACACATTGCTCACCCAAAGACCTAATACCAAAAAACTATGAAACCCATAAAAATAATTTAAAATAATCTATGTTCAGAGGCATATCCAAATCCCAAGCCCATTCCTTTATTCAAATTCATCACCATATTTAATCCAATTTCAATTAAGCATTATGAAGAGTTGTGCATCACAATAGACATGGGGGCTAATTTTTATTCAAGAGAGAAAATATCGAAGTACTAGGCGGAATCAAATTTTATGATTAATATGGGTATTCATTTTTTTCTATTTTTTTATTTTCATTTTTATTTTTCATTTTTTTGATTTTTTTGTTTTTTGCAATTTTTTCATGGTAATTGAAATTGAACTGAATCGAGTCAATCCATGTAGCAAGACTTTGCTGATGACTCCCAAGCTCAAAGACCTTATTGTACCAAGTGAATCTCACATACTCGGGCATCATCTATAATTTACTCAATCAAAAACAAATTCAAATCACCAAAGATAGTGATAAAATTTCCAACTCTAGGCTAGAAAACTATGGAGTCACGATCCCCAAGTTCCAAAATCCACACATTAGGTCAATTCATTTCTCCGTTCGCAATTGAATTTTTTAATTTTTTTTGAATACTAATGTTAAAATTAAAATGATCACTAAACCTATGCCAGTTATTATAGGACCCCAAGAACTCAAACTAATGCCCCACAATATAGATAAAGTGCATTGTGTTTTTTTGTTATTAAATTGATGAAAATATAAATGGTGAAAAATCACATCAAACAACCACACTTACCAAAATCTATGAACATGAACTTAAACTTGTATTAAAATCAGAATCAAGGGATGGAAAATTATTTGATATTCAATTTCAGAGATTTTAATGTGTGTTATCATGTTCAAAGTTAATGAAAATTTTACTTCTACACAAGTTCATTTTTTTATTTCATCTCCCCATATATAGAATAACACAGTCCCCAATTTTTAATGAAAAGAAAACTTAGAAGCGGTATATGAGAGGAGTTCAAAGATGACATTGAAAATGAGAATCATATAATAAATTCACATGGTGGTTGATGATGAAAATGAGTTCCCCAGTCTCCCTTTAGTTCTGGGTTTGAGTCCCAATGACTTGGGTGGTTATGATGTGCTTTTCCACATGACCTACATTATGTCCTTTAAAAAAATTATTATTTTTTGTTTTTTTAACCTAAAAAACATAAAAATAAAATAAAATAAAATGATGATACATTATATTATTTTTAAATTTCTGGGTAAGGTATTTCACTGATGATACATTTTATTCTTTTTAAATTTCTAGTTAACATATTACTTAGGGATCACACCATGTGACACAGATGAATATGAATCTCCCCTTTCATATCCATCCATACTCATAAAAGAATAACATGTCCACAGTTTAAGGTAATTTTTTTTCTTTTTGTATTTTTCTTTTAACCTATAAAAACATAAAAAGAAAATAAACTGATGAATCATTGTCTTCTTTTAAATTTCTAGGTAAGTTATCACTCAGAGATCACACCATATGACACAAATTAATATGACGGTTCCTTTCATACCCATCCTTACTCATAAAAGAAGAACATGTCAACAATCTAAGGATTTTTTTCTTTTTTTATTTTTCATTTAACCTTCAAACTCATTAAAATAAAATAAACTGATGATACATTGTTTTATTTTAAATTTATAGGTAAGGTATTACTCAGGGATCACACCATGTGACAAGGATGAATATGGTGCTCCCCTTTTATACCCATCCTTACTCATAAAATAAGAACAAGTCAAAAGTTTACTTTTTTTAAATATCAAAATGGAAAAATAAAGATGATTCACAATGATTGGAAACATGAAAAGCACAGGTTACCTCTCATGCATCTCTTTTGTTTAACATCGCTAGCTCGACTTAGACCCTTAATTGTTTAAGTAATTATGTCATCTAAGGATGGTTCACACAATTATCCATCTACTTAATGTTTTTGGAATGGTTTAATGAATGGGTTGACTCTATGAACAATAACATTAAAGGTTTGACCGTTGGTGGGATCTGGAATTTGTACAGCCCCATGGGGGTACACCTTATGCACTATGTATAGACCTGACCATCTAGACCTCAACTTTCCTGGGTGTAAATGAAGATTAGATCTATACAAAATAATTGTTTTACCCGGTACAATGTGTTTGGTTTTAAGATTTCGAGATTGGTAGTCTTGTACTTTAGCTTTATTGATCCTTGAATTTTCATAAGCCTTCATCTAAAGTCCCTCAAGATCATTGAGATCTAATTTTCTTTTTTTTGACCAATGAAAGGTCATAGTTCATTTTATTAATTCCCAAAAAGTACTTATGTTCAATCTCCACTAGAAAATGGCATGCTTTACCTTAAAACAACCTATATAGGGACATTCCTAAAAAGGTTTTATATGCAGTTCGATAGGCCCAAAGAGCATCTAAGAGATTTATCAAAAAATATTTCCTAGATGAATTAACTATTTTATCAAGAATATGTTTGATTTCTCGATTGGATAACTCATATTTACCATTGTTCTGTGGGTGGAATGTAGTGGACACTTTGTGAGAAATTTCATATTTTTCCATGAGTGCTGAGAATGGACGATTGCAAAAATGAGTTCCATGATCACTAATGATATCTCTATACATTCCAAATATAGAGAGGATGTTTTACTTGAGAAATATAATCCCAGTTTTATGATCATTTTATTTTGTACAAATTTACTCAACCCATTTTGAGACATAATCATCATCTCAAATAATGTACAAATATCCCTTAGAGTTTGGGAAGGGACCGATGAAATTGATTCCCCATCAGTCAAATATTTCAATCACTAAGATGGGATTAAGTGGAATTTGATTCATTTTTGTGATAGACCCTACTTTTTCACACCTAATAAATCTTTGAAAAAATGTGTAGGAGTCCCTTGAGAGAGTGGGACAGAAGAGAACACTATAAATAACCTTAGCAAAAGTTTTCTTAGAGGAAAAGTGACCTCCACATGCCTCACTATGACATAATTTAAGGATGAACTCTTGTTCAGATTCTAGGACACACCTCTTAATGACTTGGTCAGGGTAGAACTTATAGAGGTATGGATCATCAAACACAGAGTGTCTTACATTATAAAGTAATTTCCTTCTATCTTGAGTTCCTAATAATTTTATAATGACTCTTGTAACTAAGAAGTTGGTTATGTCAGCCTACCAAGGGAAGTCACTCACAGAGTATAGGTGTTCATTAGGAAATGAACTAGACACATAAAGGTGAGAGAATTTGTCATTAAATTATATCCTATAGATATGATAAACTACAACATTTTTAACACCATTTTTTCCTTGATTGTGAAGTCAAATTCTTGTAAGATAAGGACCCACCTAATTAGTCTAGCCTTAGCATCTTGTTTCTAGAAGATGTATTTCAATGTTGAGTGGTTATTGAACATAGTGATGGGGTATCCTAAGAGGTTGGACCTAAATCTTTTTAAGGAAAACAAAACATCAAGTAACTCATTATTAGTGGTGGTGTAGTTGATTTGTGAATCATTTAAGAATTTTCTTGCATAAGAAATTACCTAAGGATTTTTATCACAACGTTGTCCTAACACAACTACTAAAGAAAAGTCACCTGCATCACACATGAGTTTGAATGGAAGTTTCAAATTTAAGGATTTAATGATGGGATGATAGGTGAGATTAGATTTGGTGGTTGATAATAAACTCTCATAGATTTATGTCTGAACAAAAGGAGAATCCTTTACTAGAAGACCACAAAGGGGAGGAGTGATTTAACTAATGTTCCTAATGAATCTTCAATATAAACAAGCATGTATTATGAATGACCTCACTTCCTTGATATTTTTGGGTGATAGAAGGTGAAAAATGATGTCAAACTTGTCTTTATTGACATCAACCCCCCTACATGAGACTATATGGACAAGTACTGTTCCCTATTTAACCATGAAATGACATTTTCCCAGTTTAAGACCAGATTATTTTCTTCACATCTTGACAAAATTCTCTCCACATTCCTCAATAATCCCATGAATGTATTCCCAAACATAGGGAATTCATCCATGAATACCTATATAAATTCCCCTACCATGTCTGAGAAGATTCCTATCATGCACCGCTGGAAGGTTCCAGGGGCATTACATAACCCGAAGGGCATGTGTTTGAAGGCAATGGTGGTGAATGGACAAGTAAATGTAGTCTTCCCTTGATCCTCTAGGGAGACCACAATTTGATTGTACCCTGAGTACCCATCTAAAAAATAGTATAAGGCATGACCTTCCACTCTCTTAGAAACATGGTCAATAAATGGTAAGGGGAAATGGTCCTTCTTAGTAAATTAGTTGAGCTTCCTATAGTTGATGAAGACTCTCCAGCCACTACTCAACCTAGTTGGAAAAATATATCCATCCTTATAGGTTATTACTGTGATTCCTACCTTCTTTGAAACCACAAGAATTTGGATAACCCACTCACTCTCAGCTACAAGATATATGATACCGACTTTTAACAATTTCACAAGTTCTTCTCTCACTACTTCCATGAGATTAGGATTGAGTCGCTACTGAGGTTGATGACGTGGCTTTGAATCAGATTCTAGAACAATTCTATGAGTCTTGATAAATGGGATAATCCTAAGAATATCAGATAGGGTCCATGAAATGGCTTTCTTGTGTCTTATATGGAAATCTAGAAGCATCATATCATGATCATCTTAAAGAGAAGAAGAAATAACAATTGGATGTGTTCTATTTTCTCCTAGGAAGGCACTGTTATGTGCAGCAAGAAGTTAGTTCATTTCAAGATCAGGTTAGTTCAAAATTTCAGTAGAAGATCATGACATTGGCTTAAGATCAATTTCTTTTCTTAGAGTTTCAGATAGGATTGATTCCCCATGTGTTGAAGTTTCAACCACTAGATTAGTTTGACCCGTGTTAGGGAAGGGAGTTAGAGTGGTCTCCATGAATGTGGTTTCCTGAAATATTTAACTGATTTTTGGTCTTAATATTTCATCATAGGAGAAATATGAAAGTGATTCTAGACAAGGATATAAACTTTATTCATGTGAACAAAGGAAATTAATCTTGTCCTGACTTAAAAATTCCTCAAATATTACTTGATGTTCCATGTATTAGTTATTAGTGACTCCTATCATGTTTACTTAATTAATATCCTCATCATCACCTATTTGTGAGATTTCATTATAGATGTTCAAGTCTAGACTCATGTTTCTAAAGGTGATTGTCAGATTCCCATTTCAAAATTAGATAACAGAGTTGATTGTTACAAGAAAGGGATGACCAAGGATGATTGGGGTATGTTCCTTATTTCCAAATTTTTTATTGTTGTTAAGGACAATTAAGTCTATAGGATAGATGAAGTTTTCTAATTTTACCCGAACATCCTTTAAAATCCCCTTTGGAATCCAAATGTTGCGATCAGCAAGTTGAAGTGTGAAAGATGTGGTTCAGAGCTCTTCTAGGACTAACTAGAAGTACACAACATAGGGAATGAGATTGAAACTGAAACCTCGGTCACATAAGGCTTTGACAACTTTGTTCTCCCCTAGTTCAACATTGATGTATGAGCATCCTTGGTATTTCATATTTGGTGGAAGGGTTCCTTGGATTTTTGTTCTAACATTTTCTTCCAGATGGAATTGGTTCTTATGTGCAAATTTCCTCCTAAATGTGTAGAGGTCTGTCAAGTATTTTGAGTATTAAAGAATGGTTTGAATAGCATAGAGGAGTGGAATGTTCAATTTGACTTGTGAGAATATTTCCCTCAACGTTTCACTCAATTCAGGCTTGGTTCCCCCCATGCATTGAGAAAATGGTGTAGGTTATGGGATTTTTTGTTAAAGAGATGTTTCTTTCAAATTGTTATCTGTTTTTTCACTTTGATCATGTGGTTCATTTGAATTTTCATTAGAGTTTGAATCTTTAGATAGTTTTTGAATTATTTGTTTAGTTTTCTCAATTGATTTCCCACTTCTTAAAACTATCATATACTTCAGTTTCTCATGAGTTTCTTGAGTGAAACTTGACTCTCCCCTTGATGTTTATTGTGGAATGACATATGTGGGCATGGGTGCCATTCCAATTTTTATGGTTTTAAGTTCTTGTTTAAGGTAATATAATTCTGAGTTCATTTTGTCCATTTTTTTAAACAATTATTCAAGGATTGAAAGAGGGACATATTGGGTAGGGGATTGTGTTGGTTGGTTTATTCCAGGATGATACTTTGGTTGTTGGATGGGTCAGTGGATGGGTTGTTGGTATTGGACAGGAGGATGCTAGTATTGTGGATGGAATTGGTTATGATTTTGAAAATTTTTTATAGGGTAGGGGTTTGGTCCTTGTGGTTGGCTATCTTTCCAGCGGAAGCTTGGGTGGTCATTATAACTTGGGTGGAATATGTTTTGTTAATGGGGATTTTGAAATTTTAGGTAATTGAATTTAATAGGTGTTACTCCTAGAAGAACATCCTTGATGGATGGAATGGTTATGGAATTTTCTGTTTTGTGTTCATGTTTGTCACAAATTGTGCAAACAAGGTCTACAATTTGGATTTCATTTATTTTTCTAAGGTCTATCTCTTCAACCTTCTTAGTGAGTGCTGTGAGTTTATCCCTGAGGCATTACTTTTCTCTAATTTTATGAATTATAGTAGTTCATTTTGGATTTTTAGAATAAGGTGATATTCCCCATGGTTGGTTTTTTTCAGAAAAGATTTCTAGATACTTATAAGCATAATTTGGGGATTTGTTTTTAAAGGTTCAATTACACACCATGTGAATGAATTGTTTGTTCCCCAGGACCAACCCTTCTTAGAAAATTATCACTTTTTTAGGAATAGAAAAACCATGGTGTGGAACAATGTTTAGGGTGTATTTCAACCTCTCCTATGTCTCATAGAATGACTCTACATATTTTTCAAAAAAAAAAATTGGATTCTCTTTTATGTGCAATTATTTTGTGGTGGTGAAAGTATTTTTTGTAGAATTATCTTTGTAACTGGTCCCAATAGTTTATGGATGAGGGTCTCAAATTGTTTAGCTAATTTTTAGCTCAATCCTTTAATGGAATAGGAAAGAGACTCATCTTATCTGATTCTAGTTGATGTTGGGGACACATGGTTTCTACAATGTCACTGAACTCCTTAACGTGAAGGTATGTAACCTCAGACTCTATTCCTTGGAATGTGGGAAGGTGGTTTAGGACATGGGGTTTAAAGATGTAGATGAAATCTCTTAGGCAATTTTGTCTAATTAATGAGGGGGCATTGGTCCAAGATGGACTGAGGTAGTTGTTCATGGTTTGATCGACTACATTCCCTATGATTAGAGTTTCTTGGTTTGGGTGTCCCATTTGATCACCCATAGGGTTTACGATTTGATTTCTATGAAGAACCTCCGTTGGACTTGTTTTAGTAGGTGAGTGTAGATTTTCAAGAATATTTGGATCAAATGTAAACAATACCTTAGGTGAACTTGACTCCCCTATCCTAGTACTTTCCACCCTAACTAATTAGTTTGAGTTATTGTAGGTGTATGCAGACGTGCACCAAAAAAAAGTGAGAAATGGAAAAGATAAGAGAATTTGGGTGAGAATAGAAGGATGGGTGTCAAGAAAGAAGGTTTTTGGTCTAAATAACTTACTTGGTCCCCAGTAATGGTGCCAAAATTTGGTCTCACCCAAATTTACCCAAGCTCTAAGGGTTAAGTAGTCACTTACAGTGTAGCTTGGGTTGTCGAATCTTCAGAGACCTAAGAAGAACCTATAGACACAGAATATAAAGAGATGTATTTTTTGCTATGAAGTGGCCAACTTGGGTTGATTTTAGATGATTTTAAAATAGCACTAAGAGATCAATGTGAAATAAAATTATGACAAAATGAGTTGATCCTAGGGTATTACTCAGGAGGATTGGATGAATTCCTTTTTTAACAATTTTAATTTCATTAACCTAAGAATGATTCATGAAATGAATTCAAACTAAACTCATTATACACTAATTAAAAACCTTTAAAAACACAGGATAATCACCTATACACTTGTAGGATCATTTTTAAGAGCACTCCAAGGTAAAGGATCTTATTAACACATAAATGTGGGGCTAATTAATTCAATATGGAAGAGTAAGAGAGAAAATCATTGAACAAAAGAAACTCAAATAAAATAAATGAATAACATTTAAAGAGTTAGAAAAAATATCCAATATAGCCCCTTAATACTCCCTTGGATTAACCCATAAAATATTCATCCCTCCATTGATGACATGTTCTCAACATAAGCTAGAATTAGACTCATAAGGGAGGAATTGAAGAAGTAAAAATAACAAAATAACAATGACTCCACTGTTGTGTCAAGAATATCATAGGGCTTGGTGTGAATAAGTTCACACCTTGAGGCAACAGTATCAAAGTGATATGAATAAGAATATAATAAGAGAATAAAAAGAACTCTTATTAAAAACTAAGGTGATTAGAATAACTTACATGAGAAAGAATAACCTTACAAATACAAACAACATAATAATATTACAATGAAAAAAAGCTCCAAGATACCTAAATCCTCCACCACCACTGTCTTAAATAGAAATTTAGGAAGACTTGGTTCGAGACACCAACAATACATTTCTCTTTAATTAATTATGGTGGGACTAGGTGGGTGGAAAATTAATGTATAAGATACTTTTCCACTCTTTCCCCGAAGTAAAAGCCAGCTTGGATTCACAAAAAAGAATCAGAAAAATTACCTTCTATATGGATGATTTCAAGTGGTCCATATAAGGATAAAATGTATCCTCATATGTTACCTAATATACTGTAAAATGTTAGTCGAGTATATTTGGTGGTTTGTGAGATATGATTTAAATTGTGGGATATTTTTCTGGGCCACAAAATCTATCCTAGAATTTCGTCTTCAACTTGGGCTGCATGAAACTCCATTAAAAAGTCCAAATTATCTTGAGACACTTTTTAATGAAATGTCACCCATGATATCCTTTATCATCAGATAGATGTTGATAATAATTGGGCTTGAAACTTTTCCTCTAAAGTACTTTTATTGGGTTTATGTCTAGTTTACTTCACCCAGAATGTTGTTGGTTCAAGGCCCCCTTTGGTGGTCTTCAAATGTGAATCTTCAAGTGCTCCAAAAGCATGAATTTTTCCTTATATAATGGGATTTATGAAAATAAAATATTAAAAATAAAATCAAGACTTTTTTTTTGTGTTTTATGAGATGTTCAAGAATGTACCATGTAATAGTGCATTTTAAGAAGGAATTACAATAATAATGTGAAATAATTTTCAAAGAGTAAAATGCACTAAAAATGGCGTTTATGATTAAGGAAGAACATGAATATTATACTATAAAAAATTAATATTAGTCTCTTTTAAGGGATAATAAACTCCTCAAATAATTAAAAATTAAATTTCCTTCCCAAATGTAAATTCCTATACATACATGGGGAATTACAATCACCCCACTACAAAACTTATCTTCCCAAAGAAGTCCCTTTTTTCATCCCATCATACAACCTGACTTATCTGGGCCATCAGTTTATTATTCTAATGTCATGTACCATTCCTAAATTCTCAAAATTCTCCTCAATTAAAATTCAAAATATAAGACACAAAGCCACATTTTCCCAAGCCAACACTTGTATTTATAATTAAAACACTATGGTGGAACTGCACAAAATGTTTCTATCCTAAGGCACCAGTGTGTTTTAATTCAATTGATTATTAGACCAATGGAGATTCCCATAATAGAACATAACTCATGAGGTGAATTATGAACATTGGAACATCCCATCATCATAATTTACTTCAAAAACATGTTCTCCTTATATAAACAACCCATTCAATGTAGTTTCAAATATAATACAACACAACACATATGATAGAACCAATCAAATTCCGGTACCAACTCTCACATTACATCATCAAATCCCAAATGGATATGCCTACACCATCAAAGGAATACATGAGAAAGAGAACCATTTCTTAAAAATCCCCAACCAAAACCTAATTCATACTCATTGTATCCAAAATGAAACACCTAATACTTAACTCAATACAGTAATCTATATTCCCAATCATCAGTTAGACCTACTTTGGATGATCTATCTTGAATGTGCTCAAAGTTTTCAACCAATGTACATATAAAAACTCTCAAACATTATACCTTTATCTATGGAGGTATCATGTGTTAATTCGAAGAATACTCTGCAGTCTAGCCCCAACCTTCTGGTGTAATTCCATGGCCAAACCATGAAATAACCACACTAATTGCCATTCTCTCACCCAATAATTAGTGTGAAACCACACCAAACCATGTTTGGATCACACCATTTCATCCGAATCCAGAAATGACCTCTTGGAAATCAACCATAATCACATAAAGATTAACCTCTAGAATTCCATGAGGTATCCATATTACACTAAAACCATATGTTCACTAATATCCAATGCATTCAGAACCATTTAAAGGACATTCCCATGCATGAACAACATTTAAAACATAACGTTCATACATAAACAGATGATATGACACTCTCCACCATAGTAGTGTCCTTATTCTCTATCTACTGGTTCAATTCCTTTTTATGAAGGATCATGTTCTATTCATCATCGAACATAAAAACCAAATTTAGTTGCCTTATCTATAACTAAGTACCAAGTACGAAAAACCAAAATTTTCACATTATTATCTTACAATATCATTATCATTGACATTCAATAAAACCAAAGTCATATTGACTACCTTTATATCACTCATCCAATGTTTCTCTCCCCACCATATGGATTCACCCATACCACTCTTAGAGTGCAAATTGAATTGGTTCCACCACTAAGTATTGCATGCCTCTCTTTCCAAGAATCAACCACATGTTAAATCACCAACACTTTCATTTGGTTAATGTTTAAAAAGATCATGACAGGATATCTCAATCCATCCATGAATATTATCCATTACCGCTGAGACCAATTTTTTTTACCAAAATCTCTGATTCATCAACCTGAAAGATTCTAACAAATCTTGGTGACCACATACCATGAGGGAATAAATATAAAAACCCACTAGGGTTCTATGAACCTTTCCCAAACATTTATAGAACTAATTCCATTACATCATTAAATAATTTTCAAAATCCAAATGATTCTAAAAAAAACACACAAATCCTCTTCTGAAAATCCAATCCCAAAAGGATCATCATGTACCATCTCAGTTTCGTTATAAAACAATGGGTTCTCACTCCCATACCACCCGATATTATAAAAACCTAGGAATCACCTGATCCATGTTGAATGATTCACAAAAACCTACTCATCATCTTATGATTTTAGCATCATTGATCCTATGAACACTTTCTTTACTAGGAAACAAACCATGATATGGTAATATCACCTTAACTAACTATAGGAATCCAAGATGATACTCAAATAAGGCCAGACACATCACATGTATCATGGATATGTACACAACCACCCCTTATCTTGATATTTGTTTTAAGGATATGAGGCATTTACCCACGCTACCACTGCATACAAAAAGTGCATCCACAACTAACATGGTTAGTAAATTGAATGATCATACCCTTCCAAAACCATCCTAGATATAAGGCACTAATACTACAAGTAATCGACCATAACTATATATAAACTAAGAATCATTGAACATATGATGATTACATAATCCAAAGAATAATCCCATGACTTACATATCCAAAGGAAGTCACAAGAATGGACTAACCCTCTTGTGGGTTACCCTTACAAATCTCTAAGAAAGGGCTTAGTAACACTTTTATATATATTATAAATGTCACTAAGTCCTCCCACCAAGTCCATAAACTAAAGTATCACTAAATACAAAAATCATAGGATGACATGCTCCCATATCAAGGTCACATGGAATATAACATTACAAGACACCCAACTCAAGGTATCACATATAAATATATGTATAATAAATCTTACTCACTCCCAGGAAAGAAATAAAACACAAGGATTTTAAGCCACAACTATTCACCATGATTTATCACAAACCCAAATGGTTATAACAAGCGTAGAATCTATTATGCAGTACACAACTCATATATAATGGTTTAAGAAACTGGGATATCTATCTAGACGCATCTACCATCACTAGGGTCAACACTATAAATACCTAAGTCCCACCAAACCCATAGGGTTTGACTCAACACATATCAACGAAAACTCAAAACTTGAGTTCTCTCAACAACCCCACAAAATCCATACACATAGTTAAGTCACATGTATTTAAGTATTCTAAGTCACCATGGTCTATAAGAATTTCCACCATTCTCAATGTATTTACATTATTCATTAAACCATAGAGTTTATATTTTTAACATGTTTTATGAAGTTTCAATTCAATGATTTATAATTAGTTTTTATAAGTTTTATCCAAATTTTCCATGTTTCTAAGTATTGATTAAATAGGGTGTAATTCATGAACAATAAGGGGAAACTCGTTACAGGTTTCTCACTGACACTCTATTTAATGATTTCCATTATATGAACTTCCACTTTAATCCTTATATAAGTTAAACTATGATTCTATATAGGTTCTAATAGGTTTTCATGTTTCCATAGCATGATTAAATAAAATTTCATTCAAAAGATATGAGGTAGAAACCATATAGTTTGATTAATTTCACATTATTTAATATAGAAAATAATTTAACATACCATTAATATATACTAACTCATCAAAGTATCACTCTAGTAATTGGACATGTAAGAATACACCTCAACCATATATGGGAAAACACCATATAAGACACTACTAGAACTTTAAATAAACAACATCCTTTTTACTAATAAGTCTCTATATACCATATATAGATATAAATAAAACAAAATAAAATCATAGTATAATAGTAATATAAGGAAAAAAATCAATCACATGAAACAAACAAATAAATAATAGATTCTATATGCCTATCATTAATCATGAACACACACATACCCTCTTTTTCCAAATCAGGGTAAGATTAAAAATACCATGAATCATAACATCAAAAATAAAGTATCTCATCCAAGGTGAAAATAAAATACAATTATAAAAAATGAATTCGTAGAAAAAAAGTCCCATCCATGGAGACTTGGTCTTTACCATATGCATGGGCTGATCGTGTTATGTTAGAATATAAAAAGTAACACACAGGAGGGGTAAATTGTGTATTTTCAAAAATCTTTCACAATTATGATTTTAGGAACCCTATGTAAGTAATGATGATTTTCAGTGATTGTATTATATATAAAAGTATGAGTAGTTTATTAATAAAAAGAAAGAAAATAGTTTTTTATAGTGGTTTAGGGCACAAAGATCCTCTAGTCCCCTCTACCAAATACTCTCCCTCTGAGCTTGGTAAATTTCAAAATATTGGCCCTCTTATCACAAAACCTTGTGCTCACAATTGAGTGTGGATAGTTAAAACCATTACAAGAATAATTAAAAAAATACTTCTGGTTCTATAATAGAGAACTTATTATCCATATATTATAATGAGAAACTAATACCCCACCACAACTAAGTATGAATAGTTGAGACTCAAGAAAATAAAATAGTTATTGATTTGATGAAACATGTTGTACTTCACAATTGCAGCAACACACAATTTATAGTTGATGGATATTACTCTTCCAAAAAGATAAACCTCAATAGATAGAATATTATGAAGTGATCCTCATTGCAGAATGAACTTTGATTATAAATAGCAACAAAATAACAGTAGTGATATTGCAGTAGAAAAATGAAGAGTTACGTCACAAAAGTGTAGAAATCTTTATCAAGGTTGATTTTTCTTCGCGACATAAAAAAATTTATTTATAATACAATAGAAGATCACATATATATATATATATTGTATTATATTTTCTTTGAATAAATACTCCGAAGATAAATATAGCCAATGACTTGCATTGATATTTCAGATCTAGAGAAGTAGCTTGAATTATTACAAAAATTAAAAATTGAATTTTCCAAAAGAGTTGTAAACTCCCATAATAATAGGAGTGATAATATCCAATAAACTCAGTTATTTGGAAAGATCAAAATGTTCCTTAAATAAGTATTTAAATCTGACTTTACCATTGCAACAATCAGGAATCGAAGACACGACTTTGAGAAATCTCATCGTTAAGAACCTAATGAAGGGTTGAGCGCATAGAGTAGGGTTGAACATGTAGCGTAGGGAACATTTTCATAATGTGTGGATGATTATCCATATGAATATCCTTTTCATATTAATATCTTGAACATAGTATGGAGGACACATATGTTCAAATATTCAGAACGCAGGGTAAGAAAAGTAAATCCAGACTCCAACGTAGGGTTGCTGATCCATACTCATGTCAATCCAAACGAAAATATATTAACTTAACATAGGGTTGATACAATACATAAATTTTTTCCTTCCAGAATACTATAGGGATAAAAATTATTTTTCTAGAATCATTCCTAAAACACTAAACACTTTATAATAGAATATAAAATCTAGTACACTTACTCAACAAAACTTAATTAGTAAAAAAAGGGTATTTGTGAGCATCAAAATAATCTTAATTTATGGAGTATTGTATAGAAAAACTATTCTCAATAATCTACCCCTTTTTGATGATCACAAAACCCATTAGAATTCATAACTAATGTTAAAACAATTATAGGATTTACAAAACATAAAAGTAAATACAAATATAGAAAAACAATGTGATTTCATAGAATTATTTTGATAAATTAAATATAGATAAGTTTTCCCCATTACCCCCCTTTTCTTGAAAAAAAAATGATAATATAATATAATAAATGATATAAATGACAGTTAATATTCTATTTAACGAAGTGAAAATTTATAATTACTAAAAAAATAAAAAAAATCTAGTTTTGGCAGTAAATCATTGAACTAAAGTAAAAATAAATAAAACAAAGAATAAACTGAAGTAAATTAAATAAGAAATTAAAATGTTTTAAAATGAAAAAGTACAATCCGTAATCAGTTTTATTATTCAAAATGAGTTAGATTAAGATCAGTTTCAATAGTAACAGAGGGATCTTCTGGATGGGGAATGACTTTCACTGCCCTGCTAAGATCTAACAACTTCAGCAACAAACTTTGGAAATGATTATAGAAAACTTCCATCCAAAGATAAAATAGCTTCTTATAATCATGAGAAACATTCAATATTATCACTAAATTGACCTCGACAAAATAATTCAAATTTTCCTTAGACTGAATTAAATAAGTTAACTTATCTCTAATCAAATTAATCGCTAGTCCCAACAAAGATTCACTGGAAGTCAACTGACTAACCAGATGATTTTAGTTTTACAAAAGGACACCCAAGGGTATTATATGACACTGAAGTGTGTGTACCCTATCAATAAACTCATCCAAAATAGCAATAATTTCTTCAAATTTACTTATAAATTCTATTCGGGTCTGTTGAGTAGAATAACTAGAACTTTCCATGGGAGATTGAAATTCTCTCGCAATCATTACCTTGAAACCATCAAAATCTGTCTTCTTTACAGAATCTTCCTTTAAAGTTAAAAATTACCTTATCATTTTGGGAATAATCTCCTTCAAATCTCCAACAGAGATGAGATATTCCATAAACTCCCTCAAATGAGGATTTTTAGATTCCTACTCTGACCTTGAAATAGAAATAGCCATAAAATCTATAAACTTATTCTTTTCTACTTCAAGTTTCTCTCTTAAGAAAGAATTTAGATCTTACTGTAGTTGCATATTTATTTTCTGAGCATCATCCTTAGAGTTAGAAGGTTCAGTAAATCCATCCCCTCCTTGATTGAGCCCATAAATAGCTAGACTAGGTTCACCATCCCCTTATGATCTACTCCTCGAAGGAGATCCTCCAACAATATACGTATTAAAAACATTACAAGTTCCACCATTAGGGATCTATTCCATATGAAGTTATTAACTTTGAGCCTCCTTCTAAACTTTATCAATTACTGGGGTCTCACGCCCAGCTCATTTTGGTTCACCATGTGGAGTGACATCTGCATCACCAACAACGGCTTCAACTACAATCTCTGGAACATTAATAGAAACTCTTATTCTTTTCTGGATAAGAGTATCCCCTGGCCTATATGTTCCTTCATCTCCAGGACTTTCATGAATAGAACAAACTAATAGGATCACCCTCTACTCCCCCTGAGCATAGGCTAATGACTTCTATTGTTCCACTACACCAGTTGACAGCAAACTCTTGCATTAGTTGTTCTAGAAAAATCTTATCCTTTTCATGGTACCAAAATTCAGCATATTTCTATAATGACAGTTCTTTCCATAAAACATATTTACAATTTTACCATTCCTCCTAAACAGAAAATAAATAATCCATAAATAAGGATAATAACCTATTTTGGATTCTGTATAACAATAATGACTAAGATAACGAATCATTAACTGAATAACATTAAACTTTATGTTGTTTAAAAACAAAAACATGATGAAAAAGTCTAGATAGAGAATCATATCAAGCTAATTCATCCTCAGAAAAATACCTAACTGGTTAAACATAATCAGAACCCAGGGATCGGGTGTTAGATCATTCGTAAACACATTCTTGACAACCCTTGTGCTAAAAAAAGAAAAAATTATATCATTAGATGTATAATGCCCATATCTAATATTTCTAACGTCGAACCAAAACTTCCCATCATGGGGATAATGAAGTAACTCATCCATCTCAACAGAAGATATTGAAAACTATTAATTATCATTTTTTGAAATAATAGAGTCATTTTTAAAACAAAAAATAATCTTAGCATTTCTATAGAACTTATTTACTTCTATATCGTAGAACATTGGAATATTGTCTTCCCCAAAGGCATAAAACATGCCTTGAAAAAGCATCGCTTCTTTAAGCGGTAGATTTGGGGAATCTAAATATCCAAAATCAATGACCTCACCTTGAAAGACTCAACAAGATTTTACAGAAGCATACATATTATTTTCTAGATCAACATCAACGATCTCTATGAGGATTACATCTCTGAAGGTTAAGAAGTGGATGTGTTGGAAGACTAGGGGTTTTTTTGTAATCTGGAGTCGAAAGAGATAGAGGGGGTCCCTTTAAGTTCTAAGGGATGTGTGTGAATGAGGAAGATAAGCGGGAGAAGGAAAATGGTTTCTCATACCGATTGAGAACTGTACACATTATTTGTTTTTAAAAATGAAAAGAAAAATAAAAAAATTAAATACCTTTTACCAATAGTTTTAAATGAAAAAAATTAAATTACTTATAAATTAATAAGATAAAAATAGAGGGACTAAAAATAAAACATTAATTAAAAATTAAACATACCTAAATCCACCTTAATAAAATCAAAACTAATAGTGGGAAGTGGTTTAGTAAAAATATAATTTAATTGATATTCAGTTTTATCAAATTCTAAATATATATCCATTTTAAGAACATAGTCTCTAAGAAAATGAGGACGTATATCAATGTGCCTAGTCCTATAATGACTTATAAGATTTTTAAAGATATTAATAGCAGTAGCATTATCACATAAAATAGGAATACTATTAAAATTTAGTCCAAAGTTCTACATAATGTTTTTTATCCACAATACTTGTGCAGAAAAACTGCCAGTAGATACATATTCCACCTCTACGGTTGACAGAGAAACTGAGTGTTGCTTCATACTCGACCAAGAAACTAAAGATTTTCCTAAAAAGTGACAGGTCCCTGAGGAAATTTTTCTATCTAATCTAGTTCCTCCAAATTCATCATTTGAATATGAAATTAAATTAATATCATAATTTTTGGGGTAAATAATAGATTAAAAAATAGTTCATTTTAAATATCTAAAAATTATTTTAACAAAAGCTAGATGGGATTCTTTTATATATTTTTTAAAATCTAGCACAATGAAATCCTGAATACATAATTTCTATCCTAGTAGTAGTAAGATATAAAAAATACCAATAATACCTCCATATAATTTTTTGTCCACTGGTTTTCCAGCTTCATCTCAGCCAAGTTTTATATTGGTACACGTAGGAGTTGCATATATCTTGCTGTTTTCAAGTCCAAACTTTTTCAGTAAATCAATAATTCATTTTATTTCATTTAAAACATTTTTAAAATATTTTTGATAGATCTGAAATCCTAAAAAGAAATTCAGTTCTCCCATCATACTCATTTCAAATTCATTTTTCATAAATTTTGAAAAATCGTGACAAAGATTTTGATTAGAAGAACCAAAAATAACATAATCAACATATATTTATGAAAATAAAATATTAGAACAAACTATTTTCATAAATAGTATTGGATCTTCCAAACAACAAATAAAACCATTTTTCAAAATAAAAGTACTTAGTCTTTCATACTAAGCTCTAGGTGTTTGTTTAGGTCCATAAAGATATTTAATAAGTTTAAAAACAAAATCTGGTTTTTGAGGATTTTCAAAACTAGGAAGTTGTTTAACATAAAATTCCTCCATTAAATAACCATTTAAAAGGGTATATTTAAAATCCATCTCATATAATTTAAAATTAATATGTGATGCATAGGCTAAAATAATTCTAATGGCTTCTAGTCCACCTACAGTGGAAAAGGTCTCATCATAATCTATTATTTACTATTGATTATAACCTTTGGATACTAATATAGCTTTATTCATAACAATGATTACTTGATCATCCTGTTTGTTTCTAAAACCCATTTTTTTCCTACTAATAGATAATTAGTTGGTCTCACAACAAGTTCCCAAGCTTCATTCCTCTTAAACTGGTTTAACTCTTCCTGTATGGATAGCATCTAGCTCTCATCTTCTAAGGATTCTTTTATAGTCTTTGGTTCTAACTAGGATATAATGGCAAATAATTCAACTAAATTTCCTACATTTATTATAGTTATTATTATTCTATTTGGGTATCCTATAATAGTTTCTAAAGGAAGGTTCTTTAGGGTTATTTAATATCTAGGTAGAACACTTTCAGGTTCTTCAATTTCATGATCTTCTAAACTAGACTAAACTTTATTAAAATCAGAATCAAAATCATTTTTAAGGGTTTCAAGTCTTATGATATTAAAAGAGGTAGTGAATTCATCTATTTGATCTTTCTCTTTAATTAAAGGGTTGGTTTCATCAAACTTTACATGAACCAATTCTTCAACAATCCTTGACTTTTTATTAAACACTCTATAAGATTTAGAAGTTGTAGAATATGCCAAAAATATTCCTTAATTGATTTTGGATCGAACTTAGCAATATTATCCTTGGTGGTTAGGATATACACCTTGCATCTAAAAACCTTAAAGTACATTACTTTAGGTGTTTTGTTCTTCTAAAGTTCATAAGGTGAAATTTTGAAAATAGGTCGAATTAAAATTATATTCATGATATAGCAGGTTGTGATTACGTATTCTGGCCAAAAATAGGTAGGTATAATGTATTCATTCAGCATAGTCCTAGATATTTCTTGAATAGTTTGATTTATTCTTTCAAAAATTTCATTTTTTGGATGTGTTCTTGGTGTAGAGAAGGTGTGTTTAATACTCATATTTGAGAAGAAAGAATTAAATTCTTGATTCTAAAATTCCCCACCATGATCACTTCTCAATGAAATTATTTTAGAGCCTTTTTCATTTTGATCAAGAAAATAAAAACATTCAAACACAACAAAAACTTCACTCTTAAGTTTAAAAAAATAAACCCACATAAATCTAGAATAATCATCAACTAAAATATAAACATACAATTTACCAGCCAAACTTGCTACTCTGGATGGTCCAAAACAAATCCATTTGAATAAGTTATAATGGTTTAGATATAGTAATTTTGTTAATTTATTTGAAAGAAGATTTTTGTTTTTTGTCAACTTGACATGCATAACAGAATATGTCATTTTCAAATTTAAGACTGGGTAAATAAGAAACTAACTGTTTCTTAAAAATTTATGTACGGCATAAGTATTACAGTTTCCAAGTATTCTTTTCAAAATACAAGATTCATCTATCTTAGTAGATAAATAGTTCACTTTTTGTTTTCAAAGGGAATGTAAGTCCAAAGTATAAACATTGTCAGTTCTAGGTGCTCTAAACATAAGAAATTTATCTATAAAAACATAATAGTAATTCTTAGAATAGTCAACATAGATACCATCATCACAACATTGGGAAATAATTATCAGGTTTTACTTCAATCCTTGTACATAATGTACTTTTTTGATATATATGATATTTAGATCTACAACAATTCTAATTCCAATTATTTTTCATTTGGCATTATCACTAAAAGTAAATTCACCTCCATCCATTTGAGTCAATGAATAAAAATTTTATGGATCTCCACTCATATGAATTGAGAAACCACTATCCATATATCAGATGGAATTTATTTTTTTCTAGACTTTTTCTTGCAAAATCATTTAAACAAATGTTTTTTTGGTACCCAAAATTTCTTGGGTCCATCAGTGTTAGCTAGTAGTGATTTGGAAATCTAGACTTGCTTTGTTTTTCCATAAGTGGTATCATTTACTTCAAATAAGCTCTCAGAAATAAATTCTCTTTTAATTCCACTTATTTGAGGATTTTTTAAGAAATAGTTATTTTTTAAATGACCTTTTATTCCAAAAAAATAGCAACTGACATTTTTTTAATTAGGAAAAAAATAATTATTTTGCAGTTTAGTTTTTTCACCCTTAGTTCCTATACCAAATCATTATTTTTTAATTAAATTATTATCAATAATTCCATTCAGAATATTTTATCACTTTTTAAAGAAAATTTATGCACTTTTATTAGTTTCTACTTATACTTGTAATGCTTTAATCCTTTTTTCATGATCAACACAGTTTGTGGTAGATGTGTTAAATTTTCAACTAACTCCAAATTTTGTTTAAGTAGGGTTTCTATTTATCCTAAAAATCATTATAAACATTCTTTAAAGATTTATTATTTTTTAATAAGGAGTTATATTTCTCTTCTAGAATTGAGAAATAGGAAACCAATTTATTATTTGAACAACTAGAATCAGAATTATAATTAGAGGAATAATATGTTTGTACCTTATTGTTTTCAACCATGAAGCACATATTTGATTTCAGACTTGATTCTTCATTCTCTAAATCATATTTTTATGAGATTATTGAGTCTTTAAAAACACGCCATGTATCATTCATTTATCTTTTTTCTTATATGTTCATAATCAAGATTTTTCTGATATTTCCTTTTTGTCTTTATCTTTTCACCTTTTAGTTGAGGACAATCAGGTCTTATATGAACCAATTTCTTGTATTCATAGCATTTTAATTCTCTTGAGTATTTATCATCATTTTTAAAGGTATTTATGAATCATTTGGTTTCTTATAAATTTGATAAACTTTTTGGATAATTGATCCAATTCAATTTCAGAATCAAATGAATCAGAATTCTTTTTCCCCCTCTTTATTTATTCTTCATCTTTGCTTGTGAGATGTTACTTTTAGAGATGAATTATCCTTTTTCACGATAATTTTTTGATCTTAATCTTTGGATTTAATTTTAGATTCATACATCATCAAATTATTATTAGTTACTTCATGGATAGATCTTTGATAGGTGATGACTGTCGAAAAGCAGCAAATATCCCATTCCATTTAAAAGGTAATACCTTCAGTACTTTCAAAGAATGATCTGATTGAATAATAGAATCACCTTAAGATGTAATATTTTTAACTATTTCTATAATCCTTCCATTAATTTGAGTAATTATTTCTCCATCAAACATTTTTAAGTTTTCAAAACATTATCTTTTTTATTGCATATCGCATCTGTCTTACATTATCTATTCCATCCTAGGAAACTGCAATAGTTTTCAACATTTTATAAGCTGTAGGATATTGTGAGACATGGTTTAATTTTTCTGATCCAAGACCACTAATAATTGCAATCGTATTTTTTGAGTTTATATCATATTCATCTTCAATTGTAGAATCCCATGTTTTGGTTTTCTCAAGAATATTATAGGGGGTTATGATTTTTGAATAATCTTTGTATCCAATATTTTTTAGATAGATGATCATCCTTGATTTCCAACATCTATAATTTTTACCATTGAAATAAGGAGCACAGACCATGGATATTCCTTCTCTAGGATCATCCATCACCATCTATGTATATACATTTAAACCTATAACTTTTATAGCTTTATAAAAAATCTACCCACTGATACCAATTGTTAGGTCAAAATATACAAAGTAACAAACAAGAGGGGGGTGAATTGCGTATTTCCAAAAATCTTTCACAATTTTGATTTTAGGAACCGTCTATAAATAAAAAAGATTTTCAGTGTTAGTCTTCTATATGAAATTATGAGCAGTGGATTAATAGAATCAAAGAACACAAATTTTTATAGTGGTTTGAGGTATAAAGATCCCCTAGTACACTTTACCCAATAATCTCTCTGCGAGCTTAGTAAATTTCACCAGATTGGTCCTCTTATCACAGGACCATGTGTTCACAACTGTGTGCGTGTAGTTTATACCTTTATAAGACCAATTACAAAAGCCTTATGGTTCTATAACAGATAACCTATTATTCAAAACTTATAATGAGAAGTTGATACACCACCACAACTGAGTACGAGCATTTAAGAATCAAGAAAATCAAATAGAGATTGATTTGATGAAACATGTTGTACTTCAAAATTACAGCAACACACAATTGACAGTTAAAAAATATTCTTCTTCAAAAAAGATAAACTTCAAGAGATAGAACATTCTGAAGTGATCCGCTTTGCAGAATGATCTTTGATTGTAAATAGCAACAAAACAACAGTAATGATCTTGTAGTAGAACAATGAATAGTTATGTCACAAAAGTGTAGCACTCTTTATCAAGGTTGATCATTCTTCACAGCACACAAAAAATAATTCTTTATAATACAACAATAGATCACACACACCCACACACATAAAGTTTATTATATTTTTCTTTGAAAAAAATTCTCCGAATATAAATATATCCCATGAATTTCATTGATATTTAAAATCCAAAGAAATAGCCTGAATTATCATGAAAATTGAAAATTGAATTTTCTAGGAGAGTTGTAACTCCCATAATAATAAGAGCGATAATATCAAATAAACTCAGTTCTTTGAAAAGATTAAATCGATCAATGAATTAGTCTTCAAATTTTACTTGACCATTTCAGTAATCACGAATCGAAGACACAACTTTGAGAAATCTTTCCATTATGAACACAACAAAGGGTTGAGCACGTAGCGTAGGGATGAACACGTAGCATAGAGTAAATTTTTGTAACATAGGGATGATTATAAATATGGATATCCTTTTCATCATAATATCATGAATATAGTATTGATGAACCATATGTTCAAATATTCTGAACATAGGGTAAGAACAGTAATTCCAGACTCCAATGTAGGTTTGCTGATCCACAAGCCTGTCGATCCAATCGAAAATATTTTTATGTAATCTAGGGTTGATACCATATGTAAATGTTGTCCTTACAACATAACATATGGATGAAAATACTATTTTAGGATTCATTCCCAAAACACTAAAATCTTTACAACAGAATATAAAATCATATACACTTACTCAACAAAACTTCATTTGTAAATAAAAAAGGGTATTTGTGAGCATCAAAATAATCATAAATTTTGAAGTATTGTTAAAAAAAAATATTCCCAATAGATCATTCCAAGGAATGAAATCATTAAAAAGTTTCAACACAATCATGGGGTCCTTTTTACCATTTCCATATAATCGAACAAAATAAAAATTCTTCGATACTATTTTTGTAATTCCATAACTTGTAAGCCACTGAAACAGTGCCCCGATCTAGTGTTACACATAATCTCAATAGAACCTCCACATACACCATAGGATAATAACTAGTGGTGAGGGTCTATAAGGATCATGGGAAGACTATAAAATTTAGTTAGAGTAGATATAGGTAAGGAATTAATAACAAAAAAATGAACCAAATAAATAAACATAGCAGATAAAATATGGAAAGTTCCAGTAAACAAATAAATCCTCACAAAGCCATAAAAAATGCATATGTTATACATGTTAGAATAGATCCCCCATGGACATAACATATATAAGGAAAAAAAGGAAAAAATACAAATAAAATAAATCTCATCCCCAACTAGTCCTGAGTCCTACAAGTCCCATCATCTGTACCCATACTAGCATTCCAATCCAACTGTCATCAACATTGATCCTTTCCCAATACCTATCCCTATGATCAATTATGGAATCTTTTTAGGTACCCAAGTTCAATGGTGGCCCAATAAGGGTGTCAATAAAACTCAATTGGACACTAATAATAATATCCCAAAAATAACTAGCCTGAGATAAAAGATCATGAAGAAGTTCTCAACATAATAGATTAATAGTTTAAAAAAACATATATTAAAGCAATGACAACCACTGATGCCCTTGGGTTGCAAAGGCAAATTAGGCCGGCTACACAATATCAATCCTTAGCTCCATGACCCCAATTAACCATAACTTCTTCGTCCTATATCAAGGTGTCTTTGAGCATGTCATAATGACAGTTTCTCCACTAGTAAATACATGGAATCAAGGGAGTATCATGTGATTCCTAGTATCATGAGGTATTTCATGGAATACAAGTGCTCATCTTGGAATTCCCATAAAATATGACCTCTCATCCCAACATTTCCCATCATTAGTCATCACATGGAATCTTTAAACCCATCATAGAATTCCTATGATATCAAAGCCCTCATCCCGACCTTCCTAATCATCATGTATCATACTGGGTCTAGGCACATCTCGACATCCACTATGCCAAAATTTTTATTTAGCAGCAGTTTTTTTTCATTTAGCGATGGTTAGTGGTTTTTTAAAACTGTCGCTAAATCTTTTGTAATTTATTTATTAAGATATTAATTAATTAATTAATATATTTATCTATTTATTAATAAATTTATTTATCTATTTATTTATCCATTTATTTATCTATTTATTTATCTATATATTTATGTATTGATGTATTGATGTATTTATTTATGTATTTATGTATTTATGTATTTATTTATCTATCTATCTATTTTTTAAATTTTTATTTATTTATCTACTTATTTATGTATTTATTTATGTATTTATTTATGTATTTATCTATCCCTTTATTTATATTTTTATTTATCTATTTATCTATTTATATATCTATCTATCTATTTATTTATGTACTATTTATGTGTTTATCTATCTATCTATCTATATATCTATTTGTTTATTTTTAATTAATTATTATTATCATGCTCATGACCATCTCCATGCATAAGTCTATGTCCATGCACATGCCCATGCCATATATAGAAATTCTGTGTTAGGTGAGATTTGAACCCCTAACCTCTTACTTATTATCCAAAGACTTTACCATTCCAACAGGCACAAAATGTGGTTAATAAATTGAATTCAATATACTTATATATATATAAACTTGAAAAATAAATAATAGATAAGAAATAGATACACACTAAATAATTATTAATGAATAATGATTAATCAATAATCAATAATCAATAATCAGTAATCAGTAATTAATAATTAATAAGTAATTATTGCTATTTAATAAATAATAATTACTAATTACTAATTAACAAATAGAATATAAATGAATAATAAATAAATAAATATATAATATGGAAATAAATGGTAAATAAAAATAGTAAATAGTAAATAGTAAATAATAAATAATAAATAATAAATAGTAAATAGTAAATAATAACTTGTAAATAACCAATAAAAAATACTAAATACTAAATAATAAATATTATATAATATATAATATATAATATATAATAAGTAATAAGTAATAAATAATAAATAATAAATAATATATAATACATAATAGATAATACATAATATATAATACATAATACATAATAGATAACACATAATATATAATACATAATATATAATACATAATAGACAATACAAAATATATAATACATAATATATAATACAAAATATATAATATATAATATATAATACATAATATATAATAAAAAATAAAAAATAAAAAATACATAATATATAATACATAATATATAAAACCTAATATATAATACACAATAGATAATACATAATACATAATACATAATACATAATACATAATACATAATACATAATACATAATACATAATACATAATACATAATACATAATACATAATACATAATACACAATACATAATACATAATACATAATAGATAATAGATAATAGATAATAGATAATAGATAATAGATAATAGATAATATATAATATATAATATATAATATATAATACAAAATATATACTATGTAATATATAATATCTAATATATAATATAAAATACAAAATATATACTATGTAATATATAATACAAAATATATGGTATATAATATATAATACAAAATATATAGATAAATAAATAAAAAACAAATTAATAAATAATATATAAATAAATAAATAATAAATAAATAAATAATAAATAATGAATAATAAATAATAAATAAAAAATAAAAAATAAAAAATAAAAAGTAGTAAATAAAAAATAAGAAATAAGAAATAAGAAATAATTAATAATAACTAATAATTAATTATTGGTCATTAAAAATTAATTATTAATTATTAACAATTAATAATTAAAATTTAAAAGATTTTAAATAATTAATAAAATTTTATGTCATTTTTAATTAATAAACAATTAATAATTAAATAATAATGAATATTTAATAAATAAATAAATAAATAATAAATAAATAAATAAATGATAAATAAATAAATAAATAAATACACAATGAATAATAAACTAATAATAAATTAATATTTAGTTAATTAAATATAAAATAGTAGATAAAAAATAAAAAATAATAAAGAATAAAGAATAAAGAATAAAGAATAAAGAATAAAGAATAAAGAATAAAGAATAAAGAACAAAGAATAAAAAAATAAATGCATAAATAAATAAATAGATAAATAAATAAATTGAAATTTATAATTAATAATTAATAATTAATAAGTAATAATAACTAATAACTAATAATAGATAATTAATAATTAGTAATTATTATTTAATATTTAATAAAAAATTAACAAAATAAATAAATAATAGTTAATTAATAATTAAATAATAAAAAATGAATAAAGAAAAAAAAAATTAAAAATAATAAATAATAAATGATTAATAAACTAATAATAGATAATTAAATAATAATTAATTAATTAAATAAAAATAAATTAATAATTAATGTCTACATAATAACTAAATAGTATCTAAATAAGTAAATAAATAAATAAATTTATCAATTAATAAATTGATAAATAAATAAATAATAAATAAATAAAAAAAATATAATAGGTAATTAAACAATATAAATTAATTAGTTAATTAATAAATACTAAAAAATAAATAAATAGTAAATAAGTAAATAAATAAATGATAAAACATTAAGAATCTCTAAAAAACCTAAACACACTAAAATAACCATAAAGTCTGATCAAGAACTCCTTTTTCAACACCATAATCAGTCAAATGAAAGATCATTAAATGATCTTCGATAGGATATGTGGTATAGGTCGAACATACTGTTGGATCGAACCTTATAATCATTTGAATTTTAAGAAACGGGGGTCTGTAACTAAAACCTCTGTTTTAGAGGCCTTCTGGGCCTTTTTGGTGAAATAAAAAGGCGTACAATACTCGAATAGTTGGTACCAGACCTAAACGACATATAGATCATCGCAGACTTTGATTTGATATGTGGCAGTGCCCAAACAAACACCCGAATTAAATGCTACCGCTGTTTGAAGTTCGAGTTAAATTTTCACCTTTTGAAATTTGATTTTTTCCCTTTGATTATCACATGATTTAAATCTCACTTGGCTTTAGATCATTTTATAGGCTTCGATTTGATTGGTTGTGGAGCTGAAATGGACTCCCATATCAGAAGTTATGGCCATTTGATGCCGAAGTCTATTCTTCAACTTATTGAAGATTTTTTTTTAGTTTAAAAATATTATTAACTAATAATTACAAATATTTATTAATTGAAACATTATAAATAATAAACTATATTTGACTTGTAAATAATAGATAATAGATAATAATTAATAAATAAACAATTTTTTTTAAAAAAACTCCCTCAATTTCGCAGTAGTTTTTAAAAAAACCGCTAAAAAAATTGTAAATTGTTTTGGTAGAAATTTTAAAACACTTATAAAAAATATTTTAAAAACATTTAGCAGTATTTTTTTCACAGTGGTTTTAAAAACAGCCCCTAAAACATTGTTTTCTTGTAGTGATTCCCACCCATTCAGTATATATGGAGTTCAGGTACTCATTCTAAAATTCCCAAGTAGCATATTTCATATGGAATTTGGATGTTTATCTCAATATTCTCAATCTTTCAAGTATCATACAAAAATATTCACCTTTTCTATCTCCCTTACTAATTCATTATCATTTTCCATTTATAAAACTAGTGTAAATGCACATTGAATATTTATTTAATCACCTAAAAATTCACCTCATCCAATAAAATATTTATTATTAATTTACCAAGGCATCCATTCAACTCTAAAAACATAATTTGTTATATAATAGTTTCAATTATGGTTTATACAATGGAACTCACCATTCCATCCATTAATAAGATGTTTAATATCATTATATCATTTTACAATTCCACATTCACATTTAAATAGGTCAATTTCAAGTCCCAACCCATTCAATATTATCAATGGTTGTGAAATTCCATTTAACAACCATCAATTCAAACATGATTTCTCATTTTACCCTTTATGTTGAGGCTGAGATATTTTGAGGTATTGTTTTTTTCAGAAGAGGGTGCTTATAAAGGATGAAGAATTGCTTATTTTTTGTCTTTTGTTTTACATTATAAATCATTTAACATTATTTACATTTCTTTACTAAATATGAATGGATGGAGTCTAATGACTTCGGGCTAGCAGATTGAATCTAGTGGGTAAATTATATCAACGTGAATTGATCATACAGTGTTTAGAATTTAATGCTTATCCAAATGTGCTCATAAGTTGTATCAGATAGATATGTTCGATAATGTTAATTATGTAAATTATATGCTAAAATTCAATGTATTAAACATCATGATTAATGAATATTCTCATCGTCCAAGATTGATTCAAAAGGAGGATATTGTGGTTTGGGTGCATGAAGTTCATGCTACAAAGAATTATGAAGTTTATCAAACTGATGTTATAAAAAACGAATGGATATGAAAATTTCAGATCATGAAATTATTAATTTGAACAATTCAAAGTTCTAGGTTTATAATGATATAGAGTTCAATGGTACAAAGTGTTATCAAATAGAAATTTATGAGTTTTACTGATCATGGGATGTTTAATGAAGTATATAAGAGTGTTTTATGGGAAATTTTATCAGAATAAGTTGATTGGATGTAGTTTTAAAAATTCATCCACCAAATTTTATTGTATAAGGATTTTCAAATTCAACTTACATTTTCTTCCGTATGGACCAAAGTTTATAATTTAATCAGTCAAATAAAATGTTTTGAGTAAACAAAATGAACTTTTAATAATTCATTAAACAAAATTATTGTATCAGTTCATTTGAAAAATGCTTCCATATAAAGTTAATTGGATAGATGTTTCCATATGATGGAAACATATGAAGGTTCTTGAAGAAATTCATCAGATAAAGGAAGAGTTTAGAGAAATATTTTTAGATATTCCTATGAAGTAGTGAGGGGACACCAAAATAAGTTTCACTGAATGTAAGAAGTGTTATGAAGTTGTACCAGAAGGTAAATCTTTATGAAGTTTTTATAAACTCATTAAAATTGATATGATGAGATGGTCGTTCAACAATCCAATAATTGTGGTTGTGGCTTCATGATTTTTTCTATGAGTTAAGTAATTTTTTAAGAATGCTGATGCTAGGATTTAAAAAAACTTTCTTAAATAAAATTCCAATCCTATTTTTGTGGAGGTTTGAAAGTTGTCAAATATTGAATGTTTTGAGAGGGATTTTAAAATTCTTGGTAGGAAATTTTAATTTGATGTTCAAAATACTCCCTTAATTTATAGAGAAGTTATGTCTATATAAAGGGTGTTGGTTCTCTAAGAATTTATATTTATATGTATTAAATTTGGGAAATCTATTGAAGAAGTAAAGTGCCATGGTACCAAAAAAAGTTTTCTTAACAAGTGAAATCAGAAGAACAATGTGAAGATTCATTAGAAAAACAAACTAAAGAATTGAATATAAAAATATAGGTGATTGTATGAACAATGAATCATATTGAGTATATTGTACTAAGGGAACCAAAATAATAGGTGATTAGAAGAATAATTTCATACATAAGTCCGAGAAGAAATTCTTACTCATTTTTGTGCTAGAAAGTAAAGAAGAAGAATAACTTGTAGGAAGCAAAGTGTAATGAAATAAGCACAATATAAATGTAATAAAGGCTATTAGTGAAGGACCATATTGTTGTTACAAATCATTATAATATCTTATTTTCTTTGAAAGGACCATATACCCTATTGAATCACTATATCATTAAGGAAGTGATGGATATTCCATGTTTTTTGTAACCACCAAAAGGATTGTTTTCTATTGGTTTTGTGGTCTTGGATTACTTTAAAACCCTTTGAAGGACTGAATTCTTTTTTTTAGTATTAAACCTTATTGATAATTATGTTCTTGTGGGTGTGATTGTTTTTTTTCCAAAAGAGTAATTTATCACTAATGAGAGGTGAATTTTTTTTCTTAACTAAGAAACATAAAAGGATAAGATAACTAATTCACCCCTATTAGTGACCAAAAAGATCATTTTTTTTCTTTTCAATTGGTATCAATGTAAAGGTTTTTTTTGACTCTTTTCTAATGTTTTAAGAAAAGGAATGCTGCCATGGATGTTCATAACCCTATGAATAGTGAGGGAGCCCTTATCATCGATGGGAAGAACTATGATTTATGGATGGAAAGAATGTTATCCTATCTTATATCCATTTGATATGAAGCTATTAAAGCCTCTATATAGGGTTTCCCTCCTCATTCATAGGGGTTTCCCATAATAGGTATCAATAAGAAGAATTTAGTGAATGATTAAAGAGTTATAAATGATATACTTTACTATCCATTTTAAAAGTGATTTTTTGGTTCAAAGGCATTGGAATAGATAAAGGAATCCAAGATAAGTTTAAGATCATTTATAAATGAAATAAAAAATTAAAGAAAGAAAAGATACCGTTATAGAGTTTGAATTATAAATAATTTTAAATGGGTGATGATGAATCTACTAGAGACTTATCTAAAATGGTTAATGACATTATAAGAACCATAAGATAATTTTTTGAGATATTGTAAGATTCAGCTACTGTTTAAAAGATTATAATGATAATTCTAGATGAATTTAATGAAAATATATCGAATTAATAAGATGGAGATCCTAAAATTATATTTTTGGATGATCTTCATAGAATTCTTATTACATAAAAAATAGAAGATAAAAGTTTATTAAACAAAAAGAAAAGGTTGACTGGGAAATTTATTTCAAAGATACTAAGAAAGGAAAATATAATAAAGTTATGATGCAAGAAGTTAATAACTCGAAAACTGAGGATGATGAATATAAAAAATTTGATGAATTTATTCCTTGGTTTTCTAAAAAGGTTAAAAGGGGCATAGAGAAGTATAAAGTACATTTACCGATGAAGTGATTTGGATATAGAGCCATTGGAAAATTTTCTTCAAATTTTATAATACTAAAGTAAGATATAGATAGTTATATATAGGATCTAATGTTGATAATATCTCCAAAAAATAAGATATAAAAATCAAACAATTTTAATAGATAAGACGTTATCTAAATATAAAAATATAAACATCCTATCTAAATGTAAGGAAGGTAATGATAATGAATTTAAAGAAGAAAACTCTAGTGAAAATGCTTACAGAAAATCACTTATTGAAAAAGTGAATGGCGATACGTTTATCAACGATGATAGTGTTATCTTTGAATAAGTATAAAATGAGTCATTGATGGAGTTTATTATTAAAATATATTTGAAATAATGTCATGAAAAGATTGTTCAAATTCAAAAGAAGAACTAGTTATAAAATAAATAATATCTTTTAGAAAATAATAAAAAATAGTTTCTTAAATAAAAATCCAAGTTTCTAAATGAGATTGATGATCTGAAGAAGTTACTTAATGAATAGAAAAATCACAACATCAGTCTTGAAGAAAAGATAAAGGGGAAGGAGAATGAATTTGATCTTATTCAACAAAAACTTTTTGAAGTTGAGTTAGTAATAAAAAACGCCAAAAAATTTATTTCATAGGTTGGTCAAAATTATTAGAAATTTAAACCTCATAAGGATCAATAAAAATCATCATCAGAGGTTAAAAATAAGGCTTAAGATGTTCAAAAGAAAAAAAAGTTAAGAAAACTATGTATGCATCCAAAAATAGTGAATTTTTAAAACATAAAATTTCAAAGTCTGAACTATAATATGAGAAAAATAAAGATTCTAATAAGGTTGAGAATAAATATAATCTATATAATAATATTTCCCAAAGATTCAGAATCTTTGGTTCCAACCAATGTGCCAAGGTGTATGGTAAGAAAGATGATGGAAATAAAGTGCAAAGTTTTAGTCAACATGTAAGTTACAACGGAAAATATTTTTTCTATGGTTACTACTAGTTCTATAAAGGATTTGGGAAATTAAAGAAAATGGGCAAAATTAATCATCAACACTACAGTGAATCCAATAGGAATTGGTGGTAGAGTTTTAGGGGGATTCAACCCACTCAAAGAAAGAATCCTGAAAAATCAAATTTAAAAAATTAGAATAGATTTTGGAATCAAGAAACTATATTTGAAAGATGTGATCATCCTAGATATATTGCTAAGGTTTTTTTTGTTATGTTACCTTCTCAATAAGGTTTTTATTATAAATCCCAAAATATGCATGTTAAGAAATAAAGAGGCACAGAAAAAGCCTTAGTTGTTGAAACCGCTCTTAAAGATACAAAAAACAGAATAACCATGGATATTGGATATTGGGTGTTCTTCATATATGATATGAGATTTGAGATTATAGAAGAACGTAAAATATTATAAAAAGAAATATTAACTTTTGTAAATTATGATTCCCTCATAATCAAAGGCATTAGATCCTCTATCATTATAAAAGAAGAATATAAATCCAGAACCACTTTGTTTGTTGATGGGATAAAATAGAATTTTTTTAGTGTTTTATAAGATTGTGATGAAGGTAAAAATGTTATTTTTAAAATAGTTGGTTTTATTATTAAAAGGATGGAATATGAGAAATTTGTTAGGATAATACAACTAACAATGTGAAGCATGATTCATGTTGGAGATGAAAAATGTTCATTATATCACACCCAACCTCATATAATCCATTATTTTATTCTTTTCTTGGGTTTGGATCTTTTTTGTTGAAGTTCAGGTTGATTCTTAGTTGAATTTTTTGAATTTAGAAAGTTCAAGTGGCATTTTCAGCCTACGAATGAGCACCACACGATTAGTAGAAATAATTTGATTCCACCCAGGCACCCGTGAATCATATCTGGGAGGTGTCCTGAAGCTACCACATGGTTTGTGCACAGTCGCACGAACTGTGCGGGCTGGTCATAGGGTTGGTTCCTACTTGGGTGGAGGTTATCAAATGGTTGGCGCACTGTTTGGTGAACTTTGAAACCAAACTGTGTGGTCATTCCAGGTCATTAAATATACGAAACCCACTTCTCTATCTCTCTCCTTTTTATCCCAAAATTAAACCCCTCCTCCCCTCTCAGTTTTGGTGCACTAAGGGTTTCTGAAACCCCTTCTCCCACGACTTTCCTCCCTCTATGGTCCAATCCTCAAAGATCTAAGGTATGTTTTTAGGGGTTTTAGTCGTTTCCCACCCCTTTCTCTCTTCCCCTATCAATTTCCTACTTTCCTTTGGGTGGGATTTCATGTTTATATACCCTAATGGTTAGGGTTGTGTGAGGGTTGTGTTTTATTCGAATATAGGGTGTGCGGATTGTCCATGGGGCCCTAATCTCTCTTCTCTAAGAGCTTCATCATGTTCGCCCACCATCGAGGTAGGTGATTTCATGTTTTTATTTTTAGATGTAAACCATTGGTTTTTGGGTGTCTTTAATTAATTTTTAAATGTTATTTTAATATTTATAATACTAATGGATGGTTCATTATGGTGTTTTCTTATTGGTAGAATTTATTAAAAATAGGTTTTGAAGTAATCCTTGTTTATACCTTTGTGTTTGCACGTCGAATGTGTTTGATAAAATGTCAAATGAACCTTAAAATGTAGAATGATATGATTTGGGTTGTTCTTTCCCATTTAAATGATTTTTTAAATTAATTGGATTGTGTTTGGGGACTATCATGTGGAATGTGCTAACTTTTATGGTATGGTTTAAAAGTTGTTTGGAGAGCTCTATTGGCCTTTTAAAAAAATACTGGTTTGCACCATTGAAAATTATATGAAATTGATGGGTTGGGTTTGAAAGGAAAGTAATGGTTCAAAAAAAAAATTGGTGTTTTTTTGACATAAGGAGGGTTCCATTGGATAATGTCAGGTCCAAGGGTGCACAGAGTGCACACATAGATGTTCATTCAAAGGAAGATAACACTCTAAGGCACCTTTCCCCTGAAATTTTCTCTTCTCTCCTTCCTGCCCTTTTTTTATTAAAATAGTTCCATGGTTTCCAAAAGTAAGAGTGTTATTTCAAGAAATATGAAAATGAAACTATGAACGTGTTCCTTAATGTTTGGACCATTTTCCCTTGAAACATGTTTTGTTTATAGATTGAAAAGAGTATAGGGAAATTTGGTAATTAAGATGTGTTTTTAGTGTTTGTTTGGAACTAAAGGGCCCATTTTGAATTATAAATATAAAAGTGGTGTTTGATGTTGTTTTGGAAAAAATTTGTATAATGTTTTTGGTAAATGTATTTTGACATGTAAAGCTAAATGACCATTTCAAAATTTTCAATTTTTTTAAAGAAATGATGGAATGTTTGTTTGATGTGACGGACCGGTTAACACCATTAAGGGTGTGATATAGATATGTATTTATATAGTTTACACCTATATTGGAGGGATTTAACTTTATGGGTTGTCATATAGTGGTGTCCGTGTTAGGGGTAGGAAAGTGCGGTGGTGGCAGGTAAGATTAGTCACACGTTCGAGGATCTCCCACTTACACTGTATATTACCACGATGGGTTCCTGGTCATCTTTTAGAGGATCGAGTGGTGGTAGCTTACCATCCCCAATTAGATGAGTTGGTGCCCCCTAGATCACAAAAGGCCAGGTGGGTTGTGACATTGGATTGGTTAGTTCTGGGGGGGGGGCAGTTGAATATAGACTTAGGGGATTCACCGTAAGCCGACAGGTGGTTCTGAACCGAGCACATCCATGGGTCTTTCTAGGTATTTTTAGGATCACCCATGGTTATTATATGTATTTATTTTTTAATTTATACAAATTTAATATTTTACTTGCTCACTTTATTTATTTTCATTATAGCCCTGATATGTCTTATTTGGTATTTGAAATAAAATGGAAATCTATTTTGAAAGTGGAAACATGGTGTTCATAGTTTTGAAAAAGGGAAAGAAATGTGTTTATTTGTGTAAAGGAAGAAAAACTATTTTTTATAACTGTAATTTCAAACTAGTGTTAATGGATGGTTTTGGGAAAGGAGACACATAAATTCTATAGTGATTTCCTACTGAGTTGTCTAGCTGACACCCTACTTGTACCACTCAGTGTCGGTAGACCCGAGCTATTTTTTGGGTTCTTCTTTGTGATTAGGTTCTCATGGTTTAGATGATAACTGTTAGAGATGGTTAGTATTGGGGGTTTGTGGTGACCATGAGGTCACATAGATTTATTATTTGTGGGTTCTAGCTTCTCTCTTTTTATTTAGTTTTACATTGGTCCAGTTATTATACCTGAATTATTTTGTTTATATTCACTTGAGATTCAGTTATAGATGTATCTATTTTTTATGGTTATTTTGAATGATATTTTTTATTTACCTGGGTTATAAATTATTCCCATTTTTATTGTTTTGATGACTGGCACAAGTTACCAGCCTGTGGTGATCAGGAACGCCCTTTGGACCATGTCTAGAACTGGGTCAGGTGTCAGGTTGGATGGAATCCTGGCCTGGTTCGTAAAAAATGGTATTTGAGTAGGTTATTTTTATTTGGGTTTTCTGGTAGTTAGAGAGTAGGATTTTCATGACATGCGAGGTAGGTACGAGAAGGACGCCATGAATTCTTACTCATAATGAACCTCAAGTTTATAGGTGTAGTCTGGGGTTTTAGTCCTCGTATTTATTTTCAGTTGAGGGATGACAATGGAGGAAAACCAGTTTCACATTCTGATATCACATGGAGTAGTGACCCATGTAAAGTCCACGTGCATAGAACAAGTTCCAATTAATGTTATTCTTTCTTGGGGCATGGCTCACCACCATGTCGTCGGGTTAAGCATGACTACTAGTTCCTTATTCTGATGGTTTAGTAAGAGTGATGGTTTGTATTGGTCTTTTTTTGTAAACGTGCTTCTGGAAGTAAAAATGGGTTTGAAGTGATAATTAATTCTTTTAAATGGTCTTGAACTGCTAAAATAGGGTTTAAATGAAAATGTATTGGATTGAAAATTTGGTGAGTTTTTGGGATTTTTATAAGGGAATGGTAAGTGTGACCCTTATCATTCTTCATGGGAATTCACATATGGGTGCGTATGTGTGGAGAGTGTGTGTTGGAACATATAGATGGAAATAGATGAAAAAATGTGTGATAGTTCATAGGATTACATGGGTGTGTATTTGAAACGAAAGGATCAACCTTGTTTTTACAAATAGATTATTAAAATAGGAAAAAAATTTCAAAAACATGATTTTGTTTTAGAATGATGGTTATGTTTTGTGAAAAGTGACTTGTGTGCTTAGAAAGTAGACTTCAAATAAGGTAGTTTTTTAATATGAATTGAGATTGATGGATTTCAAATGTAAGGATTGTGATTATTTTTGTATGTTTTTGGATATAAGGCCAATTGTTTCAAATCAAGGTATTCATTTCTGTTTCATTTTGGTTTGATTATAGCCTTTGTTTTATGTTTCTTGTTCTATTTAGGATATGTTTCCCAGAAAGGTCCCCAAAATTTTCAATGAGTCATGATCTAGTTTTGATTCTTCTTGAGTGTTTCGTATCCTTCATGGTGGTCAATTTCAATTATAAGTAGTGGAGTGGCATGAAGAGGTAGAGAGCATCTTCAGGTTATTTGGAACTCCCGTGGTTTTTAGAGTTTGTGCTGTTCTGGGGTTGTTCAAGGTTCTAGATTCTAAAGAATAAGAGATCTTTGCCCCACCATAATGGTAGGTTTGGATGATTTGGGATGTGTTTAATACTGTCTTCATCTAATGTTGAATGCCTTGTGAGGTGAAGATGATGAATATGGAAGAGAACATGGGTATTCAATAAGGCCAATGGGTGGTGAAGGCCTCCATTGAACACTTTAAGGAGCTAATATGCTTTTTTCCAGAGTTACCATCTTAGGATCTATTGAAGGATTCCCTTTTCCTTGAGGGTATTCCTCTAGAGATGAAGGACAAATTCCTATATTCTAAGGACCTTTATTTTGATAAGCTGGTGGATAAATCATTTATAGTAGAGTTGGTCCTTGGAGTGAGTGGTATTGGTAATATGCCGCCTCTTGTTATTCAAGATGGTTTCCCATCTGGTGAGGAGTGAATGCCAGAGGAACCTATCTCTAAGGAGTTATATTCATTGGTTCTATCTTGTAGTTAGTCACACTGCTTTCTGGTGTGCCATTAGTGTGGCTAGTTCAGGCATTTGAAGACATCTTCTCACATCCCTATGAAGACCTTCCATTGTTGTGGTTGTTTGGGTCATCTGGAGAAGTTTTTCCAGAAGCATTGCCTAAAGGGAACATTGTGATTGGAGGATTATATTTCCTGAATCCAAGTCAGGAGATGATTTAGTCATTAGGGCTCTAATATCAGGTCTCATAGTGAAGCTCAAGCATAGTCGGGAATTTCTAGGGGTGTGTAAAACCTCATCCTAGTTTTGTTTTCCTTGTTGGTATGGAGATATTCCAAGTTTCATATTTTTTTCTTCTTGTTGTTGTAAGTTCATATCTTGTTGTATAAGTGTCATGAATATGTAATTTCAATATCTAAATTGGTGTGTTTATATGATTGTGTATTTCTAAATCGTTCATTTTCTTTAAATGAATCTGTCCCTTGGATGAGTGGTGTTGGTTTCAGTTTTATTAGTGACTATTTGGAAGTGCTTGTGTTTTGTGGAGTTAATGGAAGGTGTTTCTGATTCTCTGATTCATTTGGGTTTCTTTTCATGGGTTTACCCTCCCATTATGTTTGGAGTCTTTTATAAGTGAGGGAAGGCTTTAGTTTTTCTTCACCCTTGTGCGGAGGGTTGTTGGTTCTTTTAGGGAGTTTCCCTATCCTTGTGTACCGGTATGCTGGGTTGCCTCATAGTTGGTTTTTCGTTTAAATTTTTTTCCAGTGTGGTTTGGTTGGGCTGAGAAATTGGATGAGTTTGGTTTAGGAGTTCCCCAGTTCCTAATTTGGTTAAGGGCGTGGTTTGGTTAGTATGGAAGGTTGGGTCAGTTTTTGGTTTCGAGTTTTCTAGGTTTCCCCATGGTGGGTTTTCCATTTTAGTCTTGTTGGTGTTGTTTGGGGGTTTAAATGTTCTCGAGATATTTGAGTTCTTGTGGTGGGGAGAACCCCCTCATGTTCTCCCCTCAATATTATGTTTTTGTTTCTTCTAGATCAGTTGGGTGTGACTTGTGGATTGAATAGTCACCCCAAGGTTTATGGTTTCCTTCGGTTTTAATCGGTCATGGACTATGGTTTTTGTTATCATTTTTCTTGGTGACTTTACAGGGAATAAATTGTGTGTGGTGGGGAGAATTTTTACAGAAAAACCTTATATAATCCTTTATTTTATTCTTTTCATGGTCTTGGATCTTTCTGGTTGAATTTTGGGTTTAGACCCGATCAAAAGTTTTGAATTTTGAATGTTTGGGTGGATATTTCAGCCTAAGCATGGGAACCACATGATTATTATAAACCATTCAATTCAACCCAAGTACTCATAAAACAGTTCAATAAGGTTTCAAGAAGCTACCACATAGTTTTCACATGGTCATACAAACTATGTGAGCTGATCATGTGGTCGTGTCAGGTCATTAAAAACATGAAACCAACTTTTCTCACACTCTCCTTTTTATCCCAAAATCAAACTCCTTCCTCCCCTCTCTATTTTGGTGCACCAAGGGGTTCTGAAACACCTTCTCTCTTAGATATCCTCCCTCCATGGTCTGATCCTCAATTATCAAAGGTATGTTTTTAGGGTTTTTAGTCATTATCCCTCCCTTTATCTCTTTCCCTCTCTACTTTTTCTTTCCCTTGTGTGGGATCTTGTTTTCCCAAACTCTAATGGTTAGGTTTGTGTGTGGGTTATATTTTCTTCAAATCTAGGGTGTTTGGATCATCCATGGGTACCTAATATCCCTTCTCTAAAAGTTTCATCGCATTATCATACTATCAAGGTAGGTGTTTCTATGTTTTCTCTCTTCCAATGAAAACCATTGGTGCTAGGGTGTCTTCAATTAATTTTTAAATGTTATATTCATATTTATAATACTCATGTATTGTTCATTGTGGTGTTTTATTTTTGGTATAATTTATTAAAAATAGGTTTTGAAGTGATCCTTGTTTATGCATGTGTGTTTTCACACCAAATGTGTTTGATAAAATGTAAATTGAACTTTAAAATTTAGAATGGAATGATTTGGGTGGTGCTTTAACTTAGAAATGTTTTAATAAACTATTCGGATTGTGCTTGGGGATTTTCATATGGAATGTGCTGACTTTTATGGTATGGTTTAAATGTTGTTTTGAAATCTCCCTTGGCCTTTTAAAGAAAATAAATTTTTTCACCTTTGGAAATTATATGAAATTGATGGATTGGGTTTGAAATGCTCGTAATGGTTATAAAATTTTTTTGGGTGTTTTATGGACACAAGGATGGTTTCATTGGATGTTGGAACATCCATGGGAGTAAGGAGTGCACACATGGATGTGAATTCAATTAAATATGGAACTCTAAGGAATCTTTATTTGAAAGCTTCTCTTCTCTCTTTCTTCCCTTTTTTCCATTAAAATGGTTCCCTGGTTTTCAAAATGGAGAGTGTTCTTTCACGAAAAATGAAAATGAAACTATGAATGTATTCAGCCCATTTGGACTTGAAACATCTCTTTTGTAGATATTTAAAAGAGTAAATTCCCATTTAGTAATTGAGATGTGTTTTTGGTGTGTGTTTGGCATTAAAGGTCCCATCTAGAATTGTAAATATAAAAGTGGTATTTGATGTTATTTGCGAAATAGTTTCTATAATGTTTTTGGTAAATGAATTTGGACATATAAAGCTAAAGGCCTGTTTGGAAATTTGAGTCTTTTTAAAGAAAGTATTGAATTCTTGTTTGATTTGATGGACCAGTTAGCACCTTTAAGGATGTGATATAGATATATATTTATATAGTGGGAACCTCAATAGGAGGTATTTACCTTTATGGGTTGTTGTATTATGGATTCTGTGTTGGGGGTATGAATGTGTGGTGGTGATAGGTAAGATGAGTCCCGAATGAGAGGGCCTCCCACTTACACAGTATATTACCGCCATGGGTTTCTGGGTGTATTTTAGAGGATTTAGTGATAGTAGCTTTCCAACCCTGATTATATTAGTTGGTACCCCCTGGATCACTAAGAGGCCAGGAGGGATGTGCCACTGGATTGGTCAGTTGAAGGTGGCCAGTTAGTTATAGACTTAGGGGCTTCACCATATGCCGATAGGTGGTTCCGAACCGAGTACATCTAGGGGCCTTTATAGGGATGTTTAGGATCACCCATGGTTATTATCTGTATTTCTTGTTTTCTTTCTATTACATTTAGTTTTCAGTTTCCCAGTTTATTTATTTTTTGCATATCCCTAGTATTTTTTATTTGTGTTTTGAAATAAAAAGGAAATATTTTTTTAAAGTGGAAACATATTGTACATAGTTTTGAAAAAAGGAATTAAATGTGCTTATTTTTTAAAAAGAAGAAACCCTATTTTTTTATAACTGTATTTTCAAACATGTGTTAATGGATTGTTTTCAGAAAGGAAACATATAGATTTTATGGTGATTTCCTATTGAGCTCTCTATCTCACACCCTACGTGTACCACTTGATGTCAGTAGACCCAAGCTATTTAATAGGTTCTACTTTTTGATCAACGTTCTCCTGGTTTACATGATTACTATTAGAGCTAGTTATTCTTGGTGTTGGGGGTGACCAAGAGGTCACCCAGAGATCACATTTTTGGATTTTTGCTTTCATAATTGTATTTAGTTTTCCATTTTTCCAACTATTGTACCTAAATATGTTTTTTTATATTCACTTGAGATTCAATATTAGATTTAACTATTTGTTCTGGTAATTTTGAATGATCTTGGTTATTTTATCTGGTTAAAAATCATTCCCATTTTCTATAGTTTTTATGGACGACACTTGTTTCCTGTCCATGGGGATCAGGAATTCTCTTTAGTTCATGTCTCAAACCAGGTCAGGTGTCGAGCTAGATGGCATCCTGGCCTAGTTTTGGACACATTATATCTGATCATGATAGAAGAAATATTACAAACTCAATTCATGATAAAGTTGAGATACATTGAACTCATCACTTGGAACTTATACATTCTAATATATGATAGACCATGAGAAAGTACTTAATGAACAAATATATGTACTCTATTTCCTTTATTTATGATTTTACTCACATTACATGTATTATGATTTTGAAACATAAGTCAGAGGATCTCAAAATGTTTGTGAGTTAAAGGAGAAGTGTTGAAAAGGAATGTGGTTATTCTATGAATAATATTCGAACCAATAATGGTTTAGAATATATAAGTTTAATGATTAAAAAATATCTCTTAAATAATGTAATTTATCATGAATTTAATTCACCATACCCACCACAACATAACGGTGTTTCTCAAATAAGAAATTAAATTCTGGTTGAGATTGAACAATCTATGTTGATTGAACATTATACCTCTATATTCTTTTGGAGGAAAGCGATTGTAGTAGATGTTCACCATCAGAATCACAATTTCAATAGGGAAAACTCTGGTATGACTCCTTATGATATGTATTAAAAATAAACACCATATTTAGAATACCTAATGGTATTTCTAAGTACTTTCATTTAAAATTCAAGGGTGAACATTTTGGGAAGTTTGATCAAAGTGGTTTTAATAGAATCTTTCTAGGATACCCTCATAATGATAGAGGATACATGTGGTAAAATAAAGAAACATGAATGATTATTGAATATAATAATGTGAAACTTTATGAACAATATAATAATAAAGCATCATAATATATTAGAAATATGAGAGGAATTGAAGATTAATTAGATTAAGTTAAACAATATGAAAAATTTCTTGATGAGAGTAATAATATTGAAGATGTATGGTATGAATATTTTGAAATAGCTTTCATAAGTGATGAGGGACAATTAATTTAATCTCATTTAAGACTGAGGAAGAAAGTCAAGGTTTATAATATCATTGATGATCAAGGAAAACATGTTCAAACCATAAGAGCATAAATGATAGTTACATATACTTATTTATATTTATTGGTTGATCTAAGAGATGTCAAAGATGTCTTGGAGCATCAAGAATGGATTGATTCCATGAATTAAGACTTGGATCCGAATGAAAACAATGAGACATGGGAACTTATAACCTAAAAAAATATAAGAAGGTTATTGGTACAAAATGTATTTTCAAAAATAAGTTTAATGAAAAAGATTAAGCGATAAAAAACAAGAAACCACTAGTTTGTAAATTTTAATTACAAATTGAAGGGATTGATTTTTATGATACATTTCCATAGTGGTAAGGCATGTAACTATCAAAATATTTCTTCATATGATTACACAATAAAGATATAAGATATTCTAGATGGATATAAATTCATATTTTCTTAATAGAGATCTTGTTGAAGAATTTTGTTTTAAATAACCATGTAGCTTCATGTTTGGTCAAGATTAAATCTATGCGTGCATGTTGAGAAAGGTTTTTACTAGTTTAAGAAAGATTTGAGTTCTTATAATTTTAGCTAGATACTTGATTAAGGAAGTTAAGAATCAAAAAAGGTAGAGTTTATAGAAAGATATAGAAAAAATAAAATCAATTGGTTTCCCTCACTGTTATTGGTTATGATAATGAAAAAATATATGTAGAGAATGATGAAAAAACATGTGAAATGTTTGCTGAGGATATGTAGATTTTTCTTGCAATGTTTATTTTAAGTGAAATGAAGTACTTTCTTGGATTAAAAATATCTCAATAGGAAAATTATATATTTTTTTTCAAGAAAAGTCTGTGAAGAAAATCATAAATAAGTTTGTTGTGGAAGATTCAAAACAAGTTTCCATATGCATCTCAATGGATTTTTTTAAAACATTGTCGAGGAAAAGATGTTGATCCAAGATATTCTTGAAATTGATTAGAATCTTGTTATATCTAACAACTTCAAGGAATTATCTTGTATATGATGATATTGTTCAAAGTATCAAAGAGCTCATAAACAATATCATCTTATTGAAAGAAAAATAATTATCAGATATATAAATTGAATATTTCATTTTTAGTTGAAATATGATATCATAAAAAATATTGGTCTGTTTGGTTAAACAGATGAATATTTGGAGCGATATGTTGAAGATAGAAGATTAACATGTAGTGTATTTTTCCTTTTTAGGAGAAATATGTGTTAGATTTAATACACATAAATAAATTTTATTGACTCTCAACTTGGAAGAATCTAAGTATATAGCTGCCACCCAAGCTTCAACACTATTAATCTGGATGAAGACACAGTTGTAATATTTATTGGTTATTGTGAAGTTTTCCCTTCTTCAGGATGTGATAATAAAATTGATTTAAATCTATATAATAATTTAGTGAAACATTCTTGTTCTATGTAAATTGATTTTTAATATCCCTTCATCCAAGAGCATGTGTAAGGAAATGAATTGAAGTTGGATCTTGTTCCTACAATGAATCATGTTTCTGATACCTTTATTAAACCATTTCCTAAAGAAAGAATTTCAAAAGTTGAGGTTGATAATGGGTGTTCAACCTCCCTTTCATCAAGGATAATTTATGTGACTTATTATCCCTTCCCTCATATTTTATTTGTATTGTGTTTTCAAAAGGGTATAAAAATGATGCACCATAGATATACCTATTGGTAAGTATTTTACCTTTTGAGTGGGATCATATATTCAGGGGGTGTTTTTAAAATGGGTAAGTTGTGATATCAATATGTGTGAACTTTTTTAACATTTTTTTGAAGAGGATGTAGAAATTTGTTCTTATAGGTTTCTATTTTTTATGATGGAAGTTTAAAGTGAAATAAGATGATTGAAAAGTTTTTAAGAAAATATTCAGAAATAACTACCTTATAGAAAACATGAAATTGTTGTTAAATGATTATTATTTCACACATTGAGGTTGTTCACATAAGATTCTAATTTTTAGATAAGCTACCCATTTCTGCAGCTATAAAGTTATAGTGATTTATGTTCCATGGTTTCCAAAAAAATCCAAACGGGGATATTTTTTAGGCCAATTGATTTTAGGTTTTTTTGTTAAGATGAAGCTATTTATGGTGGAAGAACGATTTCATAAGTGTTATCTATTTTTCAAACGTAAATCACATACCATTGTTGATATTTCCTTACAAAATCTAAATATATGGAGTCAAATGACTCGAGGCTAAAGGATTTAGTCTAGAGGATGGATTCTATCATTTTGAAGTGATCAGAAAAGGTTGTAACAAGATAATTATGTAAAATTTATCACAAGTTTTATGAGACATATATTTTGATGAATTTAAATTAGGTGATTCTATGATAATATTAAAATTATAAAAAAATGTGATTTCATAAAGTTATCATGGAATAATATTGAATCCAAATGGTTATATTATGGTTCAATTATATGAATTTTGTGCATTGATTAACTGATATGTTTACTAGACTAATGTTTTAGACATAGGTGATGCTTTGTAAAGTTAAAATCATGAATTAATTAAGTTTCATGATTCAAAGTTCTAGGTTTATAGAGATATGGAGTTATAGAGGTACAAAGTTCCATAAAATATAAATTTATGATGTTTTCTAATTATAGGAGGTTTAAAGAAGTATATAATAGAGGTCACTAGGAAAGGGAGTTCATGATTCTCACTAAGAATGTCCTTAAATGTTAGGATTATTAATTTTTCATTCAATGCTCCAATACTCATGAAGGGGAGTTCATGATTCTCACTAAGAGTTAAAGAACGTTTTTAAAATTTTGATACTTATATTTTAGAAAAGGTGCATAATTGAATTTAGAATCCAATTTGTGTGGAGATTGAATATTTTCCAATATTGAATGTTTTTAGCTGGATGTCCGAATTTTAGGTGGGATCTTTGAACTTAAAATTTACACTTCTATATTAGTTTTATAAATTTTATTCATATATATAGGGAGTTGGTGTACCAAAAAGATATAAATGATCTTTTGAAGTTGGGTGAAGTGATGAAGAAGTGAAGTTCTATGGTATTAGAAAAATATTTCCTATCAAGTAGGATCTGAAAAATAGTGTTATGAGGCATTATAAAAAAAGCGTAAAGAAGAGATCAGAAAAATAAAGGCTATTAAATAAACATGGATTTGATCAAGTTTGTCAGACCGAGGGTACTAGATGAAGAAGTGATCAGACATACAATTTCATACAGAAGTATAGAAAGAACTTATTACTTACTGTTGTGAAAGAATGTAAATAGGAAGAATAATTTATAGGAAGGGAAGTCTGAAGAAAGAATAACCATGAAAATATACCAAATAACATTGGTGATGTTTATTATTTTTGTTATAAAACATTGTTATATCATATTATCTATCTGACGATCACATTCACTATCAAAAGAATATAGTGTCATGCAGGTGATGTATATTAACTACTTACTGTAACCAACAAAGGATTGGTTTTTAGTGGTTGTATAGTCTTGGATCACATCTAAACCATGATAAGAAGTATATACTATTATTAAGTAGTGAAACTTGTAAATACATTTGTTTATGTGGGGGTTCTTGTTTTGTTAACTAGAAGATCCATTTCTCACTAACAATAGACGAAGGTTATTTCTTAAGTAAGAAAACATAAAAAAGATAAGATCGCTGATTCACCCCCTCTCTGTGATCATAAAAATATTGATCGGTCCTTTAATATCAACGTAGTTAACCTTTATCCACACCAAGCACATTCATGGTCAAAGATAATCTAATATCATCCATCATGGTATTACCACTTTCAACAGTTCAAGGAATGTTCAAATGGGACATTTAACTAAGGTAATATCAATTTTAAAAAAATAATTATACTAATGTCAAAGCATTACATGGACAACTTGATGACAACATGTATACACTCATAAAAAATGAAATACTATATGTTAAATTTAAGGGAACAGTTACCCCATTCCAAGAGAATCCTACTAATCAATTACTAACTATAAATTTGGCCTAAAAAAGAAGAAATTGGGAATCTAGATAAACTCCATGAAAATAGGGAATATTAGTTAACTATATAGACAGATAGATGAACATTAGATAAAAGTATGAATTGAATGAGGTAGACACTTAAACTTACCTCTATCATTGATTAACATCTGATGAATGTGGAAACAACTAATAAAGAAAGGAGTTCCACTGATGGGAAGAAGAGAGAGAAGAGGAAGATGATGTTGTGGGGTCTATTACTGGTTCAAATGGGGGTAAAAATGTAAAGACCTAGAAATTCCATGTGATTTTTTTAAAATTATTTGGGATTATTAGGAGTTTGCGAAAATTGATGATACTTGTTTCTGAGGAACGGAGTGCCTGAAATGGATTTTTGAACTTTCTTTAAGGTACGTTTAGTAAACATACAAGCGACATTTTCTAACTTCTGAACCGGCGTTTAGAATTGAAAGTCGAGGACACCGTTGAATCTGCAGCGTTGGGATTCGCTTAAGGGAGGCTTGACTTCCATCGTATTAGTTCAGGTGAAAATGTTAGTTTTTTGGACTTTTGAAAGAATAATAAAATAACATTTTATGTTATTTTATGCTATTTTATTTTTCCTACCACCATTTGAGTAACAATGGTGGGACCCACAGAGATGGTAGGGCATTTAATGAGGGACATTAAATGCCCGGTTACACATTGATGTGTAACCACATCTCATGTAATTAAGGTGATTCATTAATTACACCTTTTAATGAGACATTTATTAAAAGAAGATTTAATATCCTAACTCAACCTATTAAATTAAATCATGGGTGTGGGTTTTGGAAACCCACGGGAGAACTCTGATGAATCGCCGATGAAGAACCCTACCAACGAAGAATGGAAGAATCGAATAGGGATCGATGAACACCGTCGGCTTCCATAGATAAGGATTATTTATCTACCACCGCAACATCCCTAATGAATCTCGAGTTAGGGGGTTTATTTTTTAAGTTTATCTTTGATGAATTAAAATTTCTACATCTTGTTAAGATGATAACACAGAGGGCGCGTGCCAAACGAACAAGGCCCAGACCCTCCACCGCTTCGTTCTTATTGCGTTCTTCCTGGGAAGAATTTATAAATTCAACAAAACCTTGAATCTAGGAGCTTCATAGTGAGGAAAGCATCCTAGAAGGCTCATAGGTATGATAGGAAGGAAAAACAAATCATCAGAGCTCACCCGGTGGCCTGCGGACGACCTGCCGGTGCTCGCCAGCCACAGAAGGAGGCGGCGCCGCTCGACGCTGAGGAGGATGGTTGGGGCGGCTGAAAATGGATGTCCACAGTGATGGTGAGGTAGCGCACTGTCACACACTGTAGTGTGCAGGCCGCGACATTAAAGTCGCGATGGAAGGGGACCCGCTCCTTGCGGGTCCCATGTACATATGGGTGCCGCCACCCGGCGCCACCAATTAAAGAGGTTAACGGATCTTTGAGCCATTCGGGAAGAATGGGGAGTAGATCCCCTCCCCACGAGGGCCACCAGCCTGTTGCTACACCACCTAGTAGGCCAGACATTCCAATGGCCCCGCCCAACCCAAGCAGGTCAGGCCGGTCTGCGACCCAGTGGGTTGAGACCACCGCGGCCCAGCCCAACCGGGTCGGGTTGGACCCAGACCAGGTTAGGGTGAACTGAACTGGGTTGGGTTGGCCCAAACCGAGTCGGGGCGGCCCCAGGCTAGGTCAGCCTGATCTGGTCTGACCGGACATAGACCCCTTTTGGGCCCAGTTTCTCTTAAATAGCTCTATCGTGCAAACCAATCGTCTGTTTGACAAACCGTCTATGGCGATGGGATCCTTGGAGCGAGATGGTACTTTTGAGATAATCCAATTGGGTTTTTTTAGAAAGTTTTAATATGGTTGTGTTGGATCGTACCTAAATCAAACTGGGCCCTCCGCACTAAAATACCTATAACTCAAAGACCTGTGTCCGATTGACGCGTAGTCTGTTTCATTGTAACCCTTTTGAAATAAAGGTCCTTTGGTATACTAATTTGAAGAAATTTGTGGATGTTGAGACATGACCAATATCTAGAGGAGAATATATTATAGAACTCAAGTGCACCAGGTGCGGGGAATCCTGTGGTTGGATATCATCTGAGTAGTGGCCCTGTGTGGATGAGCATCTAGTGACCCTGTATGGATCAACATCATAGAGACCCTATGTGGATAATCCTATAGTGAACCTATGTGGATCAACATCATAGAAACCTTGTGTGGATCAACATCATAGTGACCCAATTTGGATGAACATCTAGCAACCCTATGTGGAAAGCTTCTTAGCTTAGCAAGCATCGATGGTGAGAGCCACCACTAGACGATAGGTATCCGAGTCATATACGACTGGAAGTAGGTAGATGACACAGATTTCCAAGTGAGCAAGACCTTCCAGAGGATGACTTCAGGACGTAGGGTTTGATGTGCGGAGCTCATGAGGTAGAGAAGGCCAACAGAGGAGTGGATTGTGCTTCACGTGCGACAGACAATGACACATGGATTGTGACTAACCGACCCACCATACCAACGATCAGAAGATAATATAGGGACCGCTGAGGCTGAGGAATATATTCAAGTGAGGAGGTCTGCATGGTGATAAAAATGGTAGAGGAGAAGGCTGTGTAGCAGGCGGTGGGTGGCGATTTGAGGTTTTACTGCCACCACCAATAGGTTGTCCACCCTAACCTCAGAAAGAAGGCAGACAGGGATGAGCTCAAATTCAGGCATCTGAGGCCTATGACCACGGTGCTCCAAATATGATTAGAAGTACAATATGTGTCTATTACACCCTAGTTTATGTTCTTATAGGCAATGGTAACAGTCACTCTTTTATTTCCACTACACTCATTCAGAGCTCAAAGATTCTGATGGAGTCGTTGACTTGATCTTTACTTCTACAGGAGAAGATTCAATGATTACATACTAGTGTAGGAAGTGTGAGATCACTTTAGGAGGCGAGAGCTTCGGTTGTGATCTCTTAGTAGCAGGGTCGAGGCCTTACGACGTCATCTTGGGTATGGACTAGCTATCCACTATCTATGCATAGATTGACTATTTTAGGCGCAAAGTACGGTGTGTATGTGAGTATGGGATCAGGTTTTCCTTCACCAGTGAGAAGTAAACCATTATAGAATGGGATGGAATTTCTCATAGGAGGGTGCAGTCGAACACTCATCATTTGGCTAGCCTTACCCTCAGAGTAGTTGACATGAGGATTCCAAGTTATCCTATAGTGGTGGACCAGTATGCTAATGTATTTCCTGATGATGTTCTGGGACTAACTCTTAGCAGAGAGGTAGACTTTTACATCAACCTATACCTATGGACGACACGAATATCTACTCCAGCATATCGGATGGCCCCTATGGAGCTTAGTGAGTTGCAGGTACAGTTGGAGGGCTTGTAGAAGAAGGGGTTCATAAGGCCAAGTGTTTCTCCATGGGCATCTCTGATTTTGTTTTTCAAGAAGGAAGATGGGTTTTTGAGGATTTGTGTTGACTATTAGCACCTGAACTAGGTGACTGTGAAGAACAAATATCCACTCACAAGGATTGATGATCTCTTCGACCAGCAAAAGGGAGCTTGATCGTTTTCGAAGATAGTCCTCAAATCAGGATATAAACAGCTCAGGGTACAAGATGAGGACATACTGAAGACAACCATCATACATCGATATGGCCATTATGAGTTCTTAGTGATGCCCTTTAGTGTGACCAATGATCTAGATGTGATCATTGGGCTCATGGAAATGATCTACTAGATTTACCTCAATCTCTTCTTGGTGGTCTTCATTGATGACATCTTGATATACTCGACATAAGAGGAGGAGAGCACCACACACCTAAAAATAGTTCTGGATACACTCCGAGAGCACCGAATTTATGGAAAGCTCTTGAAGTTCCAGTTCTGGATATGGGAGGTTCACTTCATGGGGCACATTATCTTGGAGGCTGGAGTTGCAATGGATCCAACATAGATAGAGGTAGTGCTTATTTGGGAGCCACCCATGAGTGTAATCAAGGTGTGGAGTTTTCTAGGATTGGTTGGGTACTACAATAGATTTTTACCTTAATTCTATAAGGTAGCAGCACCCTTGTCAGCTTTGAAAAATATTGGACAACCCTTTGTGTGGATGAAGAGGTTCCAACAGAGTTTTCAGGAGCTGAGGTAGAGACTGACGAGTTCCCACATCTTGAGGCTACTAGAAGAGGGCGTTGGGTATGTAGTCTACTGTGACGCATCATGGACCAGACTAGGTTTTGTCCCGACATAAGAGAAATTAGTGATCGCCTATGTCTCACTGAATTTGAGACATCATGAGAAGAACTATGCTACCCATGACATGGAGTTAGAAGCAGTGGTGTTTGCACTAGGGATGTGGTGGCACTACTTGATGGGTGAACGATTTACTATTTACTCTGATCACAAGTGAATCAGGTATATCTTCCCATAGAAGGACTTGAACCCGAGAAAGTGGTGATGGCTAGAGTTCCTCCAGTACTATGGCTTTGAGATAGTATATACTCCTGGAAAGGGGAAATTAGTAGCATACACACTCAACAAGAGGTCTGGACTACAGTTGCTGAGTGAGGCGACATAGAAGCTAGCCAAGTTGCAGTTATCCTTCTTAGATAGTGATGGAGCAGCTTCTCTCTAGTCTATGATGGTCACTCCCCCACTTCTTCAGTGAGTTCAGGAGGCTAATCATGGGGACTTAGACTGTGAGGCCCAACATGCTCAGATATCCTCAAGAAATGATCCTGATGGATTTTCTGAAGATGGGGAGCACATCATCTTTTTTAGAGGGCGCACTATGGTACCAGTGACGCTATGAGAGGAGGTGTAGAAGGAGTTACATACATCCTCTTTGGCTGTACATCCTAGAGTAGAGAAGATGAACCGGGACATCTGGTGTCCGTATTGGTGGCCAAGAATGAAGAAAGAATTGGAAAAGATTATATCCCGAGGCCTCACTTGTCAGTAAGTGAAGGCCGAGTATCAGGTATCGGCCGTCTTAGATCAACCACTTGAGGTACCATAGTGGAAGTGGGATGGTATATCCATGGAATTCATGACAGGGATACCACATATGTCTAGGGGACATGATTCCATCTGGGTGATCGTTTACGGACTCACCAAGTCAACCCACTTCCTACCCATCCGAGAGTAGGGATCAGTAGAGAGCTTGGAACCTATCTACGTGCAAGAGATTTTGCACCTTCATGGGGTTCCATCAATTATTGTCTCAAATTTCGATGCATGTTTTACATCCTATTTGTGGAAGAGATTACAGGAAGCATTTGGGACTCATCTATGCTTGAGCACCGCCTTTCACCCTTAGACAGATAGTTAGATGGAGTGGACCATACAGGCACTTGAGGACATGATTCGTGCTTGTGTCCATGATTGTGGCTACAATTGGGAGGACCACCTACCCTTATTGGATTTTGAATACAACAATAGTTATCACTCCACTATCGGCATGGATCCATTTGAAGCCTTGTACGAGCGACCATGTAGATCACCTATTTGCTGGACAGACCAAGGGGAGTCAGCACTTATGAGTCTAGAGTTGGTACAAGCTACCATAGAGAAGGTGGAGATCATCTAGGAGAAGACGAGGACTGCACAGAGCTGGAAGAAGTTTTATGCCAACAAGTGGTGGAGACCCATGGAGTTTGATTAGGGAGACCATGTCTTCCTATGGGAGTCACCCCAATGAGGATTACAGAAGTTTTTACGGGGAATCAAACTTTCTCTAAGGTTCATCGGATCCTTCCAGATCATCAGTAAAGTAGGCTAGGTGGCATACCATCTAGTTCTTCCCCCACAGATGCACCAAGTGCATAATGTATTCCATGTGTCATAGTTGAGGAGATATGTGAATGACCCACAACATGTTATCTATTAGGGAGAGCTGCACATCGTTGATGGGGAAACATTTATAGAGTTCCCAGTGGAGACAGATGATTGACAGGAGCGTGTCCTAAGTGGATGGTCGATCCCTCTGGTGCGAGTTGATTGGGAGCACGAGACTCTCCAGGAGAGCACATGGGAGATGGAGGCTCAAGAATGTGTTGAGTACCTCCATTTCCCCCTAGTTTTTTGTAGCTTTCGGGGAAAAAAATCCCTAAGGTGGGGAAAATTTAATGACCTAGAAATTCCATGTAATGTTTTTTAAAATTATTTGGGATTATTACAAGTCTGTGAAAATTGATAGTGCTTGATTCTAAGGCTTGGTGTGGCTGGAATGGTTTTTTGATCTTTTTTAAGGTATGTTCAATAAACATATGAGAGTCTTTTTCTAAATTTTGAACTGGTTCTTGGAATTGAAATTCGAGGGCATCATTGAAGTCACAATGCCATGATTTGTTTAAGGGATGTTTCACTTTGACCACAATAGGTTGGGTGAAAAAGTTAGTTTTAAAGACTTTAGAAAGAATAATTAAATAACATTTTATGTTATTTTATTCTTCCTACCATCACTTGAATAATGGTAGTAGGACCCACGGAGATGGTCCGACATTTAATGAGGGACATTAAATTACTGGTTACACATTGATGTGTAACAACATCTCTTGTAATTAAGGTGATTCCTTAATTGAACCTTTTAATGAGACTTTTATTGAAAGGGGGTTCAATCTCTTAACTCGCCCTTTTAAATTAAATCGTGTAAGTGGGTTTTGGAAACCCACAGGAGAACTCCGACAAAGCACTGACGAAGAACCCTCCCAACGAAGAGAGGAAAAATCAAACTGGGATCGAAGAATGCTGGAAGCTTCCACAGATAAGGATTCTTCATCCACCACTGCGACATCTCTAAAGAATCTCGAGTTAGGAGGTTTATTTTTATAAGTTTATATTTTATGAATTAGAATTGATACCGCTTATTAAGATGCTAACATAGAGGGCGTGGGACAAACAAACAAGGCCCGAACCCTCGACAACTTTGTTATTTTTGAGTTCTTCAGGGTAAAAATTTACAAATTCAACAGAACCTTGAATCTGGGAGTCATGCAGTCACAAAGACATCAAGGGAGGCCCTTAGGCATGAGAGAATGGAAAAATTGACCACCGGAGCTCACCCTGTGGCCCGCAGAAGTCTCCTCGACACGACACCGGTGACCAGTGTCAGTCGGTGATGGCAGCGGTCAGTGCTCACCGACAGTGGAAGGAGGCAGTGCCACTCAACACCATAGAGGATAGTTGGGGTGGCTGGAAATGGCTGACCACGAGGATGGAAAGGTGGTACGCCTTGGCGTGATGCGGTGAGCAGGCCACAACTTCGAAGCTGCGACAGAAGGGGACCCGGTCCCTACGGGTCAGCAGAAAGCTAGGGCAGCGTCACTTGGCACAGCTAATTAATGAATTGAATTAATCTTTGATCCATTCAGGAAAAAGGGGGATCAGATCCCCTCCCCACACGGGCCACCAGCTGGGTGCCGCGCCACCTAGCGGGTCGGCCCACCCGATGGGTCGCGCCCAGCCGAAGTGGGCATGGCCGGTCCACAGCCCAGCCCCACTAAGGAAGGCCAAGCTGGCCCAAGCCAGGCATGGTCTACCTGAACTGGGATGGGTCGACCCGAATTAGGTCAGGTCCATCTGACCGGGTCGGACTGGACACGAACCCCTTTCGGTCCCATTTTCGCTTAAAGATCCATATTTTGCGAACTAGGAATCCTTTTGATGAACCGTCTATGGAGATGAGATCCTTGGAGTAAGATGGTACTTTTGAGGCACTCCACTTAGGTTTTGGAGAAATTTGGAGTTTGGCTGGGTTGGATCTTACCCAAATCCAACTGGGCCCTCGCCACTAAAATACCTATAACTCACAGACTGGGCATCCGATTGATGTGCCATCTATTGTGTTGGAACCCTTACGACATGATAGTACTTTGGGTTACTCATTTGTGGAAATTTGTGGAATTTGAGGCCTAAACGATATACATAGGAGAAGGTACTACGAAACTCAAGCGCATTGGGTGCTGGGAATCCTATGGCTGGTTGTCATCTAAGTGGCGACCGTGTGTGGATCATCATCTAGCGACCCTGTGTATATTAGCATCTAGCGACCCTGTGCGGATCAACATCTAGAGACTTTTTGTGGATCAACATCATAGGGACCCTGTGTAGATCAACATCATAGAGACCCTTTGTGGATTAGCATATAGCAACCCTGTGGGGATCAGCATCAAAGCGACCATGCATGGATCAACATTCTGGAGACCCTGTTTGGATCGACAGTGCATGACCCAATGAGGACCAGCCTTAGAGTGGACCATCATGGTTCAGAGACATACAACCCTGTGTGGATCGACAATGGAACAAATCCTTCATGGTTAAGTTGTGGAAACTTCCTAACAGAATAAAATAATATAACCTAAGACTAATCATCTTTATTCCTGATCTCTGAGTTGTATACCTAGTTTGAGTTGAGTCTTCTATTTGTGCTTTGTGATTGAGATCATGCTTTCTGGTTTTTATTTGTGGAAATTTGAGATACCTTTGTGGGTCTTGGGGTCTCTACTGGGTGTTGTTATACTCACCCATGCACGGGCTTCGCCCATACCTTATTGTGTCTTGTGGAGATGATGATCAGCCTTGACTGAGACTCGGGGAGATAGGAACTAACGGTGGATGAAAATGATAGTTGTAGTAGAGAGTTGTGGAGATGATCTACACCCAACCTTCAAGTAGGATCCTTGGAAGATGATCTTAGGAGTGATTTTCTATTTTCTGTAGTAGTTGTATCTTTAAGTTGGACTTTTATTCTGACCCCTTTACTTTTTGTACACACTTTTACTACTATAGTTTTAATTCAGGGTTGCAACTTATTGTGTTCCTGGACTATGTGTTTGTATAGGTTTAAAGAAAATGCCTTACCATTTTAGCGATACGCCTTTCTAGTGCTAGTTGTGAACCCCTGGTCTATGGAAGACGGGCTTGGGGTTGTCACATCATGGGCCCTGGGGCATGGGTCGTAACAAAAAATCAAATGGGGAAAATACTAAGGTGAAAGTGGGAAAATCCATTTTTCATCCACTTGAAACAAATCTCCCAACTACTTACTGGCTAGCCTCTAAGCTTCCACCAACGAGTTGATGAGACTACTATCCCAAAAGGGCTACTAGTTTGTCAATCGACTTTCTAGAGGTACTAAAACAATATACCACATTCCAAAATCCTTCAATGATCCCCTAGTTAACTCCTGTGACTTCCCCAACCACCCTTTAAGCTTTATTCTTGGTCTCGAATCACTTATTTGAGGCAACCAATCTCTCAAAATTTTATCTCAAATAATGGTAAAAAATATGAACCTTCATTGAATTTAAAAATCTAATTCCTTCCAAAATTTAAATAGAATTATGTACAATGGGAAATACAACTGGTATATGTATTTTAGTGGACTCGTGTCTAGTTCACTTGTCTTTGAAAATTTTAGATTCCAGGTCCAAAATGATTATGTTCCCAAATAAATCTCATCTTTCTCCATAAAGACATAAATATTACACATGACATGAATAAACTGATCCTAAAATTTTAAATTAAAATCATGACTAGTGGGTGTTTTAAAATGTGTTGAGAAAGGTGCTGAGTATTAGTTCATTTAAAGAAGAAATTGAAAACATAATGAGAAATAAAGATTAAATTGTAAAATTTATTAACACCAATGTTTATTAATATAAAATAGCATCGATATTATATAATACAAAATGAATATTAACATATTTTAGTGGCTAATTGTCATGACCTGTCCCCCGGGGCCCATGCCGTGACTACCCCAAGCCCGCCTTCCAAAGGCCAAGGCTTGGCGACTAGCACCAGAAAGGCATTTACCAAAAATGGGAAGGCATTGCCTCAAAACCTAGACACACACACACACACACACACACACACACACACTCAGATACGCAAGTGAAACACAACGAAATGGTAAGGTGCAACAACAATTGGATACCACAACTGAGTGTAAGGGTAGGTATTGAAAGTAAGGAGCCAAAATACAAGCCCAACAGAAAGATACAACTACAAAAGAAAAGTGTAAACAAGTCCTGAGATCTTCCAGCAAGGATCCTACCTGAAGGGTAGGTACAACTCATCTCTAAAACTCTCCATGTCAATTGTCATCGTCATCCACCATCATGTCTAAGCTCCCCGAGTTTCAGTCAAGGTTTCCCATCGTCTGCCCAAGACACAATAATGTGCAGGCAAAGACCGTGTAGGGGTGAGTATAACAATACCCAGTAGGGACCCCGATGTTGGGCGGAGAGTGTGATGGCAAGAGGGGGGGGGGGTGAATTGCCTTTTAAAAATTAATTAACAATTTAAAATCAAAGTTAAAATTGCAGCGGGAATAAAAGAGGCAAGACACAAAACTTGATAACGGAGTTCGGCTTAAACCAAAGCCTACGTCTCCGCTCCCAACTCAACCGTTGAGATATTTTCTACCACTTTCTTTTTAATGGTTTTAGCAAGAAACCCACTAGACTTTAAGGTAGTCTAGAACCTATTACAGCTTGCTTTTAATGGTTATGCAAGAACCCACTTGCTTTTAATGGTTGAGCAAGAACCCACTAGCCTTCTTACAGGTGAAGGCTAGCTCACCTATGACTCAAGCCTTTTAAAGGGAAGGCTTGACTAACCTCTTCACACCTTGAAGGTGGTGTGAAAACCCAAAGAAGAGAGGATGAGAGAAATGAGGGGTTTGTAGGCACAAACCCAAAATAAAGCTCAAAATGATAAAACAAGAAAAACCGTAATGGGGGAAGCCTTGGGTGCCAAAGGATTGATTGGAGTTGATGAAGGGCGCTCCCAAGCTTCTTTGATGGTGCTCCTTGGATGTGGAAATGAGTTGGAGCAAGTGGGGTTCCTTGAAGCAATCCGCCGGAGGTTTGCTAAATGATGGAAAAATGTTCTTGTGGGCTTCTGTGTATTTCCGGGGCTTCCTAGTCCTTTATTTATAGAGGGGGAACCCTCAAATGGACTTAAGGGGTCTTCGGAGCCGTTGGAGAGGCCTTCGGAGCCGTTGGGGGTCAAGTGGGCAAGTCTGGTCAAAGCCCAACGACTAGTTTGACTGGCTCCACTGGCTGACCGGTGCTTGGCCACCGGTTGGCCGGTGCTTTGAAAAAGGGAGAGGGCTCGGGCTCAGGCACCACCGGCTGGCCGGTGAGGAGGCCACCGGTTGGCCGGTGCTGAGGCAGTGGCTGACACTATTTGTCTGGGTTCCACCGGCTGGCCGGTGGTGGGACACCGGTTGGCCGGTGGTCTGGACAGAGGGGATGCCTTCTGTCCAGGCTCCATCGGCTGGTCGGTGAGCATCCACCGGTTGGCCGGTGGACTGAAAATCAGTCCATTTTCCTTCTGGCTTTCTTGGCCCAATTCCTTGGCAACCTGAAATCACGCCTATCATCCAAACACACTGAAAACAAGATTAGATAAATAAGAGAGTGATTGTGATCATGAAAATTAAACCACGAGGGGTACGAGAGGTACAACAATATCCCCCTATTTTGATGATCACAATCACCAAAACAAGCAATGTAAAAATGAAATGAAAGGCATGCTTTAAATGATAAATTGAAAAGAAAAGCAAAGCATGAGAGAAAGATTTCTCCCCCAATCAACCAAGAATTTCTCCCCCTTTGTGATTATCAAAATAGCACGGGGCATAAAACTTGATTGAGGGACAAGGTTGAAAAACAAGAAAGAGTTTTTAAACCAATTGAAATTTTTGAGATTTTAATTGAAAGTTTTGAATTGAAAGTTTTGAGTTGAAAGTTTTGAATTGAAACTTTTGAAATTTAAAGTTTTGAAATGAAAGTTTTGAATTGAAAGATTTGAATTGAAAATTTTGAATTGAAAGTTTTGAATGAAAATTTTGAATGAAAATTTTGAATTGAAAATTTTGAAATGAAAGCAAAAAGGCTTAAACGATCCTAACTCCCCCTAAATAAACACAAGAAATCACCGGGGAGAGGATTTTGAAACCGAGACAAATTTTGGTCCGGTGAGACTCGCTAAAAGGGATTTTTCAATCCACACTTTTCTAGTGGCGGGTCTTCTCCTATAAAATTCATCATTAAAGGAAATGGTTTTGGGCCTTCCATACCGGGCATTTTTGCAATTGCACTCATAAATTAAGTGCCCGGGTTTTTTACAATAGTTGCAAAATTTAAATTGGGAGCTCCCATTTACAAAAATAGTTGGAGCATGGGAAGAGGAAGCTTGCTTGGAATAGCCAAGCCCTTGGGTGGTTCTAGGTATGCATTGGGAACCAAGGAGTTTGGTTAAATTTTGTTCACCTTGGGTGAACTTGGCAAGGGATTCCTTCAAATCCTTGATTGTTGATTCCATAGAATCAACATCGGGAAGGTTCTGGATCTTGAGGGACAACTCCTCCTTTTCTTTGAGAAGTTGTTCCTTTTCGGAAGAAAGTTTTTTGAAATTCTTTTTTAAAGCAACAAATGTGGAAGAAAGTTCGTGAAAACCTTCCTCCAATTGATCTCTTGCATGTTGGAGATCCTCATAAGATAAATGATTGAAAGAATTTGAAGAAAAAGAGGAAGAGGAGTTGGAAGAGGTTACCTCATGAAATGCCATTAGACATTTTTTACCGTTGTCGCTTGAGGAGGAGGAGGAGGAGGATGTGGAGCTATCACTCCATGTGGCCTTGAATGCCTTCTTCTTTTCCTTTTTCTTGGTCCCTTCATGGGTAACCTCCAAAAGCTTCCAAATTTCATGAGAAGTGGTGCAAGTAGAAATACAATTAAATTCATTACGGTCTAACCCACAATGAAGAGCATTCATGGCTTTGGCATCACTCAAAATAAGCAATGTCTTCGGGGGTCCATTTAGACTCATCTTTGCTAGAGAGAGTGTATCCTTGCATAACAATTCTATATATAGGATAGCCAATACTTCTAAGAAATGTAATCATGCGAGTTTTCCAAAAAGTGTAGTCGGTTCCATAAAAAAATGGAGCACGACCCAAAGAATAGCCTTCGGGGGCGAAAGAAGATGAATCCATCACAATGGATCTTGAATTTGAAACCGGTGAAGGTATTACTCAAATTTTCCCTTTGATACCAATTGTTGGGAGGAGAGTGTGATGTCAAGAGGGGGGGTGAATTGCCTTTTAAAAATTAATTAACAATTTAAAATCAAAGTTAAAAGTGCAGCGGGAATAAAAGAGGCAAGACACAAAACTTGATAACGGAGTTCGGCTTAAACCAAAGCCTACGTCTCCGCTCCCAACTCAACCGTTGAGAGATTTACTACCGCTTGCTTTTTAATGGTTTTAGAAAGAAACCCACTAGACTTTAAGGTAGTCTAGAACCTATTACAGCTTTCTTTTAATGGTTATGCAAGAACCCACTTGCTTTTAATGGTTGAGCAAGAACCCACTAGCCTTCTTACAGGTGAAGGCTAGCTCACCTATGACTCAAGCCTTTTAAAGGGAAGGCTTGACTAACCTCTTCACACCTTGAAGGTGGTGTGAAAACCCAAAGAAGAGAGGATGAGAGAAATGAGGGGTTTGTAGGCACAAACCCAAAATAAAGCTCAAAATGATAAAACAAGAAAAACCGTAATGGGGGAAGCCTTGGGCGCCAAAGGATTGATTGGAGTTGATGAAGGGCGCTCCCAAGCTTCTTTGATGGTGCTCATTGGATGTGGAAATGAGTTGGAGCAAGTGGGGTTCCTTGAAGCAATCCGCCGGAGGTTCGCCAAATGATGGAAAAATGTTCCCGTGGGCTTCCGTGTATATCTGGGGCTTCCTAGTCCTTTATTTATAGAGGGGGAACCCCCAAATGTCCTTAGGGGGTCTTCGGAGCCATTGGAGAGGCCTTCGGAGCCGTTGGGGGTCAAGTGGGAAAGTCTGGTCAAAGCCCAACGGCTAGTTTGACTGGCTCCACCGGCTGACTGGTGCTTGGGCACTGGTTGGCCGGTGCTTTGAAAAAGGGAGAGGGCTCAGGCTCAGGCACCACTGGCTGGCCGGTGAGGAGGCCACCGGTTGGCCGGTGCTGATGCAGTGGCTGACACTATTTGTCTGGGTTCCACCGGCTGGCCGGTGGTGGGACACCGGTTGGCCGGTGGTCTGGACAGAGGGGATGCCTTCTGTCCAGGCTCCATCGGCTGGCCGGTGGGCATCCACCGGTTGGCCGGTGGACTGAAAATCAGTCCATTTGCCTTTTGGCTTTCTTGGCCCAATTCCTTGGCAACCTGAAATCATGCCTATCATCCAAACACACTTAAAACAAGATTAGATAAATAAGAGAGTGATTGTGATCATGAAAATTAAACCACGAGGGGTACGAGAGGTACAACACCCGAAACCCACAAATTTCTCTCATAATTCCACAAATAAAAACCACAAATCTTGATCTCAATCACAAAGCACAAAGAAAAAGACTCAGCTCAAGCCATGTTTAACTTTATTACAAGAAGTATATATATTTATTCATAAAGATAGATCATATTATTCTATTTAAGAGGCACTGCTACTAATCCACACAGGATCGATAGGTACTAACCCGCACTGACCACACAGGATCTAACCCACATAGGATCAGAATGCGCTGACCCACACAGGATCGTTGAGCGCTAACCCACACAGGATCTGACCCACACAGGACCAGTAGGTGATGATTCACATAGGATAGCTAGGTGATGATCCACATATAATCTCTAGGTGATGATCCAAATAGGATTTCTAGGTGCTGATCCACACACAGGATCACAATTGATTCTTCATGTCTCAGCCAACCACTGGATTCTCATACTTAGTATGCCTGATTCTGGGAGGATCTGCTCTCAAGACACCAATAATACATTAACTGACACGAATTTACAAAAATAAGTAACCCAATGATCCATCAATTCAAAAGGGTTCCAACGCAATATATGACACATCAATCGAACACCTGGTCAGTTAGTTATAGTCATTTTAGTGCCAAGGGCCTGGTTTGATTTGGGTAGGATCCAACCCGGCTGTACTCCAACTTTCTCCAAAACTCAAGTGGAGTATCTCAAGAGGGCATTATCATTTCAATAATTCCAGCACCACATAATGTTTTTCAAAATGACGTCTAGTTTGAGAGATATGGCCTTTTATTTGTATCTGGGCCAAAATGGGTCTGGGTCCGGTTCGACTTGGTCAGACCAATGCAACCTGGTTCGGGTTCGATCCAGCCCAACCAGAACTGGCTGAGCCATGGATCAAACCAGCCCGAACCAGCTGGGATACGGATCGAGCCAACCTGAACTGGATGGGCAATGGACCTGCCCATCTCGAATCGGCTGGGCTGGGCCGTGCCCGCTGGCAGCGGATCGGCCTGGACCACTGGCTGGCACAACCCGCAGAAGGGGTTACACAACCCCTCGTTCCTGAATGGATCAAAGAGTCGTTCAAATATTTATTTAGAGACACCACGTGGCACAACCAGGCTATCTGCTGGACCCACAGGGAGCGGGTCCCTCGCCTTCTGCCACGACCTCGATGTCGCGGCCTCCACCTGCAGCGTGCGATGATGTGCCACCCATTCTCCAACATGGACGACCAAGAGCTTCCTGCCCCTTCATTCTTCTGTGGCACTTCCCCCCTTCCGTGGACGGTGAGTACCTGCCGCCACCTTCTCCCACCGATGTCGTGCGGACACTTCTTCTGCGGGGCTCCAACGACTCTACAGAGATCCGTTTTCACTCTCATCTGTGCCTATGGGCCTCCCGGGATGCTGCCAACAATGCGTGTCTCCAGAGTTCATCTTTCTGTTATGATTTCTGATTTCTCACGAAGAACACAACAAAGATCGATGCGGCAGAGAGTCCAAGCCTTGTTCTTTTGGCCCGCACCCTCCATTTTAGCATCATATCAAGGGTGAGATAATCAATAATAAAAAGATAAATCAAAAACCCCATTCAATATTTCCCACAACAACCACCTGTAGTTTCATACAAATCATGTTTCAACTCATTTTGGTTGATCCATGTTCTTCATGCTTTTCAAGAATGAGGAGATGAAATACATTCTCTTAAATTTAATCATAAACAACCCTTACCTCTGAATCACATGTGACATCGTGGTTGTGGAAGAAGAATCCACTCTTGAAGAATCCACCGACGTTCATCGATCCCAGATCAATTCCTCCAGTGTTTTCATCCGTGATTCGATTCTTCATCTGTATAAGACACCGTGACACTTCATTATAAGTTCCTCACTTCTGTGTTAATAAATTAAGCTCGAGCCTCATTTAAATAGAGGTGAAGGGTGAATGACACATCAATTGACTAATGAGGTTCATTTATGAGTCTTAATTAATGAACCTATTAACTCTCAAATGTGTGGTTACAAAATAGAATAGTCATGTCATTAAATGGATTGAAAACTCAACGGTCTGACCACCATTTCTCAATAGTTGGTATAAAATTTAAAATAACATTGTTATGTTATTTTATTATTCTTCAAAAGTATGTAAAACTAACTTTTACACCCTACCTACTACAATAGAAGTTATGCCTCCCTTATGTTAATCACGGCACTGCGATTTCAAAATTGCCCTCAGATTTTAATTCTGAGCACCAGTTCAAAAGATAGAAAACATCTCCTACACATTTACTGAATGTACCTTAAAAAAAGTTCAAAAATTATTAATATTCACCCTCGACCCACACCGGTTGAGGTTAGGCTCTTCCTAAGGAAACAATTCCCTAAAGAGTTGTACGGTACTCTAGGATTTCCAATCCGAGTTACTCTTTTGGAATTATAGAATTTAACAATAAAATAATTGTTACTTAATTATTTTATTTACAACCAAAAACAAACTTCCACTATTGGCTGGTGCCAGCCAGTGTTAGTATCTGCCTAAAGAAAGAATATCCTCATAAGCTCAGTGGTGGTATCAAATTTTTAATCCAAGTCACGGTTCGTAAGTCATATGCTTTTGAAAAATAAATTAATTTTATTTAATTATTTTATTTACGGTTATACCATTTTTGGGTTTTCTAATCGGAGGCCTACACCAACTAAAATTAAGTCATTCCTAGGGTAAAACTGCCATCCTGAATGCAACAGTGCCCTAGGATTTATTATATAGGTACCCATTTAAGAGTTATTCCACTTTTTCAAGAAAACCATTCAGGTACACTATTTAAAACTTAACAAAATTTTGACTGATCATTCTGGGCACTCTGGGCCTCAGAATCACATACCGTCAGATTTTGCAGACTTGTAATAATCCAAAATAATTTAATATATATATATATATATATATATGGAAATTTAGGGTCATTAAATTCTCCCTACCTTAGGGATTTACATCCCTGAAATCTAAAACAAAGGCAAAACATACAAATGATGGAACTGGGCACGAATCTGAGCCTCCTGCTCTCTTGTGCTCTCCTGGAGGTTCCCTTGATGCCACTAAACTTGCACCAGAGGGATAGACCATACATGAAGGACTTTCTCTTGTCGATCCTCTATCTCAATCAGGAACTTCGCAAATGTCCCCCCACCGTCGATGCCCAACTCTCCCTAGTTGATAACGTGTGATGGATCTTGCACGTACCTCCTTAGCTGTGAAACATGGAAAACATTATGCAGTCGGTGCATCTGTGGGGGAAGCGTTGAATGGTATGCCACATCTCCTACTCTGTGGAGGATCTAGAAAGGTTCAGTTAACCTCAGAGATAGCTTGTTGCCCTGACCAAATCTCTGTAATCCTCATCGGGGTGTGACCCATAGGAAGACATGACCTCCCTCCTTAAAATCAAAGGGTCTCCATATCCTATCGATAAAATACTTATGCCTACTCTGCGCAGTCTTCATTTGCTCCTGGATAATTTGCACCTTCTCTGTGGTATTCCATACAAAATCTAGGCCTATAAGTTCTAACTCCCCTGGGTCTGTCCAGTATAGAGTTGATCTGCATGTTTGCCAATACAAGCCCTCAAATGTTGACATGCCAATGGTGGATAGATAACTATTTTTGTATGAAAACTTCACCAGTGGTAGGTGGCCCTCAAAAATGTAACCAAAATCCTAAACAAAAGCATGAAGTATTTCCTATTTGGTCTGTATGGTTCTCTTTATCTGACCATCTGTATGGGGGTAAAAGTTGTGCTCAACTGTGCAAGAACCAGATACTCATCTTTTACTTGCTGACAAGTGAGGTATCATGATACAAACTCCACCACTACTTCCTTCAACCCTGGACACCAGTTTTATTACTGGAGGTCCTGGTACATCTTCACCACACTAGGATGTACCACTAAATGGAATGTTTGGAACTCCCTCAACACCTCCTCTCGTAGTTTCACTAGTAAAATGGTGCATCTGATGAAAAGGATGATGTTCTCCCCACCTTCAAAAAAAATCTTCAAGAGCCTATCATGAGGATATCTGAGCACATTGGGCCTCGTAGTCCACCTCCCCTAGCTGTGCCTACTGAACATGCTGAAGGAGTGGGGGAGTAATAGTCATAGATTAGATGTAAGATGCTCTATCACTATCCATGAAAGATATCTGTAACACTGCTAATTGCTATGTCACCTAACTCAGCAGGTGTAGACCCAACCTACTACTGAGTGTGTCTGCTTATATATTTTTCCTTCCCATGAGTGTAGACTATCTCAAAGTTATATTTCTAGAGGAAATTCATATGCCGCTATCTCATGTTCAGGTCCTTCTGTGAGAAGATAAATCTATGACTCTTATGATCAGAGTAGACAACAAACCGTTCTTTCAACTATACTCTTAGCTCTTAGAGCTCTGTGGGAGCCATCTGATATGCAGTTGTAGATATTGGTGTTGTACTCGGGTACAATCCAATGCCAAAGTGCATCTCCTTATGTGGGGGTAATCTTGGAAACATCCTTGTAAAGGGTGTTCTCAGACCGGGCCACTACTGTTGGAAGCTCAAAAACCGAAACACTTGCTACAACAAGGGTAAGGATGGCCGACCCAAGAATGATTAGCTGCACCCTCCTATGCAATGAGTTTATCCTGTGTTTCCTAGGTTTTCCTTTTTTCTGACAATAAAAACCCCATTCCAACATTGTATACATAAAACAACCTTTTTTCCTAAAATATTCAGTCTGGGCATGATTTGCGGATGACCAGTCAATACCCAAACAAACGTTCTAAGGCCTCGATACTGCCAGCTAGGGGTTCTATCCGAAACCATTGCCTCAAGAGTCATATCGCATGATCAACATAAGTGTTATTATTGAGTCTCCTTATATAGTTATCTCCTAATGTAAGGGTCAAGTTAAAGGTTTAACTGGAAACTCTAGGTTTTGAACAAGATTCATGAAAAAGAATGGTTACTACCTATGCCTATTAATACGGTAGATAGTATTAGGCACAAACCGTACCTCGCATCATTCATGGAACCCTTTGGTCACACTCCTTGACCAGATGCAGCTAATACCTACCCCTATCCTCTAGCTACCTGAGCCTGGTGGGGACCATATTAGGGTGATGGTTGTAACATGTCTAAATGTATACCACCTCATTCTGCTCTCCTAACTCCTCTTCTACATCTGTGGACCTGAATATTCATCTATCCCTATAATTGCCTCTTCTTGAAACATTTTACATGCCCAAGCCTCTGATACTGACATCAGTTTCCTGCTTTCCCACTGCTAACATTCAATGGTTTCATCTGCTCAGCCAAAGAACATTTAACCACAAAGGTTCTCTCTAGAACCCTAACATAAGTATGAATGCACAGAGGAATAATGTTAGCTTGGATGTCCCTAAACACATCTCACTCAAAGGTCCAAGCCCTGAAAAACTATTTGTATCGTATTCATTGAGTACCAGGAATGGTTGGTATGCCTCGACGAATACTTAACTACCGACATGTCATCCTTCCAAATTTGTAGAAGCTCTTGAGAATACATATCCCTTAGCTTTTTATAGAAAGATTCCACTTCTCATAGGAAGGTTCTCAAGATCTGTCCATAGAAAAGTCACCTCATAATAAGATCAGGGTAATCTAAACCCTATCATAGCCTTGCTGAGCCACATAGAATGCTCACTACCAGAACCACCATCTGATCTAATGGTACCCCGGGTAGATGGAAACTCAGTCACCACCTCAAGACAGTCCTTAGCTGCCTATGAGTCGAGCTCACCTTGGAACCTAAGGGGTATCTGTCATTGAAACTCGTGTATGGAATTGAGCCTATATGTGTCCTATACCGGTTGCACTGGTAGTAACTACTGACCAACGGGCAGTGGTATCGCTTAGACACTGCCTGAAGGTACTACCTTGGGAAACTGTCCTTGTACTAAAGCCTCGTCACACTGTGGACCATCCTCATGGTCATGCATTGGAATCAAAGCTAGCTATCTGCGTGGAGGCATCTTGAAAGTGAATCAAGATGAACCACGGTCAATAAGTTATACCTAGTGATATGACTCAAAATAGATCAAAAGAAAAACATTTAAAATACACACGCAATCAGTGTTTTTGTGTATTGAGTCGAAAATTAAGATTTAGGGTTCTAGTGTATGGATATGTCGGCCGCCGCACCAACACTAGACTCCCTGAACTAAAACCCAAACTCAAGATGCATAACACTATTGCTCCATTGAAAACATAGAATCTTAGTTATTCTGGTAGAACCGACCGCCTTTGATACCACATTGTCATGACCTGTCCCCCGGGGCCTGTGTCGTGACTACCCCAAGCCCGCCTTTGAAAGGACAAGGGTCGGAGACTAGCAACATAAAGGCATTTTCCAAAAATGGGAAGGCATTTCCTCAAAACTTGTACACACACACTCACACGCGCAAGTGAAACACAACGAAAGAGTAAGGTGAAACCACAACTAGATACCACAATTAAGTGTAAGGGTATGTACTGAAAGTAAGGGGCTAGAATACAAGACCAAATAAAAGATACAACTACAATAGAAAATAGTAAACAACTCCTAAGATTGTCCACAAATGATATTACTAAAAGGGTTGGTACAAATCGTCTCTACAACACTCCACATCAATCATCACCGCCATCCACTGTCTGGTCCTAGATCCCTGAGTCTCAGTAAGGGATTCCCATCATCTGCATAAGACACAAAAAGGTGCGGGTGATGCCCATGTAGGGGTGAGTATAACAATACCCAGTAGGGACCCCAAGACCCCTGAAGATCTCTCAGAATTCTCCAATGGAAAACCAGAAAGCATGACCTCAATCTCAAAGTAAAAAGAAAAAGACTTAGCTCAAACTAGGTTTAACTTAAGTACATAAGTAAAAAATTTTATTCATAAAGCTAGATCATCTTATTCTATTTAAGAAGAAATACTGATGACCCATACATGATCTATAGGTACTAAAATTCGCTGACCCACATAGGATCTGACCCACAGAGGATCGGTATGCGTTGACCCACACAGAATCGCTGGGCGCTGACCCACACAGGATCGGTAGGAGCTAATCCACACAGGATCACATGGTGTGGATCCACACAAGATTGATAGGTGCTAATACACATAGGATCAGTAGGTGTTGATACACAAAGGATCACAATTCATTCTTTTCATCTCATCCAGCCTCTGGATTCCTAAACATTGTACGCTTGATTCGGGGAGGATCTCATCCTCAAGACTTTGGTCGTACTTCAAATGGAACTAAGTACCATGAAGATGTAACCATAGGATCCTCCATATTATAAGGGTTATAATGCAATAGACAGCGCATCAATCAGACTCCCGGTCTGTGAGTTATAGGAAGTTTAGTGATGAGGGCCCGATTGGATTTAGGTACAATCCAACTCGGCCGAAAACCTACTTTCACAAAAACATAGGTGGTGTATCTCAAAAGTACTATCTCATTCCAAGGATTCCAGTCCCATATACTGTTTTTCAAATAGAAATTTGGTTTGAGAGATATGGCCTTTTAAGCGTATCTGGACCAAAATGAGTCTAAGTCCACTCCGACACAGTCAGACCGACGCGAATCGGTCCAGGTCCAATCCATCCCAGCATGAACTGAATAGGCCATGGTAGCCTTGGCCCACTGGGCCATGAACCAGCCCAGCCTGAACCAGCTAGGCTAGGTCGCAACTGGCTAGGCCTACTGGCAGCAGACGAGCCTGGCCCGCCGTCTGGCGCTACTCGTGCGAGGGGTTGCACAACCCATCATTCCAGTTCAAAGATATATTTGGCTCTTTAAGTGGTGGAACCACGTGGACTGCCTAGATATCCGCAGGATCCATAGGGAGTGGGTCTCTTGAATTCTTCCACAGCCTCGATGTCGCGACCTCCACCTGAGGCGTGCAATGGCGCACCACCAATTCACCAACATGGCCAGTTGAGAGCCAGATGCCCCTTCAGTCTGCTGCGGTGTCGTGCGGCCCACCCCCCTTCTATGGATGGTGAGCACCGACCAATACCCATTCCTGCTGGTGCCCTGCCGAAGCTACTTCCGCGGGGCTCCGGTGAAGCTCTGAATATTTGTTTTCACTCCTATCTGCGACTGCGAGCCTCCTGGGATGCTGCTAATGCTGCATGGCTCCAGGGTTCATCTTGTCATTATATTTTATGATTGCTAACAAAGAATGCAACAAAGATCTAAGTAGAGGAGGGTTCTATCCTTGTTCATTTGGCCTACACCCTCCATGTTAGCATCATATCAAGGGTGAGATAATCAATAATAAAAAGATAAATCAATAATCCTGTTCAATATTTCTGCAACTACCACCAACAGTTTCATACAAATCATGGGTCAGCTCTTTTTGGTTGATCCACATCCATTATGATTTTCAAGAATGAGGCGAAGAAATATATTCTATTGAATTTAAGGATAAAAAACCCATACCTCAGAATTGAATGTGACATCGTGGTTGTGGAAGAAGAATCCACGCTTGAAGAATCCACTAACGTTCATCGATCTCAGATCGATTCCTCCAGCGTTGTTGTCCAAACTTCCATTCTTCGTCAGTGGAAGATGCTATGAAACTTCATCAGAGGTTCCTCACTATCATGTCAATAACCCATGCCTGAGCCTCATTTGAATAGAGGGGAAGGGTGAATAACATATCGATTGATTAATGAGGATCATTAGTGAGTCTTAATAGTTGGTAGAAAAATTAAAATAACCTTTTATTTATTTTTTTAATCTTCAAAGTCGTTAAAACTAATTTTTCACCAAACCTACTGCAGTTAATGTCAAGACTCCCTTAAGTGAATCCCGGTGCTGCGAGTTCAATGATGCCCTCAGATTTCAATACTAAGCACCGGTTCAAAAGATAGAAATCACTACTTGCACCTTTACTGAACATATATAAAAAAAGTTCAAAAATTATTAACAGTCACCCTCAACCCGTACCAGTCGAGGTTAGGCTCTGCCTAAAGAAAACATACCCTCTTAAGCTTAACGGTACTCTCAGATTTCAAATCTGACTTACTATTTAAGAGATATATAATTTAATAACAAAATAATTGCTACTAAATTATTTTATTTATGAAAAAAAAACTATCTTCTACTGTTGGACCACACTTGCCAATGTTAGTACCTGCCTAAAGAAAGAATACCCTCACGAGCTCAGCGGTGGTCTCAAATTTTTAATCTTAATCACCATTCGTGTGTAATAAGAATTTAAAAAAAAATAATTTTATTTAATTATTTTATTTACGGTTATACCATTTTTGTGTTTTCTTATCGAAGTCCTGTGCCGACAAAAATTAATCTGCGCCTAGGGTAAACCCACCATCATATATGCAACAGTGTGATCATATTTATGATCTAATCACCCATTTAAGAGTTATTATACTTTTTTAGGAAACCCACCAATGCATTCTATTTAAAGCTTAAAAAAATTTCAATGGATCATTCTGGGCACTCTGGGCCTCCGAATCACATGCCGTCAGATTTTGCAGACTCGTAATAATCCAAAATAATTCAAAGAAAAAAATATATAGAAATTCCGGGTCTTTACACTAATAAAAACCCATATTTATTTTTCTATTATATAGAAAATATGAATACCAAAAAAATGAAAATTGAATTCTATTTTATAAACATATTTTGGAATATAATATTTATTATTAAATCCTCAAATGAAATAGTCATTAAAACATTTAAAAACATTTAACAAAAGCTAGTTTCATAACTATATCCCAATCTTAAAGACATAAATTTTTCAAAATTTTTATTTACTGTTCGACCACTTTTAATTATGAATGAATATGGGTTGTGAATCACAATAGACATGGGGGTTCATTTTTATTCAAGAGGAAAAAAATGGAAGTTTTACAGACCCAAGATTGACGTACATGGAAATTACATTAATTTTGAAAAATACTTAATACCTAACAAAATATACACCCAAGGACCGTAATAGTTTAGTGTCTTTGGAAACTTGGAACATAATATTCAAATCATGGTGTAAGATCTTCAACATCTCCCATAAAGATCTTCCACTTTTGTTTTTTTAACTAAAAACTTTCTTTTTATCCTGGGGAAACAAAAATGTAAAAAGGGTGAGCTTAAATGCTTAGTAAGGGTAAATATGGAAAACATAAAACAATCCATAAACATTTGAACGTAAAAACATGATCATAAAACATCAAAATCCTGAGTAATGACATAAATCTTGGCAGTACATAAGGCATAGATCACAAAGGAACATTAATCATGATAAAATATCACGGGAATAAAATATGTAATTGTGGAAAACCATTAATCACATGATATGATTTCCATAGTTTCCAAGACATTGATTCCAGGACCATCATAGTGGACAAATTCCATTACTGAATTGGGTTTACTTACCATTCTAGCCCTGTATTACTGAACCAGATTCACTTGTCATTCTAGCCATGTCTATCTCATGAGATATAAATCTGTACCCAATGAATTGTAGGGAGATATAGTTCCCACCCATCTCATAATGAAATCATTCTTAGGTGTTCCACAAAATAAACATAAATCATTCATCATAACCCAAAGAATAAAATGGGTTTCATAAACATCATCCCATCATAACATAATCCATATAAAACTGATGAATATAATTTCATCATAAGAAAAATCAAACCATGTAAATAACAGAGACACTATACTTGAAACATAAACATACTAAATAATTTCATCTTAGATGGAAAATTATTTTGATAAAACACTTGAAATGAATTTTTGAGGAAAATATCCTTGCTTCTTCAAAATCATTTTATTATCAAAAAATGCCATGCAATTTTAAAATAAAAGGATTTTGTTGAAAATAATCATGAAATCTTGTAGAGTATGCTTCAGGAAAATAAGGCATTATGAAACTGTAAAAATCCATTCATGCCATATAAGTTAAAAAAACATTCTTCTCGTACTTTTGTCGAAAAAGTCAAACACTACTGGAAATAGAGAATTTCCCAACGGTTTAGAACTGTTGGGAAAGGCTGGGGAACCGTTGGTATATGTTATACCAACGGTTCTGCCAACCGTAGGCAAGTAAGCCATTGGGAAAAACTTTTCCCAACGGTTTACAGTGAACCGTTGGCATAGGTGGAGAAAATTACCCTATCCCAATGGTTCTTCAAAACCGTTGGGAAAAAACATTTCCCAACGGTTGTAAAACCGTTGGCAAAGTACTGAAAATAACACTATTTTTTCCAACGGTTTTGAAAACTGTTGACAAAAACCCAATATCTAGTCTTTCCCAACGGTTCTAAACCGTTGGGAAAAGTGTTTTTCCAACGGTTTTATAAACCGTTGGTAAAACAAATCCAAGATATTCTATGCCAATGGTTTTGAACCGTTGGCATAGCCTCTGCTGGGCAAATTGCCCAGCAGCCCTGCAATTTGCCCAGCGGCTCCGCCAATTGCAACCAGGTCTCCAATTTGACCACCACCTAGTGTGGTTTTGTGGGTTCCCTCTCATATTTCAATCCAATTATTGTACCTTCAATAAACTAAGACATACATATATAATTATTGTACCTACAATAAACTAACACATACATATATAATTATTGTACCTGCAATAACCAACTAACAATTACATATAATGGTGGAACTATACACATCCATAATTAAATTAGAATTGATAACATAATTATAAACATACATAATTAATTTAGAATTCAATTTAAAATTTAGATGACAATTATATGTGGAATCCGGAAGTCAATTCATAATTTAATCGGTTTTTTGTATACCATATATTTTTACCTGAAATAATGACCATTTTAAACATAATACATACACCTGGAGTGCTACCGGCCACACCGCACCTCGGATTGAGGCGGGGTTGACTCGTACACGTCACATATGACCCATTTATCGTTGTGCTAATGTATCGACACAATCCGATTGCGTTTGGTCGGTTTTCTGTATGCCAGTTGATGTTTTTCAATTAAAATGACGTACTTTTGAAACAAAAGGCAGACACTTTGAGTGGTTCCGGCCACGCCGAGCCTCGGATTGAGGCGGTGTTGACTCATACACATCACATGTGACCTATGGATCATTCTCCTAAAGTTTCAATGGAAACCGAATGTGTTTGGTCGTTTTTTCGTATGTACTTAAATTGTTGTCCATTTTAAGCAAAAGAGAGCCACTTAGAGTGATTCCAGCCACACTGTGCCTCAGATTAAGGCGGGGTTGACTCGTACACGTCACATATGACCCATAAATCATTGTGCTAATGTATCGACACAATATGAATTCGTTTGGTTGGTTTTCCGTATGCCAGTTGATGTTTTTCACTTCAAATGACGTCCTTTTGAAACAAATGACAGACACTTTGAGTGGTGGAGGCCACACCTCACCTTGGATTGAGGCAGGGTTGACTCGTACACGTCACATATGACCCCTGGATCATTGTGCTAGTGTATCGACACAATCCGAATGCGTTTGGTCGGTTTTCCGTATGCCAGTTGATGTTTTTCAATTAAAATGATGTACTTTTGAAACAAAAGGCAGACACTTTGAGTGGTTCCGGCCACACCGTGCCTCGGATTGAGGCATAGTTGACTCGTACACGACACATATGACCCATTGATCGTTCTCCTAAAGTTTCAAGGGAAACCGAATGCGTTTGGTCGGTTTTCCGTATGTACTTAAATTGTTGTCTATTTTAAGAAAAAGAGAGACACATAGAGTGATTACGGCCACACCGTGCCTCAGATTAAGGCGGCGTTGACTCGTACACGTCACATATGACACATTTATTGTTATGCTAAATTATCGACACAATCGGAATGCGTTTGGTCGGTTTTCCGTATGCTAGTTGATGTTTTTCACTTCAAATGACGTCCTTTTGAAACAAAAGACATACACTTTGAGTGGTGGAAGCCACACTGTGCCTCAGATTGAGGCGGGTTTGACTCGTACACGTCACATATGACCCATGGATCGTTCTCCTAATGTTTCAATGGAAACCGAATGCGTTTGGTCGGTTTTCTGTATGTACTTAAATTTTTGTCCATTTTAAGCAAAAGAGAGCCGCATAAAGTGATTCCAGCCACACCGTGCCTCTGATTAAGGCGGCATTGACTCATACATGTCACATATAACCCATGGATCGTTGTGCTAAATTATCGACACAATCCGAATGCGTTTGGTCGGTTTACTGTATGCCAGTTGATGTTTTTCAATTAAAATGACGTACTTTTGAAACAAAAGGCAGACACTTTGAGTGGTGCCGACCACACCGCGCCTCGGATTGAGGCGGAGTTGACTCGTACACGTCACATATGAACCATTGATCGTTATACTAAAGTTTTAATGGAAACCGAATGCGTTTGATCGGTTTTCCGCTTGTACTTAAATTGTTGTCCATTTTAAGAAAAAGAGTGCCACATAGAGTGATTACGGCCACACCGTGCCTCAGATTAAGGCGGGGTTGACTCGTAAACGTCACATATGACCCATGGATCATTATGATTTCTTTAAGCATTGCACGCGCTTGATAAATGCGCGTGGGGGGTCCAAACTGGCCGAATGATGTCCGAATGGCCTGAAATCGGACAAAATCAAAGGGTGAGTGAATTGTGATGTGGTCGAGCAGACGACACGTCAATCGGACGTGCCGTGTGTCCGCGGTGACTGGGAACGCCGTTCTGGTGTCACAAAGGGCCAAAACGGCCATCTAACGGTCAAACTCATAGAGGACGAAATTGAATTGGCCTGAAATCACAGGACAACAATCCAATTATTATTCGCGATGTGAACGCACAGACGGAATGTCAATCGGACGTGCGGTCTGCGCGGTAGGGCTCATTATGCGTTCTTTAAGCATTGTGAACGCTTGATAAATGCGCGTGGGGGGGGGGTCGAAACTGGCCAAACGAAGTCCGAATGGCCTGAAATCGGACGACATCAAAGGTTGAGTGAATTGTGATGTGGTCGAGTAGACGACACGTCAATCGGACGTGCCGTGTGCCCGCGGTGACCGGGAACGCCGTTCTGGTGTCATAAACGGCCAAAACGGGCGTCTAACGGTCAAACTCATAGCGGACGACATCAGATTGACCTGAAATCACAGGAAAACAATCCAATTATTATTCGCGACGTGCACGCGTAGACGTAAAATCAATCGGACGTGCGGTCTGCGCGGTAGGGCTCATTATGCGTTCTTTAAGCGTTGCGCGCGCTTGATAAACGCGCGTGGGGGGGGGGGGGGGGGGTCCAAACTGGCCGAACAATGTCTGAATGGCCTAAAATCGGACGAAATCAAAGGGTGAGTGAATTGTGATGTGGTCGAGTAGACGACACGTCAATCGGACGTGCCGTGTGCCCGCGGTGACCGGGAATGCCGTTCTGGTGTCATAAGCGGCCAAAACGGGCTTCTAACGGTCAAACTCATAGCGAACGACATAGGATTGACCTGAAATAACAAGACAAGAATCCAATTATTATTTTCGACATGCACGTGTAGAGGGAACGTCAATCAGACGTGCGGTTTGCGCAGTAGGGCTCATTATGCCTTCTTTAAGCGTTGCGCGCGCTTGATAAACGCGCGTGGGGGGTCCAAACTGGCCGAACAAAGTCCGAATGGCCTGAAATCGGACAACATCAAAGGGTGAGTGAATTGTGATGTGGTCGAGCAGACGACACGTCAATCGGACGTGTCGTGTGCCCGAGGTGACCGGGAACGCCGTTCTGGTGTCATAAACGGCCAAAACGGGCGTCTAACGGTCAAACTCATATCGGACGACATCAGATTGACCTGAAATAATAGGACAACAATAAAATTATTATTTGAGATGTGCACGCGCAGACGGCACGTCAATCGGACATGCAGTCTGCGCGGTAGGGCTCATTATACGTTCTTTAAGCGTTGTGTGCGCTTGATAAACGCGCGTGGGGGGGTCCAAACTGGCCGAACGAAGTCTGAATGGCCTGAAATCAGACGAAATTAAAGGGTGAGTGAATTGTGATGTGGTCGAGCAGACAACACGTCAATCGGACGTGCCGTGTACCCGCGGTGACCGGGAACGCCGTTCTGGTGTCATAAAGGGCCAAAACGGGCGTCTAACGGTCAAACTCATATCAGAAGACATCAGATTGACCTGAAATCACAGGAAAATAATAAAATTATTATTATCGACGTGTACGCGCAGACGACATGTCAATCGGACGTGCGGTCTGCGCGGTAGGGCTCATTATGCGTTCTTTAAGCGTTGCGTGCGCTTGATAAACACGCGTGGGGGGTCCAAACTGGCCGAACGATGTCCGAATGGCCTGAAATCGGACGAAATAAAAGGGTGAGTGAATTGTGATGTGGTTGAGTAGACGACACGTCAATCGGACGTGCCGTGTGCCCGCGGTGACCGGGAACGCCGTTCTGGTGTCATAAAGGGCCAAAACCGGCGTCTAAAGGTCAAACTCATAGCGAACGACATCGGATTGACCTGAAATCACAGGACAACAATCAAATTATTATTCGCGACGTGCACGCATAGATGTCACGTCAATCGGACGTGCGGTCTGTGCGGTAGGGCTCATTATGCCTTCTTTAAGCGTTGCGCGCGCTTGATAAACGCGCGTGGGGGGTCCTAACTGGCCGAACGAAGTCCGAATGGCCTGAAATTGGACAACATCAAAGGTTGAGTGAATTGTGATGTGGTCGAGTAGACGACACGTCAATCGGACGTGCCGTGTGCCCGCGGTGACCGGGAACTCCGTTCTGGTGTCATAAACGGCCAAAACGTGCGTCTAACGGTCAAAATCATAGCGGACGACATTGGATTGACCTGAAATCACAGGACAACAATACCATTATTATTATCGACGTGCACGCGTAGACGGGACGTCAATCGTACGTGCGGTCTGCGCGGTAGGGCTCATTATGCCTTCTTTAAGCGTTGTGCGCACTTGATAAACGCGCGTGGGGGGGGGGGGGGGGTCCAAACTGGCCGAACGAAGTCCGAATGGCCTGAAATCGGACGACATCAAAGGGTGAGTGAATTATGATTTGGTCGAGCATACAACATGTCAATCGGACGTGTCGTGTGCCCGCGGTGACCAGGAACGCCGTTCTGGTGTCATAAAGGGCCAAAACGGGCGTCTAACGGTCAAACTCATAGCGAACGACATCAGATTGACCTGAAATCACAGGACAACTATCCAATTATTATTCACGATGTGCACGCGTAGATGGAACGTCAATCGGACGTGCGGTCTGCGCGGTAGGGCTCATTATGCCTTCTTTAAGCGTTGCGCGCGCTTGATAAACGCGCATGGGGGGTCCAAACTGGCCGAACGAAGTCCGAATGGCCTGAAATCAGACAACATCAAAGGGTGAGTGAATTGTGATTTGGTCGAGCAGACGACACGTCAATCGGACGTGCCGTGTGCCCGTGGTGACCGGGAACGCCGTTCTGGTGTCATAAACGGCCAAAAAGGGCGTCTAATAGTCAAACTCATAGCAGACGACATCGGATTGACCTGAAATCACAGGACAACAATACAATTATTATTCGCGACGTGCACGCGTAGAGGGCATGTCAATCGGAAGTGTGGTCTGTGCGGTAGGGCTCATTATGCCTTCTTTAAGCGTTGTGCGCGCTTGATAAACACTCGTGGGGGGTCCAAACTGGCCGAACAACTTCCGAATGGCCTGAAATCGGACAACATCAGAGGTTGAGTGAATTGTGATGTGGTCGAGTAGAAGGAACGTCAATCGGACGTGCCGTGTGCCCGCGGTGACTGGGAACGCCGTTCTGGTGTCATAAACGACCAAAACGGGCATCTAACAGTCAAACTCATAGCGGACGACATCGGATTGACCTGAAATCACAGGAAAACAATCCAATTATTATTCGCGACGTGCACGCGTAGACGACACGTCAATCGGATGTGCGTTCTGCGCGGTAGGGCTCATTATGCATTCTTTAAGCATTGTGCGCGCTTGATAAACACGCGTGGGGGGGGGGGGTCCAAACTGGCCGAATGAAGTCCAAATGGCATGAAATCGGACGACATCAAAGGGTGAGTGAATTGTGATGTGGTCGAGCAGACAGCATGTCAATTGGACGTGCCGTGTGCCCGCGGTGACCGGGAACACTATTCTTGTGTCATAAAGGGCCAAAACGGGTGTCTAACGGTCAAACTCATAGCGGACGACATCGGATTGACCTGAAATCACAGGAAAATAATAAAATTATTATTCACGATGTGCATGCGCAGACTACATATCAATCGGACGTGCGGTCTGCGCGGTAGGGCTCATTATGCGTTCTTTAAGCATTGTGTGCGCTTGATAAACACGCGTGGGGGGGGGGGGGTCCAAACTGGCCGAACGATGTCCGAATGGCATGAAATCGAACGACATCAAAGGGTGAGTTAATTGTGATGTGGTTGAGCAGACGGCACATCAATCGGACGTGTCGTGTGCCCGCGGTGACCGGGAACGCCGTTCTGGTGTCATAAAGGGCCAAAACGGGCGTCTAACAGTCAAACTCATAGCGGACGACATCGGATTGACCTGAAATCATAGGAAAACAATCCAATTATTATTCGCGACGTGCACGCGCAGACATCACGTCAATCAGACGTGCGGTCTGTGCGGTAGGGCTCATTATGAGTTCTTTAAGCGTTGCGCGCGCTTGATAAACGCGCGTGGGGGGGTCCAAACATGCCGAACGATGTTCGGGGGGTTGTTCAGGGTCCAAGGAAGAGGGTAGGGGGGCTGTCTGGGGTCCAGGGAGGAGGGTGGGGGGGCTGTGCGGGGGGCTGTCCGGGGGGTGTTCGGGGGGTTGTCCAGGGTCCAAGGAGGAGGGTAGGGGGGGCTGTTCGGGGGGCTGTCTGGGGTCCAAGGAGGAGGGTGGGGGGGCTGTCTGGGGGCTGTTTGGGGGGCTGTCCGGGGGCTATTCGGGGCTGTTCAGGGGGTTGTCTGAGGTCCAAGGAAGAGGGTGGGGGGGGGGGCTGTCCGGGGGGCTATCTGGGGGGCTGTCCGGGGGTTGTCCGGGGTCCAGGGAGGAGGGTGGGGGGCTGTTCGGCGGGGCTGTCCAGGGTCCAAGGAGGAGGGTGGGGGGTTGTCTAGGGTCTAGGAAGGAGGGGGGGTTCCCAAACACACAACCACTAAAAGGAAACATCCATAAAAACATATAATATATAAAAATAACTCAACTCCAATACTATACTACGAGTCTAGATAAAACCAAATAGGAACACACCCTCATGTTATCATATTAATAACTCTTCTTGAATCATTTAGAGTCACATCCCAATGATCATAGTATCACTAACCTAATTGATCACTAACCATGAAACACATGTATGTTGGTCATGTCACCACATGCATCATCACTCATGCCACCATATCAATATATCACAAGGAATTCTCCAGGATAAGACAATATTTGATCACACATCATTCACATTTAGTTATCATAATACAAATTATATTTACATGCTTATGATATAGAATGAATCCACATTAGTAAGACCCACCCCTCTCATAAGTTACCATCACATCACTACAACCCATCCTAGAAAGCACCCTACCGCATACAAATTCACCCAATCTAGGGTCCAATACCCAACAGGATCTTACATACTAGGATGCACATCATGGATCACTATCAAAACCATAAAAACATTGACAGATCTCAAAAATATTATTGCATGCCATCATTACCTCATAGAATTGAAAAAAGGTAAGTAACAAGCAATATATCTCACTACTCCATACTCACCCCACAACATAAGGCTCTCACATTACTAGGGAATAATTCTATCCAATAATAAATGATCTTGATCCATTTTCATATACATATATGATTCACCTCACCAATTACTAAATAGTAATAACATAAAAAATTATGATTCCATTTAACTAGAATTAAACCATCAGGTTTTAAAAGGAAATTCTATATAAGTATTTGTTTACACTTTAAATAATCTGACCCCATACCATAAATAAGGTGTTCAAAAAAAATCAAGAACATGAATGTCATGTTAACACTCAACATTGATTCATTAATAAATTGTATTCGAATTTTATGGAAATACCAAAATAAATTAGTGAATCAATGTACCTATAGTGGCGCACATGACCACCATGAAACAATCATAAATTTTTACAAAAACCCTAATAATTGGGAATAACGAAATCAAGAATAGAAGTATATGATTTATAAGAGCTGGAACTATATCCTTGATAAAATATAGGAGTCTAACCTGGTAGGTGCTGGATGATGTGGGGTTTGGGAGGTCCTTCTGCTAAGTAATCGCTCCAGGAGGACACGAGCTGAATGCTTCTGGAATGTGGGGAGGCCGTTGGCTCGATTTGGGTATTTGGGGAATTTTTTCCCAATGGTTTTTAAAAAACGTTGGGAAACTCCAACCTTTCCCAACGGTTCCCTAGAACCATTGGAAAAACAAGGTTTCCTCTCCACTTTTCCCAACGGTTCTTAAGAACCGTTGGGAAAAACCTATCTTTCCCAACGGTTCTATGAAACCGTTGGGAAAACTATGCATTGAGTAGTTTTTCCCAACGGTTTCTATAAACTGTTGGGAAAGACAAGATATGCCAACGGTTCTTTGAACCGTTGGTATACAACTGTTGGGAAAGATCCCCTTTCCAGAAGTGAAAAAGTACCTCGTATGGTAAACAAAAGAAAGATTCGTTCTATACCACATAGTAAAAGTCAAAAAGAGGTATTCAAAACTTTAAAAATACATAGAAGAATAGTAATAACTTTATAAAAACTTTATTTTTATAAAAAATGGACACAGATGATAAATATAACCCCAGTAAATACTTAAGAATAAACAATCTCGGATAAGAATGATATTGGAATAATTATCCCTTACCTTAGGTCCAATTTCTTCTGTACGTGTCCAAAAATACTTTATAATGGGTTTAAACATATTATTAACTTGTAAAAAAACCATAATAATATATATGATATCATATATGATTCACTTACGACTTTATATTACCCATTCATTTGTCAATTCCATGTTAAATCATTGTTTTGGGTAAAATAGTTTCATTTATCGTACGTGTTTGGGCATGTTGTTCTTGATATTATTATTACATATATCAGGATTTACTTACTTCTAGATTGTAAAACATGATTTATATATCATATATATATTCAGTATATATATATATATAATAGATAGATAAATGAAATTAAATACAACGTTCATGGAGACGGTAGACCGTACGTATGCATGAACGCTGTTTTCGTTTCCTTAATAAATTGAATAGAAGTAAATGACATATATATATACATAAATATAGTAGAATTATTATGTCATATATTTCATGATTACTTATTATATATAATTTAAAATTATTCTTTAATGGATAACATGGAGGATGAATGTCATCCCATCGTGGAGATGGTAATCCGTACGCACGCACGAGCGATGATATCATTCCTGTAATTATTGAATGGAATTAGAGTGGATGATATAATATATCATAATTATATTCTTGTTATAATAATTATATATAGTTATTATTTCCACCATTATAACCATCCAATTAAGGTGGTGGTGGAAAAACATATTACACCACAACGTGGAGACGGTAAGCCATACATACGCACACGCGGGGATTTTGTTTTCCATAGGATGGATAGAAGGTGAAATGAGGCTGTTTCATATTTATAAAAACATATAATTATATGAGTGATACTGATGTTATTACTTTATAATTAAACAAATAAATAAGAGGAAGTATAATTAGAAATAAATTGAAAGAATTGGTAAAGGATATTACCTCTTCTTTGACGTGCCTCTTCTAATCCTCCTATTAGTTCACTAAATTTGGCCTTTGAAGAAGACCATGACCTCTAGTATGTTTCTAAGTAAGTGGAGAATAGAAATGGGTAGGGTTTGGACAAGATTGAAGGTTCAAAATGTTGTGAAGAGGAGAGGGAGGAAGTTCCCTTTTATAAGAGAGGAGAGGGGCACTTTTGGAAACCTCTAAAATATTAATTTATAATAAACCCAAACCCCACTTAAAAACATTCAAAATGAATCAAATTTGAAGATAATATGATATAGGGTTTTAATATCATCAGGAAATAAAATTTATACATGTTGGGAATTAATTTTAAACCTTATCAAATTGATTTATCCTTATTTAATCTATTTAATTTTATTTGTGGTAATAATAATCTAAATTTTAAATTGTTATAAATAATGACTTATGTGTTGTGAATTGTCCATAATTGGATTCTTTATGATATTTTTGACCATATAAATTTTAATTTATAATATTTAAATAATTTTTTGATTTTTAAACAATTTAATAATATGTTATTTTTATTAAATCACAATAGTGTCAATTTTGACACCATTCAATTATTTGAATTTAAATAAAATCCACACAAAAGCTACATTTGAACAAAAATATTTAATAGACCCTTAAAATTTAATAATAATATTAAAAATTCGTTGATAACATTAAATAATTCTTATAATATTTATTTTAATATTTTTAAAACCATTTATTTGATATTTCAATCAATAAAAGAATTTCTACATCACTATTGTGTCCCCATTAATGATAATTATTTTATCCCTAAAAATTATAAATAAATTCAAATGATTTAGATAATTTTATTATATTTTTTCTTGACTATTTATGTTCTAATATTTATTAAGTTTATCACTAAATTAATAATATTACACTTATAAGATATAAGAGGGTGACATATTGTCACTTTCTTTGGTTTTAATAATAATTACTTCATTTTCATAGTCAAAAGTCCATGAAATTAATCTTTTCTGACCCTTAGGTGATATGGGTCGAATTTTATTCATCTAATAAAATCTTGGTAGGTGTTAGGGTAATTTTATAATATTATCTGTACCCTTAATTACCTAATTTACCTTTAAAAGTAGTGAATTAAATTTATCGTAGTAACTATTAATAATGCCTAAAAATAAAAACTAGCCTATTAACATAATTTTAACCTACAGATTCCAAATATGAAATCCTTTTTTCCAAATTCAAAACATAGAAGTTGCAGTATTTAATTAAAAATTAATCCTGCTGTTGAGAAAACAGGTTTTAAAAGTTAAAACATTGCAAAAGATTGAAATGTTTTTACCTATGAATTTAATGTAAAATTAATGATAATTACATAAATAATATTAAATGGTAAAAATATATTCTATTTATACTTTAACACCATTCAATATTAGAATTTAATTATATAAATTATCTTGATGAAATAAAATGTTTTTAATTAAAATTTAGCGTATTTTTACTATTCATCAAAATATGAGAGTTAACAGAAAAATATTAAAAAACTACAGAAAGTTAATTTTTATATCCTTATTGAAATTCATAAGTTTATTTCATCAACATTAACTTATAAACATGTCAAAAACTAAATTTAAAGTGGGTGCGTCCTTAAAAGGCGACAAAACTGTTTTTTTTGAAAAAAATATTTCCTTTATACGAAAAATTGATTTTGTTCCCATAACATGTTCTAGAAAATGATAATTTTATAAAATTAAAAATGTGGTTAACACTATTCATAATGACTAGTTCATAAGAACTATATATGGTTGTTTAGTGAAACTCGGTATTGCATACAACACACACTATTGAGGAAGGACGCTTTTGCGTGCAACACATGCCAAGAATAGTGTTTGAGTATACTAAAATCTAATATGGTGTTGCGTATAATGAAAGCTAATCACGGTGCAGCATACAACACAAGACATTAAAGAAATTAAAAATAAAATTTCTCATAAAATCTCGGGGTGTTACATTCTACCCCTCTTAAAATGAATTTCTCCCTCGAAATTCATCAGGGTTATATATAGTTTACTACTTGAATGTTTCTTTCATAGAAACCCACTTCATAAAAGGGATTACTAAAGCTTAATTTTAAAAAGGAAATTTAGAAACATATCGGTCACCCAAAGTAACTCAGCACAAGGTTTACACATAAGAGAATATAGCTGAAAATATGGATATGGAAGAGAAATATAATCATTACGTTCTGATGAAGAGTGGTAAAGAACATGGCTATGAAAAATGAAACAATCACAAAGTCATAAATTTGTGGTGATATAAAGTACCATCTGATTCATTGTATATGTGGGTAATAGGACAACATTTTTGGTTTTCAAGATCATTTCCCTAATGTTGATGAATTTTTGAATAAGGAGAAATACTTTTTGATTTCAGTGTAATATCATCGTTGGTCATTCCATGAACAATTTCCACTTCATATCTTATTTAAATAAATGAAGTTGAGTTTTTCATTCTTGAAGTATTATCAGATAATGTGATAGAATGATAGGTCATTCCATCTGTCTCTATCACAAAAAAGGTTGGAATAAGATATTAAATATACATAAGCCCATCTTTGGTGAGGTTAATCGTATATGGTTCCAAAAATGGACTTACAGTTCATCTATCATACCACTTAATAAAATAAAACTAATTTATACAAACCAGGGACTTCCTGTAGGCTAGTGGTAGGCAATAAAAGCATGTCGCACTTCGGTTGTGGGTTCGATTCCTGTATCGTTGTCTTACGTGATGAGTTGTCGCTCATCCTATGGGTTGTCCTTTTTCTAAAACTATACAATTATAAAATTTCAGAAATAATATCAAAAGTTATAGCCTTAAAAAATACTATCTAATGTCTAACTTAATCCATTTTGATCTTTTGGATTATCCAAAAATACTTTTGTGCAATCTCATAGTATAAAGAAAAAGATTACTAGAGAGGTCATATACAAAGCATGTGATTACCATCATTTATCCTGTATATATCATAAGATATATCTTCTTGGTCATATTCAAAACATGTGAATACATTAATCATGAATTCTATTAAAACATGAATTACCATAAAACATTAGTGAAAACATGAATTTTGTCAAAAGTTAATTATTTCCACATACCAAAATCCCAAAATTTCTATATACTCAAACCATGATGTCACTTTGTCCTTATATCAGTCAAGACCTCATTAATATTATCAAACATATTATTTTCTCCATGTCCCTTCATTATGTGTATATCATCTTCTTTCCAAAAATATTTCAATCACTTTTCAGGGTTACCGGTACCATACAATTATTTAAAACCAATACATAGATATTCCAATATTCCATAATTTTATAAATGAGATTCCACAACACTATTTTAGAATCCCATTACATATACACTTAATCATTCCACCACTTCGTTGTCATATTCAAAATCACCAATAGTGATCGCATGTGACTTCCCTTTTTTCCTTTGCCTTAATAGGTTAATGTTTTCAATCATCATTAACTCTTGGATTAAGGAATTTTTTATCATAATGCCCAATTTCCTTGCACTAGTAGCATTGAAGTGTTGGTGGTACGTTCTCTATAGTCTTTTCTCTAGTCACATCATTAGATACCTTTTTACCATTATTTCAACACACATCTACTTGATGACCTTCTTTTCTACACTTAAAACATTTTCTAGTCCCTTTATGACAATCTCCACCATGCTTCTTTCCATACTTTGAACATAATGAAACATTCGTCTTCTTTTCACCATTATTTTGAGATTTTTAATTGAACTCCATCTTTCGTTTCTTGTCAAAACCATGAGATGGATATTTAACACCAAATTCTAGTTCTACCTTGATAGCACAACACACAATTTCTTCAAAGCTACTAAAGTCTCTTATAGATAATTCCCTTCAAAGACATGGTTTTAATCCATTGAAGAATCAATCAACTTTACTTTCAGGTTGGATGATAAAGCCAGATGCATACCTTGCAAGCCTTGTAAAATTCACCTCGTATATACCAACAGATTCATCAACCTTTTTCTTAAGCTCAAGAAACTCCTTTTCCATATTTGTTCGAAGAATACAAGGGAAGTAATTACTAAAAAACAAGTTCTTGAACTTGTCCCAATCCATGGATTCAATTTCATCTTGCGGCCTTGTATTATTAATTAGAGTCCACCACTGGTCTGCTTCACCTTCTAAATGGTATATAGCCAGAATGAATTTTTCATGTTCTGAATAGTTAAGTATGGAAAATATCATTTCAATGGTACTGATCCATTGTTCAGCAACAAGTGGATCAGAAGACCCATTGAAAGAAGGTGGATGTTTCCTCATGAAGGAGTCAATAAAATATTGTTCCCTTGTCTGCTCATTTGAAAGTCCAGAATGATTCATAGCTTGTGTAAGTATAACAATAAGATTTTAAACTTAATCTCCCATAAAATTGGTTTCTTCAGGAGTACAATCATTACATTGTCTATTACATTGATCAACATGGTTCCTTTAGGTTCTAGCAGTCGTTTAAACCCCAAAAAGAATAGTGTGAGAGGCAAAAATCATTCTAGGAAAACAAAATAATAAAGGGGAGTACTTTCAATCTCTAAAATCTTAGGTTTAATCCTAGGTTATTCATGATCGTTATCATAATTATAGGATTATAACCTATACTTATACTTAACCTTAGCGACATCCCTAGACATACCTTAGAAATATCTCTAGGGATCTCACTAAAGTTTTGACATCCTTGTTTCCAAAGGTTAACTAGACCTTTCCTCTAATACCAATTGTAGAGACCCAAGTTTGACATACATGGAAATTACATTACATTTGCAGAATACTTAATACATAACAAAAACATACACCCAAGGACCGTAATAGTTTAGTGTCTTTGGAAACAAGGAACATAATCTTCAAATCATGGTGAAAGATCTTCAACTTCTCCTATAAAGATCTTCCCATTTTGTTTTCTTACCTAAAACCTTTCTTTATATCATAGGGAAATGAAAATGATAAAAGGGTGAGATCAAATTCTCATTAAGGGTAAACATGGAGAACATCAAACTATCCATAAACATTTGAATGTAAAAACATGAACATAAAACATCAAAATCATGAGTAATGACATAAATCATGGAAGTACATAAGGAATAGATCACAAAGTAACATTAATCATGATAAAATAGCATGGGAATAAAATATATAATTGTGGAAAACCATTAAGCACATGATATTTTTTCTATAGTATCCAAGGCATTGCTGCCAAGACTATCATAGTGGACAAAGTCTATTACTGAACTGGGTTTACTTGCCGTTCTAGTCCTATATTACTGCACCAGATTCACATTCCATTTCAGCCATGTCTATCTAATGAGATATAAATCTTTACCCAATTAATTGGAGGGAGATATAGGTCCTACCCATATCATAATGAAAACATTCTTAGGTGTGACACAAAATAAACATAAATTATTCATCATAACCATAAGAATAAAATGGGTTTCATAAACATCATCCCATCATAACATAATCCATATAAAATAAATGGATATCATTTCATCATAAGGAAAATAAAACCATGTAAATAAAAGAGACATTATACTTTGAACATAAATATACTAAATAATGTCTTCTTAGATGGAAAATAGTTTTGATAAAACACTTGAAATGAATTCTTGAGGGAAATATCCTTTCTTCTTAAAAATCATTTTCTTTTCACAAAATGCCATGAAATTTTAAAAGAAAAGGATTTTGTTGAAAATAATCATGAAATATTGTAGAGTAATATTCCTGAAACAAATGCTTTATGAAACTGTAAAAATCCTTTCATGCCGTATAAGTTAAAAAAACATTATTCTCATACTTTTGCTGGAAAAGTCAAAAAGTACCTCGTATGGTAAATAAAAGAAAGATTCATTCCATACCACATAGTAAAAGTCAAAAATAGGTAAACATTAATTTAAACATACATTGAATAATATTAAAAACTTTATAAAAGATTATTTTATAAAACATGGACAAAAATTATAAATATAACCCTAGTAAATACTTAAAAATAGATAATCTCGGATAAAAACGAGATTGGAATAAATATCCCTTACCTTAGGTCCAATTTCATCCGTACGGGTCCGAAACTCCTGTATAGTGGGTTTAAACATATTATTAACTTGTAATAGAACCATAATAATATTTATGATATCATATATGATTCACTTACGACTTTATATTACCCATTCATTTGTCAATTCCATGTAAAAGCAGTGTTTTGGGTAAAATTGTTTCATTTATCGTACGTTTTTGGACTTATTGTTAATGATATTATTATTTATATATTTATTTAATTACTTATAGAATGTAAAATGTGATTTATATATCATATATATATTCAGTATATATATATAATAGATAGATAAATGAAATGAAATACACCATTTATGGAGACGGTAGACTGTACGTACGCATGAACGTTGTTTTCCTTTCCTTAATAAATTGAATGGAAGTAAATAACATATATATATATATATATATACAAAAATCCAGTAGAATTAATATTTCATATATTTCATGATTACATATTATATATACTTTATAATCATTCTCGAATGGTTAACATGGAGGAAGAATCTCATCGCATCGTGGAGACAGTAATCCGTACATACGCACGAGCGATGATATCGTTCCCGTAATTATTGAATGGAATTGGAGTGGATGATATAATATATAATAATTAGAATAATGTTACAATAATCATATATAGTTATTATTTCCACCATTATACCCATCCAAGTAAGGTGGTGGTGGAAAAAAAGATTACACCACGACGTGTAGACGGTAAGCCGTACGTACGCACGTGCGGTGATTTCATTTTCCATAGGATAGATAGAAGATGAAATGGGGTTGTTTCATATTTATAATAACATATCATTATATGAGTGAAACTGATGTTATTTCTATATAATGAAACAAATAAAGAAGATGAAGTATAATAAGAAATAAATTGAAAGAATCGGTAAAGGCTATTACCTCTTCTTTGACGCGCCTCTTCTTAACCTCCTCTTAGGGAAATAAAGTTGGTATTTGAAGAAGAAAAGGACCTCTAGTATGTTTCTAGATAAGTGGAGGAGAGAAATGGACAGGGTTTTTCCGATATTGAAGGATCAAAATGTTGTGAAGATGAGAGGCAAGAGGATCCCGTTTATAAGAGAGGAGAGAGGCACTTTTGGAAACTTCTAGAATATTAATTTATAATAAACCCAAACCCCACTTAAAAACATCCAAAATGAATCATATTCGAATATGAGATGAGATAGGGTTGTAATATAATCAGAAAATAAAATTTAGAAATGTTGGTAATTTATTTTAAACCTTATCAACTTGATTTATCCTTATTTAATCTATTTAATTTTATTTGTGGTAATAATATTCTAAATTTTAAATTTTTATAAATAATTACTTATGTGATGTAAATTGTACATAATTAGATACTTTATGAAATTTTCAAAGATATAAATTTCAATTTATAATATTTAAATAATTTTGTGATTTTTAAACAATTTAATAATATGTTGTTTGTATAAAATAACAATTGTATCAATTTTGACACTATTCAATTATTTGAATTTAAATAAAATCAACACAAAAGATATATTCGAACCAAAATATTTAATATATCTCTAACATTTAATATTCATCTTAAAAATTCATGTATCACATTAATTAGTTCATATATTATTTATTTTAATATTTTTAAAACCATTTGTTGGATATTTAAATCAATAAAATAATTTCTACATCACTATTGTATCACCATTAATGATAATTAATTAATACCTAAAAAATATAAATAAATTAACATGATATATATAATTTTATTATATTTCTTGTGACTATTTATGTTCGATGTTTTATGAAGTTTATCACTAAATTAAAATTATTACACTTATAAGATATAAGAGAGTGACATGTTGTCACTTTCTTTGGTTTTAGTAATAATTACATCATTTTTATGGTCAAAAGTCCATGAAATGAATCTATTCAGACCTTTAGGTTATATGGACCGACTTTTATTCATCCAATAAAATTTTGGATGGTGTTAGAGTAATTTTATAATATTATTTTTACCCTTAATTACCTGATTTACATTTAACAGTGGTAAGTAAAATTTACCGTAGTAACTATTAATAATGATTAAAAATAAAAAGTAGCCTATTAACCTAATTTAGACCTACTAATTCCAAATATGGAATCCATTTTTACAAATTCAAACCACATAATTTTCAGTATTTAATTTAAAATTAATTCCGCTATTGAGAAAAAGGTTTTAAAAGTTAAAACATTGCAAAAGATTGAAATGTTTTTACGAATGAATTCAATGTAAAATTAATGATAATGACATACATAATATTAAATGGTAAAAAGATTTTCTATTTATAATTTAAAACCATTCAATATTATAATTTAACCATATAAATTATCTTGATGAAAAAAGTTGTTTTTAATTAAAATTTAGCGTATTCTTACTATTCATCAAAATATAAAAGTTAATAGAAAAATATTAAAAAATTTTCCAAAGTTAATTTTTATATCCTTATTGAAATGAATAAGTTTATTTCATGAAATTTAACTTATAAACATGTCAAAATCTAAATTTAATGTGGGTGCTTCATCAAAAGGTGGCAAAACTGAATTTTTTTCAAAAAAAATATTTCATTTATACGAAAAATTGATTTTGTTCCCATAACTTGTTCTAGAAAATGATAATGTTATAAAATTAAAAATTCATTTAATACTATTCAAAACAGCTAGTTCATAAGAACAATATATCATTGTTTAGTGAAACTCGATATTTCTTACAACACACACTATTGAGGAAGGCCGCTCTTGCATGCAACACAAGCCAATAATAGTGTTTGCGTACACTGCAAGCTAATACGATGTTGCGTATAGCGCAATATAATCTTGGTGTAGCGTACAACACAAGACATCAAAGAAATTAAAAATAGTATTTCTCATAAAATCTCGGGGTGTTACAGAAGTTCAAGATGGGAATCATGTTTTAATACTAATATGGGTATCTAATTTTTTATTTTTCCTTTTTTTCCAATTTTCTATGGCAATTGAAAATTTCCTCAATGAAGTCAACCCTTATAGTGAGTCATTATTGTTGACTCCCAATCCGAAAGTTCTTAAGGCACCAAGTGTATCTCATATTCTTGGGAATCATCTCATGTTAATTGAATCAATAAAAAAATCAAAATACCCCAAATTGAGATAGAATTCCTTGCTCTGGGCAAGAAAACTATGGATCATCTATAAAAATATTTATTTGTTTTTTTAAATAATCATATTAACATAATAATGATAAAAAAATCCTATAATATTTATTAATGGTCCCCAAGAACTGAAACTCACACCTCCAATACAAAGGATTTGAATTAGAAAATATTTATTGAATGGATGAAAACATTAATGATGAGGAAACACATAATCTGACCATTCTTTCCAAATTTTATTCCCATAAACGTAAAATTTCATTAACATTAGAATGAAAATAGAAAGAAATTATTTTATATTTAGTTTTAATTTCTAAAAACTAAATTATCACATACTTAGTTAATGAAATTATATTTTCCATTAGCACACACTTTTTTATTTCCCCTAAAACTAAGAATTATAGTGACCTCAGTGTTAAAAAAATAAAACTCAAGAGGGTGAATGAAAATAAGAGTGCAGTTAAGAAAAGAAATTTTAGTTTAAATTATATAATAATTTCACTTATTAGTTTGATTATGGAGGTCTTTCACTAATAAAATGATCAAACATCCCTCTGATCACCCATAGACTCCTTATAGAGGATGATATAATGAGTTTGAACATTAAAATGTGTGTGATTTGACTGTAAATCATTTATGCTTTGGATCCTCTTTAAAATAAATGTAATTTGACTGTAAATAATTCAACCTTAGGATCATATGATTCTTACATACAAAACCAATTATAATTCCATAGACACCCCATGGGGTTCCATTAACTAAAGAAAAATAAAATAATGAAAAAAACATATCTATTTATTTTATAACACTGAATATTATCTTAAGGTACTTGCTACAATATAATTATATATATATATACATGAAAAACTATTGAAGATAAGTATATATATATATGTAATGGATGGATAATGGAAGAAAGAAAACATTTAGGTTAGTAGTGTTCATTAGGACCATATCCCCCTTTGTTAATGGGTTTGAGTCTTATGGCCTTGTCGGATGTGAAAGGCTACTACCCAACCTGTGGGATACCCTTTTTCTAAATAAATGGGAAAATATATTTTTTTTTTATTTTTTTAGGTTATTTGAACATTTTTTTCTTTTAATTTTTTTGAAAAAACACACACACACAAATAAAACAAAACAAAATCTATACCAAATCCAAGTTTCTTATTAAAGACAACTTAGTTTAAAGTCATTAGCTTAACTTGGACTCTCAAATTTTTATGTTTTTTCTTGTTTATAGGATATCTCATTCAAATACCCCTATGTTTCATATTTATGGCATTATTCTATGATTTTTTTTATCTATTTACCATTGACCATAAAGATATAATGAATTTAGGGACCCTAAATATCAACTTCCACTTGAGGGTAAACATGATGCATAGTTTTTGACCATAATAATATCAACCTTAAAATCCCTAGGTAAAAATGAATTTTGGGTTTTTTTAGGATCCTCAGTTTTCCTAGTTCATTGAGTTTGACTTTAATATTCCTTTATTTGTATACTTTATCTTTATCTTTTTTTATCATTTTATTTTTATAATCATCCACCATAAGTTCATAAAGTTCATTAAGGTCAAATTTTCTCTTTGTTCTAAATATTAAAATGTCAAAATTTAGTTTCTTGATTTTATAAAAATATTTGTTTTCAATTTCAAATGGTAAATGTAAATAGTTTCCCTAAAAATTATATAGTGACATGCCTATGAATAGTTTTTATGGGGTCCAATAAGACTAAAGAGACTCCAATATCTTTATAGACAAATTTTTACTAGTGGGTCTAATAGTTTTTTCAATAATAATTTCATTTCCCTATTAACTTACTCATTTTTAACATTGGTTTAAGTTTGGTAACTTGTGGAAACCATATGGGAGATTCTAAACTTGTAAGTGAGTACCTAGAAGTGTGAACAAAAAAATAGGTTCCATAGTCACTGATAATATTCATAGGAATTTAAAATCTTTAAAATATGTTTTCTTTTAGGAAGCGAATCAGAACAAGATAAACATTGGACTTCAAGGTAATTTAATCAACTCATATTGAGATATAATCAACATCTAGGAGAATATATAGATATACTTTTGAGTTTGTAAAGGGTCTTATAAAATAAAATTCCCATTAATAAAATATTTATATAATTAGAATGGGATTATGGGGATTTTTTATTCTTTTTATTAATGAATCCAAGTACTTGACACTGAGGAAAACGTTGATAGAATTACTATAAAAACATATAGAGATTAAGACAAGATAAACCACTCTATAGAGCCTTTGAATTGGTTTTATTTATATAAAATTGGCCTCTACATGCCTCCCCATGATAAAAACTGAGAATATCCTACTTCTCGGCCTCTGGGACACATATAACAATGAGTTGATCAAGAAAAAACATGTAGTGGTATAGATTAAGGAACAAATTGTGTATGAAAACAAAAAATGAATTTACTTCTAGTTTGAGTCCCTAAGAGTTTTTTAATGATGAGAGTAACATAGTAGTTTTCTAGATCACCACATCATGGGAAATCAATCATATAATATAAGTACTCTTTAGGAAATAAATCTGACATATAAATATGGGATGGATTATCCTTGAATTCCAATCTAGAAAGGTTATCATCTACCAAATTTTATAAACTATTTTATTCATAATTTTTATTCCAAATTATTATAAGATAAGGGACCACCTAATCAATTCGACCTTTATATCTTGTTTTTGGAAAAGGTATTTCAATGGTAAGAGATCAGTGAAAATAGTGATGGGTGACCATATGAGATAGGATCTAAACTTCATTAATTAAAAGATTACATTATCAAAAATCTTTATTTGTGGTGGTATAGTTGATTTTCACATAATTCAAGGATTTAATTACACATGTAATGAAAAATAGTTTTATATCACATAATTTCCCATATACATATCCTATAAGAAGATCCAATTTCATAAAAAATGATTTCAAAAGTATGTTTTTAATTGGGAGAATACATGATTGGTAAAGAGATAAAACATGAATTTAGTATTGAGAAGAAGTCCCCAAAAATTTCAATCCATACAAGTGGATCATATTTCACAAATGGAGCACAAAGGGATCATGAAATAAAGCTGAAGTTGTCAATTAATGTTATATAGAAACAAATATATCTGAATAAGGATTATACTTAATTTATAATTTTTTGGTAGGGAAGGTAATTAATGATATCAAACTTGGATTTATAAAACTTTAATCCTCTACTAGAGAGAAGATACCTAAAGACCAGTCCTTTAATTTCCATGAAATAGATTTCTTTTTTCTGATTTATTATTAAAATATTATTATCACATCTAGTTAAAACCCTATTAAAATTTATTCGGAATCCCTCAATTTTTCCCCTAATATGGAGAAGTTATCCATAATGACATCTAAGCCCTCCCCCACCATGTTAATGAAAATATCTATCATGCACCACTAGAAGGTACTAATGTAATTATACTACCCAAATGGAATTTAGTTGGAGGAAAACATTATAAATATATGGATGAAGTCTATTTTTACTTGAAATTATAAAGAAAACTAAATTTTATTATACCTAGAATACCTATATTGGAAGAAGTAAAACTCATGTCCCTCCTCTATCTCAAGAACCTGATCAATAAAAGGAAAAGAAAATTATTTTAATTAGTAAATGAGTTCCAATTCTTATAGTAAATTTTATGGGATTCAAAAGGGTCTAATAATACTTAGTAAAACAAGAAAAAGTGATCAAAGTTTCATGAACCCAAGATCAAAATATTTTGAAAAATGAAAATATATATTATAGAAATAAAGAAAATAATAAAACTTGTCACACCTCGACCAAACAATTATATATATTTTTTGGTGTTTTATTTTTTATATATCATTTTGGGTGGTTTTACTCAAAAAATGAGAGATTTTGGGGGATGTATGGTGGTGCATGGTTGACACATGGTTAGGGGAAACTGTGCGCCATCATATGAAAAAATCTGTATCATAGATAGTGGATTTTTCTAGGATGCACAGTCCCAAAAATGAATGTGTGAAATCACCCATGAGCCTATGCATCCTCCTATTATGATGGAAAGAAGGCCCCACACAGTTAGCGCGTGGTATGGAAGACTGTATGGAAAAACCGTGCATCCTTACCAAGGTTAAAAAAATAAAGAAATATATATTTTTAATTATATTATTATTATTTTGTTAATTAAATTATTATTATTTTTGTTATATTTTCTCTCCCTCCCCACATTCTTCTTTGGGTGACATGACACCCATGCCTAGGAGGGATCCTAATGGAATGCCTCCTCCTCCTTCTCCTATTCTTCCTATGGGCCATTTTTTCTTCTAATTTTAGGTGTGATCATATCTAGTGAACCTCTATTCTCCTCCTATTCTTTAATATTTATATATTTCATGGTTTTATTTCTCTTTCATCTAGTGTGTTCACCTAGTAAAACCCCTAACCCGATTTTGGGTGTCTATCTTGTTGATTCTTAATGCCTAAGGTTATTAGTTCCCACAAGGACCGGTTCTTTCCACATATTTTTAAGGCAATGGGTTAACAATAAATTATGGGTAATTTTTATTCCATTTTTAATCTTTTACTAAAATTTAATTAGGTTTTTATTTTTTATTTTTTGGATTCTTAATAATCTTTTAGTATACCTCGGACCTCCCCAGGGTAGCTTTGGACCACTGTTGTTTAAGGGAACATGCATGAGTATACACATGTAATCACACACACTAATATATATATATATATATATATAAATATATCATCCTCGTACATATTCCCTCTTGGAGAGGGTAATATGTATATTTTCTCAAAGGGTATATATAAATGTGTGTGTGTGTGTGTGTTTGTGTGTGTGTGAAGGTGTATATGCATGTAAGTGGGAAGTGGTTTCCAATTTCCATCATTAAAGTCAACATGTATTGAGGTGGGTTTCTTATTTGTTATCCTTTAATTCTAATTCCATAATTGATTGAGTTTTTTAGATGCATGTTTTTAATAATAAGAAGTATGTGTATGCTATGTAAAATGGTTGTGATGAATGGTATTAGACTTTACCATGTTCTTTGTGTTTTTCTCTAATTTTTGACTTGTATATACTTTATTTAAATATTTCATCAAGCTTGTTTCAAAGTATTCATCATGTTAAATGCTCAAAAGTTGTTTGTAAATTATGTTGTTTGTTTAAATGGTGGTTTTGAAGGATGTTTATGTGTTTTAAAATTTTAAAATGTACTAAAAATTAATTAAATTTTTGTAAATGGATGTTGAAAATATTTAAATTGATACAGAAATGGGTTTGCTGGCTTTTGAAATTAATTAGAGCACTTGGGAACCCTAGGTGTCTTAGCAGGTTACTATGGACTAGTATGACAAAATAGTTGGAAGGGTAATGACTTGGGCTCCTCAATAAGTTTATGCTACAATAGTTACTAAAGAAATGATGAAGCTTTAGAGACTACTAGAACATGGATGTGACCTATCTAATGGATGATGAACAAGAACATACTATATTTATTGATCACCAAGGTATGAAGATCCCAGGTCCCTAATGACCTAGTTGCCTTGTGATTTCCCGTGGATCTTGCTCTATTTCACTCTTATTTTTTAGGGTAATATTTTTAAATTCTTCTTTACTTAGTTTACCTTTCATGTCAAAAATCATAGAAAGCATGTTTTACTTACCCCTATTTTGTAGCACAAGATGTTATACTTTCATACTAATTCATTTCATGCTCCTTCTTATAAAAAGATTATTGGAAGTTTATTATTATTTTGAAATGGTTTTTGAAATAAAAAGGGGGAAATGAATTTTGAGAAATTTTATCTTGTTATTTGTTTTTAAAAGAAATGGATACTTTATTTTCATATAGTTATATTTTCCAACTAACTTTAAATGGGTTTTACCTTAAAGGAAAGGCATAGAGAATTTTATATTCTAGTAAACCTACCGAGTTTTATTACTCATTACTATATCTATATTTTGTTTTTAACTTCTATTACTACTTCCATCTTAGTCATAGTCATCATGAATTGATGTTGGTTCAATGGATGCTGGTGACCTATGAGGTCACACAATAGTATGTATAGTTCTCACTATTATCTATTTAACTTTTTATTTATTTTCCACTGCTAGTATTAGTTTTTCTTATTATATTTTATTTATCTATTCTTTATGGGATGAATCATTGTTAATTGAGTTTTTCTTGATATGCAACACTAGTTTCAAGCTTGGGAGCCTTGGGAGTACCTATTGGGACTTGTTGAGGGCCAACTTGGGTGATCAGTTTAGGTTCGACCCTTGTTGGTTCATGATAAAATGGTATCATAATATTATCCAATGTTATTTGTGTATGTCTAGTTGTTTAGAGATAGTATTATTAGAATTCAAGTATACATTCATGGGTAGGTGATTGATCAACAACTATTTAAAAGTATTATTGAAATTTTCATGATTGCCTAAGATGTATGTGCAACAAAATACAAGCTTGGCTCTTGGATTGTTTGAGGTTTTTGGTAGTTGATTGAGTTTTTGTGATCGAATTCGAGATTTGGTGGTGTTTTGAGAAACTCCAAAGTTTGGAGTGTATTTTTTGAGGGAGTTAGAGGGAGCATAGTTACTATGCATGATATGAATAATCATATATAGATGGTGTTGCTACCTTTGATGGCCTATAGTATGATCACAAAATTGGTACATAGTCCTGCAAACCATGCCACCATGATGTGTTTAGTAGATTCATTTATAATTTTTTGGAATTTTTATCTGTTGAGTTAATATTTTTTATTCTTAGTGTAGGTTTATGTTTTTTCAGTTGTTACTATTATGTTTAAAAATGATGTTTAGTTTACCAAACGTGGATTACTAAATTGAAAATCTATGTGTTGTTTGAAAATGAAACGGGGATTTTTTTTTCATTTTAAAATGTATTGTAAATAGTGAACCATAAAATGGTTTTGGAATTTTTTTGGGGTCATTGTATTTTTTGTGAAATTTAAAGTGGATATTTATTGGGAATTTGAAAAGGTGTTACTTTAATGATAGTAGGATGCTTTGAAAATTTGTTGGGAATTTGAAATATGGATTGGCTATTTTGTTTTGTAAATGGAAATATCTTATTTTGACCCTTAGTATTCCTATTAATTGTCACATATAAATATATATGGATGTATGTATGTGATAAATGGGTGGTTAATGTTATGTGTGGATGATTTATTGATCTAGAACATGGATAGATATATGAGAGACTTTATGTAATACTAACGGTGGGTACCTAACCTCTTAATATTGTTTTTTTGTAGTAAATGGTTTAAAAAATGGATTTAAATGTTTTTAAAAGTGGGAAGGGTGTGATTATTTCTTTTGTTTTTGGTGTTTTATTATTTGGGATTTGTCTTTGATGTGTTAGAGGTGTGATTGGATTGATGTTTTAAGTTTGTTTTTTTGATCTATAAATGATGTGTGGAGTTTTGGTTTGTGATTCTATCTGATTTAGTTACACACTTCTGGTTTTTAGAGTATTCACTATAATAGTCTCAATAAAAAGAGTGGATGGTTGGTCTTTATGGGTCCTTCCTTGGTTTTATAGGGAAGGTTCATTTTGGTAATCAGTGTTGGTTGTATATTAGTGGTTGATCTTGTCAGAATTTATGTGGTTGTGGTCTTCGATGAAATTTTTAATAAGTGTTTATATGGGTATTCTCATTAATGACTTGTCCCAGATTTGAATTGGGTAGTGGAGATAGTGTCAATATTGACATTTGAACATACCAAAGTCTTTTTGGGTTGTAATATACCATATTAAGTTGAAATATATGTGATTACCTTGTTCCTAGTTGGATTAAGAGAAAATGTTATATTTGTTGTGGCCACTTGGGTCACCTAAAGGGGGTTCGGTAAGTTATGCGACTTACAGAGGAAGTTTTTGTGAGGGATTAAAAGCTCTTAACTACGACACATGATATGATTTAGAACATAAAAGTTCTATAAATAGTTTTAAAATTTAATCTTTTCAGGAAGTGTAAGAGTTTTCAAGTGTGGTGGATATTTAACTAACATGTTGTCTCTGACATCAAAGTGGAAACTATTTAAATTTCCCCTTGAGATGGATTTTTTGGAACCTATTTTTGGTAGATATTAGTGGATTCATTTTATTTGGATTTATATGGTAGTGAAATGGGGATGTGAAATCTTGAATAGTTATCCTTCTTTCAGAATGGTTTCGGTTTCGGGTGGGGCCTATTTGTGGATGCTCTACCTTGGAGAATTAGAAATCATGATTTGATTCAATGACTAGTTTGATCTTACTTGGTTGGGTACTTTTTTTGCAAGGATGATAGTCCATTGAGATATTAATTTAATTTCTTATGTAGTTAGTTTCATAATGGTGGGGATATCTAATACAGGTCTTGTTGTTTTCTTCACTTAAGGTAGTTGGGTTTAACATGATAAGTTAAGAGGTTACACAACCATTAGTGATATTTTATGGATTTGTGAGTTGTTTTGACTTAGGAAAACTATGTTTTGGCTAGAAACCTAAAATGGTGGGGAGGCCACTGAGGGAAAAAATCACATGGTGAGCCTTTTTTATTGTTCTTTTTCTTCCACTTGGAATTTTTTGAATTTTGTCGCCAGTGTATTACTTTATTTCCACCCCACCCGACCCTGGTCATGGTAGTTGGTTTATCAAGTCAGTGGGTCATGTGACATATTCCTAGGGAGATATTGAGTAGACTATTATGAGATAATTTCATGATTTCTATGATAGTGTTTAGTATTTTATATGTTGAGTGGTGTTTGTAACTAAGATTTTCCTATCTTGGTCCTTTTCTTTATTGATTTGAGTCCATTAGTTTCATCATCGACTTCTATGATTGTTGAGATATTTCTTTGAAGATGGTCTTACTAGAATCTTGGGGTCCTGGTGTTTTATATTTTTAGAGTAAATTGAGTTTTTATTACTTTGTCTTATGGTGGCAGGGGTTTTTCTTTGGTTAGTGTCTTGTTTGTGTCTCACTTAGTCAAGTCTTTTGGGACATTATAGGGGAAGAAAGTGTCATGGTGGGGAGAATTATCACAGCTCAACCCATGCATTTTCTATTATTTTTTTGGTATTATCTTTGTTTCTTATATTTTCATTGTGTTTTTACCCAAAAATTATATTTTTTGGAGGGCTATAAGAAGGCACACAGTTAGGGGAAACTGTGTGCCAGTTTAGGGAAAACTTTAAACCCATAAAGAGGCTTTGTCTAGCCTGAATGGTCAAGAGAACAGTCATGCACCATCCCTTAGGACAACATATGAACCCCTCATTTGGGGGAAAGAAGGACCCACACAGTTGGTTCATGACCTGATAGAACAAGCGGTCAAACTATACGACCTTCCTAAGGTTTAAACAAACAAAAGAATTAAAATAAAATAAAATTGAAATCATGTTTTAATAATAATAATATTATTCATATTTTTCTTATTTTTTCTTCCCCTCCCCCATTTCATATTTGGGTCGTGCGACACCCATAAAGAGCAGGGCTCTCATCTACATGGATTCTTCTCCTACTTTCCATCTAGTGGTCTATTTTTTCTTCAAATTTTTGGTGTGATCATCTCTAGTGAGTCTCTATTATCCCTCTATTCCTTCTTTTTCCTCCATTTCATGGTTTTATTTCTCTTCTATGTGGAACACACACCATGGGTGAACCCTATCCTGATATTGGGTTTTTATCTTATTGATTCTTTATTTATAAGGTTCTTGGGTCCAATTAGGGCAGGTTATTACCAGGATCGTTGAAGACATTGGGTTTTATATCAGTTTTGGGAAAGGTTTCTTACATTTTTATTCTTTTACACAATTTTAATTTGGATTCTTGTAATTTTTTGGGTTCCTAATATTTTTATCGTATACCTTGGGTATCCTTGGGTTAACTTTGGACCATCATTATTGAAGGTGACCTGCCCGGGTATACACAGGTAAACACACACACACACACACAAATATATCCTCCTTTTACATATTACCTCATAGAGAGGGTAATATTTATATTATTTCAAAGGGTATATATATATATATATACATGTGAACATGTATATTAATTTAAGTGTGAAGGAGTTTTGGGTTTCCATAATTATAGGCAGTGTATTTTTAATAGGTTACCTATGTCCAAGCTTTTATTTTTAATTCCATAATTGTCTGAGTGTTTAAAAGTATTTTCTTAATAATAAGTAATATGTGTACAATATGTAAAATGGGTTTGATTCTTGGTATTGGAATTTCCCAAGTTTTTCGTGTTTTAATCTTAGTTTTGACATGAATATAGTTTATTTAAATATGTTTTCATGTTTTTTTTCAAAATTTAGAACATATTAAATTCTCAAAAGTGGTTTCTAAATTTTGACGTGTGCGTAATTGGTGGTTTTCAAGGATGTTTGTGTGTATAAATTTTTTTAAATGTACTGATCCATTTTGAAATGGTTGTAAATGGTTGCTAACATGAGTTTACTTTATACAAAAGTGGTTTGGTTGCTAGTGAAATAAATTATAGCTCTTGGGAACCCTAAGTATCTATATGGGTTATTATGGACTAGTAAATTGATAGAGTCGGTTGGGAAATGACCTAGGCTCCCCAATAAGTTTATATTAAAATAGTCACTAAATGAATGATGATGCTTTAGGGGAATCTAGAAATTTGGTTGTGACCTCTATAGAGTCTCATGAATGAGAACAAACTATATTAACTAATCACTGAGGTATGATGATCTTATGGTCCTAATGACATAGCTTATTAAGAATTTTCCATGGTAATTACAGTTTTTTACTTCTGTTTTTCATGGTACTATTTTGAAATTATCCTATTCTTATTTTCATTTTCATGTCCAAATAATAGAAATCATGTTTTATATACCCCTATTTTGTAGCACCTGATTCTATGCTTTAATATTGAAATGTTTCCTTTATTTAATGTTACATTTTAAAAGGTATTATATAAAGTGTATTATTATTTAGAAATGATCTTCAAAATAAAATTGGTGAAATTAATTTTATGAAATTTCATCTTTTTTACTTGTTTTTAAAAGAAATTAAAACCCTTCTTTAAAAAGTTGTTATATTTTCAAACTATCTTGAAATGGTTTTCACCTTAAAAGTAAGGCATAGGGAATAGTTTATTCAGATATGACTACTGAGTTTTAATAATCATTCCTATATCTCTATATTTGTTTTTAACTTCTGGTGCCACTTCTATCTCAATCTCAGTTGCCATAAAGTGACATTGGTTTAGTAGATGATAGTGACCCATGAGGTCACATGGAGGTACGTTTAGTGCTCACTATTATCTGTTTAGATGATTGTTTCTTTTCCACTACTAGTATTAGTTTAACTTATTTTGTTTTATTTACATATGTTTATGAGATGAATAATTCCCAATTAATTTTTCTTTATGCCTTGCTTTTGTTTTAATCCTTGGTGGATCAATAATTCCTCTTAGGCCTTGTTGCTTGCCAGATCAGGTTACTATTTTGGGCTTAACTTGGGTTGGTTTGTGAGGAAATTGTACCATATATCATTGAGCTATCACAACTTCTTCAATTTCCAATGATTGAGTTTGATGAAGATCACTAGAGTGGTAATAATACGATATCCTGCCTATGAAGGTTTCCAAAATCTTATGAATTATACATCATATGTGTAGGAATCCCCTTCTCTCCATGGTATATGAGCACCTCACAGTGCAGAGGAGGAAGCAGAAAAAGTGATACATTGATTTAGGAGATTTTTACAGGAATAAAAAAGTTCAACCACAAACCATAAAATGGTATCTTCCATCTTATACACCATTTAAGTCACTCTTCAAGCATTTTCTGTACTAATTTTTTTTTGAATTTTTAAAAATATATTCGTTTTATGTTTTGTTAATATTTATGTTATAAATTTATATTTATTCAAGAAATATTTATTTTACCACTTATGTATATATATTTATTCAATTTCATATAATATATTATATAATCAAATTACATACTCCTTATACATTAAAAAGTATTATGTTTACCTTTTTAGTAGAAAATATATTTTATCTAAGGGTTAAAATTGGTTTCATAAAATGATTTTTTATTATGATTTATTAAAAGAATTATTTAAATATTTTATGTTTTATAAATGTATATCTATGTCAATTATAAGTTTTTATATTCATATTTATTATCCTAATACAAATATAAATAATTTTATCATTCCATGAAATAAGAATATGTTTTTTTATTTGGAGAAAATAGCTTTCTTGCTAAATAAATTATTTTTTCCATATACTATATGGTTTTATTTAATAATTTTTTTAAAAATTTTAATATGATAAAATTAATGTGATTAGTGGCGTCATATTATTGAAATTACGTTAGGGTAAATTTTTGGTATTTTTCTAAGTAGGTTATATTTTTATAAATATTAAAAAATACAATTTTTACAAATACTATATATTTTATGACATCAACATGATATAAATATCAAATAAAAATTAATTAAACTTATAGAAAATATATTTAATGATTATATACTCAAAATACCATATAATTATTATTAAATTAATATAAATTATGTTTTATGTCAATATAAATATGAAAACATTTATTGATGCTGATGTAGTGTTTACATGACATTAGAAAAGTCAAAATATAAATCTTTGAGATGATATTAAAGAGTGTAAAAGTATATGATAAACAGAAAGAAAAAATATCATGATTAATAAAAGTTTTTATATTTATTATTTTTAATTAAATATAATTTAAATTATTCGAATACTTACTCTGTGAATGTGCAAGGTAAAAGAAGTCAAAATTAATATCTTAAAATACTATCATTTTATAAATGAAAAAATATAATAATATGAATGTATTTAGATAATTATATTGAATAAAAATAAATTTAATTTATACTATTAATTTTTTTAATATTAATTAATTATATAATTATCCAAAATACTTACACAATGTCGATGCAACACTTATTCATGTAGGAGAAAAGATAAACTAAATTGTTTAAAGTTTTTTTAAATGACAACATTATGATGATTTATGGAGTTTAATGGTTTTTAGTATGAAATATAATAATTTATAATTTATTTTAATTTTTAAATTTTAATCCCATAGTTTTATATGTATTTTTAAAGTAAAATTATGAGAATAACCCTGAAAAGACTTTAAAGGGAATTTAATATTAATCAATAATTCATATATTATTAAAAATTATGAAATATTATATTAAGTTAAATTGGATGAAAAATGGTCTATTATATCATCCATGTTTCATTTAGGAACCACTTTACATTTTAAAATTACATTCTTGACCCTTAACGAATTATTATTTTTGAAAAATCCACTATATTTTTCCTATAAAATGGGACTCATCATAATTTTTCCAAAACACATATTAATTTTGGTTTCATCACTATGTTATGACCATATCGCTATTTAATATTTATTATACACATTTATTTGAGTTTTTCCTTGTGAAGATTCCTTTCTCAAAATAATTTAGACTCAAACAAAAGGTGACGGTTTGATAAGAAAGGTAAGTGTTCTCAAGCATATTTCTCCTTTATTATTTATGATTCATTGTCTTAAAAATATTTTAAAATTTATATTATTTTTATAGAATAATTATTAAGGTATTTTCATAAATTTTATCCTTAAATTTTGAGATATCATCCATTATATTTCACCAAACTCTTTTCCAAAATTTTTATTACAACAAAATATGAGATTTTAAAAAATGGTGTATTTTTATTTAAATTGTCATTGTAACACCCCAGGTAAATAAAGAATATGACATATTTATATTTATCCATATTTGTGAATAAAATATTAAGATTACTTTAAAGGGGATTCTATGCTCGATGGCGTACCCAATATGCAACAACGAGTTTCTTGGAAATCTTACATTGCACTCTAATAATAAAATAATATTATTTTAAATAGTAGTTAACGCCTAGCCGTTGTAATGGCGGGAATGAACAGAACTAACTAAAAAATGAATATATATGTTTGTCAAATATTTTTACTCTTTACAATAAATGTTAGAGGATTAAAAATGCGAATGAATCCAATTTTAAGCGTAAACATTCTAATATTCTTTAAAAGGTCGATTAACCGCCTTTTGATGGAGAACCTATTTTAAATCCACTTTTTGACAATTTTATGTGTAATATTTGACAAAATAAAATTCTTCTTTAGAATTGGGACATCAAAATTTAATTTGTGTAAATTTTTGGTATTTTTCCGATAAAGTTCATTTTTTAATGAATAGTGAAAATGTTGTATTTTAATTCAAAACCACTTTTTAATCTAATTTATTTATATGATTAGATTTTATTTTGAATTGGTTTTAAAGTTAAATTAGAATATATTTTTACCATTTAATTCAATTTTGGTCATTGGAACTAATTTCACTTTGAAATCAGACTTAAACTAGTGTCAATCTTTTGATACTTATTGTTTCATAAAAACACGCTATTTTCTCTGATAGCGGGAAATAATTATTAAATTAATTAATGCAACTTATATGTTTTGAATTTTATAAAATAGACTTCATTTTTTAATTCGCAATATCAAATATAGCTTAGGGTGAAGTTTTGATTTTTTCTGGAAAACTTCAATTTTTGATGAACAGTGAAACCAATAAGTGGTACTTAAGAAACTGATTTTTCATTTAAATGAAATTTTACCACCTATGTGTTTTGAATTTCAAAAATCTGACATACATGGTTGTCATTAAGAAGTAAAATTTGGTTCAATGAGATTAAAATAATTTTTTGGTCAATAGTAACTTTTATGTTTTTAATCGCGATTAGAGGTAATTAGTGTAGTTTAAGGTAAAAATAATGTTTTAATAATATGAGATGAGCTGGAAACATGTTCTAACCTCATTGGATGTGTCACGGCCGACCAATACAATCCATGGGTCAACTTGGGAACCCCATGGAGCCACTTTGGTTGGGAAATGACATAAATAACTTTTTATTTAATGTAAAAGTAAAAATGACACAAACATGAGTTGTTTTACTATAACAATTTTTAAATGGGGTTATACAAGTCAGATTTTTTACTATAAATATTAATTATAAATCTAAAAATAGTTCCTACATAATGATATTTTTTTATAATTTTTAGACATTAAATAAATTAAATTATTTATGACAACTTGATGATGTAGTGATTACCTCATTATTTAACGATTTAAATAAAATGGAAAGATAATGTAAAATATAAGGCCTACACATGTCCAAAACTTATTGGATGGATGTATTTCGAACCATTATCACCTTATCCTCGAAGCACATCAATTTGGGACCATTAAAATCCGAAACTCATTCTAAAATAAAGTAACATTTCTTTACTTTCCAAGAGTGCCCCTCCTCTCCTCTTATAAAAGCCCCCCACCTCTACCTCCTTACCCACACTTCCAAAGCCTTTGGCTTGGACAAAACCTACCCATTTTTTCTCTCCACATACCTATATAACTCCTTGAAGCCTCACTTTGGGCATAGTTCTTCCCAAGGAAGCCTTTGAGCTCAAACCAAAGGGAGTTACCCGATTTTAAGGTATTGTCTTCATTTGAGTCCTTTTGTTTTATTTTTCTTCTCCAACCCCCTAAACTCATTTTATTCATTTCTTTTGTAACAAATATAGTATCTTCAATATACTAGGATGTTTTTATAAGAATTATTCTAGCTACACTTACACACAACTTCGTCTAATGGTTAAAGAACATACTGTTTCTGTGGTTTGTGATTTTCTACCTCATGAAATGATGATTGTTCAATATTCTTTTAACACCTTCAAAGGTGGCCATTAAGATGTCACTATATTTATATATGATATATAATATGTTTATGTTTTCCTTAAGCTTATGTATTTTTCATTTATGGCATACCTTTATGGTTTCCCTTATGGGTAAACGCGATATCTTCATTTTAGGAAGTGCAGACTACCGCCCCTTCAAAGTGATTTGATTCGTTAATGTCATATGTGGGACGTATAAAGGATGGAGTTAATGGTATTACATATGTTATCCTACTGGAATTATAATATACCTTTATATCATTATTATTTCATTCCATTGAATACAAAAAGAAAAAATAAATGAAAGTAGCGTTCATGCGTACGTACGGCCTACCGTCTCCATGAACGGTGCTTTTCGTTTTTTATCTCCAAATGATATGGAATAGTATAAAATGAATATGTACTAGATATATATTTTATTTTAATCATTAATATTATTCTGTAAATTATTTACTTATAAATACATGGGCAATCATTTTTCAAACAAGTTCATTTTTGACTCATGTACCAAACATCAGCAAAAACGTCTGATATGAACTAACATTATTAAACAATTATTATAACATTATAATATGTGATATGAACTGAATAATAATATTTAAAAGAGGTCCTTAGGTAATTATAAATTGACCAAAGTTTATTATTCAGGAATATAATGAAACGAACAAGACAAGTCGGATTTGAGGTAAGGGATCCTACTCCTCTCTTTCTTTTTAAGTACACTCTTTTATGTCATACCTTTTAAGCTCACCTTTCTTGTGATTGTGATGTTCTTTTATATTACTCTTACTGTAATTTTTATGTTCATATGACGAGAGACCCTATTCTCTCTCATCAATCCATTTTGTAAGTTTTGAGTGGCGCCGTTAGGCTGCCGAATTTTCGTAAGAGATCTAACCTCTCTCTTTCTTTTTAAGTACTCTCCTTTATGTCACTTATTTTAAGATTCTATTTGTTAAGTTGGGGGATATTATTTTATATTCCTCTTTCTGTAAACTTTATGTTAATATGATGATATAGTCTATTTGATCTCATCAATCCATTTTTGTAAGTTTTAAGTGGCGCCGTTAGGTTGCTGAGTTTTCGTAAGGGATTTTTTCATCTCACTTTTATTCTCATGAGATTTATGCTACATTTGACACAATTTCCTTTGAGTGGTGTATGTACTGCCAATTGTTTTACTCATTGTGTAATATACTTTAATTTATGAGTATTTACATCAATGTTGTATTGTTCTTCTTTCACGGGGTGTATGTTTCGATAGAAACCCATGTCGGTAAGGGAACCTTTCACCCTCTTCTTTTTTAAAGACTTCTTTTGTTATGTCTTTTAATTCACATACTATTATGTTGGGATATATTCTTCTATATCCTTATTGATTTAAATTTTGTGTCCATGTGATGATATACCCTTTTTATCTCTCATCAACTCATTTTTTGAATTTTGTAGTGACGTCGTTAGGCTGTCAAATTTTTCCAAGGGAACTTCTAAACCCAAATTTGATTCTTTGGGATAAACTTGTACTCCTTTAATATGTCGTTCTATTAATATGTGTGAATAAACTCTGATTGTTTTACACTTAATATCCACTTATATTTGGTGTATTCTTTTGTCACACATAATTATGTAATTGATTTATCCTTAAACCAAGGATATCGTCTTTGTATGGGACTTCATCTCAATCTCCTTTCATTGAGGCATATTTTGTTTTATACACAAATTTCATTTATACGGTGTATAAACCCCTTTGACTTTTACGTTTATTCAAAAGGAATCTTTTTTATAAGAAGCATTTTACTAAACGACAAAAGAGAATGTTTTTGTCGTACGTATGCGGCGACAACGACTTCTCCGCCGCCGTGACCATTATTTGAGTTTCGGCATCCTCTACAAGCCATACATTTTTTTAAAAAAATAAAAATAAATACCATGTTTTACTTTTCTTTTATTTTAGTATTGAAAATGGTTTTCATAATGTTTTTATATCAATGTGTTGTATTGATATCTTGTGATTGAAAGGTGGAAATGTTATGTTTCCTTTATGTATGTTTTATGTGATACGATTATGTTATGGTTCTTGGGCATTATTATGAAGACGGGTGGTTCCGTGATAAACTAAGGGCAGGTTAGCCTGATATATCTCTCCAATGCATTGGGTTACGCGAAGGAGTGAAATGTTAAGGTTTTCCGAAGAGATTTAGGGAATATACTGTGATGGGTATTCCAAACGTAACCAAGAGGGTTACTCCCTACGTAAGAATGTTATGAATGCCTCAAGTTACCTTCATGTATTATGATTTCTAGGATTTATTCATGATTTTATGAGGTATGTTAAGGTGCTTATGTTTTATGGGTAAAGTATGATTCTTATGTATACATGTACTCATGTTTCCTTTCCATATTTTTATATCCCTTACTGAGCTTTTTATGCTCATCCCAAGTTTTTTGAAATGTTTTTCACAGGTCAAGGGAAAGGTATATGATATGATGATAGTGTCAAGGAAGTGTCAATAAAGAATCTATGTTTTATTTTAAATATGTTTCCGTTGATGGGGAAAATGAGTACTATCTTTTACGTAACCACTATGTTTAAATGTGGAATGCAATTCATGATTTATGATCAAATTCTCTAAAAATATAAACCTGAAAAGATCCTCAATGTGAATTATTCATTTAATTCAATATTAAGTAAGGTTTAAGGCTGGGGCCTTATAGTTGGTATCAGAGGTCGGTTTAGGAAACTTTAGAGATTATGTGTTTTTGTTAGACACATGATTAGTCCCTATATCTGTTATTTCAGTTAAATCCTTGTTTTATAACTCTTTCAGGTCAAGTGAAGTCGGTTACAAATGGAAGGAGAGGGATCTCAAATGACATTCCTATCTCTTCCTGATGACATGCTTGCAATAATTTTTGCAAATTCATGTTTGGATGATTGTGAAACTTTTTCTAGCATACAACTCACTTGCAAGCAGTTATTTGAGATATCAAATACCTCAACTAGACCTCGTTATCATCGTGGATCATGGGTTGTATTTAGACAAATACTATTTTCACAATATTCTCATATTTTCAAGAAAGGTAAATATTATCAAGGTATTTTCAAATATTTTACCTTATCACAAGAATTTGAAGCATATTATGATTTTAAAAATGGTTCTGAGGAAGGAGACCTTTGTGCAACCTATTTATATTTGCTTTTAAAATATAGTCTCTCAGCACATACTTATGGTATTTTAAAAGAACCAATAATAGAAAGTTTCAACTCAAATTCTGTCCGACTATTTTATTGAAATCATGTTTAATCAGATGTTTTGGAATTATATGTCATACATGATTATTTTCCAAAACTGTTTTTCTGTGAACACCCATATGACCCATGTTGTACAAGGTGTATTTGGATGGAGGAAGCAAATGATTTTGAAATATCTCTAAATCATTGTTGTAATGCATGGGACTTCTACCTACGTTAGCAAGATGACGATGAAATTGAGTGGATTCCATTATCAAGGTATGATGTTATTCATTTTGGGAATCATTTTATTTTATCTTATGGTGGTGAAATAATACTTCAAGAATTAAGATGTTGAGATCGTAACGAATTTGGATGAAAATGAGAGGTATAAGGAAACTATTGAGGTTAAAACATGTCAGGGTTATTTTTGGAGTTTTATAAAAAGGACAACACGCAGACCGTGTGACAACCCGTCGCGTCAGACAAAGATGCGGGAATCGAACCCACAACCAAAGTGCGACTGGTATTTATCACCTACCACTGGACTACGTGAAGTCCCTGGTTAGTTTGACTGATTCTTTTTAGTTAGATCATTTTATGAATTAATAGTATATTTATTTTGGTTTATCTATTGAAATTTATTAACCTATCATGGAGGATATGTGATTAGGTTAATTAATTTTCAATACGAGACTTTAAGAGCAACTGATGTTGTTTGGAGATAAATGTTACGATTTAACTTGGAACACTATGTGACTAAATCCTTAAAATATTTGGGTTTCAATCTTAGTTTGGTTTACTTTGAATAATTTTATGGAAATTTTTTTATCGAATGGTCCTCGTTGAACTTTGGGTTTTGTTTGACAAATTTTGGAGATTAAGAATAGATTTTCTTTTTATAAAGGGTTATCCTTTTCTGAATTATCTGATCTTGTACTAACCTTTTTGGTTTTGGTTTTGGTTAAAGTATAAATACATGGGAAGTATATAGTTCTCTTTTGTGGATTAGGTGATTCTCTAGAAGTTGATTATAGTACTCTTAATGTGAACAAGTCTTCCTAAATACTCGTCTTTTGGAGAAAATATGAGTTTGTGTAAGGAATATAATAAAAGTTGAAAGTCAACATGATAAGTGATTATATTTCCTTATGAATAAATTCCTCAATAAAAAGTAACTTAAAACAAAAATGTTGTCTATTAACTTTTCCTACTGGGGAATCGAATACCGTTTAACCCATCAGAAGTTTGTGATTTTCTTGTGGTTAACTTTCTCCTAACCATGTTTTCTATCACTCTCCATCAGAACATAGCCCTATGTTTTCTCCTCCATGTCCATGTTTTCCAACATGGAATCTTAGTATGGGTTAACTCGGGTGACCTATATACTTATCTTTCTTTATTTTAAAGTGATTGTTTTACCGACTCTTGTTTCGATGTAGGACTTCCAAGGATGTTTCCAAGCTCAATTTTAAAATTGCGAGGACGCAATTCCCAAAAAGGGGGGAAGGATGTAACACCCCAGGTAAATAAAGAATATGAAATCTTTATATTTATCCATATTTGTGAATAAAATATTACGATTACTTTAAAGGGAATGCTATGCTCGATGGCGTACCCAATACGCAACAACGAGTTTCTTGGGAATCTTACGTTGTACTCTAATAATAAAATAATATTATTTTAAATAGTAGTTAACGCCTACCCGTTGTAATGGCGGGAATGAACATAACTAACTACAAAATGATTATATATGTTTGTAAAATATTTTTACTCTTTACAATAAATGTTAGAGGATTAAAAATGAGAATGAATCCAATTTTAAGCGTAAACATTCTAATATTCTTTAAAAGGCCGATTAACAGCCTTTTGATGGAAAACCTCTTTTAAATACACTTTTTGAAAATTTTATGTGTTATATATGACAAAATAAAATTCTTCTTTAGAATCGGGACATCGAAATTTAATTTGTGTAAATTTTTGGTATTTTTCCGATAAAGTTCATTTTTTAATGAATAGTGAAAAATTTTGTATTTTAATTCAAAACCACTTTTTAATCTAATTTATTTATATGATTAGATTATATTTTTAATTAGTTTTAAATTTCAATTAGAATATATTTTTACAATTTAATTCAATTGTGGTCGTTGGAATTAATTTCACTTTGAAATTAGACTTAAACTAGTGTCAATCTTTTGATACTTATTGTTTCATAAAAACACGCTATTTGCTCTGACAGTGGGAATTAATTATTAAATTAATTAATGAAACTTATATGTTTTTAATTTTGTAAAATAGACTTCATTTTTGAATTTTTAATTTCAAATATAGCTTAGGGTGAAGTTTTGGTTTTTTTCTGGAAAACTTCAATTTTTGATGAATAGTGAAACCACTAAGTGGTACTTAAGAAACTGATTTTTCGTTTAAATGAAATTTTACCACCTATGTGTTTTTAATTTCAAAAATATGACATACATGGTTTTCATTAAGAATTAAAATGTGGTTCAATGGGATTAAAATAATTTTTTGGTGAATAGTAACTTTTATGTTTTTAATCGCGATTAGAGGTAATTAGTGTAGTTTAAGGTAAAAGTAATATTTTAATAATATGAGATGAGCTTTACACATGTCCTACCCTCATTGGATGTGTCATGGCCGACCAATACAATCCATGGGTCAACTAGGGGACCCCATGGAGCCACTTTGGTTGGAAAATGACATAAATAACGTTTTATTTAATGTTAAAGTAAAAATGACACAAACATGAGTTGTTTTACTATAACAAATTTTAAATGGGGTTATAAAAGTCAGATTTTTTACTATAAATTTTAATTAGAAATCTAAAAAGATTTTATACATAATGATATTTGTTTTTTAATTTTTAGACATTAAATAAATTAAATATTTTATGACATAATGATGATGCAGTGATTACCTCATTATTTGACGATTTAAATAAAATGGAAAGATAATGTAAAATCTAAGACCTACACATGTCCAAAACCTATTGTATGGGTGGATTTAAAACCCTTATCACCTTATACTCGAAAAAAATCAATGTGGGACCATTAAAATCCGAAACTCATTCTAAAATATAGTAACATTTCTTTACTTTCCAAGAGTGCCCCTCCTCTCCTTTTATAAAAGGCCTCTCACCTCTACCTCCTTACCCACACATCCAAAGCCTTTGTCTTGGAAAAACCCTGCCCCTTTTGTCTCTCCACTTTCCTATATAACTCCTTGAAGCCTCACTTTGGGCAGAAGTCTTCCCAAGGAAGCCTTTGAGCTCAAACTAAAGGGAGTTACCCAATTTTAAGGTAATGTATTTACTTGAGTCCTTTTGTTTTATTTTGCTTCTCCAACCCCCTAAACTCTTTTTATTAATTTATTTTGTAACAAATACAGTATCTTCAATATATTATGATGTTTTTATAAGAATTATTCTATCTACACTTACACACACCTTCGTTTAATGGTTAAAGAACATACCGTTTCTGTGGTTGGCGATTTTCTGCCTCACGAAACGATTATTGTTCAATATTCTTTTAACACCTTCAAAGGCCGACATTAAGATGTCACTATATTTATATATGATATAAAATATGTTTAAGTTTTCCTTAAGCTTCTGTAATTTTCATTTATGGAATACCTTTATGGTTTCCATTATCGGTAAACGCGAGATCTTCATTTTAGGAAGTGCGAACTACCGCCCCCTCAAAGTGATTTGATTCGTTAATGCCATATGTGGGATGTATAAAGGATGTAATTAATGGTATTTCATATGTTCTCCTACTGGAATTATAATATAAATTTATATCATTATTATTTCATTCCATTGAATACAAAAAAAAATGAAAGTAGCGTTCATGCGTACGTACGGCCTACCGTCTCCATGAACGATGCTTTTCGTTTTTTTATCTCCAAATGATATGGAATAGTATAAAATGAATATGTACTGGATATATATTATATTTTAATCATTAATATTATTATGGAATTATTTACTTATAACTGCATGGGCAATCATTTTTCAAACAAGTTCATTTTTGACTCATGTACCAAACATCGGCAAAAACGTCTGATATGAACTAACATTATTAAACAATTATTATAACATTATAATATGTGATATGAACTGATTAATAATATTTAAATGATGTCCTTAGGAAATTATAAATTGACCAAAGTTTATTATTCATGAATATAATGAAACGAACAAGACAAGTCGGACTTGATGTAAGGGATCATACTCGTCTCTTTCTTTTAAAGTACACTCTTTTATGTCATGCCTTTTAAGCTCACATTTCTTGTGATTGGGATTTTCTTTTATATTACTCTTGCTATAATTTTTATGTTCATATGATGATAGACCCTATTCTCTCTCATCAATCAATTTTGTAAGTTTTGAGTGGTGCTGTTAGGCTGTCGAATTTTCGTAAGAGATCTAACCTCTCTCTTTCTTTTTAAGTACTCTCCTTTATGTCACTTCTTTTAAGCTCTTATTTGTTATGTTGGGGGATGTTCTTTTACATTCCTCTTTCTGTAAACATTATGTTAATATGATGAGAGACCCTATTTGATCTCATCAATCCATTTTTGTATGTTTTAAGTGGCGGCGTTAGGCTGCCGAGTTTTCGTAAGGGATTTTTTCATCTCACTTTTATTCTCGTGAGATTTATGCTACATTTGCCAAAATTTCCTTTGAGTGGTGTATGTACTGCCCATTATTTTACTCATTGTGTAATATAATTTCATTTATGAGTATTTACATCAATGTTTTATTGTCCTTCTTTCACGTGGTGTAGGTTTTGAAAGATACCCATGTAGGTAAGGGAACCTTTCACCCTCCTCTTTTTAAAAGACTTCTTTTGTTATGTATTTTAATTCACATACTATTATGTTGGTATATCTTCTTATATATCCTTATTGATTTAAATTTTATGTCCATGTGATGAGATACCCTTTTTATCTCTCATCAACTCATTTTTTGAATTTTTTAGTGACGCCGTTAGGCTGTCAAATTTTTGCAAGGGAACTTCTTAACCCAAATTTGATTCTTTGGGATAAACTTGTACTCCTTGAATATGTCATTCTATAAATATGTGTGAATAACCACTGATTGTTTTACACTTAATATCCACTTATATTTGGTGTATTCATTTGTCACCCATAATTATGTAATTGATTTATCCTTAAACCAAGGATACCGTCTTTGTATGGGACATCGTCTCAATCTCCTTTCATTGAGGCATATTATGCTTTATACACAACTTTATTTTATACGGTGTATAAACCCATTTGACTTTTACATTTATCCAAAAGGAATATTTTTTATATGAAGCGTTTTACTAAACGACAAAAGAGAATGTTTTTGTCGTATGTATGCGGCGACAACGACTTCTCCACCACCGTGACCATTATTTGAGTTTCGGCTTCCTCTACAAGCCATACTTTTTTTTAAAAAGAAAAATAAATTACATGTTTTACTTTTCATTTATTTTAGTATTGAAAATGGTTTTCATAATGTTTTTATATCAAAGTGTTGTATTGATATCTTGTTATTGATAGGTGGAAATGTTATGTTTCCTTTATGTATGTTTTATGTGATACGATTATGTTATGGTTCTTGGAAATTGTTATGAATATGGGTGGTTCAGTGATAAACTAAGGGCGGGTGAGCCCGATATAGCTCTCCAATGCATTGGGTAACACGAAGGAGTGAAACGTTAAGGTTTCTCCGAAGAGATTTAGGGAATATACTATGATGGGTATTCCAAACGTAACCAAGAGGGTTACTCCCTACGTAAGAATTATGAATGACTCAAGTTATTTTTATGTCTTATGATTTCTATGATTTATTAATTATTTTATGAGGTATGTTAAAGTGCTTATGTTTTATGGGTAATGTATGATTCTTATGTATACATGTACTCATGTTTCCTTTCCATATTTTTATATCCCTTACTGAGCTTTTTATGTTCATCCCATGTTTTTTGAAATGTTTTTCATAGGTCAAGGGAAAGGTACATGATATGATGATAGTGTCAAGGAAGTGTCAAGAAAGAATCCATGTTTTATTTTAAATATGTTTCCGTTGATGGGGAAAACGAGTACTATATTTTATGTAACCACTTTGTTTAAATGTGGAATGTAATTCATGATTTATGATTAAATTCTCTAAAACTCTAAACTTGAAAAGATCCTCAATGTGAATTATTCATTTAATTGAATATTAAGTAAGGTTTAAGGCTGGGGCCTTATAGTCATATTACACTTATCAATAACATAATTAATATTTTATACTAGAACTAAAATATTAGTTTAATTATAATAAATTAATTTTTACAAAAATCAAATATTTATTGGGGTTTCCCTTTTATGATCTTTTAAAAAACATCGTTGACCATTGTGGTTTTATGTTACCCAAATATAAAATGATATTTTCATAAACAATCATCCTTCATGGATATTCTTAATAAATGGTTTCATTTTTTAATATAAATTTAATATAAAATTAATTTTATTATTATAAATCAAGTATGGTAAAATCTGTATCAGAATAATAAAATTGAAACTAAATAGTCAAAGTCATTCTTTAACCATAAAATACAGGCTTATAAAGGAATATTCTATGAATGGTAACTATTTCGTGTATTATTGAACTATATTTATTTTGGGATGATATGGAAAAATTAAAATTAAACTTATAGATCTTGTGAAACCCATTTACTAATATTTGTTACCATCACAATTATATTATACCAGTTTTGAAGTTTTTGAACTGAACTACCTCAAAATGACCAACATGAATAATAATAATTTAATAAATAATTAAATATGTTAATTAGTAAATTAAATGAAATAAAAATATGGAAATTAACATGAAAATTTTATGATTCAAGTAAATAATTAATATAATTTTGTTATTTAGGATGGTAGAGGACGTATGTGATTACACAGGACTCGAGGTAAGTGGATTCTTAACTCATTTTCATTTCATTGAGTTATATCATTTCCCCAATGAATTTATTATTATATGATGCTGTTAATTTCATACTATGATTATTTTATGTTTTACTTTAATATGTTTTATGTGGATTTACATATATTTCACTTAATTTTATCCTTGATAGATTCTTACATCAAATGCTATGATATTTCCATGTGTTTCTTTTTTGAATATCACTTCGAATCGAGTTTTTTAATATATAAATTACTACTTAGGAAGTTTTTATGTTATTTGTCTCTAAAAATTTATATATTTTCATATAATTCATGTCTATATTCTTTATTTTATGGAAGTTATTCTATTTAATTCTTAGATTTCTTAATTTTATTTTTATTGTCTTTGACTTTCTTTAAAAAAGTGTGAAAGTAATACTTTTTTTAATGTTCTCCACATGATTACATTTTCCCTATATATGATTCATTTTTATTTTAAATTATTCTTAATAAACTTTTCATGGTTATCCAAATTAATTTTTTATTCATTATTTTACAAAATATTTCTTTTTAATTAAATGTTACTAAAAATTCAATGAGTTTTTCTTCCTACAAAAATTATACTATTATGTTTTAAATAATTTTCCTCCACACTAATTTAATTATATTCCATAAATATATATTATCCAATATAGTAACTAATGTTTCATGTTTACATTTAATGTCAACCATAATTTAAATGTTGGTTTATTTTTTATTAGTTTAGAAATAAGTTTTAAGTGTTTAATGATGAATAATGAATGATTTTAAAAGTTTTATTAAAATTATAGTTATTGGGAATTTTATCAGTTTATGTGTGAAACTAAGATATATATCTCCAATTTATTGAGTAATTATTTATTCTATATAGAAAATAATATTGGAATTATCCAATTAATTTATTCTTTATGGGTTATTGGAAACAACAAATTATTTTATCTCATTGAATAAGTTATTTAAAAGGGTTATGATCAAAATTTCCCAAGATTACTTTTAGGGGTTTCCTTTAATAAAATAAATTTTAATTGGAATATTTGGATTTTATGAAATAATAAGTCGATTTTATGTGAAAAGGCATGTTCTTGATCTTTCCAAAGGTTGTGATTTCTCTCTGAAGGAAAGGTTGTTCTCTTTTAAAGATATATTGTCTTCATAAATTTCAATTTTCTCTAAATGAACTTTAGAAAAAAATTCTCAATATTACAATAGATTAGGAGTTTATTTTTGAAACTTTTTTGAGCAAAGAATCCAGTAATGTTTTGGAAAGTAATATTTTTTTGATCTCAAAGTTTTGTGTTTAAAAATAAATACCTATTTAAATTTTTTCAGGTGTTTCAATAGCATAAAAAGTTCTATATTTATTTTATACCACTTAATTATTATTATATTGTCATACAATGTTTTTAAATGTTTTTTACAAGGATTAAGGATGATTAGGAACAATTGTGAAGTAAAATATTTGGCAATATGATTTTTAGACAGGTGTAGTATTTAAAGAGTTTGGATTAGGGGAAATGTTTTTCTATTTGGTTTCAAAATTATGTGTTATATTATATAATTTATTTTCACAATTAACTAAATATATAAACCTAAATGGTCATTGGAATATAAATAATGATATATTTTCTATAATTCATGTAATTATAGAGTGATTATGTTTGGGCCTGTACAATCACATTTACTCATGAATTATAATTCATGATTAAATTCATCATCCACTTCATGAATCTAATATATGAATGTATCTAACACCCATGCATTACATATAATGAAATATATGGTTTTAAGGATATCATACATGGGAAGATAACTCAAGTTTTTTTTCACCGCTTTCCTCATAGGTAATGCCTTATGATATGCAAGTCATACACTATGACTACATGGTAAGTGTAAACCTTAAAAAATTACCAGTCCTACATTACATCCGATGTATTTAGTGGCATGAGATGTTAATTCATGTCATACTACACATCATTATCATATAGTATTATATACTAAAAATATATAAAACAAACCCTTTTGTTTAATGAATGTTATATTTAGTGATTGGTTATATCAAACCATATGAGATATCTTATATATATATATATAATATATACATAAAGGCTTTGCAAAATATCTCCATAAATATCCCACTTTCACTAAATCCACAAAGTTTTTTTTTTCCATTTCACCTTATAACCTATCATATATAACATCCTTTGAAATTATATCTAAAACTATTTTTAATATCTTCTAAAATACTTTTGGAAATATATCATTATCATTAACATATATAACATCATATGAAATAGATTATGAATATCTATCAAAAACTAATTTGTATCTATTATAGAACTCTTTTAGAGCATCTATTTGAGTCAAAATCAGTCCCCATTCAGTCAACGATAAAGTGTAACCCCACAAGTAATTACATAATTGATAAAAAATATATGAGCTAATATATTTGTGAATATAATAAATGAGTGTCCTTGAACAAAATATAAATTCCACTAAAGCTATAAAGGGATATATGATGATCTATATCAAACACCTGTATCTAAATACCTATACCTTCCAGTCACATCAAATGATAGAGTTCATTATCATACCTTCCCCTTTCTAATACATCATGTGACAATGGGACATGGTTATGTAAATACCATATATCTAATTCATATATTCTCAAATTTCTATGTATAGAATCCCCTAGTTTATGGATACAAAACATTTTATTCACCTTTATGCAAGGAAAAATCACATTCTGCCCATCCGAATAGATATTCACATCATACGTACTATATATGTGTGAAAGATCACTCTTTAGTCTATCTAAATCGGGAGCCTTGATTTCATAATCATCATATGAGAGTAAAAATTCCATCCAAGTTAATCTCTAATTGATGACATCACCGATAACATACCGAACCACCCCATGATTAGCTAAGCATCAAGACTTGTGTAAGAAATCTATGAAAGTATGAAGGTTATGTTGCTAGGTATCCCACAAACCACATATATTGGGTAATAGAATGTGACCCATGCACCCCAAGTATTCCAGAGGAATAGTGTATGACACTTAATGTGGTATACTTAGTGGGTCATCCATCATAAAAATCACAATTGTGCCTCCTGATCATATTCCATATCTCATACAAGAATCCTACTAATGTTAACCTTACCATTTAATTATAAAATATACTAATATATAATAAAAATGGATTAAGTATAACTCAAATTTTTACTATGTGAGTGAATGTTCTAAATAAGAATTTCATTTATTAGAAATAACATAAATCCACAATGTCAATACGTGTGCTTAAATGGATTTATTCACCCCCCCTTATTGAAAATAAAAATATAGAATAATGTGTGGGTTTCTCACCTTATTAATTTTCTTTGTGAAATTATCAAAATACATTATCCTATCTTTCAACATCATTGTTTGAACCATTCTTAGAGTGGGATGATATTACATGTTTACTTAAAAAAGAGACTTTAGTTAGTCTACTATAAGTCTACATGGCCACACCATTGTATAATAAAAGCGAGATATAACTAATGTGGTTAGTATTATCCATAAAATCCTGCACATGTGACACCATGATCAGTATTTTCTCATTTCACAAATAGTGTTCTTTAACATAAACTTAATAATAAATGTTATTTTACCTTGCACATATCTCAACAAATAAATCCAAAAGTTCAAGTGAAAAGAATTGAACTCTAATTTTTCTCATACTTTGGTCAAACAACACTACCCATATACAATATGAATGAAACAATCAAGAATAAGGATTTTGTGTGTGGATTCTATAGCTTAATAATCCTATTTTTAATTATATAAATAATTTCCAAATTCACTGTAATTTGGTACAATGATAGATTCTCCTTAAGTATGCCCCCTCCAGGGATTTACATATCATTTTAAATTCCATAGTGGTCTATTGAATCCTAGAAGGTTTAATTAATATTGTTTTTCAATAGTGATATTCTCAAACTTCTCCTTTAATTTTCTAAACATTAGTAAAGATAAATAAAAAAGATAGAGAATTAGGAAGACCTCTTTGTTATCTCATAAGTGACACATAGGATGAGAGTTTCCTCTCAACTGACACCATTATATCCTTCCTATATTAAAAATTCTTTTCCTACTAATAGTCTTAAAAGTTTTTGATCTCATTTACTCTCTAAAATATTTATTAATTTTAGAGGAAATATTCTTTTCCTCAGAAATTAAATCAACCAAATATTATTGTGCTCTAAAGGATAGTTTCATCAATTACATTTGGGGAGAATGTATAGTCATGAAATTCTTCATTTCGTGCCTAGTCTTCTTATACATTTAACATATCCTCTTTTGTTTTTTAATTCACTACCTTTTGATGGATTATCAACAAATATATCCACATTATTTTATTTGGAACCAAAAATTTCTTGGGACTACATTTATTTATCTGTGGATAATTTATCAGCCCAACAATCAACCATTTTTTTAACTTTCTCTATTCTCATAGGGTTACCATCTAACTTATTTATAAACTTTTCATGATTTGGATGAAATTACTTCATTTTTTGGTTATTTTTTCCAATACAACCATTTGAAATTTCATTAAATAGCCTAGTCATGCATACCTTTGTTTGGTGATACTCTAGTCCATATCTTCCCCACACATATTATAAACTCTCAAATCTATTTTGTGTTAAAATATTTGGAATTTTATTATAAAAACCCCCCATTGGTTATTTTATCATTACTAGAATTGGAATATTATAAAAAAAAGAATAGGATTTGTGCCCATACCTTTCAAGACACAGATAATAGCCTTTGAATTATGATCTCCCACCTTAATAATACATCTTTGCATCATTTTTTGGGGATGTATTTCTTCAGTTTGTGACTTATTTTTCCTAATTAGCTATAGTTTTCTTTAATTCCAAACTAATTTGATAAGAATGGATGTCTATCAATATATTTCTTGGTACAACCATGTACAAGTATGTTTTAAGGATCTTCATTATCAGTCATAGAAGATCCATCTTGAGATGCATAAGCACCATATTTTACCTGATTTTTGGAATACATCAACCCAAAATCTTGGGAATATTTTCCATTAGAACTACTACATAACCAGCCTATAACAGCGATAAAAATGGCCTTTATAAATGCTAGAGATTCTCTGACTACCGTAGTGAGATTAAAATACCTAGTCTTTTATCAACACTTATATATGCACTCATAAATGGGTCTTTTATGAGTACTTATAGAAGCACTGATAAAGGTAACCTTTATCAGTGATTTTTTAGTGTACATAAAGTTGGAATTTATCAGTGACTCTAAAATTTCCGATAAGGGTAACCTTTATCGGTGCTTAAATAAACACTGATAAAGGTTTATGTTGTAGTGTGCTTTAACAGAACACTACAACAATAGTGTAATGTGATTTAATAGCACAATAAAACACCAACCCCCCCCCCCCCCAAATAACAAAATAAAGTACCAATATTGAATTTAAATGAAATGAAATTTACAAAAAAAATAAAAGAAGAAAATACTATTTTATAAACAATTCAATCATTAGTTTATATAATTACATAAGTAAAAATTATTACATACATTAAAAACATCAGTGTTCTATTGTCTTTTGATAATAACCCATGATAAATGAAAAAATCCACCTATATTTGAAAATAATTCTTACTATAGTAAAAATATAAATAGGTAAATTAATATTATGTTTTAATTTTAAACTAAACTTTGAGTTATGCCAGGAACACTGTTTATCAGATTGAGTTGAATTTGATTCTTCCACATCACACCATTTCTTGTTCGTCTTCAAGAATTATCTCTATAAATATTTACTAATTAACTATAAGATAAAAATGGAAAGGAAATTAATTACATAATAGAATCTATAATTAATTGGAAATAATACCAAGTCATTTACTTGGCTTTGGTGATGCGATAGACATTTTAAACAAAAATGACACTTATATATTGAAAAGATACACTTGGGGTCATACATGTCACACCATATTCTGGATTGAGGTTCATATGATTCCTAAACATATCAAATTTCTTATGGATAGTTTTCCTAAAATATCAAAACAATTTGAATGAGTTTGCTCAGTTTTGAGTACATCACTTGTATTTTTTACTAAAATATCATTTTAAACTAGAAACACAAACTTTGACTCATACTAGTAACATCATGTGTCGATTTGACATGATACCAATTACTATATTTCAAAAATGACTTATTAATAATTTTATGAAATTATCAAGAAAATTAAAACATGTTTTCTATGTTTTCATTGAGTGACATGTTTTGAACTAAACTATCGATTTTAAACTCACGATAGGCACATTGAGTCATAATGGGAATATCATATATCAGATTAAGGTTAAATTGATTTATACACCTCATAAATGACTTATAGATCATTTTAATATTGTATAAAAATAAAAATAATGAATTTAGTTAGTTTTGTGAAGGTTAGTTGTTCTTTCTCAAAAAAATAGATTTTAATTTTTATTACAAAGACACACTTGAAATCATACCAATCTCGCTGTGAATTAGATTGAGGTGAGACCAATTACTACACATAAAAAGTTACTTACAGATCATTTTAATAGTGTATTAAAATAATCTTAATGTGTTTTATTAGTTTATAGTTGGTTATTTGTCATTTTTACTAAAATTGATGACAATTTTAAATAAAAAGGCACACTTGGAGTAATAGTAGTCACACCATGCATCAGATTGGGGTGAGTATTATTAGTATATATTGCAAAATACATATGAATTGTTTTCCTAAATTATAAAATCAATACAAATATATTTACTCAGTTTTGAGTACTTCACTTTTCTTTTTTACTATAATATCATTTTAATCTAGATCACACACTTCGACTCATACCAATCACATCGTGTATTAGATTGATGTGATACTGATTCCTAAATGTAAAAAATGAGTTATGAATTTACGTCATAAATTTCAAGGAAAATATGAGTTTTTTTTCTCATTTTTTAGTGAGTGACACTTTTTGAAATAAATAGTTGTTTTTAAACTAATAATAAACACATTTAGTCATACTGGGAACAATGTGTATTAGATTGCGGTGTAGATTATTCCTACACATAAAAATGACTTATGTATCATTTTCCAAAATCGTAAAAACAATCCAAATGTGTTTTCATGGTTTTGAGTAGGCCAGTTTGTAACACCCCAAGCTTCCATGGTACACTTCTCTTTGAATAATACAATAGCGTGTGTTGTACGCAACTCTGAGTTCTATCATACCACAAAAAGCAAACAAGCTGTTATGAATAGTAATACCAATCAAAATTTTATAAATTTTATCTTTCATAATGGACTTCATATTTAGATTCGGAATATTGAAATTAGCCTAGGGTGATTTTTTGGTATTTTTCTAAAAACATTCAGTTTTTGATGAATAGTGAAAAACACTAAGTCATAGTTTAAAACCGATTTTTATTTAAATAATTATATATTTTATTTAAATTTATTTTAGGTCAAAATAGATACATAATACCTATATAAGTTCAATGTAATTTATTGGAGTCATTATATAATAATTTTTTGTAAATAAAAATTTTATTGAACTTTTTACCGTCTTTTACCCACCTCCTAGGAGTATTTGCAAATTTACATAAAACATAATTTTACCACTTCTATGAGTTGAATTTAAAAAATCTGAGAGACACAGATGACATTAGTAAATAAAATTTTGTTCAATAAGATGAAAATAATTTTTGGTCAATAGTAACTTTTTACTTTTATTTACCACGGTTAAAAGTAAATAGGGTAATTAAGGGTAAAAATGATATTATTATTACCCTAACACTTGTCTTAATTATACTGGATAAGTGTAATTCTACCAAAAAAAACCTTAGCAATAAAATATTATACTTTAGGTCCACTTATATTATATTAGGACAATTATTATTATTTTATTTAAAGAAGAGTTGAAATAAAAGTTTAATAACTAAAAAATTTTTAATATAGGGTTATGCATTACATAAATTAGACTATAAATATTCATTAGAAATATAAAAATATTTCTTAAATAAATGTATTTTATTTATATTTTTTAGACATTAAATAATTTAATTTATGTATGACAAAATGATGATGCAGTAATTACCTAATTAATTGAATATAAAAATAATTGATATTTTAAATATCCAAATAAATTTAATGTAAGAATTTTTATCAATTCCACTAATTTTATAGGTTAATATGACATGTTACAGTTGCTTAGATGAATTATTTTTGAAGTAATAATGATGTTATGATTTAAAAAAAACCAAATACTGTCAAGATTGACATAAACTAGTTTTTAAAAAAATATTATATTATTAATTTATATAATGGTCATAAAAACATAAGGATAGGACAAAAGACTTATATAATAATATTTATAACATTAATGAACCAATTGGGGTTCTATTGGCAGTTTATAGTAAGTTTATTAACCATATAGTGTAAGAATACAAGAAGACACGATAAAAGTTAAATTATTTAACAAAGAGTTAAATCTAAATGATAAGGTTAAAATGGTAACATAAAATTGTCTAAAACCTATTGGTTGAGATTATTTAGACCCATCCCCACCCTATCCTCTAGATAAGTCACTTTGGAGACATTATAAACCGAATATGAATATATTATAAAATAATATTTAATGGTTTTTCTAAGGTGCCCCTCACCGCTCTTATAAAAGGGAACTCCCCCTTCTCTCAAATTCACATCCCCAAGACATTTAGTTCATCCAGACCCAAACCAAATATCCTATCAACTATCCTAACTTCATCTTAGAGGCATTACTTTGGTCATAAAACCAACCTAATGATCCCTTTTGATTAAATCAAAAGGATGAACCTGAAGAAGAGGTAATGATTTCACCACCCTCTTTCAAGTTCTCTTATTCTTCCACATTTTCTTTCTTTGTTGTTTAAATTCTAAAATAATAACTCCAGCATCTTCTATATACTGTAATGTTATTATAAATATGGAACAACTATATTCATTATTCTATCCATCTTATGAATGATAATGTCACCATGCGTGCGTACGTACGGCTTATCGTCTCCACACCGTGGTGTAATTTCTTATTCAACACTATGTTATTTGGATGGATATAATGAAGTGTAATATGTATATAAATAATAAAAATAACATTATAATGTCTCTGTAAAATTAATATACCACCCAATTGCACAACTTTAAGGAAATAATATTGTTTCTCGTGCGTACGTACAGATTACCGTCTCCACAACGCGTTGACATTCATTTCCACGTTCACCATTCATCAATGATTATAAAAATATATATTACTAATAAGTATGTAATATATGAAATAATAATGATACTATATATATATATAGATATATAAATACATATATCTTACTCATTTATCTCCATTCAATATGATATGAAAACAAAAACAGCATTTATGAATACGTACGGACTACCGTCTCCATAAATAGTGTTTTTCATTTCATATATATGTCTATTATACGTATTTATTTTCTAAATATATATGATATATAAATCATGTTTTATATTCTGGATGTATTTAAATCTTGATCTAAGTGATACAATCAAGAGTAACAAGTTGAAACACGTACGATAAAGAAAGCAATTATTACCCAAAATGTTAATTTAACATGGAAATGATTATTAAATGGGTAGTATAAAGTCATAAACGAATCATGTAGGATATCATAAATATTAATATGGTTATGGTATAATTTAATAACATACTACAATCTTTATACATGAGGATAAACGTACGGTCGACTAAAGGAAAGTGCAAGGTAAGGGTTAATTCCTCAATCTCATTATTATCCGAGATTGTTTATGTGTAAGTATTTATTTAGACATTTTTATCATCCATGTCCATTTTCCATAAAAATGATTTCAAAATGAATATTTTAAGGATTTTTTAAATGTACTCTTTATCAAGATGATAATTTTAAATGTTTTAAATATTTATCTTTCTTAATCTTTTTAATTAATGTCCATGTTTTCAAAATGATTTGAAGGATTTATTTATATGGACATGAATGTTTTGAAATGATAATTATTTTCAAAATTTTCAAAGTGGTACGGGATACTTTGATTAAAAAATATCTTCTAAATTAATTCCTTTATAAATGTGTTACTTTTAAATGATTTTACAAAAACAATATTTCTCTCAAAAAGTTTTACTCATCATTTTCAACAATGTCAGCATCCTTTTCTGGATATTATTTTTGATTGAGGTTGATTTATTATAATACAATCTTCCATATTTTATTTAATGAACTATGATATGTTTGACTGTGGATGTTATATTTTTATACCATTCATGTTTTATGGTTAATCTATTATCATTTCGTATTCTAGTTTTAATACAAATGTTTATGTTATGTATCAAATTTTTTATATGAGGAATGCAGTGGACTTAGTAAGTGATGGGTGGAGCCCTCTATAGACCCTCGATGCATCGGTAGGTCTCATGAGACAAACTAGTGTCTTGGAATAAGGCCTTGACAAAAAATTTATTTGTAGTCTTGGCATAAGGCCTTGACTATGTGGTAATGATTTCTGGCGTTATGCATTCCTTCATTATGAAATTAGTTATTACATGTGATTATTAAACTAGTATAATATACATGTTCATGTTTATATGGTAATGTTTGATTTATGTTTTTTCCATATTATGTTCCATTTTATGTTTAAAAAGGCTGTTGTTTTTATCACACATATTTCCTTAAAAGATTATAGATTCTGCTAAATTATTTACCCTTACCGGGAATCTGAGCTCACCCATTTCATATGTTTTATTTTCCCAGGATCCTAAGAAGTGTTTTATGTTTGAAATGCAGGGTTAAGCTAAGGGAGAAATATCATTCGAAAAGGATTTGTTTGTGTTGTATGTTATAAATTGTAATTTAATGTCCATTTGTGCAATCTATTTTATAAGACTGCTAAACTGATTGGTCTTTCGGGACTTGATTCCTTGTAATCATGCCAATGTATTAAAATAATGCACCGACTCTGGGTAACTGGGGTCGGGGCATTACAGTTGGTATCAAAGGATGTTTAGAAATAACCTTGGAAATTATATTTAGATAAAATCTGATTAGTGCACATTGCCCTAAGATAGAATTTGAGGATTAGTATAGAAGAACTTCCTAGAATTTTTTTAATGTAGAAATTTTCTGAGTTTTCCAAGAAAATATATCCCTGTCTGGATATGAGTAGGTAGAGATGGATCTGGCACAGATGTACCTACGGGTAAAACCCGAAAACACCACTTTGATCTAGACTCGAACGGGAACTAGTGCACAACAATGGGCCTTGCTTCACTCTTGGTTACGACACCCTCGTGGGATATGCTTAGGATAATTCTCATTTTCTAAAAAAATCATTATGAAGGATTTATGAGTATATACCTCCATAAAGAAAATATTTTTATGGATTATATCCATAAACTATTCAATTTACGTTAGGTATTTTACAAGTTTGGAATTATTCATTGCAATTCATAAACTAACCTAGTGTATTCCATTGCATAGAAATGGTGCCTAGTTGAAGGAATGTGAACTCCAACAATACATATGATCCATAGAGTAAGAAGAATCATATCTTTCACGATATTAATCCAACATTTAGAAGGGAAATAGTCTCCCATGTATTCTCAACATATGACTAAATAATATCATGTGTTAATAAGATATGTAAATAATTCTATGAGTCCTATGGCTTTGAAGGAAAGCAAAAGAAGAAAAGGATAGAAGAGAGAAATATGAATAAAGGGAAGATGGAAAAGAAGGATTTTCCCATATGTAAAAACTTTGGAAAGAATCTCCTAGGTAAATTCTTGAAGGGAATGAGAGTTTTTTATGAGTGTGTATAAATAGGACACCAAGTACGTGATTGAAAGGCTAAGAAAAAAGTTTAAAATGTACAATGATTCATCTACAAGGAGTTGGGACACTACAAGAATCAATATCCAAATCATTAGAGTATACCCCAAATGATACTATTGGATAAGAATCAAGTTATGATACTACCAAAGATGAAGAAGAATGATTAAGAGTTCTTATGTTGTTATAAAAGTATTGTGTCATTTGAGTGCTGTGTCAATGATGTAATGGTTATATAAATTATGGAAATAAATAAGGATTGTACTGCAGTAATATTTCTTTGGGAATTTGAGATTATATGGTCCTAATACTAAGGTATTAATTTTAGAATAATATATGGTTGATTTGGATAAATTATATTTGATATTCTTGACTATCTCGGAACTAATTAATGGTTTTTTTATTTCATGATTGTTGGATTATTAAAAAATTTTGGATATAAGGAATATATCCAGTATTATATAAGGGATAAGGGAGAATAATTGTAATTAATAAGGTTTTTTGATAATTCAGGCTGTTAGCATGTTTTAAAATAATACATGATGAAGTTGCTCACAAGTTATTACATGGGAAAAAAGATTTTCATTGTGTTTAACTTCCTTATAAATTTTGGACTGTGAGTTTGGATAGAAGTATTTTGGATAATTCGAAAGGTTAGAATAGATTAAGATTGAAAATTTGATATTATTGTTAAGGTTATTTTTGGATTGTTATAAAAAGGACAACACGCAGATCGTGTGACAATCCGTTGTGTTGGACAAAGCTGCAGGAATCGAACCCACAACAATAGTGCGACATTCCTCTATTACCTACTACTAGCCTACAAGAAGTCCCTAGTTATTACAAAATATTTTTCTTCAATTAAATTATATGTGTTAATATTCATAACCTTATATGATTAGTATAAATATAATATTTTTTTGGGTTCTATTATCTTTTGGAGTGAAAGATGAGTTTGTGGTAGAAATTAGTTGAAGGATAAAACTCTACTTGTCAAGTATAAATAAATAAATAAATATATATATATTTATCTTATTCTATGAATAAATTAATTCTTAAACTTTAGGGAAGGGATATTGAAACCAAAAAAGTGTTATCCAAATATCTTTTGTTGAATTGATGATATTTTAAATCATCATATATTGATGGCTTTGAGTCCCTCAATTTTAAACTTGTTTGTGATTGAGGACCTCAATCACTCCCTATAAATTCTTATGTTTCCCCTCTAATTACGTGTCTATAATTTCCACCAATTTTCTCATATTCAAAACCCTAATTTGGTGGTGACTTTCTCATTTCCCTTTCCCTCTTATTAAAACTAAATTTTATTAACCCTCTTTCTGATGTGGGTTTTCCAAAAAGGTATTTTCTATCTTTAACCTTTTATTTTCGAAAAAAAAATTTAAAATTGTGAGGATGTAATTTATTAAAGTAGGGGAAAATGTAAAACCCCAATCTTCCATGGTACACTTCTCTTTGAATAATACAATAGCGTGTATTGTACGCAACTTCGAGTTCTAACACACCACAAAAAGAAAACTAGTCGTTATGAATTGTAATACCAAATTTTTGAAAAATCATAAATTTTATCTTTCAAAATGGACTTCATTTTTGGATTCATAATATCTAAATTATCCTTGGGTGAATTTTTTGTATTTTATTGAAAACATTCAATTTTTGATGAATAGTGAAAAACATTGAGTCATAGTTTAAAACTGAATTTTTATTTAAATAATTTTTTATTTTATTTAAATTAATTATAGGTCAAAATATATACATAATACCTATATAAGTTCAATGTAATTAATTGGAGTCAGTATATAATAATTTTAGATAAATAAAAATTTTATTGAACTTTTTACCGTCTTTTACCCACCTCCTAGGAGTATTTCCAAATTTATATAAAACATAATTTTACCACTTCTGTGAGTTTAATATCAAAAATTTGAGATACACGATTGATATTAGTAAGTAAAATGTGGTTCAATAAGATGAAAATAATTTTAGGTGAATAGTAACTTTTTACTTTTATTTACCACGATTAAAAGTAAATAGGGTAATTAAGGGTAAAAATGATGTTATTATTACCCTAACACATGTACTAATTCTATTGGATAAGTGTAATTCGACCAAAAACAACCTTAGGAATTAAATATGATCCTTTAGGTCCACATATATTAGATTAGGACATTTATTATTATTTTATTTTAAGAAGAGTTAAAAGAGTTGAAATCAAAGTTTAATAACTAAAATATTTTTAATATAGGTTATACATAAGTTATATTCTACTATAAATATTAATTATAAATATAAAAATATTTCATACATAAAGGTATTTTATTTATACTTTTTAGATATTAAATAATTTAATTTATCTATGACACAATGATAATGCAGTAATTACCTAATTAATGGAATATTAAAATAATTTATATTATAAATATCCCAAAAAATGTAATTTAAGACTTTTTATGAATAAAACTAATTTTCTATGTTAATACGACTTGTTATTGTTGTTTATATGAATTTATTTCTAATTGATAATGATGTTATTATTTTAACAAAAAATAAATACCAAATAGTGTCAAAATTGACATAAAATAGTTTTTAAAACAAATATTATATTATTAATTGATATAATTGTCCTAAAAATCCGAATTTCAGCCAAAAGACTTATATAATAATATATATGACATTAATGAACTAATTGGGGTTATATTGGTAGTTTATAGTAAGTTTATTAACCATATAGTGTAAGAATACAAGAAGACACGGTAAAAGTTAAATTATTTAACTTAGAGTTAAATCTAAATGATTAGGTTAAAATGGTAACCTAAACTTGTCTAAAACCTATTGGTTGAGATTATTTTGACCCATACTGACCCTACCCTCAATATAAGTTACTTTGGATCCATTATAAACTGAATATGAATTTATTATAAAATAATATTTTAAGTTTTTCCTAAGGCGCCTCTCACCCCTCTTATAAAAGCGCACTCCCCTTTTCTCAAATTCACACCTCCAAATCCATTTGGCTCAGCCAAAACCTGACCAAATATCCCCTCAACTATTCTAGCTTCATCCTAAAGGCCTTACTTTAGTCAGAAATCCAACCTAAAGAGCCATTTTTGTAACACCCCAAGCTTCCACGGTACATTTCCCTTCGAATAATGCAATGACGTGCATTGTACGCAACTTCGAGATTTTAACACACCACAACCAATCAAACTAGCCGTTATGAATAGTAATACCTACTTTTTGAAATTTTATAAATTCTATCTCGCAAAATGGACTTAATTTTTGGATTTGGAATATCGAAATTAGCCTAGGGTGAAATTTTGGTACTTTTCGGATAACTTTCATATTTTGATGAATAGTGAAAATTACTAAATTTTAATTAAAAACAACTTTTTTAATCAAAATAATTATTAGTGATAAATTATGAATTTTAGTGGTTTTAAAGTATATTTAGAATATATTTTTACCATTTAATATAATGTTGGTCATTGTACAAAATTTTACAATTAAACCGGAAATAAACAAGTGTCAATCTTTTGATAGTTATTATCTCTTAAAAACACGCTTTTTGTTTTAACAACGGGAATTAATTTTAAATTAATTTCTTCCACTTTTGTGTTTTGAATTTGGAAAAATGGATTCCATATTTGGAATCAGGAAGTTAAAATTGTGTAAATAGTTAAATTTTATTTTTAGACATTTTGGATAATTACTTCGGTAAATATTTTATTTACCATGGTTAAAGGGTAAATCCGGTAAACAAGGGTTAACAAATAATATTATAATAATACTAAATTACCCTAAAACGTGTCTTAACCATATTGGTTAATACATGGTCGACCATGGGTATCTTTGGGTAGATTTTGGGACCCCATGGATCCACTTGTAAGTGATAATGACACTTTATTTTAATTAAGTTAAAATAAATACAAAAATGACACAAGCATATATTGTTTAGAAAAACAATTGTAACATAGGGTTATATATTTTGGATGTTAGACTATAAATATTAATTAGAAAGATAAAAATATTTCCTACATAATGATATTTTATTTATAATTTTTAGACATTAAATAAGTTAATTTATCTATGACACAATGGTGATGCAGTAATTACCAAAATTGTGAACAATTAAAATAATTGATATTATAAATAAACAAATAAATAGAATTTGAGACTTTTTATGAACTAAAATAATTTTCTAAGTTAATATGACATGTTAGGAATGATGTAATTAAATTTTTTTGAAGTAATAATTCTGTTATGAGTTTCACAAAAATCAACTATTGAATAGTGTCAAAATTGACATAAAAGAGTTTTTAAAATAAATATTATATTATTTATTTATATTAAATTCCTAAAAATCTAAGTATCAGCCAAGAGACTTATATAATGATAGGTGTATCATTAATGGACCACTTGGGTTCTCTTGGATGTATATGGTAAGTTTATTAACCATATAATATAAAAATACAAAGAGACATTGTAAAAGTGAAACTAATTAACTTAGAGTTAATACTTAAAGATAAGGTTAATATAAGTACCCAAACCTGTCTAAATTCTATTGGTTGAGTTGTTTTCGACCCATCCCCTCCTTAAAATTTAAATAATCAACTTCGGAGCCATTAGAAACCGAATATGCATTTATTATAAATTAATATTTCTAGCTTTTCCAAAGGTGCCCCTCACCCCTCTTATAAAAGGGCACGCCTCCTTATCATTTATTCACACCTTAAAAGCCTTTTGGTTCGGCCAAAATCTGCCCAAATACTCTCCCAACTTCGCTCACTACAACCTAGAGGCCTTAGTTTGATCAGAAAGCCAACCTAAGGAGCCCTTTTGATCAAATCAAAAGAAAGAACCCGAAGAAGAGGTAATGATTTCACCGCCCTTTTCCAAGTTCCTTTTTTCTTCCACTTCTTCTTCCTTTGTTATTACCATTATAAAATAATAACTCCAGTATCATATATATACTATGATGTTATTATAAATATGGTACAACCATTTTAATTATTCTATCCACCCTTTGAATAACATGTCACCATACGTGCGTACGTACGGCTTACCGTCTCCACGTCGTGGTGTAATTGTTATTCAATATATTATTATTTTATGGGTATAATAATGATGTGTAACTCATGTAAATAATAAATATAACATGTTAATGATTCTGTATATATGATATACCATCCATTTATATATTATTTTAATATCAAAAGAATGATATTGTCACTCGTGCGTACGTACAGACTACCGTCTCCACGAACGCGATGAGATTCATTCTCCATTGTATCCATTCAAGTATAATTATCATTTAATGATTTAAAAATAATGTTTAAGGACTTGATATCATTTTGGATATAAATAATATACAACCTATCCATTACAAAAATGTCTTACGTAACAAAACATATAAAATAAAACGGGTAAGTTAACACCCGAAACAACGATAATACTAAGGTATTATTAACAAAGAAATGTTAAAAGATCATATATGATATCATATGAATGTATATGATTCTTGTATAATTTAATAAACATTATTTCACTATTATACAAGAGGTTAACCTACCCCAACCACAGAAAAGTACAAGGTAAGGGTTATTTCACAATCTCTTCATTATCTGAGGTTGTTTATACGTAATAATCTACTGAGATCTCTTTATCATCCACATCCATGTTTCTTAAAAATGAATTTCAAAACATTTTTACTATTTACTAGAATATGGGTAAAAGTCATTCATACCCTTGTTTGACTTTTTATAAGTGGTTTATAAAGGAATCTTTCCGTCGTTTTCCAAACAAGGTGCTTTTTAACCTTTTCGACAGAATTAAGGTAAGAATATTTTTTTAACTTATACGGCGGGTGCAGCTATTTTTCGCCGTTATAAAATCATCGAAGCTTCCCTTACAATATTATAAGAATATTTTAAAAGAAAATGTTTTATTTTATAAATATATGACTCTTAAATGATTTCAAAATATAAAGAGATATTTCTTTAAAAATAATTTTGATTTCATCTATGTCAACATCCTTTGATGGATTTTACGCTTATTTAAAGTTGATTTATTATGATACAAAACATCTATATTGTATTGAAGGTTTTGTGATATGTTTGACTGTGGATGTGCTATTTTTATACCGTTCATCGTTTATGGTGAAAGTATTGACATTTCGTATGCTAGTTTTAATACGAATGTTTATGTTATGTTTAAACCTCTTCATATGGTAATGCATTGGACTTAATATGTGATGGGTGGAGCCCGCTATAGCTCCTCAATGCATCGGTAGGTCTCATGAGACAAACTAGTGTCTTGGAACAAGGCCTTGGAAAAATCTTATTTGTAGTCTTGGTACGAGCCCTTGGCTATGTGGTTATGATAGTCTGGAATTATGTATTCCATCATTATGAAAGTGTTTATTGATATTGCATGTGATTATTCGATTAGTAGAATATCCACGTGAATAAGTAATTTCCATTATTTCATTTTACTTTTTCCATACTATGTTGAAGTTCAAGTTTAAAAGTCTTTTGTTTTAGTTATACATTGCCTTAAATGTTTATGCTTATTTTGGAAAGTTTCCGCTATATTGTTATCCTTACTGGGCATTTGAGCTCACCCCTTTTCTATGTTTTATTTTTCCCAGGATGTGAAGAAGTAAGTTATGAATGACCTGCAGGGATATTATGAGGGGATAATAGTGTGGACTATAGAGACATTATGTTTTTGTAGTAGTTTTTCACTTTATGATGCAATGGAAAACATTATGAATATATCTAGTATTTCCAAGGCTACTAAACCAATCGGTCTTTCGAGATGTGATCTTTCTTGTGATCATGACAATGTTATGTAATAATGCACCGACTCTCAGTAACTAGGGTCGGGGCGTTACAGTTGGTATCAGAGGATGTTTAGTACAAACCTTGGAAGCTAGATTTATATAAACTCTGATTAGAGCATGTATACCTAAGATGAAATTTGAGGAATAGTATAGAAGAACTTCCTAGAATTATGGTATTATAGAGATTTTGTGAGTTTTCTGAGCAATAAATCCCTGTCTAGATACGAGTAGGTATAGGCGGCTCTGGAACAGATGTACCTAGGGGTAAAACCCTAAAACACCACTTTGAGCTAGACTTGAAAGGGAAATGGTGCACGACAACGGGCCTTGCTGCACTATTGGTTACGACACTCCCGGGGGATATGCTTAGGATAATTTACATTTTCTTTACAAACCGATTTAAGTAATATATATAAGATGAGAGTAAATGACCTTGGTTAATCCTAATATGTTTCAAATTGAGAATATGGTGACATGTTAATCTCTAAATGATTTTACGACTACTGTTACTCATACAATGCTTTCTGGTTTTAGTCAATGGATGGATTCAAAGGAAGTCATAGTGACTTTGAGAATGATTTACAAGGTGGGAACGGTGGTGGCAATGAGCAACAAAATGGAATGTTGATAGGCGTAAAAGATATAGTCTTTATGCCAAATAAGTTTTCCAAAAATATGATCAACAACATATATATTAACCAACTCCCAGACTCAACAAGGAAGAGAAAGGTGATGAATGATAAGAGCTCCAGCAATGGAGACCATGGAGAAAAGAACCCTCAATTTTCATCATGCAGGAAATGTGGAAGGAGACACCCAGGAAAGTGTCTCAATGGGACAACGAAATGATTTACGTGCGGGAAAGAAGGACATAAAGTGAAGAATTGCCGAAGAAAAATGAAGAGTACTATGGAAGAAGATTAAAATGGTCCCAAGAGTCCATTTACAGTCATTTTCCGTAAATGTAGGGGACCTGGCCATTACCCGAGTGAATTTCCTATTCTATAGGATATTTTCTTGGTCAAATAAGAAGCTATGTGGAAATAAATGGTTGGAGAAATGTTCAAAAAGTATTAGCGCTCCTTCTTGATGGGTTTAATTTGGAATAATTTTCTCCTATATTTGTAACCCCACAGTTTTCCATGTGAGAATGATATTTGTGGAAGAATTGTCTCTTCTCTTGTGGATATAGGTATAAATAACCATTTGGTTTTATATGATCATTGGGGTTCGAGAGAATTATAAGTTATTATAATTTGGGATGAAAATGCAAGGTATGAAATAACATTTGTGGTTAAATTATGTTATTTTGAAGAATTTATCTCATTTTGGTAATATTATAAAATATAGTTTTTGAAAAAGGACAGCACATAGACCGTGTGACAACCCGTCGCGTCGGACAAAGCTGTGGGAATCGAACCCACAACCAAAGTGCGATTGGGATTTATCACCTACCACTGGATTACGTGAAGTCCCTAGTTAGTGTGAGTATTTTTTTAGTTAAATGATTTTATTCATCAATAATATGTTGATTTGGGTTCTTATGTCTTATCAAATGAATACCCTTAGTATAGGAAAATGATTTGGTGATTAAGTGATAAATGTTATTTTGGAAGATGTTCACTTTGTTGGGAACACTATATGTCCAAGGAAAATAGAATACTATGGGATGTCATTAGAGGAGTAATGGTGGATTTTTGTCTATGTTTTTATTGTTGATCTATATTGATTTGGGTTATTTATGAAAATGATTAACCTATAATAAAGAATATGTGATTAGGTTAATTACTTCTAAGTATGTGACTTTAAGAGTAGATGATGTCATTTGGAGATAAAATTTAACGTGGAAGACTACATTCTTATATGTTTTGGGTTTCAATATTAGTTTGGATTATATTGAAGGATTTTAAGGAAAATTTATTATTTAATGGTATTTATTTAACTTTGGGGTATTGTTGGTTTAATTTTAGAAATTAAGATTGGTATTTTTTTCTCTAATGGAATATACATTTGGGGGATCATCAGATCTTATACTAACCATTTTGGTTTTGATTAATCTCTAATGAAAAGTTAAATATATAGTTTATCCTACATGTATCATGTATTTCTATAGAAGTTTATTCTAGCTCTTTTATTGTGACCAAGTCTTCTTGAATACTCATTGTTCAAAAAAAATAAGTTAGTGGTAAAAAGTTATTAAATAATGAAACTCTATTTAAAAAGTAAGTATATCTCTTTATTTTCTTAGTCAATATCATAAATGAATTCCTCGTCCTTATGTAATGTAACTTAAAACAAAAAAAATGTTGTCCGTTTACTTTCCTACTAGGAGACTAATGGCCGTTTGTCCCAACACAAGTTTGTGGTTTTCTTATTGTTAACTTTCTCCTGATCATGATTTCTATCCCTCTCCATCAAAACTTGACCCTTAGTTTATCATCCATATCCATGTTTTCTTACATGGAATCCGAGTATGGGTTATCTTAGATGACCTTTATACCTCTCTTTCTTTCTTTTAAAGTGATAGTTTTATTGACTCTTTTTCCGATGTGGGACTTTCCATTATATTCCCAAGCACAATTTTAAAAAATTGAGAGGAAAAAATTTATTGAAGGATGGGAGAATGTCACACCCCAAGCTTCCATGGTACGTTTCCCTTCGAATAATGCAATGGCGTGCATTGTACGCAACTTCGAGATTTTAACACACCACAACCAATCAAACTAGCCGTTATGAATAGTAATACCTACTTTTTGAAATTTTATAAATTCTATCTCTCAAAATGGACTTCATTTTTGGATTCGGAATATCGAAATTAGCCTAGGGTGAAATTTTGGTACTTTTCGGATAACTTTCATATTTTGATGAATAGTGAAAATTACTAAATTTTAATTAAAAACAACTTTTTAATCAAAATAATTAATAGCGATAAATTATTAATTTGAGTGGTTTTAAAGTATATTTAGAATATATTTTTACCATTTAATATAATGTTTGTCATTTTACATAATTTTACAATTAAACCGGACATAAGTGTCAATCTTTTGATAGTTATTATCTCTTAAAAACACGCTTTTTGTTTTAACAACGGTAATTAATTTTAAATTAATTTCTGCCACTTCTGTGTTTTGAATTTGGAAAAATGGATTCCATATTTGTAATCAGGAAGTTCAAATTGTGTAAATAGGTAACTTTTATTTTTAGACATTTTGGATAATTACTTCGGTAAATATTTTATTTACCATGGTTAAAGGGTAAATCCGGTAAACAAAGGTTAAAAAATAGTATTATAATAATAATAAATTACCCTAAAACGTTTCTTAACCCTATTTGTTAATACATGGTCGACCGTGGGCATATTTGGGTCGATTTTGGGACCCCATGGATCCACTTGTAAGTGATAATGACACTTTATTTTAATTAAGTTAAAATAAATACAAAAATGACACAAGCATATATCTTTTAGAAAAACAATTATTACATAGGGTTATATATGTTTGCTTTTAGACTATAAATATTAATTAGAAAGATAAAAATATTTCCTACATAATTATATTTTATTTATAATTTTTAGACATTAAATAAGTTAATTTATTTATGACACAATGATGATGCAGTAATTACCATAATAGTGAAAAATTAAAATAATTGATATTATAAATACACAAATAAATATAATATGAGACTTTTTATGAATAAAACTAATTTTATAAGTTAATATGACATGTTAGGAATGATTTAATTAAATTTTTTCGAAGTAATCATTCTGGTATGAGTTTCACAAAAATTAACTATTGAATAGTGTCAAAAATGACATAAAAGAGTTTTTAAAATAGATATTATATTATTAATTGATATTAAATTCCTAAAAATCTACGGTTCGGCCAAGAGACTTATATAATGATAGGTGTATCATTAATGGACCACTTTGGGGTCTCTTGGATGTATATGGTAATTTTATTAACCATATAATATAAAAATACAAAGATACATTGTAAAAGTGAAACTAATTAACTTAGAGTTGATACTTAGAGATAAGGTTAATATAAGTACCCAAACCTGTCTAAATTCTATTGGTTGAGTTTTTTTCAACCCATACCCACCTTAAAATTTAAATAATCAACTTTTGAGCCATTAGAAACCGAATATGAATTTATTATAAATTAATATTTATAGCTTTTACAAAGGTGCCCCTCACCCCTCTTATAAAAGGGCATTCATCCTTCTCATTTATTCACACCATCAAAGCCTTTTGGTTCGGCCAAACTCTGCCCAAATACTCTCCCAACTTCCCTCACTACAACCTAGAGGCCTTAGTTGGATCCGAAAGCCAACCTAAGGAGCCCTTTTGATCAAATCAAAAGGAAGAACCCGAAGAAGAGGTAATGATTTCACCACCCTTTTCCAAGTTCCTTTCTTCTTCCACTTCTTCTTTCTTTTTTATTACCATTATAAAATAATAACTCTAGTATAATATATATACTGTGATGTTATTATAAATATGGTACAACCATATTCATTATTCTATCCACCCTTTGAATAACATGTCACCATACGTGCGTACGTACGGCTTACCATCTCCACGTCGTGGTGTAATTGTTATTCAATATATTATTATTTGGATGGGTATAATAATGATGTGTAACTCATGTAAATAATGAATATAACATGTTAATGATTCTGTATATATGATATACCATCCATTTATATATTATTTTAATATCAAAAGAATGATATTGTCGCTCGTGCGTACGTACGGACTACCGTCTCCACGAACGCGATGAGATTCATTCTCCATCGTATCCATTCAAGTATAATTATCCTTTCATGATTTAAAAATAATGTTTAAGGACTTGATATCATTATGGATATTAATAATATACAACCTATCCATTACAAAAAATGTCTTACGTAACAAAACATATAAAATAAAACGAGTAAGGTAACACCCGTAACAATGATAATACTATGGTATTATTAACAAAACAATGTTAAAAGATCATATATGATATCATATGAATGTATATGATTCTTTTATAATTTAATAACAATTATTTCACTATTATACAGGTGGTTAACCTACCCCAACCTAGGAAAAGTAAAAGGTAAGGGTTATTTCACAATCTCTTCATTATCTGAGGTTGTTTATACGTAATAATCTACTGGGATCTCTTTATCATCCACATCCATGTTTCTTAAAAATGAATTTCAAAACATTTTTACTATTTACCAGAATATGGGTTAAAGTCATTCATACCGTTGTTTGAATTTTTATAAGAGGTTTATAAAAGAATCTTTCCGTCGTTTTCCAAACAAGGTGCTTTTTAACGTTTTCGACAGAATTAAGGTAAGAATGTTTTTTTAACTTATACGACGGGTGTGACTATTTTTTGCCGTTATAAAATCATAGAAGCATACCTTACAAGATTATAAGAATATTTTCAAAAAAATGTTTTATTTTATAAATATATGACTCTTAAATGATTTCAAAATAGAAAGAGATATTTCTTTAAAAACAATTTTGATTTCATCTATGTCAAAATCCTTTGATGGATTTTACGCTTATTTAAAGTTGATTTATTATGATACAAAACTTCTATATTGTATTGAAGGTTTTGTGATATTTTTGACTATGGATGTGCTATTTTTATACCATTAATAGTTTATGGTGAAAGTATTGACATTTTGTATGCTAGTTTTAATATGAATGTTTATGTTATGTTTAAACCATTTCATATGGGAATGCATTGGAATTAATATCTGACGAGTGGAGCCCGCTATAGCTCCTCGATGCATCGGTAGGTCTCATGAGACAAACTAGTGTCTTGCCACAAGGCCTTGGCAAAATCTTATTTGTAGTCTTGGCACAAGGCCTTGGCTATGTGGTTATGATAGTCTGGCATTATGCATGCTATCATTATGAAAGTCGTTATTGATATTGCAAGTGATTATTCTATTAGTAGAATATCCATGTGAATAAGTAAATGGAATTATTTCATTTTACTTTTGCCATACTATGTTGAAGTTCAAGTTTAAAAGGCTTTTGTTTTAGTTATACATTGCCTTAAATGTTTATGCTTATTTTGGAAAGTTTCCGCTATATTGTTATCCTTACTGGGCATTTGAGCTCACCCCTTTTCTATGTTTTATTTTTCCCAGGATGTGAAGATGTAAGTTATGAATGACCTACAGGGATATTATGAGGGGATAATAGTGTGGACTATGGAGACATTATGATGTTGTAGTAGTTTTTCACTTTATTATGTAATGCAAAACTTTATGAATATATCTAGTGTTTCCAAGGCTACTAAACCAATCGGTCTTTCGAGATTTGATCTTTCTTGTGATCATGCCAATTTTATGTAATAATGCACCGACTCTGGGTAACTAGGGTCGGGGTATTACAATTTTAATCAAATCAAAAGGAAGAACCCGAAGAAGAGGTAATGATTTCACCACCCTCTTTCAAGTTCTCTTATTCTTCCACATACTCTTTCTTTGTTGTTTCAATTCTAATATATTTACTGCAGTATATTTTATATACTGTGATTTTATTATAAATATGGAACAAATATATTCATTATTCTATCCATCTTATGAATGATAATTTCACCATGCGTGTGTGGGTATGACTTATCATCTCCACTTCGTGGTGTGGTTTCTTATTCAACACTATGTTAATTAGATGGATATAATGGTGAGTAATATGTATATAAATAATGTAAAAAACATTCTAATATCTCTATAAAATTAATATACCATCCAATTTCACACCTTTAAGGAAGTTATATTGTCTCTCGTGCGTACGTACGGATTACCGTCTCCACAAAGCGATGAGATTCATTTCCACGTTCACCTTTCATCGATGATTATAAAAATATATATTACTAATAAGTATGTAATATATGAAATAATAATTCTACTGGATATATATATATATATTTATATATATATGTACGTACATATATATTATTCACTTAGTTCCATTGAATAAGATATGAAAACGGAAACAACGTTTATGCGTACGTATGAACTACCATCTCCATAAATAGTGTTTTTCATTTCATAGATATGTTTATTATACATATTTATATTCTAAATATATATGAAATATAAACCATGTTATATATTCTATATGTATTTAAATATTAATCTAAGTGATACAATCAAGAGTAACAAGTTAAAACACGTATGATAAAAAAAGCAATTATTACCCGAAATGTTAATTTAACATGGAAATTATTATTAAATGGGTAGTATAATGTCATAAATGAATCATATAGGATATAATAAATATTAATATGGTTCTGGTATAATTTGATAACATACTACAATCTTCATACAAAAGGTTTAACGTACCCTCGACAAAAGGAAAGTGCAAGGTAAGGGTTAATTCCTCAATCTCATTATTATCCGAGATTGTTTACTTGTAAGTATTTACTGAGAAATTTTTATCATCCATGTCCATTTTCCATAAAAATGATTTCAAAATGAATATTTTAAGGATTTTTGAAAGGTACTCTTTATCAAGATCATAATTTTAAATTTTTTAAATATTTATCTTTCTAAATATTTTAAATTAATGTCCTGGTTTTCAAAATGATTTTAAGGATTTATTTATATGGACATGAATATTTTGAAATGATAATTATTTTCAAAAGTTTCAAAGTGGTATGGGAAACTTTGATTCTAAAATCTCTTCTAAATTACTTACTTTATAAATGTGTGACTTTTAAATGATTTTACAAAAAGGTTATTTCTCTCAAAAAGTTTTACTCATCATTTTCAACTATGTCAGCATCCTTTACTGGATATTATTTTTTATTGAGTTTGATTTATTATAATACAATATTCCATATTGTATTGAATGATTTATGTTATGTTTGACTGTGGATGTTCTATTTTTATACCATTCATGGTTTATGGTTAATGTATTGACATTTCTTATTCAATTTTTAATACGAATGTTTATGTTATGTTTCAACTTTTGAATATGAGGAATGCAGTGGACTTAGTAAGTGATGGGTGGAGCCCGCTATAGGTCCTCGATGAATCTACAGGTCTCATGAGACAAACTAGTGTCTTGGCACAATGCCTTAAAAAAATATTATTTGTAGTCTTGGCACAAGGCCTTGACTATGTGGTAATGATATCTGGTGTTAGGCATTCCCTCATTATAAAAGTAGTTATTACATGTGATTATTCGACTAGCAGAATATCCGTGTGCATGTTTATATGGTAATGTTTGATTTATTTTTTTCCATATTATGTTTAAGTTTATGTTTAAAAAGCTGTTGTTTTTATCACACATCTTTCCTTAAAAGTTTATAGGTTCCACTAAATTATTTACCGTTACTGTCACGAACCAAGCCGGGTCACCATCTGACCCGACGCCTGACCCAGTCCATGATATAGACCGATGGGCATTCCTGATCTCCACGGGCTGGCACAAGTGCCGGGGTATCAAAAATAAAACTTGGTAACGATTTACCTGAATAAATGAATATAAAACAAACAACAAGCTGAACAACATGATACTATAGTCAGACAACCAAAAAAAAACTTACACCAAGGCCAGATTTAAAGTTTTCAACTTGGTGTAAAAACCCAATAGGAATGACAATAAAGGAAAAACCAAAAAAACACTAACTCAACCCTCCAAGCACCATGAGGTGTAGCACCCTTAAGCTACATTCACCAAACCAACACGAGGACACTGATGACAACACGAACCACCAATGTTGTGCACGATTCCTCAACATGGAATATAGAAGAAACAGAAACTACATACAACCAAGGGTGTATGTAGGGTGTAAGCTAAAAGCCAAGTAGGATGTCACCGAGAAAATGTTCCATGCATAATTATTAAATGACAAATACATTTGTAATTTAACAAAATAGAAATAAATAAGTGCTTTAATAATTCTAATGGAAACATTTTTTAAGGGAAAAACTACTCTAAATGGAAACCAACTTAAATTAACACACACACACACACACACACACACACTTTCTTGGAAACCCCAATGTCACACCATGTGCCGATGGTGATCTCATAGAAAAAGAGGTGCAAAATACATGGGAGAGGCCCTGATGATACTAGTGAGAAGTGGGACCCTAGAACATCGTGTCTCAGTGAGCAATAGTACAGGAACACAATAATATACGTTCTCATGCATGATCCACTATTAGAGAAACACATCCATAACCTAGTGGTCTCCAACATCATCCAAAAGTTTAGTTAGTGTGGTAGTCGTCAATCCAGCTATGTGAAACCAGGCTGATGCCACTTCCGAATCACTAGCACACTAGTCCTAGTTATCCCACCTAGTACCCAGGCTTCCCGTTTGTGATAAAGTAGTTTAGAGTTTGTGTCACAAGTCATAACCATACACTCAAATCAAGAAAGACACTACACACACCAACACAACCATTTGCACAAACAAGAATCATTTGAAATAATACTCCCACTAAAACATTTTCGAAACACGTCTCACACCACTAACATAATCTAATTAACCATTTAAAAGAAGTTTATAAAACAATAAAAAAGGGGTTCCACATGGTTTTACACACACAAAAATGACAATTTATATGTAAAAAACACATTCCAACACTGCATGCACTCAAATACAATTTTAAAATGTGACCTGCACCACTCAACCTGTCTAACGATGAACCTTACACCACATGTAAGACGACTTTCCACAAACTACATACTTTATCAAGACAAAATATAAAATTTTATGAAACAATTCTAAATAAGTAACTTGGCGTCACCGTTTAACCCACACAGAACCATCTTTTACGACCAAATTCACTCAATGCCATGTCAAAAACATAATTCACACCAACTGCACAGATTAAACATGTAACCATGCGATCTAAAAATTTTTAACTACAAAATATGGGTTTTTAGCGGAAAGCGCACAGATAAAATAAACAAGCCACCAAACCATTCAAATGAAAATAAATTTTCATAAGAGGGAAACTTCGCACTACACAAAATAATCAAACAATATTCCAAATTAACCTAACTTGCAAATCAATTAATCAAACAATAATTAAGTGTGGAACCACCTACCCTGGAATGTAGGAAACCTCATGAGCTTGGTGCGAAACTCCTACCGCATGCCAAACGCACCAAAAACAACACTATTAAACCCTAAAAACAAACAATTGGACCAATTACACTGCAAACAAACCAAATTCCAAACATTAACCCAAATGGATATGAATTACAACCCAAAAATAAAATAATTAAAACCATATATTTCCATAGTGGAGGATTACCAAGAGGGGCGGACACCGGATGGAGAAGGTGTGGCAAACCATTGGGGGTCGCCGGAGGAGAACAACGCCAGAAGTGGATTTGCCGTTATGGGGGACAAGGTTGGCCAGCGGATCACATAAGGGAAATTCAGGCGCTGTCTTGGAGGAGTGAGGTTGTGGGGAGGTGCCGACAGGGAAGATAGAGAGCCGGCCGAGAAGTGTTTTTCAGATGGAGGAGATTCACACAGAGGGGAACCCGAGCTGGGTGAAGTGCGGAGGAAAAAGGGAAGGGAAGAAAGGGGCGGTGCGACTCGACAATCTGGAGAGGGAGAGGAGGGTGGCGCGGCGCTGCTGTCCAAAGAGGGAGAGGAGGGCAGCGCAACGCTGATCTTAATAGAAGGAGAGGGGGGCGGCTGACCTAGGGCAAGGGGGAGGGGTGTATCATGACAGAAAGAAGAGAGGGGGAGGAAGAAGAGGGAAGAAAAAAAATAATTAAAAAGAAATAAAAATAGGGATAAAATAATACCCAAAAAAATCTAAACTAATTTATAATATTATTATTGATAATAATAATAGTAATATTAGTGTTAAAAAACATTATGTAAAATAAAATCATAAAAATAACTTAAAAATAAATATTACCTCATTAAAATCTTAACAAAATTAATAATAATAGTAACGATAAAAGTGACATGCTGAAAATTTTATAACCATTAAATAATTTAATATTATCTAACCAATTAAAATATTAACTAAAATAATAATTATAAGAAGAAAAATCCCCAATAATAATAATAATAATAATATTAATATTAATAATAATACAACTCTGAAATTGTTTAATCATTTTTCATATTTTATTTTGGGCTTAAAGTATTATTCAACTTGTTAATAAATTGATTACCTGTGCACCGGGTAGGTCGCACAAACATATGATGAAGCCATGCAGCTTCACCCATTCCTTACCCGCGTGCCGGACACTACCAAGCCAAAACACTCATTTACCGTCAAAACGCAAAAACTCATGTCAGGTCTGGCAACGTGCACGGGCATGTGCAAGGTCCCGCACCCAAATAATAACACACTTAATAATAAAACATCATCTAATTACGATTGGGTGCTACACACGGTCGCACGTACATGCGCACACCCTTATAAGACCCCAAACCCCTTTTAAATTAGAATTGATTCAGAACGCAACTCAAAGAAAGACCCAAAATTATTAAATTAAAATGAATCATTGGTCGAGGTGTGATAATTCTCCCCACCATGGCACTATCTCCCCCTAGAAATTCCCAAAAGACAAGGTTAACCAAGGGTTCCAAGTGAGACCTTAAAGATACCTAATACAAAACCTCAATCACCCGATGATCGGGCATTCAAAACACCCATGACCTGAAACTTCAAAGAACCCAAAGCCCGAAACACTATGAAAAATAACCAATAGCAAGGAACTCACCTCCAAACACAACTACAACATGGAACACCCTAACCCCTAACTTAGGGATTAACAGGGAAGCTCGAGATCTCCAATAACAAACATCTATCAACCCACTATCTGAGCTAACCAATTAGCATGGTAGAGGTCAGGTGGAGCAGAAGCAAGGGGTTTCTCCACTAGGAGAACTTTGAAAAAAGAGTCTTCCAAAATCCAGTCCCATGGTGGTCTCCCCACCATATTACGGTTCACGTCAAACATTGGTTCTTCAAACCAAAACAACTCACAACTCATACAACCTCTAACACTAGCTTGACCCTCAAAGTCTTATATGTTCAACCAACATAAGAGGGGACATCGGTGAAACCCGCATAGGGTATCCCAAATTTTTTTAAATTTTCTAACACCACGAAACCCGTACGGGCATTCCCAGTTTACTTTAAGAAATACTGACTAAACCCTTCATCGCGAACCCACCACATGGGCCGACCTGCACTGATTATTCCTATAGTGGATAAAACTTTGCCACATGAGATAGCTTTGATAGCAGAAACCCCTAACTAGGAGGTGAACTAGATAGGTGCACAACAATTCCACAAGACATGAGAATCTCTGACCACAAGAAGGTTCAAATAGCACACCCACTATCTTTACAAGAATACGAATTCTTCGGACCTCTTTAAGGCCCAAGAGGAACTCCCATAAACTATGACCGCAACAAAGATACATGACCTTCATACCCATCACAACAAAATGAATCCTTCAGAGGCAACACTGCAATTAAGAAATTTAATTTGTCTCCATCCATAATTGAGGACTTAAGTTGGACCAAACTCGTACCACGTCCGATGAGTTTTGACTGCGTACAAGCTTCACCCCGAGACCTATGGCTGAAGACTTGATGTTTGAAGAATCTTCCGCCTCGCAGTCATAAGCTGACCACCTTTGAATGAAACTTCCTCCACTGGAAAACCCTCATGCATACTTCTCCTCATGCCCCAAGCGTCTACTTCGTCAACTCACCAACTTAGAATTTCGGCGAACAACTTAGAGCACCTAACTGACCACTCTAGATATATGGAATTGAGTAGTCCATCAAATGAATGACACAAACTGATGGAAGGGGAAATCCAAGAACATGTCCCTTTGGTTAACACTCCTCATCGGACAAGGAACATTCACTTACCACAATATAAATGGGACCAACAACTATTACGAGCTTTAAAATAATCGTTCCACACAACCTCTGGGGAACAAGAAACTAGATCATCAGAAAGGTCAACATACCTCCTCCACCTTGTGTTGACTTGTTAAGCACCTACGAGCTCTACAACTTTCCTTCACCTTCACTTAGGTACAACTATCGAATGAGACTATTCTTGAGGGTTTCTCATTGTGTCACTATTCACAACAAAAATGAAAGTATCACTGTTTGCTGGTTTAGTCTCTCTCCTCCAAACAGACTCGAGAAAAATTATGCATACATAGCATCTAGAGTTCCTCCAAAACCAGAGACACTTCCAACTTTCCCAAATCACTCAACGACATCCAACTGACATCGACGTCTACAAACAGTTGACACCACTGTGCAGAACCTAACTCCGCCACTTCACTAAGAGTCTGAGCCGGGCTAAGAACTGAGAGAGACCTGCTGGAACCCACATAACATTTCTAGGGTAATATCCCAAACAAGAATCAGAAAACAGTATTCTACTAATCCAAACACATCACAAAACAACATCCACACCTCAGATACAATTCCAATATTTCCAATTTAGAACATCAATTCATTATTAAATAAAAAACCCACTTGAGAAACCAAACACAGTACAATATACCCAACAACTCTTTTTAATTCATCGCTTTCACTCTAGAATCAAAACCATTTTCCAATTTCCTAAACCATTTAAGCACAAAAACCCATTTTTGAGAAAAACCCACTTTTTAGGAAACATGTTGCAGCTTTCAAAATCAATCACTCACCAATGATATTCCTAGTTACCTCACTGATTTTCCTTTTCGTGCCACCCAGGCAACCATCCACACAATCCACCAACTATCCATTAATCACTTCTACATGGCCAAGCGAGCATCCATAAGAATACCACTGGACAAATCAAGGTTCTTCCAATTTCAAAAATAAAACATTCTCAATATTCTAAAAAAATACTCTCCTTTTTTTTTCAAAAATCATTTTAAAGTTTCAAGTCAAATTTTCAAAATGCTTTCCATTTCTAAAACAACCCACTTCAATTTCAGATAATCCAAGAAATTATTTTAGGAATTCAATTTTCAACAAATCATTCACCAAATTTCCAAAAACAAGGTCCAAGAGAAATGCACCCCAAATATCATGTCAACCACACACCAAAATAAAATAAAAGCAGCACCAAAGTCTGCTTTCCTTTTTAAAGTAAAACTCTTCCGCATCAATCCCAAAAATTGAAGCAAGACATTGCAAACATTAAAGCACCTAGACAGAGGACTAGTGGTCGTGCCTAACCCGACTATATGGTTTTTCAGGCCATGCGCTAGGCAAGCGCCAACCACTAGGAGTGTCGAACGGTACTCTCGGGCATCACATGGGTTGCTACTCCATGTGAGACCACGCACAATGCTAGTTTACTCTTACTGTTATCCCCCATCCACAAAGAACAAATAAAAAATAAAACTGAAATCCCGGACTACCCCTGGCTACTGAGGATCGGAACGAGCAAGAGTTCGCGATGATCTTCCCGCACCTACCCCTTGAGTACCGACAATCTTATCTCTGATCTACCTAACATCTTAAATAACTAGAACAAAAACCTACCTCTGATACCATTTTGTCATGAATGAAGCCATGTATCCATCTGACCCGGTGCCCGAACCGGTCCGCGACATGGCCCGAACGGCGTTCCCGATCCCCACGGGCTAGAACAAGTGCCTGAGTATCAAAAATAAAACCTGATAACGATTTACCTGAATAAATGAATATAAAACAAACAACAAGATGAACAAAATGAGACTAAAGTCAGATAAACAAACAAACCCTTACACCAAGGTCAGATTTAAAGTTTGCAATATGGACTAAAAACCCAAAAGGAACGACAATAAAGGAAAAACAAAAAACTAACTAACTCAAACCTCCATGCACCATGAGGCGCATCACCCTCAATCTACATTAACCAAACCGACATGAGGACACTGATGAAAACACAAACCACCAATGTTGTGCATGATGCCTCATCCTTGAATGCAGAAGAAATAGAAACTACATACACCCAAGGGTGTATGTAGCGTGTAAGCTAAAATCCTAGTAGGATTCCACCGAGAAAAGGTTCCACACATAATTATTAAATGACAAATAAATTTTCAATTTAACAGAATAAAAATAAATAAGTGCTTAAATAATTTTAATGAAAACATTTTTTAAGGGAAAAACTATTCTAAATGGAAACCAACTTAAATTAACACACACACACACACACACACACACTCTTGGTGACCCCAACGTCACACCGTGTACCGACGGTGAGCACATAGCAAAAGATGAGCATAATACATGGGAGAGGCCCTAACGATACTAGCAAGAAGTGGGACCCTAGATCATCATGTATCGGTGAGCAATAGTACAGGAACACAATAATTTACATTCTCGTGCATGAGCCACTAGTAGGGAGACACATACATAACCTTATGGTCTCCAAGATCATCCAAAAGTTTAGTTAGTGTTGTAGTTGTCAATCCAGCTATGTGAAACCGGGCTGATGCCACATCAGAATCACTAGAACACTAGTCCTAGTCCTCCCACCAAGTACTCAGGCTTCCTATTTGTGCTCAAGTAGTTCAGAGTACGTGTCACAAGTCATAAACAAACACTCAAATCAAGAATGACACTACACACGCCAACACAATCATTTTCACACAGAAGATGCATTTCAAATAATACTCCCACTAAAACATTTTCCAAACACATCTCACAACATTGACAGAATCTAATAAACCATTTAAAATAAGTTTATAAAACAATAGAAAAAGGGTGCCACATGGTTTTATACACACAAAAGTGACTATTTATAAGTCCAAAACACATTCCAACACTGTACACACTCAAATAAAATTTTAAAATGTGACTTGCACCACTCAACCAGTCCAACAAAGAACCTTACACCACATGGCAGATGCCTTTGCACAAACTACACAATTTATCAAGACAAAATATAAAATTTTAGGAAACAATTATAAAGAAGTAACTTGGCGTCACCCTTTAACCAACATAGAACCATATTTTATGACCAAATTCACTCAATGCCATGTCAAAAACATACTTCACAAAAACTGCAAAAATTAAACAGGTAACCATGGGATCTAAAAATTGGTAACTACCAAATATGGGTTTTCAGTAGAAAGAGCATAGAAAAAATAAACAAGCCACCAAATCATTCAAATGAAAATAAATTTTCAGAAGAGAGAAACTTCACTAAACAAAAAATAATCAAATAATATGCCAAATTAACCAAACTTGCAAATCAATTAATCAAACAATAATTAAGCGTGGAACCACCTACCTCGGAATGTAGGAAACCTCATGAGCTTGGCGCGAAACTCCCACCGTATGCCAAACGCACCACAAAAGACACAATTAAACCCTAAAAACAAACAATTGGACCAATTACACTACAAACAAACCAAATTCAAAACTGCAACCCAAATGAATATGAATCATGACCCAAAAATAAAAAAAGTAAAACCATATATTGCCTGAGGGGAGGCTTACCAAGAGGGGCAGACGCCGAAGGGAGAAGGTGTGGCAAACCGTTGGGGGTCGCCAGAGGATAACTATGCCAGAAGTGGATTTTCCAATCGGGAGGACATGGTTGGATAACAGATCACACAAGGGAAATTCAGGTGCTGGCTTAGAGGAGTGAGGCCGCAGGGAGGCACCGATAGGGAAGAGAGAGAGGCGGCTAGGAAGAGTTTTTCGGAAGGAGGAGATTTGCGTAGAGGGGAACCTGAGCCGGGTGAAGCACAGAGGAAAAAGGGAAGGGAAGAAAGGGGAAGCGCGATGCGACAGTCCGGAGAGGGAGAGGAAAGCAGTGCGACACTACTGTCCAGAGAGAGAGAGGAGGGCGGCGCAACGCTGCTGTCCGTAGAAGGAGAGGGGGGGGGGGGCAGCCGACCTAGGACAAGGTGGATGGGTGTAGTGTGATAGAAGGAAGAGAGGGGGAGGAAGAATAGGTAAGAAAAAAATAAATAAAAAGAAATACAAATTGGGATAAAATAAAACCAAAAATAAAACTCTAAACTAATTTAGAATATTATTATTGATAACAATAATAGTAATATTAGTGTTTAAAAAACATGATGTAAAATAAAATCATAACAATAACATAAAAATAATTATTAACTCATTAAAATTTTATAAAAATTAATAATAATAGTAACGAAAAAAGTGACATGCTGAAAATTTTATAACCTTTATAATGATTTAATATTATATAACCAATTAAAATATTAAATGAAATAGTAATAAGAAGAAGAAAAATACCCAATAAGAATAATAGTAATAATAACAATACAACTCTTAAATTATTTAATCATTTTTCATATTTTATTTTTCACTTAAAGTGTTATTCAACTTGTTAATTAATTGATTACCCGCGCACTGGGTAGGTCGCACAGACATATGACGAAGCCATGCGGCTTTGCCCATTACATGCCCGCATGCCGGACACTACCAAGCCAAAACACTCATTTACCATCAAAACACAAAAACTGAAGTCTGGTCTAGAAATGTGCACAAGCGTGTGCAAGGTCGCACACCCAAATAATAACACAGTTAATAATAAAACATCGTCCAATTATGATTGGGTGCTACACACAGTCACGTGTACGGGCGCACACCTGTATAAGCTACAAGACGCCTTTTAAATTAGAATCAATTCAGATAGCAACTCAAAGAAAGACCCAAAATAATTAAATTAAGATGAAGTGTTGGTCAGGGTGTGACACTTAGTGAGAATATGAGATTACCCCTTTCTTATGTTTTATTTTCCCAGGATCCTAAGAAGTGTTTTATGTTTGAGATGCAGGGTTAAGCTACAGAAGAAATGGCATTCTCAAAGTATTTTTTTGTGTTGTATGTTAGAAACTGTAATGTAACATCCATGTATGTAATATATTTTCTAATACTTCTAAACTGATCGGTCTTTTGGGACTTGATTCCTCATAATCATGTCAATGTATTAAAATAATGCACTAGTTCTCGGTAACTAGGGTCGGGGCGTTACACAGTTTTCCTTTTTACTAAAATTGATTAGAGTCATACCAGTCACACCATGTGTTATATTGTGGTGAGTATGATTTCTAGACATTTAAAATTACTTATGTATCATTATCCTAAAGCATTAATAAAATCTAAATGTGTTTCCTTATCTTTGAGAAGGTCATTTGCCATTTTATGAATATTGGTGTCAATTGTTAACAAAAAGACACCCTTGGAGTCATAACGATCAAACCATGCATCATATTGAGTTAAAGATGATTCTTTTATGGAAAAAATGACTTATGGTTAGTTTTACTAAAGTATCAAAACAATCAGAATCTGTTTCCTCTGTTTGGAGTAAGTCACTTTTTTTTATACTAAAATGTCATTTTAAAATAAAAACATACACTTTGACTCATACTGATCACATAGTGTATTAGTTTGAGGTGAGAATAAATTCTATATGTAGAAAATTACATATGAATCAATTAACTATATTATCAATAAAATTTGAGTTTTTTGATTGGTTTTTAGTGAGTATATTTTTTGAACTAAACTTCTGATTTTAAACTGATAATGGACATATCAAGTCATACTGGGCACATCACGAATACAATTGAGATGTGACTGATTATTACACATCAAAAATTAATTGTGGGGAGTTTCCATAATGTTTCAAAACAATACAAATGCATTTGTTCAGTTTTGAGTTAGTGATTTGTCCTTTTTACTAAAATTGAATTCAATTTCAAATAAAAATATGTACTTGGAGTCACACTGGTCGCATTGTACATCAGGTTGAGGTCAAGATAATTATTACACATCTCAAAGGACATATGGATCATTTTACTAAAGTATTAAAAAAATATTAAGGAATTTATTTGATTATGAGTATATCACTTTCTTTTTTACAAAAAAATTATTTTAAATTGGAAACATGAAATTTTTCTCATACCGATCACATTGTGTATCTGTTTGACATAAGACCAATTCCAACATGTCAAAATGACTTATGAATCTATGTCCTAAATTATCAATAAAATTTTAGCATGTTTTATTTATTTTTTTAGAGAGTGAAATATTTTGAACTATATTATTGGTTTTAAACTAATAACTCACAAATCATGTCATAATAGGAACATCATGCATCATATTGTGGTGAGGATGATTACTACATGTCTAAAATTACATATGGATAATTTCCCTATAGTATTAAAATAATAAAAATGTGTTTGTTTAGTTTTCAGTATGCAAGTTTTCATTTTTACTAAAATTGATGTGAATTTTAAGAAAATATGCAGTTGGAGTCATAATAGTCACGCCATGCTTTAGATTGAGGTTTGGCTGATTCCTACATGTCCCAAATGACATATGGATCATTTTAATAAAGTATATAAATGATCAGAATTTCTTTCATAGTTTTAAGTATGTTAGTTTTCCTATTTACTAAAATTAATGTCAATTTAAAATAAAAAGAAGCCCATGGAGTCACACCAGTCACACTGTGTATCATATTGAGGTGCGTCTGATTTCTTCACATTTTGAAGTCTCAAAAAAATCATAACTGCCAAATTTTCAATTATTTTCATTAACTCTTTTAGTTGAACTTCCAAAATAGTATATTCACTCAACTTTTTTAATTGGAAAACTATTATCATTATTTAAAGCTAGAATAGAAGAGGAATATCCTATTCACATTGTATCATGTGAATTCACCATAATGGGAACATGAGATACCTATAATATTTTTGAATTCAATAATGAGTATGGTTTTTTAGATAAGGAAATCAAGTCAATATGCAATGCTGGCTATTTAACAAATAAAGGAAATAAAAAAAAGGAAATTATGGAATCATTGGTAGAAAGATACATTTTATCTCTTTTGTGGCTTGTTTTAGATAATTGAAAGAAAAATACAACTTCCCAAATGATCTATAAACAAAACTAAATATGTATTAGATAAAAATGATAAGGATATTAACTTATAAACACTTGATAAAATGATGAATTTTTTTATTAAATAAGCAGTATGAATTCACCTTTTCATGATGCTTATATGCATTCTTGATACATTTCCATTTTTTTATTATCTCATTTGTAGGTTCGATGTCCTATCACTCATGAGCATGATAAGCTTCAAACAAACCACCCATACTCGAACAAAATAGTTTACCTATATAAGAGAAAAATTATTATACGAGTGACACTAAAAATAAATAAAATAAACATAAATATGAAATAATAAATTAATTTTATGGAAAATGATTTTATTGTGAAAACATGAAGATTACCTCTATGATTTAGTAGTGGAAGTAAATTGAAGAAAATTGATAAATGTCAACACTACATGGATAATTTTTTTTGAGGTAGAATAAATCCGTGGAAGTTTTAGTGCAGAAAGGCATAAAAGATGGATAGAACACCTCAACTCAATAAAAATAAACCCCCTGTATAAGAAAACAATTCTTATATGAGTAATATTAAAAATAAATAAATTAATAATAAATAGTAAACAAAACATTTATTTAATTCACAATGATTTTATTGTTAAAACATCAAGATTACCTTTGTTATTGAGTATAGGTAGTGTCGTTCCTCTTTCAACAAAGGTAGTGGAGGGAACATGAAGGAAAGTGATAAATAAAACACTACAGGAGTGAAAATATTTTTAGGGAGAAGTATATGGAATATTTGGTGAAAAAATGAATGAAATATGGAAATAAATATTCTAAAATAAATGAAATCATTATGGAATAATGAAAACTAAATCAGTGTTTCATTATATAAATTTTCACTAAAATACAAAAAACTATATCTTAACATTACCTTTACATATTCCAAAAGGGTTTCCATTTTTAAAGTGTGTTCTTTCAAGGTATTGGTAACATAATCATGTGTAGAATACATTGTCTGTATGATTAGTTAAACATTTAATTTATATTATATTAATGATGTGGAGAACATATAATATTATGAGGAAAAATAATGTATATTAAAAAACACTTTTACATTCTCATTGAACTCTCTTTATTTTTTAATGATTTTAGGGATTTGGTTCCTCTATAGAGAATCCAAATCCCCTCTTTTTGGTCCCAAATAAAGTATAAATCATTTTATATATTGGGGCCAATATGAACTAATTGTTATCTTCCAATGAAAGGGTCATCTTTGATTGAAATTTTATTTGGACCGACATTTATTTAGTCACCAGTTGGAAAATTGACCAATTATTATTGCTCGATCTAGGACATAAAATACTTTCTATTATAGTGATTTCTTTATAAATGACTCATCTTTTCCCCATTCCAAATTTAATTTCACCTTCACAAACCCATTTCATCAACTTTAACTACATTTTTTAAGAAACCAATTTGAAAAGGAAAATCGACACTTGAAATGTTGTATAATCCAACTCGTATATCTATTTGTTAATGCCAAAATATGATATATTTTTATAAATTTGATTTCTATCCTTGGAACCAGATATGTGCATCACTTCCACCACAAGCTCAACATCACTTTTTTTTATTGTACTGTAGTAATTGTGTACTTTTTTATAAAACATATAACCCTTGATTACAAAACCAGTGAAATATAAAAACTTTTCATTTCATCCTCTGGCAAGCCATTTATGTCCTTCAACAATTGAATTTAGATTTCTAGATAACTCTTTATAAATTTGATCTTAGAACAATCCTATAAACTATGGATTATGTGTATTTTATATCCACCCTTCATCCCTTGATAGATTCAAATCTCTAATAATTTCTTTTTGGAATTAAATGTATGAATCAACATCCTCACTATTATACAAAACAAAAAGGCGTTTTTTCTCCCGTTCTATCAAGGTAATTGTGAAAATATATCTTCTGGGAATCCATTCATGCATAAGGCATCTACTATGATGTGAATTTGGGAGACTTATGTTGTCAATATATGATAGGTAATCATTACATAATTCAATAGCTTCTTTAAAAATATATCATTCTTAAATACAACCTTTTTTCAGCTTTGATAATTGTCATACCCTTTCAAAATACTCATAAACCATTCAGTGGGGCCAATCCATATGTAATGAATATGACTACATAGTTGAACCTATCAACAATTTGAACCATTAGGTAGACTATTATATCAAATAATGATGGTGGAAAGAGCATATCTAATTCACATAATATGACAAGAAACTTATTATTCATGATTGTAAACTTCACCGATTCTATAACATTACTGTATATGGATTTGAAAAAAATTTAGAGTTTGGTTAATGTCTATCCTTAATTTTTGAGGTAAAATGTAGTGGAAATAAAAATTCATTAAATCATACACAAAGACATGATAGTTTTGTGATTTTATTCCCTGTAACTTCAAATTAGTCATTGACATGACATACATGATATTCGATGAATACGCCTCTTAAACTTTTACACTATTAAGGAAGGTAAATTTTTTTAATTTTTCTTGTCTAGATAGAGTGTAAGCTACTAGAGGGAGACAATTAGAACTTTTACCCTTCACTGGTGCTAACTCTTCCCTTATCCCCATGTTAATCAAGTCCAACCTAGCCTTGATCCCATCTTTTATTTTTCTAAGAATATTGAGTAATGTTCTAATAAAATAATCAAGTAATTTTTTTCTACATGTATGGCACCAAGAAAATGTCTCACATACCAATAATTTGAATATGTTTATTAAAATAAAATTGATCACTTCTTCCAAATTGATTTTGTATGGTTTTTGGAAAATGGTTTTCTAAATAAAATGTCAATATATTTTACTTTATCATATAGTTGACCACCCATTACTGGAGATAGTGTTGTACCTTGTTTGATATTCCAATAGAATTATATCATCCATGATCCATATTTATGTCATTGAGGTAAAAATTTACAATATCATAAAAAAGATGGTCTTCAAGGAAAGTTTCAACTGAACTGAGTGTGTGTATTTTTCACCAATCAAACACCCCAACATTCCTTTAATGGTATGGCCTAATAAATTTCCATAAGCTTGGAAGTCATTTATCATCCCATAAAACATGACCCTCAATTTGAATTCTTTACTTCTATAAGAATCATACATTGTAAGACCACTATCACACATCAATTTTATATCTAAGATAAATGGATCCAAATAGACATCAATATCATTAAAAGGTTTCTTTGGTCTTGATATAAGCATAGAAAACATAATGTATTTGTGCTTCATGCATAACCATAGAGATAAGTTATAATTTTCCAACATGAAAATCTATTTACTTTGAGTACTAATCTGTACACCAAAAAGATTTATTCCATCTGTAGATAGTTCAAGACAAAAGTTTCTCAAATCATTTCCAAATTCAGGATACTCATAATCAATTTTCTTCCACCTAGGAGAATATACTAGATGATGTAGGTTCCCCTATTTAATTATAGTATATTCATTCCATGTCAATTGTATCACGGTTTCCTAACATCCATTTAGTCTTATGAACTATGGAATAATAGGAATGTACCATATAGATTTCAAAGGACTTGATTCATTTTTCTTGTATCAATCTGCACCACACTTAGGGAATTTTATGAGTGATTCATAGTCATTTCAAAACAATATGAATCATTTTGACATGACTTAGTTTTAGAGATAATTCCCATTGAACTTAGCATTTTTTAGCGTCATTTGTTTAACATGGTAGTTTATTTTATTTTGTAGAATATCATTTAGGAGAATAAGTAGTTATGGAAGAGTATCGTTTAGTAAAATTGGTATACAATGGTCTTTTGGAAAAACTATTTAACTTCTCATGTATATTTGGAAAATCATGAAAGTCATATTAAATTTCTATCATCACTTCTTTCATATAATCTCTATCATTATTTACACTATTATTCATATCAAATGATCCATAAACCCCAATATCATCCTTATCGGCATGAATGTTTAGTTTTTCCCCTTGTTTATTCCAATATTTATAGTTATGATCTATTTCGTGAAATTAAAATGTTCTTACAACTCTTTTAGACTAATTTTTCTTGAATAGAAACAACATAAACACAGACAAAGGATTTGTGATGGGTTGTATGCATGCTCTATTTGAAAATTAATGAACTCTTAAATCTATATTCTATATCTTTTATTAAATGATTATCGTGAATCCATTTTTGATTCATATCCATCCTATTGGGATTATAACATATTAATTTTTTACAATAAATAAATAAATACACATAAGATATTCATTATCAAAGATGAAAGTAATAGACACTTATAACAAGGGAAACTGAACATTTAATTTTTTCAAAGAATTTCAATATGCCTTGATGAAAATGGGTAATTGAATTTAAGAAAATAATTACTCTGCTATGGTAGCTGTTATCCTACGAATTCATTCCAAGGTGAAAGCTATAGACAACTTTCATTCTCATCAACATATCTCCCAAAAATTTATCATTGCATTTTTTTTGTTTAACAAACTTCCTCAATCTATGGTGGACATACACCTATGTTGCTTGAAATACTCTAAACAACAGTCATCCATAGAAAGACTACTACTTAGAGTAGTAAAAGAAACATAAAATATATGGGGGATGAGTATCAAGAAACAAAATTAAATTACTATTTAGAGATGAAATTGACGAGGATGACGTATGTATATAAAATAGATGGGGGATGAGTCTCAAGAAACAAATTGAAATAATTTGTATTATTTGACACACATCAAGTCTTTCTTAAATCCCATAAAAAATGAAATTATAATACAGGTAATTAAAAAGTAATAAAAACCCCAAATATGATAAAAAGAATAAACTCACATAAAATAAAATAAAATATATATAAATATTTTGATAAATCATTTTAATAAATAAAGAGTTATTTCATATACATGGATGGTAATCATAGATTCATAGGGGTAAAACCCAAACATGTATACCTAAAATGTTGAATATGTAAAAATAATTTATAATATTTAGAATTTAATAACCTCCATTCTATATTTTTTTCAAACAACTGATGTAACAACGAAATTAATATATATATTTAATATGAATGGTATATCAAATATTTGAAAACATATCAAGACTCTTGGGATGTCATATCACCACACTGAACCATCATAAAGATTCTAGGGAAGTCATCACATCAGATCTACCCATATAAAGGATTCTAGGGAGGTCATATAATACATATTGACCCATAATTAATTTTATAGGTAGGTCAATAAAGAAGATGGAATTAAGAAATAATACACATCAAAAATATATATCACAAAAAAGGGATAAAACACACCAACCTTTTCAACATCTATCCCATACACACTAGCCTTTACCAATATAGATTGACTCCTGTGAGGTCACATTTTCTAAGTGGAATATGCTTAATTCACTCAGAAATATAAGTGGAATCGCAAAATTAACAAATTTATAAAACATAACTCTCCATCTAAAGTCTCCACTATACAAATAAAAAATTAACTAGTTTGATTAATGTTCAAGTAAGTAGTCTCATAGTATACCCAACCACCGTTAGTAAAATTGATACTTACAAAATTATATAGATGATGTAAAATGGGATGAGTCTTCTACCATATGGTTAATTCCACTATTTATCCAACAAAAATAAAGCATGATTCATATAATCTTCCCCGTAAATAAAATAGTATCTCATAAATCCCCTAAATTAATTCATAGATGAAATTAATAAGAAAGGAGATGCATGTATGTTCTGGGATTGAAGTTGGGAAGTCTCATAGTATAGGTGTTTCACTCTTAAAAAAATCCCAAACATCAAAATAGTCAATTTCCACGGCCAAATATCTAAAATGGATAACTCACCACACTCACAGTAGAGAAACAACCTCCACCATAGCAAAAACCATTGATTTTTTACATCCCTATTTCTATAAGAGAATGTACAGAAATACTTATATTGATGATAAATTATAGAAATACTAACATTCGATCCTTGGATTCATTCGACCCTTAAATCGTTTGATACTTAAATTTAAGATTTGGAAATTTTTCAAGCCTTGATTCAAGATTTGATTCACCATAGAGGAGCACCAACATCAATTTTTCTTCCTTGGAAAGCTTTGTATATCATGAAAAGTTTGCGACTGGTTAGGGGGTTTTAAATAGACCTGGATACTTTTATTAGTGCTTAAAGAAAGTGCTGATAAAGATCCTTCTTATCAACGCATAAGTAATAAGTGCTTAATAAAGGCATATTTATCAGTGCAAAATTTTTAGCACTGATAAAGATGAATTTTATCAGTGGGTTTTAAGAACTACTAAAGATCTATCTTTATCAGTGCTAAAAAAGTGCAGATAAATATGCCTTTTACTATCACTTATTACTTAAGAGTCGATAAGCGATTTATAATTATAATTATAAATAAAAAAATTATTAATGTATTTATATAATTATTTATATATATAATAAATATATATAAATATAAATATAGTAAATATATTACTTATTTAAATATACTTATTATAATTAATAACTATTTAAATAAATAAATATATATATATATATATTTATAATTATATAAGTACTTAAAAATAATATTTATATCATTATATATAACTATATATATATATATTTAATAATTATATGTAAACATAAATACAGTAAATATATTAATTATTTAAATAAATTTATTATAAATTTAATAATTAATTAAATATATATAAATATTTATTTATAATTATATAAACACATTTTTAAATAATAAGATTTATTTATTTATAGTTTTAAATATATAAATATATAAATACATAAAATATACATTTATAAATATATTTATTTCTTAATATTTTTTTACAAATATATTTTTAACATGATTAACTAATATTTAATCTTAATTTCATTCTTGTTGAATTTGAGTGAAATTGAATAAATTAAAAATGAGCAAACTTTAACAATATAGAAAAATGGATACGTTTTATTAAATAAATATAAATTATTAGAAAAATATGGATATATATTGAAATAAAGATAAATACATATTGAAAATATTAAAAAATAGTAAATGAATATGTATAAAATAAAAATTAATTAATTACGCATATTTGAAATTAATATAACACATTTGATCTATGTTAAATTGAAAAATCAAAATACATTTAATTATATCCATTACTTGATACAATTATTTAGTATTTTTAATTCATTTTAATTTTTAATTATAAACCATTACTCACTGAATATGTGACTATTTAATGTAAAGCATAAATATTTGGTATTCTATTAATCATATTTAAATACATTCATATATGTCATTATATTTAATATATAATATTTATTAACATTATCAATAACTATTTAATTAATAAAATGATTAATATTTTTTCAATTTACTTATTTTTAGTTTTTAATTTTTAATTTTTAATTTTTATATATCATTATATTTAATATATACTATTTATTAATATTTACAATTCATATAAAGTATAATGGATTTATTCATTTATATCGATAATTATTTAATTAATGAAATTTTAAATAATTTTATTAATAAAATCATTTTTATTTTTTATTTGTTTAAATATTTAATTTTATTTAGACCTTTATCAGTGCTAAAACAATGTTAATAATGGAGCCCTTTATGTGTTCTAAAAATAAAGAACTGATAAAGGGTACCCTTTAACAGCACTACAAATGATGCATTGATAAAGGGTAACCATTATTAGTGCTAAAAATAAAACACTAACAAAGGGTACCCTTTTTCAAAGCTAAAAATATAGCACTGATAAAGGGTAAATTTTATCAGTGCTAAAAATAGTGATGATAAAAGGTACCATTTATCAATGCTTGTTTTAACACTTATAATGGCTCCCTTTATCAATGATTTTTTTTCTAGCACTGATAAAGACAATCACTATTTAAGGTTTGTTTTGTAGTAGTGTAACCTCTATTTACTTGTCAATGTACTCTCTATCCTCATTGAACTCATGAAAAAACTGTGACACACATGGATTGTGTCATGAGCAGGACTTATTACTTTTAAGTCAAATTTTGTTTATGATCATACTCCAACGTTTCTTTCTCATCCACATTCAATTTGTAAGTTCTTATGTATATAACATAGGCTATATATTTCTTGATTATTTGTTCATTTTCTCCAACTACCTTATTTTTCTCCATTATAAATTTTTGATTTTATTCCCCAAGACTTTTAGTCTCCTCAATACATGCATCTAACTGATGCTTTGTTATCTATTCCAACTATATACTTTATTCTTTATTATCATCACTACTTGGTGAATAAAAACATTTTTCATCTATTGTAAATAAATTAACCTCATCATCTTAAGGGACACTTGATGATAAATCTGGTTTCCCATGATTTTGCATCAATTTCCTTTTCCTTCCTTGGGAAATCTTCTTCTTCTTATTATTTTTTTTTATTTTCAAGTTTTTTCTCCTTTCTTCAAATATTTAGATTCAATGAATTTTTATTAGTACAATCAAAGAAAAAGTGATCAATTCCTTCATAATTAAATAATTTTAGGTTTTTTCTTAATTATACTTTCCACTTTCCCATTTTGAACCCTCTTTATATAAAAGAAATAATCTCCTTGATCCCTTTATCACCTTCGGTTTCTGAATCTATTTTTCCAATATTGTACTATTCTTGAAATTTTCATTTTCTCATAGCTTCTTAGGTCATATAATATTTATATTTATATTTAAAAGGTATAATTTTTCTCATCTCATAAGATACGAGTATGTTTTGTAACTCATCTAGTTTCAGATATGCTATTCTGTATAGGGATGATATTCTTGAATCAAATTTATCTAGAAAATTCATCATTTGTATTTTTAAAATTTTAAAATATTATATATTTTCAGAAAAAACCTTGGATATTTCTTACAATATAATTAAACCTTGTAAAGTTGTCATCAATAGTCTCATAATCAACTATATTCATATATTATGACTAGCTCTTCCAGACATATATCTTTACTTATTTGACATTGAAATTTCCTTCATATTTTTTTTTAAATTTTACCATATTTTATTTGGAATTTCATCACCCATGAACTTTGTAAAAACTTTTCATATAGAGACATTAAGATAAAATTTTTAGACTTTCCATATAAATAAATATTTCTCTTATAATCTTATGTCATAACATCACCTTTTATAATATATGGAAACTGATATGTTTATATATCCCTCACCTCTATGCCAAGTGGTGGGAGATAGGGTAGCATCCAATTCCTCCAGTTGAGAAAATTCTACCCAAATATTGTGGGAACACATTTATTATTGAATAAATTAATAATTTCCATGTCTCAAAATTCTTCTTAGAAATTTAGAGGGTATCTTTACTCAAATACAACTTGTAGATCCCCATACTAGTTTGTACACTAGAGGAGGGGGTAAATCTATGGTTTTATTTTGAGAATTCTCTCCATTTTGAATTCAGCCTCCTAAACCTATTATAGTTATTTATCCACTCAATATATCTCTCAGTATCACTTCACATGTAGTAATAATAATAGAGAAAAAAATTTATATTTAAAAGTTTTATAAAAAAATCATATTTCTTTCCATATTGGTTATACAACCAAACTTGTATTATATACTAAATATCTAAGTGGCTATAATAATAAATAGATATACACCACAATACAACATGAGAATTAGTTTGTTATATATTCTAATTATAATTATTAACTAGTTATATTTCCTATTTAAAACTATTTTTGTTTTGATCTAGTGATAGAAATACCCAAATATGATCAATGTTTCTTTTATGCTAATTGTGAATTGATATTCCTCTACATGTAAGGGGAATCAATATGTGTTATTATGTACATTATTAAAGAACATTTCCAATAATGATTATATCAACAATATTCACCAGATCTAGAGTAACATGGGTTTACCTCTTCTTTATCTCTCTTGAATACATATCTTGTATCAACTCATAAAATTATAACAAAGTTCATGTAATGTTCTCTAAAAAATATTCCCATGCATTGAAAACATTTATTTATTTACTTGAAAGTATTATATAATATACCATTATATTCAATAATTATCATTTTCAAAAGTATTCATAAAAAAAATCTAAATATTTGAATATAAATCCCAATATATTTGGATCATTTATCCCATGATTTTTCTTTATAACTTCATATAATTGCAATCAATTTTTTTTTTCAATTTTAATTTGGTTAATTTATCTAGAATTATCTCTTAATTTAAAATGCGCAAAAGGCATGGGTCTTCTTCTATTTTCCAGGTGGTATATAAATAACCCAGACTTATCATTTATTTTCAAGATTAAATATAATTTGTATTTGAATAATTATACTTATAACATGATTGATATTTTATAAATGAAATAGTTGTTGTAGTTCAAACATATGGACAAATAAAAAACTAATTTCATATATGGATTTACATTTTTATACAATTCAAATGAATACACATAAAACATTATCCAATCATTGATATTTTGATCTCATGCATCCATGTTTGATAACATCTTTACCCCTCATATATGAAATTACCTATTAACGTGGTTTCTATTTTTATCATGCATGAATGTATGTTATTGTCGCATCATTGAATGCTCAAATTAATAATCTTCTAATGAGAAACTCATTAAAATATAACATGCATGAATTTATAACCACATAAATTCCATATAACCTCACATCAATATCATTCATAGATTACTATACTCTTACACACAAATCATGTGTGTGATCTTATTATAAACTTCATAATAAATAATTCTTGAAATAAATTAGAGTTTATTGTACTCATGGTTGGTTAAGCTACTAGGAGAGCTTGCGGTTGATCAATATTTCCTCATGATTTCGGTCCATTAACTTTTTGGACACCTTATATTGGATGATAAACTTGTTGTAACTTATGTTTATTCATGTGGTAGATCAATGCTTATCCATGATAGAAGTCCTAGAAGTTTTATAATTTATTTATGTGGTAGGTCCACTGTTCTTAAGGTATCACAACTCATCTCCTTAACATTGTGTTATACCGAGAGCTGAGGTGTTCCCACCATTGATGGGAAGAATTATAAAAATAGAGGATTTGGATTATACCCTATCTCACATCACTCACTATAGAGATGAGAGAGACAATGAAATTTGGGTTTCCACCCATTGTTAATGGTGCTACTATTACTCAAGTTGATAAGAGAAATGTAGAACTCTGAAAAATGATTTTACTTGATACAATATCAATGGAACCACTATAATGGCCCAAAACCATTTAATATTTTATTAAATTATTTCTAAACATAAACATTCAATAATTCAACAGAAGGATTGTATAGGCCTAGTGTCTTTGGAAGACTAGATTTGTATTACATCAAAAGAAATTTAAAATATGTCATCTTATTTTATCCTCAATAATGAGATCCTAAAATCTATTTAAGCTTATAAAACTTCATGGGATAACCTGGGGAATACGTAATGAAATGTCTAAGCTAAAATCTTAGTAAGGTAATAAACATGATAAGGGAAAATAACATGCGAGTCAAAGGTATAACATGATATCATAAAAGAGATGGATCACGAGTAATCACATAGAAGAGTAACATAAAGAACATGGTATCATAAAATTATGGCAATATAAGAAATATGTTGGAAATAAATAACATGACATAAATATGGGTCAAGGTTAACTACCTCAACAATATCACAGGGTAGATAAAGCACAATAATGGATTAATATTACTCCCTAACCCTATAAATGACGCCTCAAGAGAGTAATGATTTACCCAATGCATTGGAAATCTATTTGGGTACACCCATCATAACATGTTTATGATCTATGCGTGCCACATAAAGTAAATCAATCATAAGGCACAACATAATAATTTCCCACTATAGAAAATGGGTTGTATAATCATGCTTCATATTATAATCAAAGGAAATTTCATAATGAAGGCATTTGAGAAATGATTATAAGGAATGTATTAACCCATAACAAGAAGGGATAATAAGATATGTATACATGTTAGAGGAATATATAATGAATAAAAAATCATTCTATAACATTAAGTAGAGAGATAAAGTGATTCAGAGAGAGAAAATTAATAACTCGAAGGAAAGGGTGGTTTTGAGAGATCCCTGACCCCGAGTTTGATTTGTCATGGGTTTTCTTTTTCACCATAAATAATAAATATATGTTAATTATACATGTATTCCATGCATACATTTTTGAGTAGTTTAACTTATTTATTTTCTACATTATTGAATGATCATTCCAACATGGTAATTTATTTACTTATTATATGCCTTTTTAGAAGGTAATGAAACATTTGTAAAAAAGGAATGAAAAGTTAAAGAAAAATGAGCCAAATGACCCTTCACGCCGTGAGAAAAGTGAAGTGGCACAACAAAATATTTTTGAGAAAGAAGAATAGTTGTAAACATAAGAAGAATTCATTACATGTTGTGTACCACAAGTACACATTGTGACCATTTCAAGTGAAAAAGAACCATGAAGGACAATTCGCGATGACAGAGCATGCTGTGAACTTCAAGTATACGTTGTGTACCACCAACACATGACACAATGAATATCAAACCAGCGTAAAATATTTTTACGGATTCAACATGATAGAGGAAAAATTGGATCTGAGGTACACATCATGTACTACTTGTACACATCGTGTAGGTGGTGACACATAGAAAAAAATAACACTAAGCAGGCTGCATGGTTGGACGAGATTTTCCTATAAAAGGAGGCCACCATCCACCTTCTGAAGACATTCTAGGACAATTATAAGGAAAAGAAACACCAATAGACAAAGGAGTGATGATCCAGAGACATTATTCATCACCTTTATTCCTCGGGTACCCAAGATTCTAGCTCGAAACATGATCGAGTAGTCTCTCTAGTGCCAGGTGATGTGATCTGTAGGGTGAGTGCTGCTTAGGGATTATTTTTCTTTATTTTATTCATGTTTTGGATTATTGCAAACACCATTTATCAATTCCAATCTCTTTATTTTTACAATTTCATTACCATTTCATGTGATTTGAAGATAATTATTTCATTTCTTTAATCAATTATCCTTATTTTCCTATAGCCATTGTACAATCTTGGATAGTTATGTTTAAAAATGGTTTTGGGGTGGCTATTTATGTGTTTGCACTGAGTATATGACCATTCCAAAAGTGAGATAATAGGACTAGGATGGGATACTAAGACCAATGATCCCTGATAACCCAATTCTAACACTAAAACTAAAAAAATCTATATCAATTGAATCCCTAGCACACGAACCTAAAAATCAATGAACCTAGACTGCCTTCTATGTTGATCCAAAACCCCAATCATTCCTACAATTATTTTAATTTTCCCTCAAACAACCAATAAATTTCAATTCCAATTTCTTAATTAATTTAGAACATATGGATCATCATTGGGGGTTCGACACTCAAACTTACCAAGTACCACACTTTGATATAGGATTGTCTAAGTTTTATAAATTAAGTTTTTGCATAGCACCGTGGGGAACTAACAACACCATGTGGGGTTGTCAGTTAATTATTTACATTATTAATAACTTTTTTCAAGTTTATTATCTTTTTTTATTTATTATCTTTTTATATTCAGTTACATATCCAATTTATTTCACATTATATGTTATAATGATAAAAAACTTATATATCCAAAATCTATTTTGTATATTGAATTAGGTCGAAGAGATTTTTATTTAATAATATATATAATGGTAATCAGGAAATATTTATAATTTTATACATAAATTATAATATTAATACAATCCATGAAATATGATTATGAAAAATGAACAATGTTACAATCATGGAGATGGTAGGTCGTACGTACACATCAGTAACATTTCCATTTTTAAAAAATCATGATGTAAAGAAGGAAAGTGTTATTTTATCTTTATAGGATGATAATTATATCATAAATATCATATTAATTCATTAAATACCCTTACATATACTATCCATGTGATGTGATAATTAAAAATGAATCACATTTCTTCGTAAGGTGGTAGTCCTCCATACATAAGAATGATGTTATCACTTTTAATGGATGATAATTTAATATAATATATGATATATTACTTTTAAATAATGGAAAATATTTCATTATTATCATATATAAAAATTAAATTAATCCCTACATTCTTCTATGTAACACATAAGTGAAAAACGAATCACATCACATTATGAGGTGATAGTCTACCATACACATGAATAATGTTATCATATTACCTACGAAATGGAAATTAAGACGATAAATTTGACATTATAATAATATAAGTAAAATTAAATCATAAATATAATATATAATTATTATATACATAATTATATCTAGCTATTAGTAATGATGATGGAAAATGAATTACATTGCATCATGAGGTGGTAGTCAGCCATACACACGATCAATGGTTTTGTTTCCCATTTGAGAGAGGAGGATATGGTTTTAGGTCATTAAATTAACAAATAAAATTTTAATATATGGAAGATACATAGGTTTTTATATCATCAATGTTTAATAATATTTGAATGAGGTGGAAGAATAAATAAACAAATGCTTGATTAAAGACAATAACAATTATTCAAAAAACTTATTTAGGTTTTTAACAAAATACTTTCTTTTTTGGACTTATGATCAATAAATGTATTATAATATTAGGGCATGGAAGTAAAGAAGTTATTTGGGCAAGGCTTATCCAAACTAATTGGTCTTGTAAGTGTGAAGAGAAGTAGTGAGTGGGGGGATTTTATAAGTGGGGGAGGGGACACAAATGGAATTTTCAAAAATAAAATAATTAAAACCATGTTTTTTACATGAAAAGGCTCCAAAATTTCCCATTTTCTAACCATAGGAGTGATAAGGTCGAAACCCCATGGTAAACCCATTTTTTCCTTAACCATGATAATTAATTTTTACTGTTTTCACTACTAATTATGGTAAAAAAGTAACTTGACCTTATTAGATAATATAAATTATTAAAATTACAAATATGGAATCCTTTTTTTAAAATTTAACTAACATAAGTGGAGGAATTTAAAATTAAATTCACAGACATTTTGAGAAAACGATTTTTCAAGAAATGCATTTTTAATGAAATGAGGAACACATATTAACTATATGATAAGTAATCATAATTAAATTAATTTATATTCTTATTTATAGATATATAATCCATAAATTTCATTTAAATAATTATATATTCAGGGCTATCTTAATTATTTAAAATGGTGAATCATAATTCACATTAAAATAGTTTTCAGAAAATGTGTTTTAAAGCATAAAAATAAACTTATACTAAAATATAGTTTAAAGACATTTTAAATATAATTAATTTGTTTAAATATAAAAAAATAATAATTATGTTAATTTAAAATCAAATTAAACGAATCAAGGGACTTAATTTACTAAGAAATATTGAAAACAATATAAAAATCTGTATATTCACTATTCATTAGAAAATTAATATTTTCCAAAAAATACCAAAATATGAACCAGATTTATTACCGATATGATTATTTAAAAATGATGTTAATTTTACAAAATAAAAATTCTAAATGTTCCAAACATTAATTATACTATTTTTTCACAAAAAGAAATAAAAATAATTTTTTAAAGAAAACATATTTTTGATGAATAAAATGAATTTTTTTAATATTGATTGTTTAGTTAATAATAATTTAAAAATATATTTATATTGAGTATAAAATTTAGGTAAATTTCATAAATTATAAAATAATATTCATAACCACCCATTTAGTGGTCTGGATACAATGCTAATAAAATCATGGTTCATTTAGGATTGATGTTGTGCATCACATACACTATCAGACATGAATTTTTATTTTAAAATCACAGGGTATTAAATTATTCCCCCATTACATAATTTCAACTAAGAAATTTTAAACTACATACTATGTTTAAAATAATTCATGGTACTTCTATTTTATCTCCTCTCTCGATTCCCATGTCACTTCCTCAAACCTTTGGTTTCGCCACAACAATTTTACTATGTAAGTTATCTTGTTTCCAAAATTTTTTATCTATGATCCAAGATCCTCACAAGATCATCCTCATATGATTCATATTTTTTACAATAGTAGCACCTTTTTTTCATACATTTGAGGGTTCTAGTATGTACTTTCTCAAGAGGAAAACATGAAACACATCATCTATTTGAGATAAGTTAGATGGGAGTGTTAGTCGGTAGGAAACCACTCCCATGAAATCAAGGATATTAAAGGGTATATGTTTATATGAATAATATTTACCTTCTTCCCGAACCTCATGAATTTATTACATGTCGATATATAGAGGAACACCTTATCTCCAACTTCAAACTATAGGTCTCATCGATGATTTTCTATATAACTTTTCTATCAACTTTGCATAGTTTTTATGAGATGCAAAATAGTTTGAGTAATATCTATCCAATATTAGGATATATCTAGTCCCATCATCATCCAAACTCCAAATTTATCCCAAAATATTGGAGTCCGACACCAATTTCTATATAGAGCCTCATAAGTTTCCATTTGAATTTAGATGTGAAGTTGCTGTCATATGATAATTCTACCCTCGAAAGGTGTTGATCAACAAAATACTTGGGAGTCCATTGAAAAAGGCATCAACATATCATCAAGATTTTGGATGGTTCTCTCAGTTAGACCAACCATTCATGGGTGATAAGTAGTACTGAAACCAAGTTCTATTTCTAATGCCTGCTGAATAATTATCCATAACCGTGAGGTAAACCTTGGGTCCTAATTAAATATAATAGAGAGTGATACACCATGTAATTTTACCTCTTCAATTATATATATCTTAGTGAATAGATAAATATTACTTGATGAAAATGAAATATGCCAACTTTATAAGGGAATTTACTACCACCTAAATGGATTTATTTCCTTTAGGTGTCCCAAGGATTCCTATGATGAAATCCATGGTTATGGTTTACCATTTCTATACTGGTTTGGGAGATGGTTTCATCATACCTTTCAAATCCTACAATTCTATATTTACTTATAATCATACCAATAATTGATATACAAATTATGCAATATCCCACTTAATATTATCCCACTAGAAGTTATGTTTCATATCCTTATACATATAGTGCTTCTTGGATGAATAGAGAAGAAAAATCTATGTGCATCATAAAAAATTTCTTTCTTCAACTCTGGTTTTGATGGGATAGATATACGGGTTCCAAACCTTATAAATGCATCTTTAGGAGTGTTGAAACCTAGAATATTCAGTAGTTTTTTCCTTACCTAATCATCATTCTATGAATTCTTGATTCTATCAAGAATAAATGGTTTAGAATATATTTGAGAAATTAAGGATAAATATCCTTTTACTATTCTCTTATACATCCTTTTCAAGTCTATGATGATTGGATCCTTCTCAATTCCCATCATTGATAAAATTATTGAATCATTTCAACGAAGAAAATATAACACTTTGTTTTATTTCCCATAATGGTAGTTGATTGATAATTCATAGCCTTTGATCTGATCTAACTATATTTTCTAGAACATTTTAATTTCTTTCTCTGAGAATATATATTTTAGGCTCTTTTGATCTGTATATATTTCACACTTTTCACCACAGAGATAATGTCACTAGATATTCAACACAAATATCATTACATCCCACTCTAGGTTATGCGTGGGATAGTTCTTCTCATTAAATTTCAACTACCTTGAGGCATAGGATATTAATTTATCATTATTCATTATAACATAACCCAAAAAATTCTTTTAAGAACCAATGAAAACCACTAAAAGTACCCCACTTAAGGGAATCATAAATATTGTTGGAGTGATACGACCCTTTTTCAAATACTTAAATCTCTCTTCATATTCACTTATCTAGAAAATCATTACTCCTTTATAATTTATCTTTTTTAGTTGTTTAAAAAATTGTGAGAAGTTCCTCAAATTGTTTTGGTAATACCTAGCTGTTCTAAGGAAACAGTGGATCTCCATTACAAATCATGGTATTGGAAAATCCTCAATTACATTTGTCTTAGAAGGTTATATAAATATCCGTTTTCTAGTGATAATATGCCTTAATAACTATATTTACTTCATATAGCACTCACATTTATTGTACTTTTCATATAGATTCTCCTTTTTTGAAATCATTTAGCATAGTATTCAAATTCTCTTCATACTCCTCCTTTCTTTTGGAGTAAATCATAATATCATCTATAAATACTACAAATTTTTTAAAAGATAATCTATAAATACTCTATTCATTAATTCTATAAGTATTTATAGATAATTATCGAGTCTTAAAGGAATTAGTATGAAATAATAGTATCCATACGTTATTCTAAAGGTAGTTTTGAGAATATCTTCTTTATTCAAATTTAATTGGTGATATCCTAATTAAAGGTCCACCTAAGAAAAATATTAGGATACACATAGTTGATCAAAAAATTAATCTATCTATAGTAGGGGATAATTTCTATTTATCATGATTTTATTAAGTTCATTATACTCATTATAGAGGAAGATTGACCCATCATTCTTCAAAATGAAGAGTACAGACATGCCCCATGGTGAAGCACTCATGGTATATACAACCCTTTTCCAAATTCTCTTGTAACTAGTTATTAAACCCTTACAACATAATAACGCCCATACATAAAGGATTATTTTATATGGGAATATATATAGATATAAGTTTAATTGATAACATGACCTATAGATCAAGAGAAACACCAATAAAATCTTCAGGGAATACATCTGTATAATCATTCACAATGGGAATGTCTTGAAGCATGATTCTCTCCATTGTATCAACAATTTGAGCAAGATATTATTGATTATAAGGAAATAATATCCATGATTGAATAAAATATTCTATATGTTAATCATCCTCCTCATTGCACTTACAAAAAATCATAGGATGACTTGGGGTGTGAAGAGTGATCTCCCTCTCTCAATAGTTGGCCTTAAATTTATATAGGGAAAGATAATTGATTCCCAATATAGAATTAAACTATACTAAATGCGGTATGATTTTTTTGAAGATTAATTCCAAAAATATTGAATGTGGAGGAGTTATATACTTGTGATTCAACCATGGATCCTTTTTTTCTCATAGATAGCTAAACCCCCAGGTTTTGAGGTGGTGTTTGAATATTTTTACTAAACCTAGATTATATGAAATAATGAGTAAAATTAGAATAAAAAAGTATGAAATTTCTGTTCTTGAATAAATAACTAGCTTACCTGTCACCACATCATTATCTATGTCCACCTCATAAGTAGTGTATATCATATGACCTTACTTGTTACCTCAAAGTTTGTTTTCAATGACTGTATTCAAGAACCCATTGCATAGGGCACTGTATTTCATATGTATGAATTTACTTGCAGTTAAAACACTATAAGATGAGCATTTTTTTGATGTGAACCTTATTTTCTTCATCTTTATTAGTGGTATTATTCATTTCCCTTTGAAAATAATCATCTTAATTTCCATATTTTCTATACTTGAAGAATCTTGTGGTTCTCCTTAGGAACTTTTTAGGAAGCTTCCTCCCACACTTTTGAAACATGGATTGATGGGTTTTATTTCTGCCAAGAGATTTATCTTTCGAAACCCCTCAAGAAAACTCCATTTTATATTTTTTTTCTCCAGTCCCACGAGCCCAATGGGAGTTATCAATCTCTATAAATACTTTGAGGACAAAATAGATAATATCTTCATAGATATAAAAGTCCCAAATGTGGAATGTTTTTTATAGAATCAGATATAGTCGACTAAAAAAATGGTTCAACTTATTTCAATTCTAATAATAAATCTAGAGGCATACCATGAAATTATTGTGATATTTTCCTCATACACTCTAACAGAATCATATTCCTTTTGTTTTTAACTAAGGAACTCCATCCTCATTTTAAGATGAAGAATTATTGGAAAATATTTATTGAAAAACATTTTTATTATGTCATCCCATTCCTATATCCCCTTGGGACTTAGTGTTCTTGGTAAATTTCCACCACTAATCGTCTTATCCCTTAATGCGATAAACTAACAATACATATTTCTCTTTTTATATATATTTGAGGAAATATAATATCTTCTCAGTGGAGTTAATCTATTATTCTGTGATGATGGGATCAAAATATCCACTATAGTTAGGGGGCATTTGTCTCATTAAAGACTCGATTTCAACTTGACCCTTCTTAGGAGGAGTAGGGATTTCCACTCGATTCATGTTATTATTCATAACTTGATCTAGTTGTGATAGTATTACTATGATGTTAAAATATCCCACACCCATAATATTAGGCATACTAGTAGGGAAATCATCACATTTCCTATGATGTCAGTTTTTGGAAGAGTTTGTTATATTTCTTAAAATTAACTAAAAGGAATAAAAACACAAGATGATCATACTTTAACATAGACAAGGGAATCATGTAAACCTAAAAGGAATAACTTATAAATTTTAAGTATTTAGTAACTTATTAGCCTCCAGGTTTTAATCAATGTTATCCATGGTAGTGTTTCCAATTAGGTTTTCTAACCTAACAATTCATTCATGCCCTTAATGATTATTTTTAATTAGTTTATGAATTTCCAAAGCATATCCCCCTGGTGTGTCAAAACCGGTATGCATCATGGCCCATTTTCATGCAATATGTGATGATCGAGTCTAGATCAATGTGAATAATTTAGGGTTGTTATACCTAGGCACCTATGTTTCAAATCCACATTCACTTATAGTATCTAGAAATGGATGCATTTTCTTAGAAAGCACTCACTCTATAGTTCACCAAAATTCCAAGATATTTTCCTATACTTAGTCTTATCCTTAAAATTATCCTTAAGGTTCTCACTAATGCTTTATCATCATAGTATTTAATGGTTAACTAAACCTTTTATTTGATAAAACTATAGTAAACAAAAACCTTTTCACATATTATTATATTATTTCTGACCATAAATGTGTAAAAAATATAACACAAGGATTGTAAAGGCCGTGTGTCTTTGAAATATTAGGTTCATATTACATAAATTGTAAATTTAAACATGGAATACTTATTTAATTTTCTATAATTACCTCCTAAAATACATTTTATCTCCTAAGACATAATTATATAACATGGTAAATATATAAATAATGGATTGATTTAAAATCCCAAAATGGAATAAACATGATAAGGAAACTTAACATATTGGACAATGATATAACATGATATCATAAAAGATAAGGATCAAGAGTAATCACATGGAAGCATAAAATAAATAACATGGCATCATAAGATCATTATAACATATGGAATTTTATAGAAACATATAACAAGACATAAAAATTATTTAAGGCTAACTTTCTATACAATATCATATGATGGACAAAGTCTCGTAACAGATTCGGTTTACTCCCTAATCCCATACATGACACATAATGAGACTAAAGCTATATCTAAGTAAATGGAGTGCTGACTAGATTCACCCATAATATCATGTTAATGATATATGTGTTAAAAATAAAGGAATTCAATCATAAGGAATAACTTGAGAATTACCCATGGAATGCAAATGGGTTGCATAATCTTGCTTCATATCATAGTCAAAGGAAATTTTATAATGAAGGAATTTGAGAAATGATCATAAGGAATGTATTATTCCCTAAATGGAATGTAGAATAATATTTTTATATTTTTGAGAGAAATATATACATAATTTATAAGAAATACATAACATTATAGAGAGAAAGAAAGTGAGTTGGAGAGAGAATGTTCATAACCTGATGGAAAGGGTGGTTTAGAGAGATCCCTTACCTCGAGTCTGATTCTTCAGGTGTATTCATTATATTTATTAATAATAAATGTATATTAATTATTTAATTTAATGATACCATTTTTCAAGTTTATTATTCCTTTTATTTTATTTATTATCAAGTTATATTCAATTGCTTAACCAATTAATTTCACATCAGATGTTTTAACGACAAATGACTCATATATCCAAAATAACATTGGTAATTTGAGTAAGGTAAAATAGATTATTATTAAATAATCTATATATTGGAAATACGGAATAATTATAAATTATATACATAAATTTTTCTTTTTCAAAAACCATGATATTTTTTTTGAAAAATGCATAATGTTACAATCATGGAGATGACAAGATGTAAGTATGCATGAGTAACATTCTCATTTTTTGAATATTGTGATGAAAAAACGGTAAGTGTTAATTTATATTTCCATGATTATAATTATATCATAAAATGTAATATTTATTTAAATGCACTTACATAAACCATCCATGTTATGTGGTAATAAAAAATGAATCACATCGCTTCACGAGGAGGTAGTCTACCGTACACACAAACGAGGTTATCATTTTCAATGGATGGTAAAGTAAGAAAGAATATGATATATTAATTTTTATAAATGTTTAATATTTCATTATTATCATATTATAATGTTAAATTAATCCTTATTAACTTACAAGTAAATATTAAGTAAAAAATAAATCACATCGCTTCACGAGGTGGTAGTCCACTGTACAGATGAATGATGTTATCATATTCCCTATGGGATGGAATGTAAGAAGGTATATGTGATATTATAATTAAAAAATTATAATTATATCATAAATATCATATATAATCATTATATAAATCATTACATCCATATTTGTGAAGATTTTATGGGAAAACATTAATCGGTTCGCGAGGCGTTAGTTCACCGTATGCATGATCAAAAATTTAATTTCCCATACAAGGGAGGTGGATATGGTTGTAGGTAATGTAATTTTAGTAAATAAATATAATTATATTGAATATAATGATGTTCTTATATCATTATGTTTTAATAATTTTCTATTTCGTAGAAGAATAAATTAAATTAAGTGCCCAGTTAATGATGTTACCTCTTCTTCGGATAAATTCTTTAGGTTTTCACCATAAGCCTGTATATGTTGGAATTATTATCAATAAATGTATTATAGTATTAGGTTATATAAGTAAGTATGTTATTTGAAAAATTATTGGATAAAAAAATTGGTTTTTGGAGTGTGAATATGAGAGGAGAGGGAGTGACCTTTTATAAGTGAGGGAGATGACACACTTGGAAGTTTTGAAAGAAATAATTACACCAATATGTTTTACATTAAAAAAGGAAAAAATGGCCAATTTTTAATCCTTAGAATAGATAAGGACTAAATATTACCATAAAATATGAATTATATAATTTCTTTGTATTTTAACCCTTATCTTATTTGTTTAACCCCTGATAAACCTGTTTTTACCTTAACTATGATAATTAATTTTTACTATTTTCAATATTCATTATGGTGAGAAATTAATTTCATATTATTTGATAATATAAATTATGATGATTAAAAATATGGAAATAATATTTCCAAATATAACTCACATAATTTTATAATATAACCTAAAATTAAACCAATAGACATGTAAAAATGGGTTTTCAAGAATTGCATTTTTAAGGAAAATATTATCTCATATTAACCATATGAAAATTAAAATTAATTATATTAATTTAAAATAGTATTTATAGGTATAAAATATATATTTAATTTAAATATTTACACATTAGTGATCATTTTTATTTTTTAAAATGGAGAAACATTAAACACTTTAAAACAGTTTCTAGGAAATGCATTTTATAGCCTAAAAATAAAGTTATATTAAAAATAGTATAAAGATGATTTAAATATAATTAATTATATTTAATATAAGTAAATAACATTTATTATACATTAAAATGAATTTAAATGAATAATGGGGGTTAATTTATTAAAAATAAATTATTATTTTATAAAAATATGTATTTTTTCACTATTCACTAAAAAATTAATATTTTCAGAAAAATTAAAAAACGTTACCCAATGTTAATATTGATATGTTGATTAAAAAAATTATTTTCATTTTTTAAAATAAAATTTCTAAATGGTCCTTTAATTAATTATAATATTTTTTCACAAAAACCAATAAAAATCATTGTAAATGAAAAATAATTTTGATGTATGAAATGAATTTTCTTTATAAATGAGTGATTTTTTAATCAGAATTCATAAATAAATTTGTATCGAGTTATAAATGTACATAAATTTCATAAAATAGTCCATACTACTAATACTCACCCATTTAGCATCTAGGTTACAACAATCATAAATAATCATGATTTTTTTTTGGATCGGTGTTGCGTGTCACATATGATATTTAACAAAAGTTTCCCATTTAAAATATCAGGCTGCTACACCCACCACATAAACAAATTTTGAATCTACCATGAATTTTTTCGACTATGTAGGTAATGAAAAATATACAACATTAAGATCTATAAGCCAAAAAATGTGTCCCATCCTTCCGTAAGTGTCTATATGGTCATTAGACTAACCGCATAAGGAAAGCTAGATCGATGAAAATCCTTCAAGTTATCTAGACCTATCGTGAGTTAGATAAAATATAATTCACCACAAGAAGTATTTATTATGGCGTTTATAAGGACCTTTCAAAAATTATTATTATATTGGAGTAGAGGCCTCCTGAAATTATATTAGTATAAGATTATTTATAACGATTACACTTCCGCTTACATGCATGTGAGATAAGAAAGATTTTATTAAAAAAATGATTAATCCAAAATTCAATGATGTGATGTTCTCAAAAATTGATGCATGAAAAATAGAGGAACTTATTTAACAAGTAAATGCATGCATAAGGGGTTAAGGTTATATTGAAAATAGATACATGAGAACAAAATATAGATACATGCATGAAGTTTCATGTCCATGCACGTGAATTGAATGAAAAAGGTAAATGCATGCATGATATTAGTTTCCATGTTTCCCATAATCTCAAAATAAATAAACTATTTCATGAAAAAATATCATCTATGATATGACTTTAGTGCTATAAAAATAAATTGGTTTTATGATTTAAATTAAATTAGAATATTAGGTTATTTATAAACAATGTGATGAAGAAAAATAAGACCAAATACTTTATTGAATTTTAAATGAGGATATATTTTAGGATCTATTAAATGAGTTAAAAAAATTGTTTCTTATAGTTATATATAGTTTTGAGGAAAAAATAGCATGATAAATGATCTGATTCATTTAGGATTTAAATTAAAATATTTTTAACTATTTTATGATAGTTTTTAAGGATGAGGATAACTACATATAGATGTAGAATATATATTACTTATAGGAAATGAAAGAAATATGTTTGAGACTTGAGAATATTTTTTTGAGAGAACTCACAAATCAATTAGAGAGAATTATAAGAACAGAAAAAACATATGTATTAAAGAGAGAAAAGGAAGAGGAGTACCCATATTACTCCAAATTTGGTGAATAGTTTCAAGAATAGTAGTGTTATCGATGTTATTGAATATTGTACATAATAACATCTATTAATATTTCCTAATTATAGAGGAAAATTGATTTATAATTGGTACATTAGTAACCTGGATCATATCAAGGTCTTTCTATTAATTGATCAAATTTTCAAGAGTTAGTGACATGGGTGTATAACACATTTCAAAAGAATTTTTGTTGGTCTGTATTACCAACTAATAGATATTAGGGTATTGGGGTGTATAACCAGTTCTTATTGCATCCAATTGTAAATTTAGTGAAGAATCACTATTGGGGAGTATAAATAATATGAAACAGATTTGTATTTTATAAAAAATCTTGTAAAAATCTCATGTTGTGTTATTTATTATTATTACTGCATATTAATTTATACCATTATATAATATTGAGTGGATAGAAAAATATAAAATGTTTAAGTGGTTGAATCCATAAAAGAAGAGAATTAAAAAAAAAGAAAACCATTGATTCTCCCCCCTGTTAGTGGTCAGCCCATCATGAGGCTCTATAGAGAGGTCAATTATCATTAAGATTCACGAAATTTATATTAATATATATATATATATATATTCATCCAACATGAAATAACGATAAATTTAAGATTTCATTGTTTAAGATATATTTTATATGGTTATCCAAAATTAAAAATACATAAAAAACCCAACATAAACACCTACCAACCATATCATATATGATGGACTTCCAAATCAACCTTATTTTTGCTACACTTTTTGGGGGTTTTTACCCATTACATCTATATATAATTTCCAACACATATTTATGTGATTACCTATTAAAAACCACCCACTAAACTCTTTAGTTAGAAACATTTATGAATAATTAAAGTTTGAATAACAGTGATATTTTGGTAACATATTTACAATGCTTAAATCCTTAAATATATTCAAAATCCTTTACTCCCCAAAATCAAATGCTATGATGAATAATTCTATTATCTAATTTGGAATTTTTCTAATTTTAACATTATCAGCTTTGGGAACTAGTTTTCCAATATTTTCAATTAAATAATAATATAAATATTTATACTTTTTATTTATCATCACATCCTAAGATAATTTAAGATAAAGATATATTAAATTAGTTATAGAAAATATTTACATTTGTTACCACTATATCCTAAAACTATTTTATGATATTAAGTGAAATTCACATGTATTTTTACCAGCATAATCCTTTAATAAATAGTGATGTTTAATTTTCATAATAACTAAATGAAATATTTTACATTTCTCATTTATCATCATATATCCTAAAATATTTAGTAAAATTGATTAAAAATAACTTAAAATTTAGTTTGGTATAATTATTTATTTGTTAACTTTGAACTTCTCGAAGTCCAAACATACTCCCACTGGCCGCTTAGAGAATATATACTATTAATAAGATCATTCTATGAATCACAAGATCATTTTTTTGGAAATAATAATTATTTTGTTTTATTAGGAAGATTTAACAAAAAATATCACATACATATCACATATTGTATTCTATGTGTTTGGAGATTTTTCCCTAAAAAGAAAAGTATTTATTAATGAATTACACTAATGGGTGGAAGGAACATATTCTATGATATGATTAAAAAATCTAGATAAATAAATTTTACTGAATAAACATTTTTTATCCTTGTCTATTTTCAAAACATGTTATAAAATTCAATGAATCATATACCACATGTATAAAATTAACCATAAAATTTTGTTTACAATAAATTTTTTTATAAAATAAATTCTCTTATAATTAAAGAAAAATGATTTAAAGATACATATCCTTTATTTAGATCCACCTGAGCTTGATAAAATTTTTTATATTCAAATATTTTATGTATTGAATATTTTCTTCTTCACTTTAATGGAGACTATATTATTTATAAATTATTCCATTGATTTTTAATTTCTAGATATTTATAACACTTTTAATGTATACATTTGGAATCAAATTAACATTAAAAATTAATGTATCAATTTCTATGACACTGATATCTGACATAACCATTCCATGAAGTTTCTAAAACCCATTTAGGTATCACGAAATTTTTTTTCACATGGAATCATTAATTATTCCAGATATCCACTTTAAAATCCAATGACCAGGATTAGCATCTAGAAGAAACATTCTGGAATTTCAAACAAACTTTTATTCTTCTAGTTTGAAATTTCACCCTCTTGTAATATCGAAATAGCCCCAGAATCTAAATAGAACATGGCTTGTTTATATATTCTCATCTATTGAGAATATTAGGTAAAATTTTATTTAGCTCAATAATATTGTTATCATTCTTCCACAAATGACAACATAATGAATTTCATATCCATAATAAACCTTAAGGAAACATGTAGTCATACTAAGTCATTATTACATTCAATAATATTGTGTATCTTTTAAATACCCAATCATATTTAGTATATGGGACTAATTTCCATTTCACATCATCAATTTAATACCTTTTGAAACCCAATGTGAATCATTTTATTCTTCAAAAACTTCTATATTCTCATTTTGAACCAATTAAACACTTGTTACTTAGAAATGTGTTTTTATAGAACATATAATTTATCCTTAATTTATAACACTTATTTAGTTACAAGTCATTGGAGTTTCTTGTCAGAAGTTTCTCCTTTCTATAGGATTAATCTCTATGTAATATTTGAGATGAAGAAGCTATTATATATAATAGAAGATTTCATCAGATGAGCATCTTTTATTTATTTCTATTTAATGATAACTGTTATTAAATGGGATCCCACTATAATGATAACCTCTATTTCAATTCACAATATCCATTAGTAATAAAAGATCCATATTTCACTAAACAAATGACAAAGATTTAGCATGAAACTCACTGATTAGTTATTTACACAAGGAATCATACTCATCATATCATATATGATTCTTGGATAGCTCAATGAACAAAAATTTTATTAATTCATATTATGGAAAAATACAACATTATTCCTACGGTATCCTAACCTTTAAGGTTTCTTATCTGGGTGTAAACCGAATAAAATCCTAAGAATGAGCACCCAAATTTTTCATGAGAGTACCCATTAGGTTCTTATATGACATAAGATGGTCTAGGGGCACCCTAATTTGGAATGAAACTCCCTGGTTAATAATCTAAGGTCATAATGAGGTCTAATTTTGAAAGAATCTCACACTTAGAATTTTAATAGGATTTAGAATCACTATCTTATCTCATGTCATTTCCTTTATGTATGCATGCTTCTTATAATTTAGTTTTGTTAACACATTCCTTTAACTAAATCAATATGTTCATTCCATATTGATGTGAAAATCTTTATACAACCCACCATTTTTATTACTCTCTTAAAAATAGAATCCAAACATATTTACGCATATCCAAATTCATCTTATTAAGTAACATGAACTATTCATTTAAATGTTTAAAAATAAATGATATTGAAAATATCCACATGAGTAAGATCAAGGGAATAGATAACTAACCCCAAATTTCTAGAACAAGACATAATCTCATAGGATAATGGGATGTATGACTCAAAGTCCCTCTACCCAGGGATACTTTTATGAAGAGATAAAAAAATTCATTATAACTCTAAAAACTAATATGTATAAAATATTTTCAATAACTAAATTCATGCTAATTACTCTAATTGAAAACTTGGGTCATGTTATATAAAAAATAATTCTTATGTAATCATATGTAGAATGAAATTCATGTTTTTAAATTTTAGAATAATTAGTTTACCAATATAAAATAAAGTATACACAAATTAAAAAGATATAAATACATTATATTCATGAATAAAAAACAATTAAATAGCATTATCTTTGAAAGAAACCTAATGTGAATCTATTGTAGAGTTTTGAGTCTACCCTGACCTACATTCTAAAGGAATAAATTTACCAAGACATTACCAGTGGAACCATGGAGGGAATTTTGGTTAAGAGGATGTGTGGTTGGGCTCATTACACCCTTTAGGGGGAATTAATTACAACTCTGAGACTCTATTATATATTTAATATATGTTCCTGAATCCTTCCCAAATCCTAGTCTAGGACTAGTTACCACCATTTTAGATATTTATCATTGACATATGTTGGTGTGATCATTTATATATATTAGAGTTTCTATATATTTTACTTTTTAATTAGTGATTCGATAGTCTAAATTCAAATAGTTGGGAACTCTAGAATTTATCACCATTTTGGAAAGTAGAAGGTGTGTATAGGGTCCAGATCAGGCCCCTTAGGGGGGATTTATATGTCTCTTTATCAGGGGAATCATAACCCTCACCCATCATAATTTTTAGGGTCATGTGATAATAACCATGGGGCGCCTTTTAAGGACATTCAACAACGGCCATTTCCAAGTAGTTTAGATTCATGTAGAGTGAAATTTTAGGTGAGTGGCTCCTGAAAATGTTAGTGCATAACATAAACAAGGGAATCCATTTTTATATTACCCTATATGTTAGTAACAAGATTAGATAATTTAGGATGATATCATAAGGCAATATAACCCCATATATGATGGATTATGAAATCATATGGTCTAAGGTGGATCATAAAGAATATGACCTGATGAGTTTTTGGGTTTTATAGGGTGGTTGTCCCCATGGGAATCTGGTATTGGATTTAATATTTAAAACTTGTAGATTCATCCTATATATCATGATCAGTAGGAAACAATCCCATTTATTTTGAGTTGCACAATTTATGGTCATGTGACTAGACTATACCTTGTAGTTTAAAGCCACACAGTAAGTATTTTTTCATATAGTTTTACATTTCATGAAAATGAATTACTTATCATGAAAGGGATACAATATAGGATTGGGTGGGGAATACTCATATAATACCCTAGTGGTAAGCCTCATTGGGAATATGGACCTTTGAGTTATTATGGATTACAAGGAATATGGAACTTTGAGGAGGATTTCACTGATGATAGGGCCCTAGGAAGAGGGGTTTGAGAATATGAATTTCATTAACTTTAAATATTTTTAGTGCTTACAACAAGTTGGAGTTCCATAGTAGATGTAAAATTCATATCATATGATTTTTAGATAGTGAAGGATGACCAGGACCATGGGGATACAACCCCATGATAAAGAGTTCATGGATTACACATATATCACTCAACCAATGATCAAGAAAAAATGGAATGGATTCCACCAAATATAATTGATCAATCATGTTATTAAATCATTAATGGAAACATGTATATGATCTAAAATTGATAAGGATACCTAGAGTCTCATGTATCATTTATAAAATAAAATTTATGAGGCTTACACATTAAAAACCAAATTGGTTTACGTAAGCCATGTGTAGTCTCATAGGTATCCCCTAGACCAGAGCCCCTACTATCAAGTGGATTCATGATCATAATAATTCCATGGGATTAATTTTTTTAGGAGTAAAAACTATAACAATAAAACTATAAAGGGAATACCTGATCTAAAATGGGTATTTTGGTGCACCTGATGGCTTGATCATGCAAATTCCAGGGGCATGGTGGAGCTCCAAGAGAATTCCACCCAGTAGTAGGCTGATGTAGTCCTATAGGTATTAGAAAGGTTTTTTTGGATAATTTTATTCACTCAATTCAGAAACATATCTAAATTAAGGGTCTAGGAGGATTTTTTATAGGTATATAACCTTATAAGGAACACATGGATAAACTAGATCCCTAATGGACAACTAAGAAAAATGGGGAGCCCTATTGGATGACTATAGGGAATGTGGTTACCTATTAGAGGACTAGAGTGGAGTGTCTCCAAGTACAAGAGTAAGGAAAAGCAGTTATAAAATATAAATCTAGGGAGAATATTTTCCCTAGAGTAAGATTAGAGGAATGGTTATCCATAATAAAGTAGTCAGGAGAAGTGTTTCCCTAGTATGAGGTTAGGGTGAAGTGGTCACCATAGAATGAGAATAGAGTGAAGTTATCTTCCTTGTATGGGGCAAGGGGGAAGTGTCCTTATAATACAAGGATAAGGATAAGTGGTGACCCTTGTATGGGGTAAGAGAAAAGTGGAACACTCTTATAAAGGTAGGGTGAAGTGTCACCCTTTTTTAAGGTTGGAGAAGAATGTGTCTTAAAATTAGAAGACCTGGCTAAGGGCCCGCCCAAGTGAAGATGCTTTCAGGGTAACCTGGGTGAGTGGAACCCTAGTTTGTCGCACTCAGGGTTTCCTTGACACTATTTTTGGATGAATAATTTTAAAGTGGTATTTTTAATGTTTTTAACATGTTGAAACTTTGGGTAACAAAATTAACATATTTTTAGTCAATCACCCATTAGTTTTAGGCTTAATAACCCAACTACGATGAGGTTAAAAGACCTAGGTGAAGGGAACTCAGGGAATTCATTCATCTTCTAAAGGTTATAAAATGTGTCAAATGAGGACCCCTTAAGGTCTATTTATCGGACATGGGTGAGAATAGGTAATATAAAACTTTGGTATATGATGTGGTTTATGTAAGAGATAGGGAATGAGTTACAGGCACATAGGTGTTCCCTTGTAATAAGGTTTCACGAAAGGATAGGGTTCATTGTTTTTTACATACATGTAGAGTAGAAAAAACCCAAAGACCCGCCCTTGGAGAACATATATAGTCTAGAGAAAAGTACCTTGAGAACATGTTCAAGGATTTGGGTAATTTAATACTCCCCCTCCCAGGGCATTATCCTTCACCATATCTAGGTTTCTATTATTTTTATAAAAGGAGACCTAAAAAACATCTAAAAAATAAATAATTTAAAAAAATTAAACATGAGAAAAGATTTTATAAAAAAATCATAAATTACACCTTATTGGTATCACTTTATAATATTAGATTATTTATTGTAGACATTATATAATTTTGAATATAAACACATTATATTGATTTCGAAATATGAACTCTTACATATTATCCATTATATGAAGTTTTAATTAAAATATATGATATTTTTTATGAATCAAAAAAAATTTATAATCCAATTTTTATAGTATAATTTTTTAACATAAACTATATATCATATATTTAACATTATTTCAACCCATAAAAAATAAATCATCAAAAATAATTCAATATGGATTAAATAATATTCTAAATAAGGAACATATTTTGAACTATTCAAATAAAAAATTATGAAAAATTCAAAATTTTAAATCATAAACACTATATTTTGGACTCATTTTTCAATTTATAGACACTTTATAAATTACCCCTTAAGATTTATAAATACAAACCTTATTTCTAAGTCATAATGCATGTCATATAATTATAAAGAAGATAATTAAATATTAAAAGTTAATATTTTAGAATATTTATTAATAAATTTTTCATAAATATTAAGTGATTAATTTTAAACTCTTTATAATTAATTACTTTATAAACGCTTTAAAAATTAAAAATATCCCCAGAATACAAATTATTTTTATAATTTATAAACAAGTTTAAACATTCTAATTCATTTCATAATTGAATTTTAAATAAAAATAATTTTTCTAATCAACCATATTTTATGATACAATACTAATTATAGAATATGATATAAGATTTATATTATAAACCATGTTAAGTCGCAGGATAAGATAGATTGGTTGAGACTTCCTTCACCACCGGTAGAACTTGTTGACCGATAATCCAATCATTTAATATGATATGTTACAATATTTTACAGTTGATATCTATATCATATACTACAATATATCTTATGATATTTTATGATATACATAGATTTCACTTTATTGATTCGATTCTCTATTGTTTTTGAAAATACTGCACAACAATCATATTTTAAGATAGGATAGTGTTGTATGCCATGACTAGTGTAAATCACTAGTGTCAAATCATGTTATAACTTGTGATATCATAAATCGTTTTTAGTGATACAAAACATTTAGAACGAATAACCACTCATATTTTATGAATTCTAATATGAAATAAAATTTTTATATAAAGATATTCATTTCATCACATGATTTAACAAATATACAAACATGGTATACTTTTATACCATTTTTGGAATTTAAAGTGTACTTAAAACACTTAATAAAACTAATAAAAGTTATTAAAATATTTTAAAAACCAAGATTAAAATTTTTAGATAAATTAATATTTTCATATTGGAAATGAATAACATTATTAAAACATATCTTACACCATTGATCCATTGCACAATAATCAATTTCTGACACATGAGTTAGATCTTTGAAGTGTTAGTCATAATACATCCCATATCTGGAGGTATCTATGGGCTGGTGAAATCTACAAATAATTTTATAGATCCTAATAGTGTAGTGGAGGAATATGAAAGAGATCTACTAGGATTTGGGAGCTTTGAATAGGAATGAACAAGTTCACCCATACACCGTTAAATGGGTACTACATACTTAAAGATCCTCTAGGATGCTCCTCAAATACTGTCCCATTTACTCATTCATTATAAAACATGAGTAAATGAATCATCCAATTCATGTATATCATGCATGAAAATATCTATCTAACAAGAGTTACATGTAATAAAAAACCAATTTTAATGATAGCCTATGTTGGGAGATCACTTGAGTATTCGAAAACAACTTCCCTCAAAGATAATTCCTTATGATATGAAGGTCGTACCCTATAACTACATGGGTAGTGGCCACCTTTTGATTGAACCAGTTATACTTTATGAGTAAATTAAGAAGTAAAATAAAATATTATTTTATTCTATATAATACACTCTTATTTTATAGCATGATATACCATAAATGAATAAATAAAACTCTTTTTTTGTATTCATTTAATATTTTGTTATTAGTTATGACATACATAATGATATTTATTATATATTAATAAATAATATATAAAACAAGTATTTAGGGAATATATCATTCAAGATTTACACTATTCATCAACTACTCACCACTTAGGGGGAATATCACTTCACTATGACCATGAATTTCTTCCAAAGTGACATTCACCTGATTAATGAATGAATATATAGACTCATTAGGGTGAATGATCAGATTCTCATATTTTTTCCATAAAACTAGCATCTTTTCTTCTTCGAATTTTGATTCTACCTAATAAATATTCAAAACATTATCACACCTATCTTTTCATGTTTTAAATAAAATCACCTTTGTTTATATTTCATTGGAGAGATCTTCCCATAATGTATTGATTCCTTTTGCGTCAGTATCCAATTCCCATTATTCCACTTATGATAAAGCACCACTGTCAATACTAGCCAAAATTCAATTCATTTCTACTCTAAATACATCCATTCATAAATATCATAAGTATTGCTACATCAAATTATTCCATAATTGAAAATTTTTCTCATTGAAGATTGGAATACCTTTGTGATACAAAAACTCCATTGAAACACTTCCGAGAGAAACACTAAAATTAACCTTTCATTTTGATACCAACTGTTATTCCAACTCGGTCAAATAACCTTGTGGGGGAGGGGGTGAATCATGCTATAATAGATTAAAATAAATACCCATTTGGATCGTGTTTTTTTATTACACAATAAAATATTTTCTCCCTTTCCCATTGAAAAGTATGAATAGAAATTAAATCATGCCCGAGTCACATCTTTTTTACATGGTTCACTCTCACTTGGATACATCCAAGGAGAATACAATGAAAACGTTTCGATCTACCAAATTTACCAAGGCTCACTACCAATTAAAGGTTTAGGTTGGATCACTTATTTTCCTAGACTCACTAAACTTAATAAGATTTTGGATAACTTAGTACTTATTATATGTTAATCCTTCAATATTCCTTTCATGGATCACTACTGGTAGAAAGCATAACCTTTTTCCTCTTCCTTTTCTCAAAAATCTTGTAAGGACTCACCCACATTTTATTGACATGTATGTACATTAATTAACAATAATTAATGCATCCTCAATTGTATATAGATACTCTATTGAAGAGTCATAATCTACCACTTTATGAATAATTAATTACCACAAATTTATTAAGAAATCCCTTTTTAATACTTTCACAATCCCACTACCTTCACGAAGCTCCTTCCTTTCATAAAGCTTACTTATACTTCACGAACCTCACAACTTTCACAATGATCATGACTTTCAGGAAGCTCAACCAACGTTCATGATGTGACCTCCTTTCTCTAATCTTAAACACTTTTATGAATATTACTTAGCCCTCTCAAATCTTAATTATTTCAGTAGTATTTTTATGGCCTTAAAAAACATCAATTCTTCATGAAGTTTTTCACAAGAACAATCTTTATGAATCACCTTCTCGAATACAGTGCCTTTAAATATTTTTTAAGAACTGATCTATTTTTCTAAGATGGGTAGAGGCCTATTTATAGGTGTTTCCTACCATTCTAGAAGCTTCCATCCATGTCATCAAATTTTCAAAAAGTTCTCCAATCCCATTCACAAAGCTCCCCATTTTGAAAAGATCTTGGGAAATTTAATGACTCGCAATGCTTGTTGTAGTCAAGGGGGTGTGCTATTTTTCATCACACATTTTTCATTCTCCACTTCTCACAGTCGTAGAGATGTATTATTTTCATCCATAATTCATGATGCTCCACACCTCAAAACCCATCCTTCTTGAAACTAAATTCTTTTTAAAATATCCTTACCTTCACAAAACTAAAGTCTTCATGAATCTCATACATTTTCTGTATTATTAAAATGAATTTATAGAAATCCCTCTTTTACAAAGATCGATAAAAATATAAAATTTTAAAACCTAAAAAGTTGGAAAACACTGGGAAACAACACCACTTTATATACATACTTTTCTATTCTACCTTCAGAGTATCAATTCTATTGTCTTAGATCTAGGTCAATATACCTTGTCAATAATATCTATGGAACTCCACAACTGACCATGAAATCCTTCTTTGTCAACAAAAACAATCAACCCAATAACATTAAATCATTTCCTTGAGGTTTTTTCCCAAAACAATATTATTCAAAAGAATAAGGAACGTACATGAAAATTCAAACTCCAGGTAAAATATTTTTCTTTAAAACCTTAATTTATTAGTTTTTAAGATTTTCTTATATTATACAACCATATATATGATATTTTAAATATTTCATTTATGATATTAATATAATGATAGTTATATTCAAATCCATTTCAAATTATGTTTTTATTTCTTTATTATTATTTTTAAATAATTATTTTAGAAGTTTTCCAAAAGGGTTACTTTTGACATTTTTATAAATATGTGAAAGGAATATTTTTATACCACATAAAACATGATAATAATTTTATATCAATATAAAAATTATTCTCTAATAATCCTACTATTAAAAGTTTAGAGTTTTTTCAAAAGAATATCCCATTTTCCATTCTTTGAAAAATTTTAAGGAATTTTTGATGAAATGGAATTTTTATCCTTGTTTTTATGTGAAGCCAAAAAGTGATTTGATATATATGTTAAATAGAATATTTTATATTATTTTGTGATAAAAATTATATATGTTATGATTTTTATGTATTTTATATTCCTTGAATTTTTTTTATAGTGACAGGTGACCCTGATATAAGTCTCCAATGAATTGGGTAATGATTATGCTCTCTACAGATTTATATTGGAATTAAAAAAGTAGGTTATTAAATTTATAAGGTTTATTTTAAGGGTTACATGAAGATGATTTACCAAGTCACCAACATGAATTTTTTATTATTGAAAATTAATTTTCATGGAAATTTTTTTTCTCATAATTTAAGATTTTGATCTTTTGTTTAAAGGAATGATTATTTCTTTTAAGGATAAAAAATTATTTTTTTAGTAATTTTTTTTTGTAGATTTTCATGTTTTATAAGAAACCAAAACGATTGTGATTTTACCCTTATGTTTTATTATAATGTTTTTAGAAAAAAACTGGTCATTAGAGCAAGTTTCATATCTAAGTAAACAATTATTTGAGCTAAACATTTATTATGTTAAATGTTAAATCTATTATACAATATCATGTTTTTAAAATATACCAATGATTTTCTTATATTATTTATTTATGTCCCTTACTGATGTTTTTCTTCTCATACGACATTTTAATTTTTTTTCATAGTGTTTATGGATGTGTAAGAATAATTATTTAGTTAAGTAAAAAATCATGATGATTTTTCATAGAGAGAAAACATGTTTCATTTTAAAATTATTTTATTGTGAAAAAATGGAAACTAAGTGGAAGTTCCCACATTATAATCCATAGGTTTGTTAAGTATGTTTTATGACCAAATTATCTAGAACTATAAACCTAAAAATATCTTTCTGAATGTAAGAAAATAAATTCTTATTTAATAATTGTATTATTATTTAAATAAGGATGAGGTCCTTATTGATTATATTAGTGGAGGGTTTTAAAATTTTATACATATGATAATGTAAGTAAGTTTCCTTAGTGGATTATAATTTATGGTTATCATGAGGTATATTTTAAAAATTTCCATATTTCTTCAATTAATATATGTCTATTAAAATATTTTTCATTAGAGAAAAAATAGAAGATAATGTATGAAGGCACCAAGAGGAGTCAATCCTTCTAAATTAGTAATCGAGAATGGTTGGAATTGAAACTAATCTATTTTTTATTGTGAGGGATCAGTTGACTCAGTCTATTAATGGATTTGTAATCCATGTTTTAGGGAAACCAGATTCACTATTGAGTAAAATTTCTATGGTAGAGCATTTTATGAAACAACACCCTCCAGCATTCAGTGAATATTCAGACCCAATGGTAGTTGTGGGATAGATTAAAATTTTGGAAAATATATTCAAATTATTGAAATATTTCGAGTATTAAAACGAAGTTATTTATATTTATAAATTTTAAGGAGAATATGATCAACAGTGGTCAATGGTAAGGAATATAAGGGAAAAGAAGAGATAGATGCATTATAATAGGATGAATTTAAGAATATTTTCCTAGATAAATATTTACCTAAGGATATTTGACTTAGTATGGGAAAAAATTCTTAGGATTGAGGTAAAGGAGGAAGATTAAATGGATGTGTCTAAATTAAACTTTACTCGATTGGAAAGGTGTGAACCAAATTGCATCAAGGATATATAGAGTAAAATTAATCATTTTTATTCAGAATTAAATCCATGATATTGAATATCATTGGATTCTTATGAATTTAAAAGTTATGATAATCTTGTTTGAAGCACTAATAAGTTATAAATACGGTTTTTTTGATGATCATGTGTTCTAAAACAACAATTAGAAAAAGTGTTCTCATTATAAGGCAATAGGGAATCATCCATAAAATAAATATAAAGGTTAAAAAATCAAGTATCTATATTATTATAAGTGTGGTTAAGAGGACCCTGTAGAATGTCTTATAAAATCTAGGATTTTTTTTTTCGATGTGGTTAGTTTGTAAATGTGGATCATGAATTAAAAGAAAAAAATCACAATAATGATCATATAGATAATGAAAAGCCTAAAAAATTATTTAATTGTATTGAGATGGGTCATTACTTTATTAATTATCTAAAGATAGGATTAAAGGATAAGAGTCATAAACATCACAATTATAAAGGTGTTTCTAAATCTTTTATGGTTACTTAAATAGATGTTGGGCCATCTAATTGTTTGGTGTCAAACACATTACCTTTTTAGTTTGATTATTATAATGTATTGTTTGATTTATGGCATATAAATTTTTTTTATTTTTGAGAAATTTTATAGAAAATTAGATTTTTTACATCAATAAATAAAGTGATAACATTTTTTGAAAACACATAAGGGTAGTATTAATGAATTAATAAATTATTATAATCGTCCTCTTGTTGTCCGTGGAAGAGTTTTGTTAGAAAACATTATTTTTCCCTTTCATATTTTTATGTTATTATGTGTATGTACTGAAATTCAATTTATCATTATAAGATATATTATATTTTTAAGAAAGTTATTTTTAGCACGAGTTTCAATTAATATAAAAAAATTAATTCATACCTTTGATAAGATATTAAGAAGATATAAAATTAATTTAATATTGAAATGAAAGTTATCTTGAATATATTATTGATAATAAATAAACCATTCAAACTAGTGATGTTTCTTTAATAAATGAATATCTATATATATTTCCAAATAAATTTCCTAGTATTATTATATATCTATAGATTGAACTTACTATTAACACAATGCATGATTCTAATATAATATAAAAACTCCTTATCAAATGACTCAAGTAGATATTTTGGAATTGAGAAATAAATTTCAAGATATTATTGATAAAGACTTAATTCATCCTAGAACTTCACCATGGAGAGATCATATTTTTTTGATTAACAAGAAACATGGTTCCATAATGATGTTTATTGATTAAATTTCATTGAATAAAATCACTGTGAAGAATAAGTATCAAATACATTATATGAATTATATATTTGACCAGATCTAGGGGAGTCAATATTTTTTAATGGTTGATCTCAGGTTTGGGTATCAACAACTGAAGTTGAATGAGGTTGAAATTAATAAGATATAATTTCAGACTAGGTATGGGATTTATGAGTCTATGGTCATTCCCTTGGTGTTGTAAAATGCTCTAACTATATTTATGGAAATTATGAATAGAGTTTTCCGTGATTCCTTACATAAAGTTTTGGCTGTATTTGTTGATTAATTCCTGAAATATTCTAGAATTTATGATTATCGTGAGAAAAATTTTAGGGTTGTCTATAAACCTTAAAATAAAAAAATTTTGTAGAAAATTTTGTAAATGTGAATTCACATTGTGAAATGTTTATTTCTCAATATATATAGTAAATAATGATGGAATAAATATTGATCTAATTATAAATAAAGTTATTGAAGAGTGTCCATGACCTATAAATTCGATAAATATTCAGATTTTTCTTGTATTAATGGGTTACCATTGATGGTTTGTCGAAATTTTCTCAGTTATATAGGTGACTTACTAAGTTAACATTAAAAGGATTTAAATTTATCTACATGACAAAATGACATGAATGTTTCTAGGAATTGAAAACAAAATTTTTGGATGATCTCGTTTTCCCCTCCAATATAGATATGGTGATTTTTTATCTTTAGTGACGCTTTTATAAAGGAAATTGGATTGGTTTTGATACATAATTAACATGAAATTTATTTTGATTTTCAAAAATTGACGCATCATGAGCTAAATTATCTTACACATAACCATGAACTTGAGTCGATGGTGTTTTATTTAAAATTTTAGGGACACCATTTATATGGAGTGAAATGTGAAATATATAATGATCAAAAAGTTCAAAGCATATATTCACTCAAAAAGAGATAATCATGTGGTAGATAATTTGGTTGAAACTAATTAATGATTATGGATATAAGATTCATTAACATCTAATAAAAGAAAATAGTATTAGCTGATTATTTAATTTGGAATGATAATACCTTATTAACTATGTTATGACTAAAACATTAACTTTTATTTAATGATTGAATGAATGTTATACTAGAAATTTTATATATAGAATCTTTTCTTTTTGGTATTAGGTATCAGTGCAGTCAACTTTTTTTGTAAATAATTAAGTTGATTTAGAAGTAAGATCATGGTTTGGAATAAAGAGTTAAATCATTCAAGAAGGGTATGTTTATTGGGTTTAATATTGAAAAATAAGTTGTTTTAAGATTTAGAAAAATATTTTCTATTCCTTGTGATTCCTAGTTGACGATTTTTTTATTGAAGATCACATTTCTACATTTGTTTTCATCATGGAAACACAAATATGTACAAAAAACTTAGAGAATATTTTTGGTGGGATGAAATAAAAAAGGTACATTGACGACTTTACCATGAAATGTTTAACTTATCCTGTGGGTAAAGTGGAATAGAAATTATCAAAAGAAATGCCTCATCATTTTCCATTTTCAAAATAGAAATAAGAGTATATATCTATGAATTTTACGGTTGGATTAGTAGGGAAATATCGAGGTAGTAATGTGATAGGTGTTATTATTTTTCATTTGAATAAATCTATGAATTTTATCCCAATTCAATATTTTATGCCTTTGGATCACATTTCTATAGTTTATATCAAATAGATAATCTTATTTCATGGAGTCCCTATTTATGTTGTATCTGATCATAGTCCTAGATTTACATATAATTTTTGAAAATTCTCTAGAAGTTGTTGGTTAATGAATTAAACTTCAGTACAACTTTTAATCCTCAATATTATGGATAGTTAGAGTTAATTATTTATACATTATAGGATATTCATTATACTTTTTCGTTGGATTAATAGGGAATATGGTATCAACATATTTTAATAAATAAATTTTCTTGTACTAATAGTTTTTATTATAGTATATAGATGGAACCCTTTTAGGAATTATATAAAAATAAGTGACGAGACTCTATATTTTTAGGATAAATTTAGTGAAATAATGTTTTTGGGGCTATAATTTATAGAAGATATGGTTAAAAAAATGAAGGTGATTCCGTGACATATGTGGGTAGCTCATATCATGAAAAAAATTTATGTAGATAACTGGAGGAATGATCTTTCATTTGTGGAAGAAGAACATGTTTTTCTTAAAGTATCACTATGGAAATGTGTTTTTCATTTTGGTATTAAGGTAATGAAAATTAAAAATTTTAATTGGACTATATATAATTCAAGATAAAATTGGATTAGCTACTTATCGACCAGCTTTACCTCCGAGTTTATCTCAGGTACAAGTTGTTTTTTATATATCATTATTAGAGAAGTATGTTCCCCATGAATCTCATATTTTGAGTCATGAATTTGTTATGTTGTAAGATCTCCTTTCTTAGGAGGAACAAACTATTTAGATTCTTGACCATGGATAAGAGGTGTTGTGGAATAATGTGATTCACCATATTAATGTTTTTTTGTAAAGACCACATGATTAAAGAAAAACCATGAGAATATGAAAATGATATGAAGGAAAAATATCCCCACTAGTTTAAGATGTAAATAGAAATACAGAGGTCATAATATAAAAAATAGGGGAATAAAGTGAAAACAATGTAATATTAATAATAGATAAATTTTATTCCTTATTAATATTTTTAAATTATATTTTATTGAATAATATTCATTATAAAAGTTATAGGTAATTTCTTAGTAGCAAAAATAGTTTTATTTTAACTAAATTGATATTCATGAATTATAATTAATTATAATTTTAATTTTAAAAAATAAAATTATTTTTTGATAGTATCTGGTCAAAATTTTCGTAGAATGAATGTTTGGAATTTTTTTGAATATGCCATGTTTAGGACGAATAGTAGAAATCACTGATTTTTTTTGAAAACTACCTTTTCATTTAATGTATTTATAATGTAAAATACAATTTTTATTTTTTTATACTTAAATTAGATCCTTTTAATATATATATATAATTCAATAAATTTCATTGTGATCAATTTTATAGTGTGTTTTGGAATAAAAATATTTTAATTCTTAAAAAAGGTATTTATTCAAAAAATTGTTTTTTTATCGTGTTACATGTTCTGATTTTAAAAGTAGTTTTTAATGTATTTAGAGATATAATATTCAAAAATGGATTTCATATTTGGAATTAGGATATTAAAATTTGGTAAATATTCAAAACTCATTTTTGGTCATTATGAATAGTAATTTCGGTACAAAAAAACAATTACGATGGTAAGAGTTAAAACGAGATAAAAGTGTTATAATAAAAAAGATAAGTATTAAAATTACATAATTTTTTTATAAATCCTATTTTTGGTAAATATTTAAGCCTATATTAGATATTATTTCAACGTGTTTAATTTTGGATCCATTTGTATTTTGTAAGACATTATTATATTCTAATATTTTATAAACAATCCAAGCATGTCCTCTCACTCACATATAAAAAGACACCCCTCTTATTTATTCTTTACCCTTAAAGATCTTATTATATCATCCAATCTCAAACCAAATCTTGTTCTTCTATCCATACCAACTTATTATAGGTCTTCGTTTGATTAAAAGTCCATCCTAGTAATGATTTAGGTATAAATATAAGGCAATTGTATGAAGAAGAGGTATAATTCTTAAAGGAGTGTTTTATTTTAATATTTTATTTTAACTCATTAAAAAAATACTAATCATTTTTATATAATAACATCATTATCTAGAAAAATATTGTAATTTTATTAATTTTATGGAATATCCCTTTTTCATCTACTTAACCAGCTAACTAAAAATAAAAACATCACTCGTGCATACATGAAAACTATTACCTCATAAGATGAGATGATATATTTCATTTTTCACCACCAAATATCAAGGTTGGTTGGATTTTCAGTATTCTGTAAAACCCTTCCACATCTAATTTGATTAATTAAATGGGTTTTAAATTGTTAACTAATTTTATAATGAATAAACTTGAAGGTTGGAACAAATCTGTTGCAAATTGTTTTTAATTTCTATTTATAACATAAATGTCTATTTTGGGTGCTTAACTGTTCATGGCTACTGCAATAAAAATTTAACTGTAGAAAGTACGTAGTCAAATTGGCTTCTTTAAAAAGTTTTGATAATAGTATAAAACTTATGTACAAAATTTACTAATAAAAAAATAGAATCAATTATATAATTTTGTGTCATGTAATATCATTTTTATCTTCTACACATTGGTAGTTTCCCAAGAGTACTTTGATGCAAATTCCATTGTGATGAACTTATAGATAATGGAAGATAAAATAGCCATTCCTTACTAATATTATTTTCATATGATTTTTTTGAGGATGATTGTGAAGGGTCAGTCATTATCGATGTGGTTGAATCCCCTTTCACCTCTCTACATCCCATTCAAAATGTGCTATAATGCAGGCACTATTGATTATTGTAGTGAAGTGTGCTACAATTTGAATTGAACTAAAAAGAGACCATGTATCGAAATAATTATTGATTTTACTCATACCATTTACACTAGATTAAATTTTTTAAGGATCAAGGTTTCCATTAGATTACTGATTGTAGAGGTATTTTTTATTAGGGTTGAGAAAAGTAATTTTGAAAGACAAGATGTCTTGTCTGGCCTGTAGTGCCTCTTGTGCACAGTATTTGGAATTCGAGGGAAGAAATGGATAAGAAAGGATAAATTTATTACATGGATTAGTCAACTACATTGAGAATCATGTATGTCATGTAAAACCCCTATTTTGAAAAAAAGGATAAGTTCAAATTAGGCTATGTGAACCTCAATCACTTACATCGGAATTTGGCTACATGGGCCCAATTGGCTACATAAAAGGATTCATCTATTTTGGAAGTGCCGATATCGATTAATCAACTATGTAAAGGTAAAATCTCTATGTTAAAGGAAATTACTACTTGGTTATTCAACTACATGGAAAAATGGCTATATGACCCATTCAACTACGTCATTTAGAAACAATTACTTGAAAAAATTCCAACATGGAAGGGAATGGCTATGTCAGCCTAGATGAATATATTAAAAATGGATACCTTGGAAATTACATATGTTGATGGAAATATATGTGTAGATAATTTTTTTTATGTTAATCCAATTGGTTACATGGTCCGTTTGGATATTTCACTCATATAGTTGAACATACTATTTTTTGTCTAAATGGAACTTCAAAATATCAAACTTGCTTGAGGTGGCTATCATTAGTTTCAAGGCGGTGGGTAGGAGTTGTTTAATGATTTCTAGGAGGTAGGTTGGAATCATAAAATAATAAGTGGAAAAGAATTTATGGAGGGGAATCTGAGGTCAAATGGTAGGAAGAACTGAAGGTGATGAGGAGGAGGGAGACAGAGTGGCAACTTTGTTTTTATTTTGAAGCCCCTGTGTGATCATTCTTTGTTTTTAGTAGTATCCTTATGTTTCACCATGTATAAAAAATTTCATGAATTTAATGAATGTTTCTGTTAATATTGTTAGATAATTATCTCATTGGGGGATGTGGTTGAGTTAGTAGGCATTTTTACCTCACTCAAATGTTAGGAGTTAGAGGAGTACACCCTTTTCTCATTGATCAAATATTTATGACCATCATATGTCCAATTCCGAAAATGTTGTTTAGGTTCTTGGAGACATTAATAAATTATTATTTGTAATTCCACTAATAATAGGACATAACACACAAGGGTGGTCTATCAAAGTGCCTCAATGAGTTGGTAAAACAAGTCGTTAGTTGAGAAGATGGAGAGTCCATTAACCTATAGTCAGGCTACTTGAGAGTGTTTGATAACTACTTCTCCTCATATTATAGTGACTTACCCTAGGTGAGAATAAAATAAAATAAAAAGAAACATATTCCAAAATAATATTTCCATCTAACTAATCCCACATACTTTTTAACCTTGATGCTATTTCTTTCTCTTGTGTTCGATCTCTACTTTCTATAATACCAATAGTTAGGGTGTGTTATAAATAAATAATTTTTATAAAGTTTAATGATTTTTGTTTCATTGTTTATAATGATGGATCCAATGTAAGTGAGATGATATATAAAATTTAAATTTAATTCTTCAATTGTAATTAAATATTCAAATTATTTAATCACTATTCAAAAATAAAAACATCACTTGTGTGTATGTGAAGAACACAGTCTTGTGAACCAATGTATTTTATTTATCAAAACCACCTCACATGGATGTCTTATATAATTAAATTTAAGGAAATAATATGATATTTGTGATATAATTATAATTTTGGAAATATAAAACAATACTTTCCTTATTTCCATCATGTTCATTGAAAAATGGAAACCTGACTCATGTTTACTTATGGAATACCATCTACATGGGGAAACATTTGAATTTCTCATAACCACCTTACATATTTGGTTATAAAAGTATAATTAATGTAAAAAATAATAATTATAACTTTATTATTATTCTAAAAATGTGACAATCATGATCTGTTTGACAACAATTATCCTACCAAAATCATTTTGGACTTATTAACCATACATCATCTAAATTATAGAAGTTAACTTAATAAATTAAGTAATTATATATGAAATGTTAATAAGTGAAATAAAATATTTACAAACCCGGATCTTTGTTTTAGGTATGTTTTTCCTTTTCTGGTTGTTTTTGTGAAAAAGAGGAAAATCTGGAAATTTTCAAAGTACACGCCGTGTACTTCGGTGTCATGCCAGTCTGTGTGCTGGCCGTGTCTAAGCCACACACACAGTGTGTAGGGGAGAATTAAAGGCCGCTCAAAGGAGATTAAATAAAGGAAAATTATAGGCCATATACCCCAGAAGTACACGCCGTGTAGTTTCTTTTTTTCATTAAACAGGCTGGGGTCGCGCCTAATCAACAGAAACACCTTCTTCTCCAGCTTCTTTGACCGAGAGCACCCCTTATGACCGCTAATGTCCTCCGACCCCCCCGAGCCTCTGCCTGTTTGCCGAATCGACCGCCATCGATTTCATTGGAACCATACTAGTGAGCTCTTCCTTCTTCTTGAGTTTCATTCCATGATTTTCCCTTTCTCTCAAGATATCTTGGATTGAACATTTTGTGTGTTTTCATAGATCTACACCATTATAAGGAGAATCAATCCCCGTGGTTCAAGTATTTTTATCTCCTGACATCAAGGTAGGCGTTTTGTGACTTTCTGTTTGATGTCTTTGAGTTTTATGTGAAAATTACACCAATACCCATGAACGGGGTATTGCATGTTTACCTTTTTCCCCCTGTTGTTTTCCTTCCTTTCTTGTATGCTTGTGTAGAGGTAATTTGATCTTGTATGAGGATAATTGTTGTGCTTGGATGTTTTTCCCTTGCCTTATTTTTTTATGACCTTTGGGTCTTGTTAGACTTTGGTCGTTATACCTGTTTCCATGCCTTGTGAGTGTAGGATGGAATGATATTCTTGACATGCTTGTTGTTCTATAGAATGGTTAACCAAGTCGCTCTTTAGGTGTAAATTGGCCTTAACATATTATTATGCACTGACTGGCACGGGACCGTGAGAACCTGGTGCTATAGAGTGTAAGGGATAGACCGAGTGAGCTTCCTAGAGAGTCGTGGATATTATAGACAACAAGATGGTAGAATGAGTGAGATTCCTCAGAGATTCTTGGACATTATAGACCATCGAGGATAGACCGAGTGAGCTTCCCAGAGAGTCAAGGATAATGCAGACTACATGAGGGTAGACCGAGTGAGCTTCCTCAGAGAGTCTTTACTTTGTTTGAATTTATTTTAAACCTTTCCAGGCTAGAGAAGCAATTGACTGAGTGAGCTTCCTTATAGAGTCTGTGATAGACCTGAGACTATAGGAGGATTGACCAAGTGAGATCCTCAAAGAGTTTATAGACCTTGGGACTATAAGAGGGTTAGACCGCGTGATCTTCCTCATAGAGTCCCTGACTACCCTAGAATATAATGGGAATTGACAGAGCGAGATTCCCCAGAGAGTATTATAATTTCATATGACCAAACAAGAGGAGTTAGGTTGAGCGCACTTCCCAGAGGGTTGTTGGTACTTCTTGGATAGGACCAGAGGGGTTGGCTGTGAGTACTTCCAAGAGGGGTTCTTGTTGTGGTTAGATGTTTTCTTCACTTCTGCTTATTTTTCTATGGATTGATTATTTTCGCATATCATTTTGTTACTGATTACTGATTACTGCCTGCTATTTACTGTTATTTTTTACTGCTTATTATACTATTACCTGCCATATACTCACTGACTGTTAGGAACAGATCTTCGAGTGGTGGACTACTGGGATTTAGTCTCACACCCTGTTTGGGCCATGATTTTGGGCCCAAAAAGACTATGTTGTTGCAGGTATAGACAATGGAAAGCACCCTTCGACTTCTAGTACTTGATTTCTTTGGAGCAGGAGAGAATGTGACAAAGTTTAGGATTTTGATGCTGCAGAGCTGTTTATCTTTTTCTTTTGTACTTGTTTTTGGTACTGTCTATATTTACAGCATTGTGACCGCTTTATATTCTTCCCTAGATATGTATCATGAATCATTTTATATATAAATATGTGCTCCATTTGTTTATTTTTTAGTCTTCAATTGTTTATTGTTGTTGTATATTTACTGCTTCCGCTATTGCATATTTTTTTTACATCCTCTATATACTATGCCAATGAGGGAATAGTTTCCCCAATGTCACACCCAAGGCCCTTGATGCTAGTCAGTAGCCTCTGGCATTTGGGAAAATGTGATTGAGGCCATGTGAACAACCAGGTACGGGGCGCCTCTTGGTGGCTTCCAGAACCGAGACGTTATAAAGTGGTATCAATGGAATTATTTTCTCTTGATTTACTGTTTGGAGCCTTTAGCCAGGGACTGGACAGATTCGGTACTTGGTAATAAGCTGTGCATGGGAGTAGCTAAACCATGTACAGGGAAAATCCAATCTACCTCATTTATTGTAGTTTTCTGATTTTGATATTTTACAGTTGATATGATTTCACCTAGAGTGATTCGCATGCCCAATGTTGTTATTGTTGATGCTAATGCGATTCTATTTCTATCGCAACCCGATGAGATGAGGGTATGCCATCTCATGAATCATATAGGCACTTGTTAGAAATCATATTCCATGCATTCTTTCCATGCCATCTAGGTTATATTAGAGATTGTATATTGTTGGGATAGACGTTGTGTAGATTATGCATGCTGTTTTGATAGATGATTTGATAGAATCCCTATAGTTTGATAGAGAAATTGTTTGTATTGTGCCTTGCTTAAATGAATGCCAAATTTTGGTTCTTGAGGTGTTGTGGGCCTTCATGAATCGGAACGTGGTGGATCATTTACTTGTTTCCCTTATATATGATATGTAAGAGATGCCAAGATTTGATTCGCGGGGAGTATGGGCCCTCAAAGATCGGAATTTGGCACCTTCATGTTTGTTTTTCAGTGTTTTCTAGGCTTCTGTGCAATTTATAAGCTACTGACTGGAAAAACCTAGAATACATGGTGTGTACTTTATGACTACATGCCATGTAGTTTTAAACCATGTCACTGACTGTGTGGGCAGAAACATGGTGTTGTGAAAAAGTATTCAAGAACACGCCGTGTACGGTAGGTACACACCATGTAGTAGTGAGCCATGTACCTGGTTGTGTCACTAACAACACGGGTCAGGGAAGCTCATGTAGTACACGCTGTGTTGGTACGAACATGCCATGTATCCTTGTTCTTGGTACCCGGTCGTGTCACTAACAACACGGGTCAGTCTTGTCTTCTCCTACACACACAGTGTTTGTTCGGAACACACCGTGTAAGGGTTAGCTGTGTAGCCGACCGTGTAACTAACAACACAGGTCACCGAAACATTGTATAGTACACACCGTGTCCTTGGTGAACACACCATGTAGTCTAGGGTTAAGAAGACCGTGTGAGTTAGCCGTGTAAGGAGACTCAGGCAGGGGAATAGAGATGAAGTACACGCCGTGTGTGGGGACAACACGTCGTGTATTTTGGGGTGTTACATGACCAAGGATTGTAGAAGTACTCACCCATGTTAATGGACTTAAGGAACATGCCGTGTAGTGTTCATATATTCTGTGTAGTCGTGTTTGGTAAACCTGAGTGTTTTCTTCTCCTATTCTCGTTTTGTACTCTTGTGTTCTCTATCCTTGATAATCCTGATCTAAGGTGTGCTTGTGATCTTTCAGAGCTATGCCTCCGATATGTCCTACGGTTGTATGTCAGCTGCCAGACAGTGATCAGACACTAGATATGGCTGATCAGGGACCACCTGCAGATCCTCCTGCTGTGCCGACCTTGGCACTAGCAGTTATACCCGTTGCAGGCGTCGATATGCAGTTCAAGGAGGACTTCCTGAGGATGATGCAGAACTTTCAGGGAGCGCCGCCTCCTACCCCATCGATGGCTGAGTTGACGCGGGTTTTCCAGTAGCATCATCCTCATACTTTCTTAGGGGATGGAGGAACCAGGCTGCAGAGTCGTGGTTAGAGGCCGCATTGATGATCTTCAAGCATCTGAAGATACCTCCAGAGAAAAGGGTTAAGATTGCTACTTATATTCTCTGAGACACCGCCAAGAAGTGGTGGGAGGTGATCTCACAGTCAGGGCGCTAGCAAAGTATGACTTGGGATGAGTTTCGGACTATCTTCTATGTTTACTTCTATCCAGATACCTTGAGGCCCGATCAAGCCAGAGAGTTTATGAGTCTCGAGCAGGGTACTCTTTCTGTTATGGAGTACTCATCTCGCTTTACCAAGCTGCAGTGCTTCACACCGATTCCAGTAGGTGATGAGTTGTTCCTTGCCATGAAGTTTTAGGAAGGTCTCAGGCAGGAGATCCGTTCCCAGGTGAATATCTACGGGTTGAATTCGATATCCTCTACCGTCAACCAAGCTCTGATCATTGAGCGCAATTTGAGGGATTCTGGATTAGTGAGCCAGGCTGGTTCGACCTCCAGAGCTAGAGTTCCTCCTTCAGATTGCTGGAAGCGCCGTAGGGATCTATGTTGTGGAGATTAGAGTAGGAGGAATGTATCTTTGGGAAGCCAGGTTGTATGCTACCAGTGTGGTAGGAGTGGGCATACTAGGCCTCAGTTCCAGAGAGACCCAATGGAGTGCCGATCATGCGGTAAGATGGGCCATCTTCAGCATTGTTTTCAGATCTTATCACCTACAGCTAGTGGTAGGGGTTCTTCTATGACCCCGCGTACAAGAGATGTATCGCCAGTTTCTAACCATTCCAAGAACTGGAGTTCTTCTGGCCATTTTGGCTGAGGTGGAGGTCACAACCATGGTGGTCAGTCACCAGGTTACCAGCGACATTAGAGTGGATCAGCTGAGAGTGGTCAGCCAGGGGCGTAGGGCCGTGGTACATGCCAGACCTTCACTGTGGAGAATACCCATCAGGAGTAGGATCCATACCCTTCTACACTTCGGGGTACGATCTTAGTAGCCTCTATTTTATCTTCAACCCTTTTCTATACTGGTGCTTCACATAGTTTTATCTCTATTACTATTGTGGAGGGCCTTCGACTCTGTATATTTTCGTCTGCCGACATGTTGACTCTTGATACGCCGTTGGGAATGAGGACATCTAGCGTACGTCAGTGTAGAGAGTTCCCTATTGAGGTTTTAGGGTGTCGCTTCTTATGGTACCTCTATGTCCTAGAGATGAAAGGCTATGATGTCATTCTCAGTATGGACTAGTTAGTTCCCTTTCAGGCAGTCATCGATTGCTATCGCTACAGGGTGAGTTTCATATCACCAGAGGGTAGATATTTTATTTTTAGAGGTGAGTGGGATGTCCAGACGGGTAGAGATGGACCAGAGCATCATGGTCTAGGAGGAGTTACAGCCCAGATTGCCAGTATTTATCTGGATGACCAGGGGATTTCATAGTTAGAATTTCCTCCAGTGGTGGATAGTTTCAGGGATGTCTTTCTAGAGCTCTTTTCAGGTTTGCCTATGGTGCATGAGGTAGACTTTTCTATTGAGCTCATGCTAGGAGTGGCACCAGTGTACATTCCTCCCTATAGGATGGCTACACCTGAGTTGAAGGAGCTCGAGAAGAAGTTGGAGGAGTTACATGCAAAGGGTTTCATCCACCCCAGTACTTCTCCTTGGGGTTTTCCTATCATGTTTGTGAAGAAGGCATACGAAACCCTTAGGCTTTGCGTGGATTATCGGAAGATGAACCAGTTGACAGTCATGAATCGATATCCCTTGCTGAGGATCGATGATCTCTTTGATCAGCTTCGAGGAGCCCGGGTGTTCTCGAAGATCGATTTGAGGTCCAGTTACCATCAGTTGCGCGTTAGACCATCAGATATACCTCATATAGCCTTTAGGGGCAGGTATGATCTATACCAGTATACTGTCATGCCGTTCGGTCTCATGAATGCACCAACAGTTTTTATGGAACTGATGAACCGAGTGTTCCATCCATACTTGGATTCCTTTGTGGTAGTTTTCATGGATGAAATCTTGGTGTACTATCACACCCGACACCACCATGCTACCCATCTTGAGATCATTCTGATTACACTGAGAGAGAATTAGTTATATGCTATGCTCTCAAAATGACACTTTTGGATGGATCAGATTCACTTCATGGGTCGCGTTATCTCAGAGATAGGAGTATCATTAGACCCAGAGAATGTGAGAGTTGTAGTTTCTTGTGAGAAGCTGAAGAATGTATTTGAGGTGCGGAGTTTCGTAGGGCTGTCTGGATACTACATGCATTTCATATGAGAATTTTCATGCCTTACAGCACCGCTGATGGGTCTGACCAAGAAAGGGGCGAAGTTCTTATGGCCAGATTCTTGTGAGATAGCCTTTTAGGAGATGAAAGAGAGGATGACGTTAGCACCAATATTATTCTTTCCATAGTCAGGAAAGAGCAATACTATTTACTGCGATGCTTCAGGTATCAGGATGAGATCTGTGCTTATGCAGGGAGATGGAGTCATTGCATACAGGTCTCGACAGTCTAGACTATACGAGAGAAACTACCCTACACACGATTTGGAGTTGGAAGCTGTTGTTCATGCCTTTCACTATTGGAGACACTATCTTCTGGGAGTGCACTTAGTTGTTTTCAATGACCAAAAGTGTCTCAAATACATCTTCACTCAGCGTAATCTGAATCTAAGACAACATAGGTGGGTCGAGTATTTTTAGTCCTTAGACTTTGATCTTTCCTATACGTCGGGAGAGGGAAACGCAATGGCTGATTCGTTGAGTAGGAGAACTCTGATTCAAGCAGTTCGAGAGGCCCGCAGTGAGTGGAAGCTTATGGATCTGTTATCTAAGATACATTTTGAGGTTCACAAAAAACATGGGCAGACTTTTCTATCTCTTGTAGCTGTTACCTCTACCCTTCTTGATCGGGTATGGATGAGGCAACTATCAGACTCAGAAGGCCTAGTCCTGGGGGAGAGTGTGTCAGGAGAGGACCCTCATCCTAAATAAACAGTGGGAGAGGATGAGATATTTCATTTCTAGGGACGAGTATGTGTGCCAGTAGACATACGTGAGGAACTGATGCGGGATTTTCATTCTTCAGTTTTTGTAGTTCATCCTGGAATCACCAAGATGTATCGTGATCTACATCGCCAGTATTGGTGGCCAGGTATGAAGAGAGATGTTGTTGGGTTCGTTATGAGATGTTCTACTTGTCAGCAGGTGAAAGCCGAGCATCAGTGACCATTAGGGATTTTGTAGCAGTTACCCATCCCTGAGTGGAAGTGGAATGATGTTGCAATGGACTTTGTGACCGGGTTACCAAGCGCACCTCAAGGGAGTGATGTTGTTTGGGTTGTTATTGACAGGCTTACGAAGGTTACTCACTTATTTCCGATCAAGGAGACCTTCAGTGTTGATGAGTTAGGGTGGTTGTACATCCGATAGATTTTACGTCTCCATGGAGTTCCACACTCCATTGTTTCAGACAGGGATGCGCGTTTTACTTCTCGGTTCTGGGAAGGGATTTAGAAGGCTTTGGGTACACATATACTTTTGAGTAAAACATACCATCCCTAGACAGATGGCTAGTCTGAGCATATGATTCAGGTGCTTGAGGATATGCTCCGATCTTTTATTCTAGACTTTGGCGGTTCTTGGGAGAAGCATATCCATTTTGTGGATTTTGCCTATAACAATAGTTTTCAGGCCACTATTCAGATGGAACCTTATGAGGCTTTGTACGGTAGGATATGCCGATCACCTTTGTGCTGGCTGGAGGTTGGAGAGGCAGCTTTGCTGGGACCTCGTCTTGCTCAGGTTACCTCAGAGCAGATAGAGTTGATTCAGAAGAGGATGGCTACAACACAATCTTGACAGAAGTCTTATGCTGATCAGCGGAGATGACCTCTGTAGTTCAAGGTTAGGGATCAGGTTTTCCTGCGTGTTGCACTGAGGTTGGGACACAAGAGGATTCAGAGACAGGGTAAGCTTTCACCATAGTATTTCGGGCTGTTTGAAGTGTTGGAGAGAGTTAGGCCAGTTTCCTATCAGTTGCAGTTACCTCAGAGGTACCGGGCTATGAATGACTTCTTCCAGGTTTCTCAGCTCTGACATTACTTTTCAGACCCATATCATGTCTTTCAACCCGAGGAGGTTGAGCTCGAAGCAGATGCGTCATTTGAGGAGCATCCTATCTGGATTGTCGATCACAGTACGAAGGTTCTCCATGGCCGGTCTTTTCCTCTAGTATGGGTGCTATGGCAGCACAGACGAGTACAGGATGAGACCTAGGAGAGGGAGGCCGATATACGATCGCAGTGGTAGAAGCTGTTTTGGGTTTCTTCTTCTGCACCTCGCTAGGGAAATTCGGGGACAAATTTCTTTAAGGGGGGAAGTTTGTAAGAACCCATATCATCATTTTAGGTATGTTTTTCCTTTTCTGGTCGTTTTTGAGAAAAAGAGGAAAATCTGGAAATTTTCAAAGTACACATCGTGTACTTTATAAGTACACACCGTGTACTTCGGTGCCATGCCAGGCCGTGTGCTGGCCGTATCCAGGCCACACACATGGTGTGTAGGGGAGATGTGGAGGCCGTTTAAAACGAATTATGAAAAGGAAAAGTACACGCCGTGTAACCCAGAAGTACATGTTGTGTAGTTTCTTTTTTTCATTAAATGGACCCGGGTCATGCCTAATCGACAGAAACACCTTCTTCTCCAGGTTCTTCGACCGAGAGCGCCCCATACAGCCACAAACATCCTCCGAGCCCCCGAGCCTCCATTTGTTTTCCAAATCCACCACCGTAGATTGCGTTTGAACCACATAAGTGAGCTCTTCCTTCTTCTTGAGTTTCATTCCATGATTTTCCCTCTCTCTCAAGATATCATGGGTTGAAAATTTTGGGCGTTTTCATAGATATACACCATTATAAGGAGAATCAAGTCTTTTGCTTCAATTATTTTTATCTCCTATCATCAAGGTAGGTGATTTGTGCCTTTCCATTTGATGTCTTTGAGTTTTATGTTCAAATTCCACCAATACCCGTGAATGGGGTATTGCGTGTTTACCTTTTTTGCCCTGTTGTTTTTTCCTTTATTGTATGCTTGTGTAGAGGTAATTTGATCTTGTATGAGGATAATTGCTATGCGTAGATGTTTTTTCCTTTCCTTGTTTTTTTATGAACTTTGGGACTTGTTAGCCTTTGGTTGTTATACCTGTTTCCATGCCTTCTGACCATAGGATGGAATGATATTCTTGACATGCTTGTTGTTCTATATAGTGGTTATCCAAGTAGCTATTTATGTGTACTTTGGCCTTATAAAATTATTGTTCACTGACTAGAACGGGACCGTGAGAACTTGGTTCAATAGACTGTAAGGGATAGACCGAGTGAGCATCATAAAGAGTCTTGAATATTATAGACTATAGGAGGGTAGACTGAGTGAGATTCCTCAGAGAGTCTTGGACAATATAGACTACAGGGGATTGACCGAGTGAGCTTTCCAGAGAGTCTTGGATAATGTAGACTACAGGAGGGCAGAACGAGTGAGATTCCTCTGAGAGTCTTTACTTTGTTTGAATTTCTTTAAAACCTTTCCAGGATAGAGAATGAATTGACTAAGTGAGCTTCCTTAGAGAGTCTGTGATAGACATGAGACTATAGGAGGATTGATCGAGTGAGATCCTTAGCGAGTTTCTAGACCATGGGTATATAAGAGGGTTAGACCGCGTGATCTTCCTCAGAGAGTTCCTAACTACCCTAGAATATAAGAAGAATTGACCAAGCAAGATTCCCTAGAGAGTCTTATAATTTTTTATGACCAAACCAGAGGGGTTAGGCTGACCACACTGCCTAGAGGGTTATTGGTACTTCTTGGATAGGACCAGAGGTGTTGGCTGTGAGTACTTCCAAGAGGGGTTCCTGTTGTGGTTATCTATTTGCTTCACTAATGCTTGTTGTTTTATGGATTGATTACTATTTCATATCATTCTTTTACAGCTTACTGATTACTACCTGTTGTTTACTGTTACTTTTTACTGCTTACTGTACTATTACCTGCCATATACTCACTGACTGTTAGAAATAGATCTTCGGGTGGTTGCCTTCTGGGATTTAGTATCACACCCTATTTGGGCCATGATTTTAGGCCTAAATAGACTTTGTTTTTTCAAGTATATACAAGGGAAATCGCCCTTTAAATTTTAGTACTTGATTTCTTTGGAGCAGGAGATCATGGGACCAAGCTTAGGCTTGTTATGCTGCAGAGCTGTTTATCTTTTCCTTTTTACTTGTTTTTGTTTCTATTTGTATTTCCATCATTGTGACCTATTTGGATGCTTCCCTAGTTATGTATCATGCATCATTTTATATATACATATGTGCTCTAGTTGTTTATTCTTTAGTCTTCCCCTATTTATTATTGTTGGATATTTACTACTTCTCCTATTGCATGTTTTGTTTACTTCTGCTGTGTACTCTACCAATGAGGGCATAGTTTCCCCACTGCCACACCCAAGGCCCTTGCTGCTAGTCGACAACCTCTAGCATTTGGGGAAATGTGCTTGAGGCCATTTGACCAACCAGGTACGGGGCGCCTCTGGGTGGCTTCCGGAACCGGGACGTTACAAAATAAATAATAAAAATATAAATTAATTGAAAAATATTCCTAATAATTTAATCAATTAACATAAAATTATTATCCAGGAAGATAAATAATGTTTGTAATAAGTCAAACTCTAGGTAAGAGATTTTTCTTCAAAACCTTATTTTCATAGTTTCAACATTTTTCATATATTTGTCAACATTTTGCTTGTTCATTAAAATGATTTAATTATGATAATAATAGATTTAAATGTATTTTAATGTCATTTTAGACCATGTTTGACACTCTTTATTTTGGTTTTAAAATAATAATTTTTATAAAATTTCCAAACTGATTATTTTATCATTTTTAAAAAAGTGTGAAAAGAATATTTCTTTAACATATATTGTATGAGAGTAATTCCATTACACCATTATAGTTATTATTTTAGAAGATTACTATCTATGTTTCATGTTTTGCTTCCAAAATAATATAACAATTCATATTATCATAGGAATTTTTAGAGTGTTTCTGAAGAAATAATTTCCCCTTATATATATATGAAGCCTGAAAGTATTTCTACATATATATTAATTTTTTTTGAGATTTTATGATTGAAATTAAATATTCTATGAGTTTTTTATTGTCCATTTTCATTTTTATGATAAAATGTGATCCCAATATATGTATATAATGTATTAGGTAATGATTTTATTTTTTAGAAAATTATATTATAGTTAACGGAGTAAATTATTTGTTTTTTATGTTTTTAAGGGATATTGTAAGGGATATATAATGTTAATGTACCAAGGAATTGACTCGAATTTTCTATTCTTGGAAATTAATTTTAATGTTAACATTTTCATTTCATAAGTTAAGATAACGAACTTTTGTTTAAAGGAATAATTATACCTTTTGAGGGTAAAAAGTAATGTTTTTATGAAAATGTTTTTCGTGTGTTTTCATGTTTTTTAAGAAAAAATCATGATTATGATTTTTAATTGACGTCTTTTTATAAAGGGTTTTATGAAAACCTTTGTGGAGTAAATCTAATTTAATGAGTAATTAAATTATTATTTAATCTCACTATTTAATATGTTAAAAAAACATTATTATATTATATAAGAGATTCTAAATAGACCACCACATTTATTTTCATAATTTTTTATAACCCTTATTGAGATTTTTGTTCCCATAACACATTTAAAAAAGTCATTTTATTTAAGGATTTTTAGAAACAATGATTAATTTATGTTAAATATCATAATGATGTTTCACGAAAAGAAAACATGTTTCATTTTTAAACTATTATATTATGAAAAAGTGGACACTAAGTAAATGTGACCACTTTATAATGCATGATTTGTTATGTAAGATTTATCACTTAATTATCTAAAACTCTAAACCTAAAAAGATATATGATAATTCATTAAAATTAATTATTGTTTAAGAAATAAATTATGGGTTAAACAAGGGCCAGGTCCTTATAATATAACCCTTAAAAGAGATTAAAATACTATTTACAAGAACTCCATTATTAGAATAATTAAATCATGCATATACTTGAAATGAATAATAAATTACACCAAAGATATAGGAGCATAACATTTATCCATGGTTGTTGAATTCCACTGAAGAAAAATTGATAGAATCTCTTATTTGTGACGTTTGCACATGTTAAGTTGTATCACTCGTTATAGGAGTAAGATCCACCCTTCACCAAGTTGGGTCAAAACTTAGATAAATGAAGGTATAAGTTAATGGTCTTTAGAGGTTTAGGGTGTTTAAGTGAAGCATTCTAAAATATCTCAGAATACATCAACTATATGGCAGTGAGATATTTTATAAACCATAAAGATGATCCTCAAGTGTTCGATCATTAATTCATGAATTATAACACATGACTTAAAGCCCATAACAACATGAATCACATGAATGTTTTAAAATCCCTCATGATACATCTCATGCAATAGATATTTATGATAAATTAGGTGTGGGAGATCACTCAAATGATAATATTTATCATTCCCACAACCCTTGAGGGCAATGTAATACCCCATACCATATTATATAATAAATAAATGTTTAATTTGTTTTCATGGGTAGTAAAATGAAATATCATTTCCTCCGATTACAAGATTCTCAATCATAAAAGATTACATAATAGAAAGTAGTATGGAATGACATAAATGATATTTTATGACCTTTACAATATATACACATGTCACATACATGTTGTAGAAAAATATCTTTTTATGATTTTTTTAGTCATAAAATATTATTTCCCCATATAAAACATAAGAAAAAGGATTTAGGGAATACGTATCCTTAAATATCCCACTTTCACTAAATCCCTATAGACATATTTTCATTTTATCTTATATCAAATCATATATAATAAATAGTGAAACGATATCCAAAATCATTTTGAATATCTTCCAAATCACTTTTGTAAAGATATAAACAAGTTCACCTTATATCACATCATTTGTAATAACTTATGCATATCAATTCAATATTCCGTTAGATTAAATATATTGTTTTTGGAATATCTCATTGAGTGAAACTCAATCCCTGTTCATTAAAACACAAATTTTTACAACATAATACTTTATAATATTGACAATAAATATGAATCACTATATCTATATATTAATAAAGAAGTATCCTCTAGAAAATAATCAGTGTTAATCATGCTAAAAATAGTTCTAGAGTGATATCCATCAAACACGTGTCTCTATACTTATGTCCACTGGCTGCATCTCATGATATAATTATTTCTCATAAGTTACCTTTTTCAGGGACATTGACTTACCATGGGACATGGATAATGTCAATTCCATTTATCTAACACATGAATTCTAAATTCTCTAATCTTATACTGGATTATTTGAGGAATATATCAAAATAAATTATTCGATAGGTATCAACACTTAACATTTCCATCACCTAAATAGAAAATCCATCCATATATAGTATCTAGGTGTGGTAGTACACTTCCCAACCTATTTCAATAAATGGAATTTATGTTATACTTATCATAATGGAGGATAAATCACATCTTTTTTGATATCCATCTGTCAATATGATCAACAACGTACCCAACCACACTTGATTATCTAATCTGTAATGGATTTCATAAGAAAGGTATCAAAGTATAAAGGTCTTAATGTTATATAACTCTATAACATTAGGTAACTGGTACTCATATATGGAACATTCACCCATAGTATACCAAATAAAAAGTGTGTGATACTACACGTGGTATACTTAGTGGGTCTTCCAATACATTAAAAAACTTTTTTATGCCTCATGATCATATTGTATATCTCATACAAGAATCCTAATCATTTTAATATTAAAATTTCATCATAACCTATAATACTTCATGAATAACACCAAATAGTGATACCTCAAGGTCACACTTTGAGAGGTTAATTATCATTATATTTTAGGAAATGTATGTCCTTATATAAGTTTATGTAACCAATATGAAATATTTATAAAGTTAATATTTCACTTTATATGATACATTTTTATATTCATAAAAATAATTCATGAATTATCAACAGACCCATACATAAGAACCAATATAACATATCAAATATGATCGAATTCCAAATCAACCTTATATTTACTGCACTTTCTAGGATTTTGTTAAATCATTTTATCTATATGATATTCTTATCAAATATCTAAGTGTGAATCTATTAAACCCTCCCACTAAAATATTTAGTTAGTGACATAAATTAATTGATAAAGTTGTAATAATGATTAGCTTAGGAAGCATATTCTCAATGTTTAACTCCTTGAACATATTCAAACTACTTAACTTCAAAAAATAAATTGATATGATGTCAAGTTCTATTGTCTACTTAGAACTCATTTTATGTTTAAAATAATCATCCTTAAAACCCTTTACATCCACATTTTCTTTAAAATGTTATTACCATATATATTATTAATTATCAGTATATCCTAAAATCCTTTAGGATGAAGTGACAATCACTTTGTCATGGAAGATAAATATAACACTTTATATCATTATTTATGACCATTCCCTAAATCCATTTTAGGATAACAAGTAAAATATAATTTAAATATTATTTTGCATAATACAATAAGAAATTGAGATATTCACTTCCTTATATGAACTAAAAACAACCATAACATTGTCCCATTGACTATCACATGTCCTAAAATGTTTTGGATATGAAGTGGAAGTCACTTTAATTTTAGATTGGTGAAATATTTTATTTGTTTACTTTGAACTTATATATGTTCAAAATACCCCTACTAGCCTCTTAGACACTATATTCTTCTAAAAATATCATACTAAGATTCATAAACTCCTTTGTGTAAAAAATAACTCTTATTTCTTCTTTGTAGAAATATGTAACAAATAAAATCATATTTTTAAATAATATATTGTATCATATGTGTTTAGATATTTTTTTCTAAAAAATATTATTTATCAAAATATTCCACTAATTGGTGGTAGGAATTTCTTCTCCCGTATTTTAAAAAATATATGAATAAACACTTTACCCAAAATATTTTTTTCCTTGTCCCCTTTGCTAAACATTTTATAGAATCCAATAAATAATAAACCATCTATATAAAATTAATCACATAATTATTTTTGAAATTATCTATCAGTACATAATTCTTTTGTCACATAAGAAAATTGAGATAATGATACACATCCTTTTGTTAGATTCATCTAATCTTTATTAAATCCTTTATATTCAAATATTTGATGCTACGACACAATCCATTAGAATTTGAATAAAAACCAAAATCTCTACCAATTAATACCATGATTTTAATTTCTTATATATATAAAATACATTAAAACCTAAATTTGGTATCGTATACCATTTAAAACTGAAGAATTAACTTCTATAACACTGATACATAACATATTTATTTCATTGAGTTATCAATACCAATTGAGGAATCTAGACAATATTTTCTTATAGAATCATTTCTCTTTCTAGAAAATACCATTAGGTGTCAATGAACCTAATTGGTTGCTGAATTAAACTCCATTGGGATCTCCAACTAACTATGTATATCCTAGTTAAACCTCCACTCATACTGTCTACACAAAACATGAACTTAAGAACAAAATCCTAGTTTATTTATTCTAAAATATTTTAAAAATATAGTACAGATTTGTTGAATTAAATCATATTATAGAAAAAATTTCACCCAAGGTAATTGGATTAATTCCTTAATAAAAATAATACATTAAAGGAACCACTAATTCATTTACACATCCAATAATATTGAATATATAATTGAAGAAAAAAATTAATTAGGACATTTATCATCTATTTTCTTTGAAATATTAATTGAATCATTCAATACTTCTCATAAGAATCTAGATCCCCCTACTGTACAATTTCAAAACTTTGTTACTTAAGAATATGTTTCTACAACACATAAAACTTTTCCATTCTTAAAAACACTTTTTAAGTTACTAGTCTTAGGAGTTTCTTACATTTTTCTTCCTCTTCCCAACGATTAATCTTTATGTTTGATGATGATGATGATATTTATATATAATAAAATATTTTATCATAAGTGTAATATTTTTCAGTTCCACATAATAAAAAATTTTATTAAATGGGGTCCCACTAAAATTATGTCCCTTTTATAAAATTTTTATCATATTTATTAGCATGACTAGATCTATATTTCACTAAGAAAATAGTGTTCATTAGCGTTTATCTCACTTATTATTTTTTTAAGAAGGGAATCATCCCAATAATATTATTTACGACTCTTGAATATTTGTGTGACCAACCCTTTTCCAATCCATCATATGGATAAACCCAAATATATTTCTCCAGTATCCTAACTTATAGGGCTTCCCATCTAACTAGGAACCAAAGTAAATTCCAAGAATAACATTACAAAGTATATTCTTTGGAAACCTATATATATCATGAACAATCCAAGTTAGATTATCTAGATCCACACATTTCTTTCTTTCTTTACCCAAGATAATCTATGGGACCCAAATTTAGCATTCACTAACCTTCTGGGATGGTCGAGGTATTAAAAAGTGATGATTTTTAAAGAATATAACACTTAGTATTTAGAAGGGGATTTAATATCACTATATTATATCATAAAATTATTTTAATATACACATAATTATAATGAGTTAATGATGGGTTCATTATGTGGGTTGAAGATAAGATTAAATTAGTGAGGTCATTTGCCTTTATAAAATAAAATAGTTAAAGTGTGCTGGTAATCAAAAATAAAAAAAAAATAATTTAAAGAGCATGAATAAAGGAATTATAAAATTAAATAAATGTTTAATGATGATAGTATTGAATTATTGAATGTACATAACAATTAAATCGAGATATGACAGGAATAAACACACTATTATCAATTAAAGAGATTATGAAAGATATAAGATCAATAAAATTTAAATAAAAAATAAAAGGAATAATTTCAAATTAAATTAAGTAAGTGTATCAGGATTATTGTGTTCATCATATCAAAATTATGTGACTACTCAATTCATTTATAAAAGATAATTCCATAATGAAAGTAAAATAAGAGAGAGTGAGATTTGATAAAAAATTTCATTAATATCTCAGTGTGACCCCCTATATATCATCTCCTCAGGTTGAGATGTTTTTTTATTTTAATCCCTTGATTTTAATAGAGACAAAGAAACCAATTTCTCCCTTTCTTTTTGGTGAAATTAGAAAGAAACCAAAATCCATCCCATTTCTGGTTTTGAGCACTTTTCCTCACTTTATGGTTATGAGAACCCTTTGTAGAATCAGTGGTGATAAGAGTGATATTTTACTGGTTAAAATACATTCCAAACCCACTCTATTAACTCAAAATAAAAATAGTTTAATTTTATAAGAAAGATAAAGAGGTAATGTATAAATTATCCAAATAAATTTAGAAATGAAATTGGATCTTGAAATAAGGCTTTGAGAATAAAAGAGAAGATCACTTTTATACATCATTGGAATGATCCATTTTGATTTTTCGATCTATTATTATTGAGAGATCATCTATGTTACTCTTTTTATAGCTCCCATCAGTGCTAGGAATCTTATCGAATTTGTCTATATTCCATGAAGTAATATGAGACTACATTAACAATATTTTTACTATAATGAATAAATCTATTGGATTCCTTTTGATCATTTTCACAGTATATATAATATGTCTTGGCTTGAACATCATTATTCTTGAAACTCTGAAATCCACCTTGATTTAATCATTGTGTGAAATAATATTCATGATTTTAAATAGAGTTATGCAATAATAATACCTTCATTGATCCCTATAAAAACCATTTGTGATATAATATAAAATTCACAATAAAGATTTATGATGTGTATATTCTTCCTCAATATAATGGAGTTATTCATGGCCAGAGTAATTATTAAATATTATATATTTAAATTCCAAAATTATTCTGTAACTTCCTTTTATGATATCACTACATGGTATTATTCACCTCAATACTTCAAATGTGATCCAGCAAAAATTCTTCAATGATCCTAAAAATTACATCCTGATATTATGAATCCATCATTGATTATATTAATTTCATAACTACGAATTTAAATAATATAACCAAAAAATAATCAATGAGATTTTTAAAACCATAAATGTGTGTTTGTGATCATTAAAACACATGAGAGAGAGATTGGTAAAACAATATCACCCTTTTATGATCATAAAACCATAATATAAAAAGATATATAAACTGAATCAAGTACTAATGTACTCAAGGAATCTTCAATGTAATTAAATATAATTTAAATAATATATTTAATATTCTCAAGAATTAAACAAGTATCATCATTCCATGATATCTATAAACATCACCCCCTTATCAAAATAAATATAACCAAATTTCTCCGCTTTGTGATAAAATAGTTTTCTCCCCAAAATAAAATAAAATTTTCCAAATATAAATAATAATAAGAATCATTCTTCCATTTATTGATTATAAAAAATAAAATAATGAGGGGATAGTTAATATAATGTATTTATGAAGTCAAAAAAATATATCAATTAATTTCAAACATGTGAATAATCACTTTAATGAAATTTAAAAAGTAATTAAACAACAATGATTCATTAAAAAGGTTGAAAAAATTAAATAATATGTGATGGATTAAATATATATCACTAATTTTCAAAAAAAGATAGATTTTGAAAATAAATTCATGATAATGGGAAAAAATAAGAATTTTATAAGAAAAATAAAACTTGTAAAACTAATATTCAAATATGAATGTGTACCTTTTCATCCATTATCTTCCAAAATATGTGAATAAACATACAAGGAATTATATATAAGAGAGGGATATAAATAAATTAAAGGTATTTAAATTAGGTCCAAGATAGAATGAGAAGAGATAAGGGTGAATTTAAAAGCAATAACCTTTCTAAAATGGTACATTTAAAGAGGAAATGAAAACACCACCATAAGAGAGAGTAAGAGTAAGAATAATATCAATGATTTCATGAGAAAAAACATAAATATATATTAATAAATTCAAGAGTTATAAGATTTTAAAATATATTCAATTGTATTTATCGAAACCCTATATTTTCTTACATGACTAGTACATCATTTTTTAGATAAATAACATAATTGCAATACATTATAGAATTGAAAGGTTTAGTATCATGGTAGAATTAGGTTGATACATATATTATACATAAAAATATGTAAAAATTATTAATTTTTTTTCTAATTTATCCTTCTAAAAACTATCAAAATATCTATAGTACATGGACTCACATAAAGATATACATCAAAGAAAGGGTTGACCTAAAAGACTAGTAAAATGAGAGATAACATATAAGGAATAAGATACATGAATCATTTATACAAGGGTGATCGTAATCAAAATAATAATATCATAATCATATTTTCATCATCATAATAATGGGGGAAACATTTAAAGAAGGCATCAAATCTAGAATATTCTTAATATTGAAACATTATAACAAAGTGGTGAAATACCACACATAGTTGTGAATAAATCTAGTATAATGATCACACATAACATATCTGAATAAATTTTAAAATCATAATTATGAACAAATAGAGAATATTTTTCATATATAATACACATAATATCATGATAAATATATCACATTATCCAATTAATTAAATGGATATAAAATTTAAGGCCTACCCTTCACATCATAAAATTCTCATAATCATACATGCTATATGAAAATAGAACATATGACAATCATATCCATGACATAAATACATGGAAAGGAATGAGTTTTATAAAGTTTGCATAAAAATAATTTCGTTAATATCAATTTTGGTTCCAAAATTGGTAAGGGAAATAATATTTTAGCATAAATCATTATCATTCATGAGTGTAAAAGAAGTATCTCTTAAGGAGGAAATGTTGTGTTATAGAAAATGAAGTCTATTTGAAAAAAATATGTGATTGGATTAAAAATCATTCTAAAAAGGTAAAAATATTATATCCCTAAAAATAAATGAAAAATAATAGTGAAAATAAATTTTAAGGATATAAGAATCACTGCTTCAGATATTAATTTAAAATAGGTGATAACATTAAAATAAAGTGTAGGGTCTCAGAATCTACTTATGTTAGATCCCAATTTATTTAATTTCTTTTACACCTCCAACATAAAAAATTATTTTTATTAAAACATGGATCCATAAGTAAATTATTTTTATTTTTCACAATTTATCAATTAGAATAATTATATTTTACTCTTAATTACCTTTATTAATGTTGAAACATTCTGATATCATATTTTCCTTAAAATGTCACCATATTTCATTGATTTAATGATCTTACTTTATTTTTATTTATAAATTATTAAGATTAACTCTAGATTCCTTTAAATACATATATTTATAAATTTATATATTATAAATAATTTATCATAATAATCCCTAATGGTTGTGATCATCAAAGAGTTGGAAACATCCTTCTGGGTGGTTAAAAGATTGTTGTTGAAGCATTGTCAAAAGATGAGGAAAGATATATATGAAATTAAATATTTCATAATGTTAGTCATTATAGTTGGTTAAAATAATTTTCATATTGTTTACATACTAATCATTTAATCTTATAAGATTTGGGTTTGAAAGTAGTAGAGACAAAGTGGAATAGAAGGAAAAAATGGGATAAAAAGATAACATAACTTTATGGTCTTATCATTGTTGGTTATTTTTAATGAAAACAAAATCCTTGAATTCATGGAGTTGGTTTACCACATAATTTAACTAAGGTTAATAAGGGGCTTAATATATAGGATTTTGGTATAGATTTGTCTTTGGTAAGTGTAATTGAAGTTGTTTTCCAAGGGGATGGAGATGGTTGTATTTATACTTCACGATATGGGTATTTTTAAAATGTTTGTTGAATAAAATATAATTTTAATGGTAAACATTGAAATAGTGATATTATGTAAATTTTAAGTCATATTTGAATAAAATAAAATAATTTTAGGACTTTTAAGTCTTTTTAAAAAGTAATTTATTATTTTATTCACAAGGAAAATAGATAGAGGAAAAATTATTAATTTAATAGAACACTTTAGACTTTTGACACTGGAAAATAATTTATAGTGTTGGAAAATAATTTCATTGTATTTAAATAACTCATTTATAAGATACTTTATTTTTCTAGGTTTGTCTATCACTGTGTTTATTATTATACATCTTTCGGTTGGGTTTTCCCTCACCTATAATCTATGGTGGTTTTTTTCGTCGTGATTGATAGTTTTAATCAACATAGTCTTGGGTTACTAGAAATATTTAGAAAACAAGAAAGGATCCACATGGAGAGACTTTATTGGGGAAAATTAATTAAATTCCCGAGATGTATTATTTTTTAATTTATTAGAGTTCTTATATAAATGGGAATGTGTTTCCGTGGGTTCTTAATATGTTGAGAAGCTTAAAAGGGGGTTCAAGTTTATACAGAAAATGGGCTGAAAAACTATCTGTAAAACATTTACTCCAAATATATATTTTTTATTTTAAACAAAAGCACTTTTATGGAGTAAGTGCAAAACCAACAAGTACACCCTATCCGTCAAACACTATAGCACATTACAAATCATGTAAATGGATTACACATCATGTATTTTTCAAGATATTTTAATAATTTATCCAAGGTGATAGGGTTTTCAGTGTATCCCATTAAAAATAATTACATGATGTGTAACTATATTACAATCCATGTAATTCCCCGACCTTCTATTTTAAAGTATGTAGTGTGGTTGAATTTTACTTTTATCTCAATGAAGCCATCTATTTTTGACCCCAAGGAACCATAAAATAAATTTTATACTGCCAAAATCCCTTCTAGACATCATGAAAATACATCTCATCCCTGATAAGTGGTTTTGGTCTAGTTTTACCCTCTCTCCATTATTTCTATAGACAATACGGTATAATATCTTGAATGTGTATTTTTGGTTCTGATCATGATTATTTTCGATCTAGTATCCTTCTTTCAACCATCCACATCTTTTTGCTCATGGGAGTTTGCCATTCGAAGTGTTGCATGATTGTTAGTTTAAGGTTGGGGGTCTAAACCATAACCATATGGTTTGATAATTGTCAAGTGTGTGCTATATTGAAATTGTTCCAATATATCATGCACCAAATAAATTGAAAGAATAAATTGAATTATTCCATAGATTCCCTTTGGATCTAAATGGTTTTGGCCTGGCCTATAGCTACTATTTGAGTGAGAAAACTATTTAATAAAAATGAATTGTTTAATGGATTAATGTTTGTTCTGTATGACATGAATTGTGGGTGGTTACTAATATAGATTCACCATTGCTTGTATTTTTTATTTAGATAACTATAATTTTATGGGTTATGACCAATTGATATATAAAATGTGTAAATTAAAGTTAAATGGTAATTTTTAATATTAACCATTGAGCCATATGACGTGATATTGTGATATCCTGATTGCTATGAATTTTGTTATGATTAAATGTTGTGATGCTTATATAGGGCACAAAACTAGTGATACATGATAAAATACTTATATACTAAGATATTCCTACTGGTACATGTTTAAAGGATTATATAGAGGGTATGTTCAGTGATATATTATGAAATTATTATATAGTAGCCTTTTCCCAGTGATACATACTTAAATTATGATATAACTGGATTGTCCTAGTTAACATACTGAAATTATTTTATGTAGGTCTAGGCATAGTGACACATTCTAAAATTATGAAATAGTGGGATTAACGCTGTTTAAATTTTAAAACGCTTATATAGAAGGTTTGAACTGGATTTTTGTTATGTTATAATTTGGTTATCATGTTATAGTTGGTCTGGTTGTACAACATGCCTAGAGACATTCTGACATTGCTCTGATATAGGTTATGTTATACCTTGGTTATAAGGTTTTGGTTTTCATGGTTGTTAGACATGCTTAGAGACATTCTAACATGTTTCAGAAGAATGGTGATTTGGTATTAGTTTATTTTTTTAATAAATAAATACCCTTGTTTATTACATTATTACATACTCTTATTATTACATTGGGTATTTTTAGACATAGTGGTGTCGACCTACTGAGTTATACTCACAGCATATTCAGGCCCCAATTTGGTAATTTAGAAGATTACACGGATATAGGATTGTATAAGGGATAATGACTTACTGTTGATGGTTTCATGTTGGATGGCCTGGAGTTTGGATATGTGATTGATATGAGGTTTAGGACCAGGGACATTTGAGTCTTTATTTGAGACTTTTTTTTATTCCTAGAATGAAATTTAGTTACATTCCAACACATCATTACATTACTCCTTTATTATTTATTTTATTTTTTAGTGGGCTTATTAGTCGAGTTTGTTCTGTATCATATTGTTTCAATTATTTACTCACTATGATATTTATTTATTGTTATTGGATTATTACACTGTATTGTAACTCTATAAATAGGGGGTATAATATACACACTATACATTTCACACCTCCAGTACTAGTCAACAGCCTTCGGCTTATGGGGAGGTGTGTTTCAGGTCTCATAACCTACCCTTTCTGGCCATGTTAGAGAGTGTTAGATCAGGGGATGTTATAAAGTGGTATCAATGTACATAATTTTTATTTTATAATATGTTGAAATAGTATAAAAGAGACTATGATGTTTCATAACACTGTAACAAGCTTGTACATGGGAGTAGCTAACCAATGTATGGGGGAGATCTGAGTTCATAGGGATGGAATTGTTGTTTATACTGCGTTCTTTTTACAGTTTATGTTATTTCACTTAGGGTGATTCACATGTTGTTTGAGGTTACAATTTTATGACATTATTGGTTAATAAGATTTATACTCGTGTCCCTAAATGATATGTGATGAGTATGCAAGAATCAAAATAGGTACACAAGTATAAATAATGAAATGTATTATTCGTGTTAGGGACATATTTATTTTTCATGTGATATATAAATTCCTATTGAAATGTGAAATGAGATATCAGTTATATCATAGAAATGAAATAAATGATCTATTATTTCTTGTTAAAACACTTGTAATCCATGTTTTGAGAGACCATGAGTTAGTGGTTCTCTACTGTAGTCACCTGTTGAGGTTGGTCTTGTTATTGTAGCTAGTTCTCTAAGGACTATGTTTGTGTTATAGATAAAATTCAACCTCATTATCTTCGAGTTGAGAATTTGGAGAGTGGAAATTATAATTCTCTTTAACTCATATAAATTAGATATTCTTATAGCTCTTGAAGATCATATAGATGTTTAGCTTCACAACAGCTTCTTGAGGGTCATGAAATTCATGGAAAGAGAGGATTTTTTTAAATATGCCTTCAATGTATGATATTATGAGATAATTATAGTTGCATAATCCACCTACATTAACTAGAGATAGAGTACCCTAGGATGCTTAGTTCTAAATCGATTCATTAGAGATGATCTTTAAGAATCTTGAGACACCCGTAGATAAGAGGGTAATGCTTTTCATGCATATGATTCATTGACTAGCCAAGTGTTTGTGGTAAATTCTAGAGAAGGAAGGGAATAAAATAATATATCATGGATGGAATTCAAGATTAATTTCATGATCTAGTTATCTCTTGAGACATTGTAAAATGAGAAGGATCGTGAGTGGATTCACCTAACACGGGAGGGCATGTCAGTGTTAGACTATAATGAACATTTCACCAACCTACAGTGATTTGTGCCATATTTGGAAGATGATGAGATCTACGGGGTGAGACCATTTTAGGATGGTCTTCTCTATGAGATAATGATTTTGGTGAATTTTTCCATCTGAATAGTTTGGATATGTTAAAAATTAGGAACACATCACGGAATGAAATTTTCCAGAGACCCTGAGAAGTGGCCAGTCTGTTTGAGTAGGGAAAGTTAAAAACTATTCTTCTCTTGGTAAGAATCATCATTATAATAGTTTTTAACAGGGTAGATAAAATGAAAAGCAGTTAGGAAAGTGGGAATCTATCTCAAGACCTTGTTCCATTATAGTGCTATCATGTTTGAAATATGGGTCACAAATGACCTCAGTGTCTTTACCCCGATTTGGAGTGTTGTTATTGTGGATGATTAGGCCACCTAAAGAGGTTTTGTAGGGGAATATATTAGTAGAGTAGTGTTACATGAATATGGAAGGTATCTATGTATGGAAAAGACTCGTATTTTTCATAGAAGATAGGTAGCTAGAGTTCCATGAGATGTTCTGGTTAAGGAAGGTTATGCAGTAATCTAGTATAGGAAAAATAGTACCAAAAAGAGGTTGTAGCGCATTGGAGTCAGGATAGACCCCACATAAGAGGGTATGGTTAGCTACACGTGATGTATACTACTCTAACTAGTGTGGATAAAGGACCATATACTACTAGTGGTACTGTTCATGTATCATATACCTCTCTTTGTGTTTTTTTATATAGGATCATCACAATATTGTTTGTTTACTCTTTTTGTAAATGGGTTAGGATTGAATGTGGAAATACTGAATGGTGTTTTTACCATCATCACACTATTGGAATTGTGGTTATAGAATACCAAACACTTCAAGGAGTGTTCTCGAGAGATTGGTGGTTACCATTTCTTTTGGGAACCATTTGTTTTAGAAAATGATATGATTCGACTTGATTATTGGTATGGATTGGTTATTTTTATACCAAGATCATATAAACTATTATCGAAGGAGTGTAACCTTTTTATAACCAGAATGAGGTATCTATTCTCACTAGGGTGATTGGGATCTTTAGGATGGTCACTTAGGACAAATTTTGTGTATATTCGATTGTCTCAGAGCCAAAATATCCAGTCTTTCTCTAGATTATGGTTGAAAGAAAAATGATTCTTTTCCTCTAGTGGTAGACCATTTTTAGGATGTATTTCTTAATGAGTTATTTGACACATACCAACTGATCATGAGATCATGTTTTTGTTTGAATTATTACCATGAGTAGAGACAATTTTTATCCCACCTTATAGAATGTAACCAGTAGAGATTTTAGAGTTTAATGTTCAGTTGGATGATCTAAAATCTAAATGTTTCATTTGGATAGGTACATCTACTTGGGTTATCCAGTTCTTTTCTCCCAGAAGGTTGGTTGGTCATTGCGCTTATGTGAGGAATATTAGATATTGATCTAGATGGTGGTCAAGAATTGGTGTCCTCCTCTATTGATCAATGATCTCTTCGAATAGCTAAGAGGTTCAATGATATTCTCCAAGATTATTTTGAGATCATGATTCCATTAGATGAGGGTGAGACTATCAGACATACCTTAGACTACTTTTAGAAGCATGTATTTCTTGTATGAGTTTGTAGTGATGCTATTTGTTTTGACCAATGCACTAGATATATTCATGGACATGATTAATAGGATATTTCATCTTTTTCTTGACCAGTTATTAGTGGTTTCTATTGATGATATATTAGTGTACGTATAGTCAACATATAATCATTACAAACATATAGAAATCATTTTCAGTATATTGAGTGAGCATTTACTTTAGAGAAATCTATCCAAATTTAGATTCTAGATAGAAAAAGGTCAATTATTAGTCCATGTCATCTTAGAGGAAGGTGTTTTAGTGGACCCGGATAATGTTGCAGTAGTGGTATCTTAGAAAAAAAACTATAATGTTTTTGTGATTCCTATCTTTCAAGGATTAGCTGGTTATTATTGTTGTTTTATACAAGATTTCTCCCATCTGGTAGCACCAATGTCCAGGTTGAGAAAAAAGGGAGTGAAGTTTGTTTGGTTAGATTATTCTGAGATATATTTTCTGGATCTAAAAGGTAGGATAACATCAGTACCTATCCTCACATTACATATTCCAAGTAAAGAATATACTGTGTATTTTGACACATCCAAATTTTTTACTTAGAGAAGATCTGGTGTGGGAGTATTGAGTGGGTTTTTATGGATCTATACAGTTCAGGCCACATGATAGGAATTATCCTACTCATGACTTAGAGTTAATAGTATAATTACATTCCCTATGAATCTAGAGTATGTATCTCAGGGGTGAGAGGTTTTTCATATACATGTACTATAAGAGACTCAGGTATATATTTTCTCAGCAGTACCTGAACCTTCAGCATAGGAGGTGGGTCGAGTATCTGTAGTATTTCAACAAAGAGATGGCTTATAAACCAATAAAGGGTAATATCATTACCAATTAATTGATACTAAAGAAATAAGAAGATGCAATTTTGGAGTCTTGTGATGAGTGGTGGGTGATTTCCCACATTGCATATATGTATCTTGATGTTCAAGAGTCTTGGGAACATGTATGTTTGAATTTGACATCTATTATACCAGTGTTTCTTGACCATATCAGGATCAAGCGGCAATATGATCAAATTAGATTAGTTCAGAGATAAATCTTACATAGTGAGACGATACCATCAGGATGGTCTCTTGGCAGTGGGAATTATATTATTTTTTGGGGAAAAGTATGGGTACATACGGGCTTTCATGAGGAGATGATGGAAGAGTTTTAGGCTTCTAGATGGGAGATAAAGACTGTTTTTAAAATGATATATAGTGATATCCATAGATAGTACTAGTGTTTAGGAATTAGAATGAATTATCATGATTTGTGGTGAGGTTATTTCATTTTTAGTAGGTGAAAGCTGAACATCTGAGGGAAATATGAATTTTTCACCTTTGTACCAATCCTATGTGGAAGTGAGATGATTTCACTATGGATTTTATGACTGGAAAACTAAATAAAACCTATAAGAATGATGTATTATGGGTTATCATGGACTGACCAAAAAAGGTATCCTACTTTTTACCAATTATGGAGACCTAGATAGTTGATGATCTGTCTAGTATCTACTTAAGAAAGTTAGTTTGGATGTATGGTGTTATGAGGAGTATAGTTTCAGATAAATATATTAATTTCTCATAATGTTTATTCCAAGGAATTCATAAGGCTCTAGGATCACTAGTTCTTTTGAGTATGATCTATCATCCATAGACTGACGGTCAATCTAAGAGAATTATTCATATTCTGGATGATATCTTGTGAGTCTATGTTTTGGATTTTGGTAGTTTGTGGGAATAACATATGGAACTAATGGAGATTTATTATAATAATAGCTATTAAGAATCAATATAAATGGACCAATTTAAGTATTTTTATGGTAATACAAGTAGTTGACCTCTTTTTTGGATGGAGGCAGGTGATTCAACAGTTTTTGTGTCGTGTGTCGTGTAAGAAATGTCTGAGTAAGTTCAGTTGATCAGATATCAATTAGTGACTGAATAGAGCAGAAAAAATATTGCGATGTCCATTTGAGATGACTATTGAGTTTAAGTTTTCTAATCATGTTTTCCTTCAGTTTTCACCTATGTTGGGGCAACACAAAATCAAGAAATAGGGAAACCTGGCACCTAGGTTTTCCATCCCATTTGAGATAGTGGATATGGTCTGTTTAGTAGCATTTGTTTATCCCATCCAAAATTCTACAGTTCCATGCATGATGTATTCAATGTGTCACAGCTTTAGAGATATTATCCCAACCCTTTTCACATGATATATTTACCAAATGTAGAGCTTAGTGATGATATGTCCTTTAAGGATAATTCTATATGGATTGTGGAACATAGTGAGATGTATCTCAGGGTAGGAAGATTCCTTTGGATTGGGTGTAGTGGTAGAATGTCCTAATTGAATAGGATACTGAGGATAGGGAGTCTAATATGAAAACACAATGGCTATAATATTTCATTGAGACCCCACAGTCATGCTTGGAGTAGCTCGGGGATGAGCTGTTATTTGGTGGGGAGGTTGTAAGATCCTGTCTTTTTTTAGGTACGTATCTCTATGAGTTTTTTTGTTAAACATATTTTTATCAGGTTTTATATCACCTATAAACCATGGTGGGGATTTTTAATTTTGATTGATTATTTAAATAAGTGTAGTCTTGGGTTGTGAGGATACTTGGGAAAACTAGAAAAAATCCTCTTAGAGATCCTTTGATAGGGAATATGGCTTAAATTCTAGAGATGTAAGCTTGTTTGAATTAATGAAGTCCAGGTATAGATGGTTCAATTATTACCATGGTTTATTGGTATGTTGATAATATTTAAAGGGATTTCATGTTATTTTATATGGAAAGTGGTATTAAAAACAATCTTTAGAACATTTACACTTCATGTAAATGGATTACATGTCATGTACTATTTCGGTGACTTTAATAATTCATATGAGGTGTTGAATTTTTGGAATATCCCCTTAAAATAAATTACATGACATATAACTATATTTAATGTTGTGTAATTTCTTGACTTATTATTTTAAGGTTTGTTGTGCGGTTGAATTTCACTTCTGTCTAGTTGCAGCCTTATCCTATTAAAACTAGGGAACCTTCCTGGTGATTTGGGAGTTCCAAACTCCCTTCTGGACATCAAAATAACGTATCTAATCCCTGGTAAGTGGTTTTGGTCAATTTTCACTTCTCTCCCTTTTTTCTCCAGACAATGTAGTGTAGTCCCTTGACTGTGCTTATTGCTGGTTTTGATCTGGATTAGTTTTGATCTAGGATCCATCTTGCGATCATCCACACCATATTACCCATGAATGTTTCTCATTGGAAGCATTTTTTGATTGAATGTTAAAGGTATGGGTCTAAACCTTAACCCTACAATTTAATAATTTTCAATTGTGTGCTACATTACAATTGAACTGAGATATCATGTTCTAGATAAATTGAAAAAATAAATTGAATTATTCCTTGGAGTCACTTTGGATCTAAATGGTTTTGTCCTAGCTTGTAGATACCATTAATGTGAGAGAACCCATTAATATAAATTAATTGTATAATTTCTTAATGTTTGTATAAAATGACATGGATTGTGGGTGAATTCTTGATATATATTCACCTAGTCTTGGAATGTATGTTGACATAATTAGAATGTTATTGGTTATAAACAATTGAAATAAGAAATGTGTAAATGAATGTTAAATGGAAATTTTCATAATTAACCATTGATCTATATGATGTGACATTTTGATATCATTTTTTCTATGACTTGTGTTATGATTAAATGTAGTGATTATTATATAGGGAATTTTCCCAATGATACATGTTGAAAAACTTATATAGAGGGATATTCGCTATGATACATCATTAAAGGCTTATATAGCAGGATATACCCAATGATACATGATTAAATGCCTATATAGTGGTATTATCCTAGAGACACATGCTAAAATGATGATATAGTGGGGTTGGACCAATTGATATGTTGAAATTATTATATGTAGTTCTAGTCCTATTAACACATGTTGAAATGCTGATATAGCGGGCTTAGCCCTTATTAAATTCTAAAATGCATATTTTGTGGGTTTAAACCAGATTATTTTTATATTATAACTTGGATATAAGGTAATGGTTGGTATGACTTTAAGGCATTATTAGAGACATTCCAGCCTAGAGTAGAGTTAGGTATGTTATATGTTGGTTATAAGGTTGTGGTTGACATGGTTGTAAGAAATTCTCAGAGACATTCTCGCATGGTGACGAAGTAGGTTGTTGTTATATTAATTTAATTGCATAATTAATTAATACTCTAGTTTATTTCATTATTAAATACTCTTATTATAAGATTTTTTATGTTTATACTTGGTGATGTTGAACTACTGAGTTATACTCACACTATAGTTAGGTCTTCGTTTGGTACACAAGAAGTTTACATGGATGTATGATTGGATAAGATAAAAATACCTTACTGTTGATTGTTTCTTGCATGATAGGTTAGAGTTTGGATATGGGACCATCATGGGGTTAAATATTGTGGAGTTATTAGTATTTATTTGAGTCTACTAGTCTTTTATTTTCATTATTCCTAGTATGAAATCTAGTTATATTTCACCATGTCATTACATTATTTAATTATTATTTATTGGATTATTCAGTTGTCTTATTAGGTGGTTTCAGGTGTATCATATTATTTCCATTATTTATGCACTATAATATTTATTTTCTTCTATTGGATTATTCCACTAGGTTGTAACTCTAAAACTGGGGGGTATAATCTCCCTAATTCACATATCACACCCCATTGCTAGTCATCAGCCTCTGATGTATGGGGATTTGTGCTTGAAGTCTTATAACCAACCCTTTCTATCAATATAAGAGAGTGTGAGATTAGGGGACGTTACACATTTATCTTATTAAATAAGTCCTTAGCTAATACAACATTTTTAGAATTTATTATTTAATTATTACATCATGAATGATGTAATTTAAAATAAACTTGTTAAACAAATTTTATTTATACCAGGAAATTCTGAACCAAGAAAAAACCTGGTCCCATAAATTTATTGAAAGAAAAGTGCAAGTAAAGGAGGCAGAAAATATAAACGTTACATTACATCAAAACCATATGCATCCCTTTTCCCATCATTTGATAACTCATCACCAGGATCAGCTGACTCCCATTCAGAAGACTTGTACTTCCGCATCAGCTCAAGATACATGTTTTTCTTTCGAAGCATTTCCGCAGACATTTTCTCCTTGAGTGGCCGTTTCCCACTGGGTCCTTTGTCCATATTAGGGGACCCTCCCCTTCTCTTTCCACTGTTCCAATTTAAAAAGGTAGTTTCTTGTGTCCCAACATTCTTGTATACAGACCTTGTCACCATTGGTTTGGGAAGGTTCGTATAGTCCCTCCGTGGCTTCCTCCTGCTTTGAACTTTATCTTCCACTTCCTTGCTTGGGGTCTCATGATTTCCATTCTTAATAGCATCACTGTAGGATGTTTTGTGACTGTGGAGATCTTCTTCATAATCAGATCTATCCCCCCACTTTTTTTATGGGCCATAGTAGGGTTGGAACTGCCATCTTTCCCACCCTACAGTTTAGGTGTCTTAATTGGGTCAACAGCACAAGGGCTTTTGCATTCATCAATCATTCTATCTAGAATAACATGGCCTTCTTTCTCTACAATTTCCTCTACCACTTTAAGCTCCTTTTCCTCATTTGATCCAACATAAACTAGTGCTACAAATCTGTTTGTAGAACAATTTAACAGTTCATGAGGATTTACCTGCAACGGGACATCATGGGTGTTCTTCTGTTCAGACACTAGTTCCACATGTTCAGTGATAGCCTGCACCAGAGCAAACCCCCTTCCAATGTACTAAAAGTCAGTATTTAATCTCTCCATTTAATGCGAAACCTTGGATCCAGATTTTGTAGATCCTACCATATTTAACTTTTATAAATCTGGATCTGCTATCACATTCATAGGTGTGGTGGACTCATTCAAAATTCAGTCTCCAAACCGGGTCATAGCCAGTCCAGTGATGTCCAGTTGGTTTTCCCTAGCATCATCCACTAAAGCCTGACTGGATACAGAATTTAGAGAGTTTCTATTCAACAATTCCCCAAATGACACTCCCTGCTCCATGATAGCAGAAATAACCAGATCATAGGAGGGGTGAGATTCATCTTCCTGGTGTGCACCTGGAGTAGGATTGGTCATCATTGTGCATGCATCCACTAGCCGTGCAGCTAGTCTACTCTTGCGAAAAACATCCATCTCATTCCCCTTGTAACACCCTGAGCTTCCACGCTATGCTTCTCTTTCAATAATCTAATAGCTTTCATTGTACGCAAGTTCGAGATTCTAACACACTGCGACCAATCAAAATTGCCATTATGAATAGTAATACACACTTTTTTGAAATTATATATATTTTATATTTCAAAATGGACTTCATTTTTGGATTCGGAATATCAAAATTATCCTATGTTGAATTTTTGGTATTTTTCTGAGAACTTCCAATTTTTTATGAATAGTGAAAAATACTTAAAAACAACTTTTTTAATCAAAATAATTTGTAGTGATAAATTATAATATTTAGTGGTTTTAAAGTATAATTATAATATATTTTTACCATTTTATCCAATGGTAGTCATTATAATTAATTTCACTTTGAAATTGGACATAAACAATTGTCAATCTTTTGATATATATTGTTTCTTAAAAACACCCTATTTGTTGTGACAGTGGGAATTAATTATAAAACTAATTAATTAAACTTATATGTTTGGAATTTTGTAAAATAGACATAATTTTTGAATTCGGAATATCAATTATAGCTTAGGGTGAAATTTTGGCATTGTTCTAAAAAACGTCAATTTTTGATGAATAGTGAAACAACTAAGTGGTAGTTAAGAACTGATTTTTCGTTTAAATGAAACATTACCACTTCTGTGATTTGATTTTCAAAAATCCGACTTACATGGTTGTCATTAGAAAGTAAAATGTGGTTCAATGGGATTAAAATAATTTTTTGGTGAATAGTAACTTTTAAGTTTAATTAATCGCGATTAAAGATAATTAGTGAAATTTAAGGTAAAAATGATATTATAAAAATATGAAAATACCCTTACACTTGTCCTACCCCTATTGGATGAGTCATGGCCGACTGATACAATCCATGGGTCAAATTGGGGACCCCATGGAGCCACTTTTGTAGGAAAATGACATTAATAACTTTTTATTTAATGTTAAAATAAAAATGTCACAAACATGAGTTGTTTTACTAAAACAATTTTTAAATGGGGTTATACAAGTAATATTTTTTACTATAAAAATTCATTAGAAATATAAAAAGATTTACTACATCATGATAATTTTTTTATAATTTTTAGACATTAAATAAATTAAATTATTTATGACACCATGATGATGCAGCGATTACCTCATTAATTAACGATTTAAATAAAATAAAAATATAATGTAAAATATAAGCCTTACACTTTTCAAAAACCTATTGGATGAGTATATTTCGAACCCTTAGAACCTTATCCTCGAAATATGTAAGTGTGGGACCTTTAAAATCCGAAAATCATTATATAATAAAGTAACATTTCATGACTTACCAAGAGTGCCCCTCCTCTCCTCTAATAAAAGGCCCCCACCACTACCACCTTATTGAAACATTCAAAGCCTTTTGGCTCGGCCAAACTCTGCCCAAATGCTCTCTCAACTTCCCTATCTTACTCCTTGAAGCCTCAATTTGGGAATAATTCTTCCCAAGGAAGCCTTTGGCTCAAATCAAAAAAGAGTTACCCGATGTTAAGGTAATGTCTTCTCTTATGTTATTTTGTTTTAGTTTGCTTCTCCAACCCCTTAAACTCTATTTATTCCTCTCTTTTGTAACAAAAACAGTATCTAAAATATACTAGGATGTTGTTATAATAAGGATTAGATCTACAATTACACACAACTACATCTAATGGTTAAAGAACATACTGTTTCTGTGGATGGAAAATTTCTGCCTCACGAAACGATGATTGTTCAACACTCATATAACACCTTCAAAGGTGTCCATTAAGATGTCACTATATTTATATATGATATATAATATGTTTATGTTTTCCTTAAGATTATTTATTTTTCATTTATGGTACACCATTATGGTTTCCATTATGGGTAAACACGCTATTTTCATTTTAGGAAGTGCGGACTACCACCCCCTCAAAGTGATTTGAATCATTAATGCCATATGTGGGATGTATAAAGGATGGAGTAAATGGTATTATACATTATATTATACTGGAATTATATTATACCTTTATATTATTATAACTTCATTCCATTAAATATAAAATATAAATGAAAGTAGCGTTCAAGCGTACGTACGGATTACCGTCTCCAGGAACGGTGCATTTCATTTTTTACCTCTAAATGTTCTGTAATATTATAAATGAATGTATATACTGGATATATATTATGTATATTATATCTACATCATGAATATAATTATGGATATAATGGATATTTTACCACGTGAACAACTTGTAATTTTAAGATGTTTATTTTTGACTCAAGTACCAAAGATCGACAAAACAACTGTTATTAAGATAAATAATTACATAATGTTCATAACATGGTAATAAGTGATATAAAAGGAATAATAAACTTGAAAAAGGTTCTTAAGAGATTATATATTAACTCTAGTTTATTATTCAGGAGGTTAAAGAACGGTCGAGTCAAGTTGGACATGAGGTAAGGGAATTTATTAACCCAATTTCCATTCATTGTGTTAATCTCCTACTTTCCAATTATGTCATGATATTATTATGTCCTATCTTGTATTTGTACTTTATTTATGTGTACTTATAGTAATACACATAATAGATCTATTTTATTTTAAAAATGATCTTTGTAAGGACTTCGTCTCAATCTCCTTTCATTGAGGCATATTTGGTTTTATACACAACTTTAATTTAGATGGTGTATAAACCCCTTTGACTTTTACTTTTATTCAAAAGGAATCTTTTTATATGAAGAGTTTTTACTAAATGAAAAAAGGAATGTTTTTTCTTACGTATGCGGTGACAACGACTTCTCCTCCGCCGTGACTATTATTTGAGTTTCGGCTTCCTCTATAAGCCATAACTTTTTTTAAAAAAAGAAAAATAAATACCATATTTTACTTTTCTTTTATTTTGGTATTGAAAATGGTTTTGATAAAGTTTTTATTATATCAATGTGTTGTATTTATATCTTGTGATTTAAGTGTGGAAATCTTTTGTTTCTTTTATGCATGTTTTATGTGATACAATTATGTTATGGTTTATGATATGTTTAAACCTGTTCATATGAGGAATGCATTAGACTTAATAAGTGATGGGTGGAGACCGCTATAGATCCTCGATTCATCAGTATGTCTCATGTGACAAACTAGTGTTTTGGAATGAGGCCTTGACAAAATCTTACTTGTATTCTTGGCACGAGGCCTTGGCTACGTGGTTATGATAGTCTGGCATTATGCATTCCACCATTATGAAAGTAGTTATTGATATTGCATGTGATTATTAGACTAGTAGAATATCCATGTGAGTAAGTAAATGGGATTATTTCATTTTACTTTTTCCATATTATGTTTAATTTCATGTTTAAAAGGATTTTGTTTTAGTCATACATTGCCTTAAATGTTTATGTTTATTTATGAAATCTTCTACTATATTGTTATCCTTACTGAGCATCTCAGCTCACCCATTTCAATGTTTTAATTTTTCCAGGATGTGATGAAGTATATTATGAATGACCTGTAGGGATAGTATGAGGGGATATGAATACAAGATGTTTTTTTTGTTTTGTTTTAATTTATGATGTAATGTAAGACTTATGAATATATCTAGTGTTTCCAAGACTAATAAACTAATCAGTATTTTGAGAATTGATCTTTTCTGATCATGCCAATGTTACGAAGTAATGCACCGACTCTGGGAAACTGGGGTCGGGGCGTTACAGTTGGTATCAGAGGCAGTTTAGTACTAATTTTGGAATCTAGATTTATATAAACTCTGATTAGAGCACATAACCCAAAGATAGACTTTGAGGGTTAGTATAGAAGAACTTCCTAGAATTTTGGTATTATAGAGATTTTGTGAGTTTTCCGAGCAATACATCCCTGTCTGGATACGAGCAGTTAGAGGCGGCTCTGGTACATATGTACCTAGGGGTAAAACCCGAAAACCCCGCTTTGAGCTAGACTCGAACAGGAACTGGTGCACGACAACGAGCCTTGCTGCACTCTTGGTTATGACACTCCCGGGGGATATGCTTAGGATAATTCTCATTTTCTTTACAAACCATTATGAAGGGTTTATGAGTATATACTTCCTCAAATAAAACATTTCTTTTTATGATTATGGATTATTTCCATAAATAGTTCAATTTATGTTAAGTGTTTTACAAGTATGGAATTATGTATTTTGATTCATAAACTAATCTAGTTTATGCCATTTTATAGAAATGGAGCCCAGTAGAAGGAATGCGAACTCTAAAAATATGTATGATCCAAAGAGTAAGAAGGATCATATCTTTCATGGTATTAAGCCGACATTTAGAAGGGAAATAGTCTCCCAAGTGTTCTCAACATATGAAGAAATAATATCATGTGTTAATAAGATAAATAAAGAATTTTCTGAGTCCTATGGATTTAAAGGTAAGCAAGAGAAGAAAAGGATGGAAGAGAGAAATATGGATAAAGGGAAGAGGGAAAAAGAAGAATTTTCCAATATGTGATAATTGTGGGAAGAAACACCTTGGAACTTGCCAGAAGGGAATGTGGGTTTGTTATAAGTGTGGAGAAAAAGGACACCAAGTGCATGACTACAAGGGTAAGAAAAAGGTTTCAAATGTACAGTGCTTCATCTGCAAGGAGTGGGGACACTACGCAAACCAATGTCCAAATCATTGGAGTCTGGCCCAAATGATGCTATTGGATAATAATCAAGTTATGATAATACCATAGATGAGGGGGAATGATTAGAGTTCTTATGTTGTTATTAAAGAATCATGTCATTTGACTGTTGTATCAATGATGTATTGGTTATAAGAATAATGTGATATATAAGGATTGTACTGCAGTACTTGTTGTTTTCATTAAGGTTTTAATATGATGAAGGTAATCATATTTTTAGTATGTGACAATAAGAGAAACATTACTTTGTTTGGAGAATCTGATGTTACAATTGATTTTGGAATTTTGAGACCTTTTGGATAAAGTCTGGACAGAGGTATTTTGGATAACTATAAAGGTTAGAATGGATTATATTTTACATTGGATACTATTGTTAAGGTTATTTTTGGATATTTATAAAAAGGATAGCCCACAGACCGTGTGACAAACCGTAGCGTCATACAAAGCTATGGGAATCGAACCCACAACCACAATGAGATTGGGATTTATCGCCTACCTCTGGACTACGTGAAGTCCCTAGTTTGTACAAAAAAAGTTTTCCGAATCTAAATTGTATGTGTTAAAATTTTGAACCTTGTAAGATTAGGATAAATATAATATTTTTTGAGTTCTATTATCTTTTTGAGTGAAAGATGAGTTTGTGGTAGAAATTAGTTGAAGGTTGAAACTCTACTTGTCAAGCATATATATATATATACCTATCTCTTATGCTATGAATAAATTAATTCTTAAACTTTAGTAAAGGGATATTAAAACAAAAAATGTGTTATCCAAATACCTTATGTTTTGTTGAACTGATAATATTTTAAATCAACATAGATTGAAGGCTTTGAGGCCCTCAATTTTACACTTGTTTTTGATTGATGACCTCAACCACTCACTACAAATATTTACGTTTTTCCTCAAAATATATGTCTCGAATTGCCACCAATGTTCTCCTTCTCGAGATCATAATTTGGTGGTGACTTTTTCATTTCCCTTTCCCTATTATTAAGGCTAAATTTTATTAAACTTATTTCCGATGTGGGTTTTCCACAAAGGTATTTTCTATTTTCAACCTTTTATTTTCAAAGAAAATTTTCGAATTGTGAGGACGCAATTTATTGAAGGAGGGGAGAATGTAACACCCCGAGCTTCCACGCTACGCTTCTCTTTCAATAATAAAATAGCTTGCATTGTACACAAGTTCGAGATTCTAACGCACCACAACCAATCAAAATAGCCATTATGAATAGTAATAACCACCTTTTGAAATTATATATATTTAATGTTTAAAATTGGACTTCATTTTTGGATTCATAATATCGAAATTAGCCTATGTTGAATTTTTGGTATTTTTCTGAGAACTTCCAATTTGTTATGAATAGTGAAAAATACTTAAAAAAAGTTTTTTAATCATAATAATTTATAGTGATAAATTATACTATTGAGTGGTTTTAAAGTATAATTAGAATATATTTTTACCATTTTATCCAATGGTGGTAATTATAATTAATTTCACATTGAAATTGGACATAAACAATTGTCAATCTTTTGATATATATTGTTTCTTAAAAACACGCTATTTGTTGTGACAGCGGGAGTTAATTATAAAATTAATTAATGAAACTTATATGTTTTTAATTTTTTAAAATAGACATAATTTTTGAATTCGGGATATCAATTATAGATTAGGGTGAAATTTTGGAATTATTCTAAAAAACTTCAATTTTTGATGAATAGTGAAACCACTAAGTGGTAGTTAAAAAACAGATTTTTCATTTAAATGAAACATTACCACTTCTATGATTTGATTTTCCAAAATCCAACAAACATGGTTTTCATTAGGAAGTAAAATGTGGTTCAATGGGATTAAAATATTTTTTTGGTGAATATTAACTTTTAAGTTTAATTAATCGCGATTAAAGGTAATTAGTGAAATTTAAGGTAAAAATGATATTATAAGAATATGAAAATACCTTTACACTTGTCCTACCCCTATTGGATGAGTCATGGACGACCACGAAAATCCATGGGTCAACTTGGGGACCTTATGGAGCCACTTTGGTAGGAAAATGACATTAAAAACTTTTTATTTAATGTTAAAATAAAAATTTCACAAACATGAGTTGTTTTACTATATATTTTTTTTAAATGGGGTTATAAAAGTCATATTTTGGTCTATAAATATTCATTAGAAATCTAAAACTATTTCCTACATCATGATAATTGTTTTATAATTTTTAGAGATTAAATAAATTAAATTATTTATGACACCATGATGATGCAGCGGTTACCTCATTAATTAATGATTTAAATAAAATAAAAAGATAATGTAAAATCTAAGACTTAAACTTGTCAAAAACCTATTGTATGAGTATATTTAGAACCCTTATCACCTTATCCTCAAAATATATAAGTGTGGGACCTTTAAAATCCGAAACTCATTATATAATAAAGTAACATTTCATGACTTACCAAGAGTGCCCCTCCTCTCCTCTTATAAAAGGCCCCCACCACTACCACCTTATTCACACCTTCAAATCATTTTGGCATGGCCAAACTCTGCCCAAATGATCTCTCAACTTCCCTCTATTACTCTTATATCCCATACATTGGGCAGAATTCTTACCAAGTAAGCCTTTGGCTCAAATCAAAAAAGAGTTACCTGATTTTTAGGTAATGTATTCTCTTATATTATTTTGTTTTAGTTTGCTTCTACAACCCCTTAAACTCTTTTTATTACTCTCTTTTGTAACAAAAACAGTATCTTCAATATACTAGGATGTTGTTATAAGAATAATTCTAGCTAAACTTACACACACTTACATCTAATGGGTAAAGAACATACTATTTCTGTGGATGGAAAATTTCTGCCTCACGAAACGATGATTGTTCAACACTCATATAACACCTTCAAAAGTGGCCATTAAGATGTCACTATGTTTGTATTTGATATATAATATGTTTTTTTCATTAATATTATTTATTTTTCATTTATGGCATACCTTTATGGTTTCCATTATGGTTAAACGCGATATTTTCATTTTAGGAAGTGCGGACTACTGCCCCCTCAAAGTGATTTGAATCGTTAATTCCATATGTAGGATTTATAAAGGATGGAGTAAATGGTGTTATACATTATATTATACTGGAATTATATTATACCTTTATATAATTATAACTTCATTCCATTAAATACGAAATAGAAATGAAAGTAGCGTTCATGCGTACGTACGACTTACCGTCTCCATGAACGGTGCATTTCATTTCTTACCTCTAAATGTTATGTAATATTTTAAATGAATGTATATACTGGATATATATAATGTATATTATATCTACATCATGAATATAATTATGGATATAATGGATATTTTACCACATGAACAACTTGTAATTTTAAGATGTTTATTTTTGACTCAAGTACCAAAGATCGACAAAACGACTGTTATTAACATTAATAATTACATAATGTTTATAACATGGTAATAAGTGATATAAAAGGAATAATAAACTTGAAAAAGGTTCTTAAGAGATTATAAATTAACTCTAATTTATTATTCAGGAGGTTAAAGAACTGTCGAGTCAAGTCGGACATGAGGTAAGGGAATTTCTTAACCCAATTTCCATTCTTTGGGTTAATCTCATACTTTCAAATTATGTCATGATATTATTATATCCTATCTTGTATTTGTTCTTTCTTTATGTGTACTTATATTAACACACATAATAGATCTATTTTATTTTAAAAATGATCTTTGTAAGGACTTCATCTCAATCTCCATTCATTGAGGCATATTTGGTTTTATACACAACTTTCATTTATACGGTGTATAAACCCCTTCGACTTTTACTTTTATTCAAAAGGAACCTTTTTATACGAATCATTTTTACTAAATGACAAAAGGAATGTTTTTTCTAATGTATATAGAGACAACAAATTCTCCACCGCCGTGACTATTATTGGAGTTTCAGCTTCCTCTATAAGCCATAACTTTTTTTAAAAAGAAAAATAAATACCATGTTTTACTTTTCTTTTATTTTGGTATTGAAAATGGTTTTGATAAAGTTTTTATTATATCAATGTGTTGTATTGATATCTTGTGATTGAAGTGTGGAAATCTTATGTTTCCTTTATGCATGTTTTATGTGATACAATTATGTTATGGTTTATGATATGTTTAAACCTGGTCATATGAGGAATGCATTGGACTTAATAAGTGACGGGTGGAGCCAACTATAGCTCCTTGATGCATCGGTAGGTCTCATGAGACAAACTAGTGTCTTGGCACGAGGCCTAGACAAAATTTTATTTGTAGTCTTGGCACGAGGCCTTGGATACATGGTTATGATAGTCTGGAATTATTCATTCCATCATTGTGACAGTGGTTATTGATATTGCATGTGATTATTCGACTAGTAGAATATCCATGTGAGTAAGTAAATGGCATTATTTCATTTTACTTTTGTCATATTATGTTGAAGTTCATTTTTAAAAGGATTTTGTTTTAGTCATACATTTCCTTAAATGTTTATGTTTATTTATGAAATCTTCCGCTATATTGTTATCCTTACTGAGCATCTGATCTCACCCCTCTCATTGTTTTAATTTTACCAGGATGTGATGAAGTATATTATGAATGAACTGCAGGGATAATATGAGGGGATATGAAGACAGGATGTTTTTTTAGTTTTGTTTACTTTATGATGTAATGTAAGACTTATGATTGTATCTATTGTTTCCAAGACTGCTAAACTAATCGGCTTTTCGAGACTTGATCTTTTATGATCATGCCAATGTTACGAAGTAATGCACCAACTCTGGGTAACTGGGGTCGGGGCGTTACACCCCAGCTTATGGCAAAAGGATAAAAATGGCATCCATGACTCATAGCAAATCTTTTGTGCATAACTGTACTCACCCTCCACAATGATCCAGACAACTCTAGGTGGGTTCTTTGAAAGATCCATCTCCACACAGATTCATGCGGATGCAGGATTTCCCATGGAGGTTGTCCTCGGATCAGTCAAATGAAATGTCCAACGGAATTACCTATCGACTTCAGAAGCCCGGAGTTCTGAAACGGGAGGGGGAGTCCCGGCAGTTGCAGCCAGATGGTGAGATTTGGGAAATCCCGGTTCATATGATGGTCAAAAGACCACCGTAGAAGATGGAACGAGGAGGCTTTCCTTGATCTAGACCATTCCCTACCAAGATCATCCTCATCAGAGAAGATGATGCGGATCTGCCGAGGCCTGAAAATCTCAACTGATGCCTGATTCTTCAAACCCCAATCATTATTCACCGTCTTCCCAAAATCCTCAATCAATGGACGTTGCTGCACATATATTTCAATTAAGGCTGTGGAAAGAATCTAAGTTGCTTCGGAAAACTCTCAAACTGAGATTGGTACAATGGGCTGACCAAAAACGCATCCTGGAACCCTCGGTGCTACCTGTACCTCAGGCATGAAGAAACCGGAATCAAGCTTACCACTTTGCGCAGCGAGACCAGAGGACGAAGAAACCCCTTTCCCCACTGCGGGAGGAGGGGACATGGCAGCCGCCATCAGCGATCTAGGTCATCTTCTCGATCCACCATCGGGGGGAGCCTCTGGAGCTTCGGGAGCGGAGGCCATCATCCCCCGAATTATATTTATACTACTCAAATAAAAATTGAAGTATTTTTAAAAATTATAAAAAAATAACAATTAAAATATCGAAATGATGATTCCAAAAATGACGTTCATTTTATCAAAATATTTTTCTTTCATAGGAAATTTTAATTTTTATTATAAAAATTTTTATCATTAAAAAATAACTTCAAATATAGTTTATTAAAATGGTTAGAATAGTTTCTTAGAGTTTTAAATCTTGATAATAATTTTATGGAATTATTATATTTATATTTTATAAAATTAATCACGATAAATATTATTTATAATACATTTAATATTTTTAGGTCAAATTACTATTCTTACAACTAGGTTAATATTCATAATGATCACATTACCAATCCAATAGTCATATAACCTCCGGTAAATACCACTTCATTTCATCATACAGCTTTCACTATAATACCTCCCAATGTTATATATTATCCTTTCCTAAAAATTTGATTGGTTTACTATTTTTTTTTCTTCTTAATATAGTCGTTCAAGGGAGTAATTATTTTAGAAGATTAGAATGATCCAAAATTTCCATTTATACTCTTTCTATTTTCTATTTTTCCCTTGCTATATTTTCAATTTTCATGGGTCTAGTTGTTTACTAATAAAATGATATATATTAATTGAATAAAGTGTTAATCATTTTTTTGTTGCATCTATATCATACTATACAATATAATATTAAAAATATTTCTTTAATAAAAAATATAACATTTATAAATTATAGGTTGTTACAGGATTAAAAATATTTTTTAAAATATTCAGGATCGAAAAAGTAATTTAAAAAAATTAGAGTCAAATTAATAATGTATAATAAAAATCACTTTACAGTTTAAAAAAGTGATTTAAAATTCCAAAAAAGGATAACCCCCTTAGATAAACATTTAAAGAGAGGAGTCATGATAAAATTTAATTGAAACTTTAGGTAAGTAGTATTTTAGATGATTCCATAAGATAGGGAATAAAAAAATATTTTAAGTGATTAAGTAGTATAAAATATACTATAACAAAGTACACACACTTTTCGTATAGGATATATAATAAGTAATAAAGATAGATTTTAAATAAAATCATTATCATATTACTCCCCCTATAAAAAAAGTTTCTACCAATTAACAAAAACTTTTGGGTTTGATGGATCATCCTCTTTATAGACAAAGAAATTTAGAGATAATTAATCTAACTAATTAAAATACACCATTTAACATGACACTGAAGATCAGTTGCATAGTCCAAGTAAATATCAATTGTGAGTGGATTTTGGTACCCATGTGAACTTGGATATGGTAATATCAAATAATATTGATTTAAGAATGAAAAATTAGTGGGTAAATGATTTTATACTAGAAATGTGGGAAGAAAGAATAATAGATTTAGGCTTCCCATATATTTCATTTATTCAATAAAACTTGTAAATAAGATACCCAAATTTTCAAAAAATAACAGCAGAATTTATTTTGGGAAAATCCCTTTACAAATATTTTTTGTGAAATATTATTCATTTTTTAAAACCTATTCTAGAATTACTTTTGGTATGACATCAAGAACACAAAAATTATATTCAGATATTTATCACCATGCACAAATTGAGAAAGAGTATATTTAATCTCTTTGATTTGATATTTTAAAATCTCAATGTTATGTTGGTCATTAAATTTTAAAACTAATCCTTCATTTTCAGTTATAATAAGATCATTTTTATTAAAAAATTTATCTTTTAAATTATTAAGTTATTTATATTTTCTTGTTGAGTTATTTTTATTTTTAAATGAGTTCTTAATAGAAATTAGGAAGTTTGTTTAGTTGACTAGAATAGAAAGAATAAGAGGATGAATGAGAATAATATGTGGATGAAAAAAACAAAGTAACTAACCTCATCGCCTACCTTGAGATGTTCCATGAGGAAAATAATACTTGAGTCACTTTAATATGTGTATTTGAGGGAGTCATCACTATAATTCCATGTCAAAAACATAATATATTTCCTAAAAAGTTTCTCATTTTCATATTATGTTTATTAACATGGCATTCTTATTTAATATGATCCTTTTTGTTTCATTTATAGAATGGAACATTCGATTTTCCATTTGAATTTTTCTTTTTTTTGCATAGAAGAAGGGTTTATTTTTTACATTTTTTTATCAATTTATTGCTCAAGAATCTAGTACCATCTTCACTTTTCGATGAATATTCATTATCAAAAGTTTGAAAGTAATTTTTTTTTGTATTCTTTAGCTTCTTTGACTGTAGATTCCTTATTCACTTATCTATTAATTTTTTCATATATAACTAGAGATTAAATATGTTCTTAAGGGGACATGTTTTTGATGTCTTTAACTTATTTTATAGATGTCACCTTGGGTTCTCAAGATCTAGGAAAAACCCAAATGATATTTTTCAGTGAATTTTCTATGGATAAATCACCATTAAGATACATTCGACCATTAAAAATATGAATAAATCATATAAACATATATGTAATAGATTAATTTGAATCCATATACATTCTTTAAAATACATGTATAAACATATCCAACCTACTATCTTTATCTTTATTAATTACTTTGTGTGTGCATTCTTCTATCTTCCATATTTCAAGAGCAGTTATATAAGAAGAAATGCGATTGAATTCATTTTGGCCAATCCATAATGAAGTGTGTCCATAACTTTTTTATTAATCTAAAATTATTTAATATATTGTTGAGTACATTTATCTTCTACTTCTTTTATAGGGATTTATTCATTTGATACCATTTCCCAAACAAAATAACTGATACTATTAAGAAAGTTTGACATACGAACTTTCTAATAAGAGTAATTTGTATCATTAAAAAGGGTAACATTATAAAGAGAGTCCTTTATGAGTAATTTGGAGATATGAGGTAGAGGATATATTATAGTGACCTTGACACTAGAAGCCCAGAGCCAGTGCACACCACCATTTAATTGGAAAAAGATACCAAGAAATTCATCCCAAATGGATAATCAGTTTTGTAGTCTTGGTAAACTAGATACATACATTACTCTTATAATACATTTAAATACCCCAATTAAAAATTTTGTTTTTGAAAATAACATTATTTCATATAGAGAATCCTTATATATTAGCCATGGTAACATTCATGGATTCACGGGGAAAGGAAACAAAATAATGGTGAGATAAAATTCTCAATAAGGATTAAATACAAAAGAAGAAATAATGAATCAATCAGCATAATCAATATGGAAAGGTAAATAAATGAACTCATGTTCCATTTACATAATATATTATTAATAATTAATATAACAAGGTGAATAACTGAAAACACATTCCATTTAAATAATTGGATAAAGAATAATCAATATGAAAATGAAAATAACTGAAAATACATTTCCTTTACACAACTAGATAAGGCATAATCAATATAGAAAGTTAAATAACTGAAAACACATTCCATTTAAATAACTATATAAGACATTTCCAATATGGAAAAGTTAATAACTGAAAACATATTCCATTTAATCAATAATCATGAAATTTAATGTATCCATAGATTTTGTAATAGTGAAAATATCATGGAAAATAAAAACTGAATTTTGAATACAGGTAATGCTTTAATATTCGACACCATGTTACCCAGGTACATTATTCTTTTACCATCAAGACCTTTAACCAGTATTATTAAAACATACAGGGAAAAAACCCTCTTAGATGAGGCTAGACAACTGATTCTTATCACGATACAATAGATGCATCAAGGGCATTTATGTAACCGGGCCCCACTCATGTCATACAAATCCAAGGAATTCCTCATATATTGTATACTTTATTTAATTAATAAATAATTTACCTTACCAAATATCTATAATCAGTAAATAATATGAAATTAGAAATATTTCCACATATAAAAAAATGATTATCAAAGTAAATAAAATAAGTTAAAATGGTATATAATTTAGGGAATAATCATATACATGATAACTGATATTTATATGTAGGGGAACTTTAATGTTCAATGATCACTAGAAAGTGAATAATTGAAGAGGAAGATAATAACTACAAAAATTATTCAAGGATGTGAATGTTAATACAATCTATTGTAAAAATAATCATTATCCATTTATATTATGAATATGAGTGATATCAATATGACATATACCCATTGGAATAATAATAAGTGTAATCTTTGTAGATGAAAAATATCAATAAAAACATCATTAAAGAAAATATCATTTTTCATTTTGAAATCACTTTTCCAAAGATGAAAAAATTTGAAAATAGTTTTTTTGAAATTAATATTTTAAAAAATTTATTTTTAAAATTTACTTGTAAAAGTTTAAATGATTATTCAAGGAAATTATTATTTTTAATTCCATACATGTTGTACAATGTAAAAGAACATTCCTTTTTCATTGTAAATAGATTAGAAAAGTGCTTTTTTTTGTTTAGAAAACAATCAGATAATTTTATTCAAAAAATTTGGTAAAAGGTCACGATGGGTAAAAATTTATTTAATAAATCATATTTAAAAGGTTAAAAAAAATTTTGAAACTATTTTTGGAAATCGTGGTTTTGGATGAAATTAAGTTTCTGACCAAAGAGATAAATGAAGTAAGATTTTATTAAAAACAATTTCTAAAACATTTTGTGTATAAAAGAGTGAAAAAATAGTGAGACTAATTGAAAGGGTTCATTAATAACCATATAATAAAAAATTTATGGGTTTATTATTAAATGTCTATGAAATTTACATCAACTGATATTCATGAAGAATCAATCTCGATTAGAATGACATTGTGAAAAAACACTTAAAATGATCAAAATGTTGATGTGGGAATTAATCAATGAATAAAATATGTGTATCAACTAAAAATACACATAATAAAATTGGAAATACAAAAATATATATTAAAAATTAATTATAAAAATAATCATATAATATTAATGACAATGAAGAATTAATATAACCTAATGAAAAGGAATTAAGTTATGAATTTTTTAAATACTTGGTAAATTTTAATTCTAATAAACATAGATGAAATTAATCAAATAAAAAATTAAAATAAAATTAATAATTAATTATTTGTGATATTAAATATCAATTGGAGGTATTTACACCAAATAAAAGTAATTTGGTTCATAACATTATAATATGCATTAATGAAATGAAATCGAGATGAAATCCCTTACCTCAAACTTTTCTTTTTGAAAAAAATCATAAGCCACATATATAGTGTTTTAAAACATGTTATTAAATTATTTAAGAATTATATTAATATTAATGAAATCATATGCTATTATTTTATATTATATTATTACCCATTCATTAATAATATGTCATTATTTTCATCGTTTCAGGTGTTAATTTCCTTGTTTTTCAAGTATGTTTTGACATGTTATTTTTGTTATAGTTACATTGATCATGATTTAATCATATTAATAATGTAAAAAAAATTAAAATATCATATATATTTATTATATATTTATTTAGAGTAATATATAATTTTTTTTGTGAGGAAATGAAATACACTATTCATGGAGACGGTATATCGTACGTACGCATTAACGTTGTTTCTATTTTACTATCGCATTTAATGATATAAAAGTAAATGATATATATATATATATATTATAATTAAAGTATCATTATTATTTAATATATATAATTTTTTTATTAGAACCATGCTTAAAACATTTCATGTAAAGTGTGATGGAATCACATCACTTCATGAGGCGGTAGTCCTCCATACAAACGAGTAACATTATTATATTTTAGAAAATAGAAAGCATGAAGGTATATGTGATATAATAATTAAAAAATAATAATTACAAAATAATAATTAAATAATATATATATATATAATATAAATTATAAATCCATAATTATTCTCGACCTTGAAAGTTGGTAATAGGAAAATGAATGACATTGGTTCACGAGGTGGTACTCCACCGTACATATGAATGAATATGTCATAATCCATTTTATGGTAGTGTGTTATTTTGTAGGCATTAACCTTATCTTAACAATATATCAGTATTTGGAAGATAATTTTGTTATCATATAATCATGTTAGAATTGTAATTGAAGGATTTGGAGAAGGAAATAAAATAAAACCACTTTTATAAGAATAGTGCCTCTTCTTTAGGTATATTCATTTGGTTTACACTAAAGCATTACTATTTTGAATTTATTCAGAAAAATAATGATTCTAGGATATGGGGAGGGATGTGTGGGGTGATTTAGGTGGGTATTCTTTTAACCCAAGTGGTTTTAAATTTTTAAGAAGTGGATAGTGTGAGTGCCCTTTTATAATTGAGGAGCACTGGAATTTTTGTAAATACTCAATAATATTCACTATTGGGAGTCTCCCTTGACTCATGTGGCCGGAAAATAAAATAATAATATAGGGGAGGGTTTATTTGTTTGATAATATCCTCCACCACATAAAAATAAGTTCATTTATATATATTTGTTTCTTAAGTTCTATGATTACATAATTTAAACATTTGGTTTTTATTAAGATAACTAATTTTATAACCTAGGTAATTTACCCATTAATAATAAATTTATTTGGGGATTATTGTAAAATTTATACCCACTGATTCAAAATATTATATTTAATTTATAAAATTAATATCCTATTTTTGTTGGATATTAATTTTATAAAAATCACAAGTAACATGCCAAAACACTACTTTAACCCTAACCACACTTACAATGTATTTACTATTTAGTGGTAAATATGCTGATTATAAAAGAAAAATTATCAAGAAACCAGTTTTCATATAGGTATGTATCCATTTAAATTTGGTTTAATCTTTTATTTTGGACCTAATACATATTCCAAAAGAGTTCACGTGTGTATTGGGGGTATTTGGGGCTAGTTGAAAACCCTGAGAAAAACTTTTTGCAAGAAATATTCCAGTCACACGGTTAGTAGAAATGATGTAGGGAAGGATAAATGGTTAGTTATAACCAAGATAGGCTGGTAACTGGAGTCCTATAGGCCACAAAACTATATAAACCATACCATTTGGGGTACACGATCATACAAAAAACCAAAGACATGTTGCAATGGTTTTTTTCACATTTGGTGCATGGTTTCCCTAACCATGTAACCTAACCGTGTGAAATTTACCTTCCTAAAGTAGTTGAAACATGATTGGTGCATGGTTTGGCCAACCGTGTGTCCAAACATGCGATTATCATTTATGGGGGAAATTAAAAAAAATTGACCTTAAATGAGTGTTTTAAACAATCCTCCTTCCCCTTTCTCAGTCCAATGGAAAACCACCTATATTTTCCTATTTTAAATCCCTCTTAAAACCAAAGATATGAATTTTTCCCATTTATCCTTCAAAATTTAGATCGAAGCACGATTTATCTCGTTGGATCAACTCCAGTATGATATTGATTTCATTTTAGCCATTAGTTGTTATTATTTCTATCAACAACAATATTTAAATAGAGGATCTTATGCCTTACTTTAAAATAATTTGTTAATTATTAAAATATTTACATATACAATCCATACTAGAGGATGATACTAGATGGGAATAGTCTTATGAGTACAACGTAAGTGGTATATAACTCATCCATTATGATTTTTCGTTTTCTAATTTTTTGTGTGTGCATGCAGATTTCTTCAGGTACTTACTGTCTAATTAATGTGTCTTGCTTATAATCATTAAAACCAAATTCTAAGACTCATATTAAATATTTTATCTATCATTTGTGGTTATATCCACAACACTGACCCCCCCCCCCAATTAGGGTGTTTTCCATATTTATGCTTTTAGTATATTTTTTATCTTATCCACACCACCGTTCAGGTGTGCCTTGCCTTGAGCATGATAATGGTAAGTGTTTAATTAAATCAATGGTTTTAAGGATTTACCTTGATAATGATATATCCATTTAATTGAATGTTTTATAAATTTATAAATGGGTAGTACCTTGTTAGTGACACTTGACCCTCCTAAGCTAAGTGAATTAATTTTATAAATCAATCAAAAATCAAAATGGAAAGTATAATGTATATATATGACTTTTCCTAATGGATTGTAATTGAATGGCTTGGTATCAGGTCTCTAGAACCCATTTAAATGTCTAATAGAAGGTATAAGAGTGAACCTTATTGAATTATTATGACATAAATGAATTAATTATAATGGTTTCATACCCTTTAGCCTTTTCATACTAATGGAAGTCAATGGCTCAGACCAAATGAATTATCAAGAGGCCTGAGTATTACATGGCCTAACATATTAAATGAATTTATTATATTGTTCCAAATGCATATAGAACATTACATTATAATAAGTGTGTCTAAACTTAAGCTCAACTTGGATTCTTGTGGGAATTCATTGAGCACTTATGGATTCCATTCCAAATCAATATTTCCAATTTCAAAGGGAAATAACAACCTTGGAACCTTATACTCATCTATTTGTGCATTCTAATTATGGAACAATTTGAACCCTCCTCTATTATTATAGGATTCTTTGGATACACTCATTGGATCTAGCATGACTTCTACAGACTTGAGGTGCCTTGGATACAACATTATGCATAATCACTGCTTATCCCATTTCAACTTGGATGTTTTCCTTAAAATCAGTTAGAATTACACTATTGTGGAATTACTTGGGAGGCAATCCTTAGATTAAACTCTTACCCATATAACCATGCTATAGTTATTACTGATTTGGAGACCCATTTGGTCAAGGTTTTCTTGGTTATTACCTTATACCCTCTTCAATATTATTATCATTATAGGATTCCTAGATATGTATTGGATCCCTTCACTATCGTTAACATTCCATAATGTTAGTATTGGATTTACCACGCATGGCATAAATATGTAAACCAAAACATAATTAATCAATAAACTGTTAACATGTTTAGATTCTAGCTAAGGGATAAAGCTGGTACTTGGGTATTTACATTATTGTACTTCTTTACCTTTATATATGTGTGATTGAACAATTTTTAATTTAGATTACATAGAATATATAATATAAACGTCTTTGGTGGTGGAATACAATGATTTTTATCACACCCTATCTGGGATTCCATTGGTACCCTAGTAGATTACATGCATGTAGGTGTTGATAATGGTAAGAATATCACTTTAGAAACTTGATATTTTTCTTGTTTAGGATAGATCTGGTAGCAGATGGCCAAGATAGAGCTCGGGATACTGGGAATAGTTTTTGGATTAATTTTTCTAGTTTTTATATCATTTATTGTATATTTATTTGTATCCATGTTTTCCATCTTTATAGATATATGACATGTATCATCATCAACTTTTGTATATGATTATCAGTTGCTTCATTTTTCAAATATTCTTGTATTATTTTTCAGTGGCATCTGTTTTCTTATACTTATTCCCCCATTTACATGATATATTTTTAATTTTCTATGCTAAAATATATTAATGAGGGAATATTATTCCTATGGGAACACCCTAGTCCCTCACTACTAGTCGACATCCTATGCTATTTGGGGAGATGTTTTTCATTCCATGTGTCCAACCGGGCTTGGGGGACTTCTAAGTAGAATCCAGGTTTAGGACATCACAAAGTGGTATTGTAGGTTATATCTTGATTTACTATTTAGATAGAATATTAATGAGATTAGGAATTCTTGGAAATTTCTTTTAAGTCATTCATGGGTGCAGCTAACCCATGTTTGGGGTAAATATTGTGTTTCTTGAATTATAATTGTTGGTCTACATATGCATATTATAGGTAATTGAATTTCACCATTGGGTGATTAACATGCCATGTTGTGGTTATTATTATTATAAATCTAACCAATGTTTTCATTTTACCCTTGGTTTTATGATATGAGGGAAAGGGGAATTGTTACATGCTTAATTACAGGCGCCTAGAATTCACATTCCATGCTTATTTCCATGCCATATAGGTGAATTTCAATTCTTTAAGTTTCTTTATATTCCTATGATTGTTGAATGGGACTTGTTTTTATATATATATATATGTGTGTGTGCCTATTCTACTCTTATATGTAATTGAGTGATTTATAGTTTCAATTCTTGAGGTGTATGGGCCATCATGGGATGAAATTGGTAATTTATCGAGTCGACCTATTAGAATTAAATTAAATGGGTGTTTATTTGATTGATAAGGCATATGATATCTAATTCATTGGGAATGTAGATCCATTTTAAAATATAACTTGGTATATGAAAAATAAGAAAATTAAAACTTTAAAAGTCAAACGATTACAAGTAAATGACGAGGAAAGGTGCTATTGGCCATTCATCTACTAGAACCTCTATAATTTATACCAGATGACTTACCAATACCTGGAATTCTATGAGTGTTTCTCTTTATCTACTCAAATATTATTCTGAAGTGTTTTGTTGGAATTTATAGAGTAATGACTCCATGACATCCTCATGTCATACACCAGGAGGGTGGCGATGAGCATTCTCTAGATGTGGTGGGACCTAAGATGCCAGTCTTAATGACAAGATTGGAACTTGAGGAACTGCCTATTGTACATGATATGATAACTAATTCTTAGTTATCTGATAGATTCTTATTTCTAATGCAGTCCATGTACGGTGCTCGACGCCCTTCACCTACGATGTATGATATGATCTCAGGGTTCTAGCAGCAGTATCCTCTTAACATCTCAGGGAATGACAGTCCACAGGCTACTGACTCTTTGCTATAGTCCACCCTGTATATCATTGAGAATCTGGAGAAGCCTCTAGATAGAAGGATAAATCTTGTAATGTACATGTTGCATGATTCATCCAAGAGCTATTGGGATGTTATTACCCAGCATGGTCACCATCAGGGCATGGTAAAGCTGATTTCTAGATTTATTTCTTTGACTGCTTCTTTCCTTAGACTCTGAGAGCTAAACAATCTAGATATTTCAAGCATCTAGGTCAGGGTTCTATGTAATTTATCGATTATTCATCGTATCTCACTAATTTGTAGATATTTTCACCGCTTCTAGTCAATGATGAGATTTCACATGCTAGACTCTTTGAGTATGGGATTTAGTATGCCATCTATAGTCAAGTGAATGCCTTTCACCTACCAACATTTTCTAAAATAGTCAACCAAGATCTTATCATTGAGTGAAACCTAATGGATAGTGATGGCATTGGGCATAAAGGATTAGTGCCAAGGAATACCAATAGTTCTCCTGTCATCAAGAAATGTTCCCTTGAGGTTTTTTGTCAAGGAATTAGAAACTAGAATACCCATATGGGTAGCTCTATGGTTTTTCATGAGTGTAGAACAAAGGGAAACCCGAAGCCTCAGTGTGATAGTGACCCTTTGGAGTGCTAGGCTCAAATTTGTATGAGGAATATTTAGAGATTTTGTCAAAACTATCCATGATATTCTAGTGGAAGATTTTCCAAATCAGGTACACCTTTAGGGGAAGGTTCTTTTATGCCACGTCAGGCATGGATTTGGAGCAACACCAACAGCAATGGCTGGGGATGAGTTCATGGTCATAGTATCCAAACTTCAGATTTCAAACAACGCGAACAAAGTATTCATTATGATGGTCATCCAACAGTTGTACATGCTCTTGGATAAGGTCAGTTGAATGCACTATAGTTGATACATGAGGTTCAGGTTATAGAATTGTTTACATTACAAGGTATTATTATAGTAGCCTACACCATCTTATCTTCTTTATTTGATAAAGGTTCTTCATTCACCTTCATCCCCTTATCTATCGTGGAATGTCTGATTATAGAAATACAATTTTACTGTACTGTAATGAACCTTGATACACCATTTGAATTATGGTCAAAAGGAATATTCCGATGTAGGGAGTATCCCTTAAGGTAGGTAGTTACCCTTTTCTGTGGGACCTCTTTGCTCTCAAGATGATAGGCTTTGATATCATTCTCAGGATGGATTGGTCGGTTCCATATCACAAATTTACACACATTTATCACCAGAGTGTATCACTTACATCACCATAGGGTAGCATTTATCTTTACAAGGGAGAGTGGAATGTCCATGATGATAGATTTGGAGTGGAGCTACATGGGTTAGGTGGATTGAAAACCCAGATTTATAATCTCTTTTTAGAGGTTCATGGTTTGTAGAAAACTAAGTTCCCTATGATAGTAGATTGTTTTAGGGACGTCTTTATTGTAGGTTTTTCTGGAGTACCTACTAAGATAGAGGTAAGTTTTATGATTTATCTTTTTCTAGGATAAACTATTATTTTTATTCCTTCATATAGGATAAAAGATACTCAGATCCAAGAGTTTATGTTACAATTAGATGATTTAGAAGAAAAATGTTTTATATGAACCTGAACATCCTCTCGAGGTTCTCCCTAGATTTAAATCAAGAAGGAGGATGGATACCTTCATCTATGTGTCTATTACAGATAGTTGAATCATATTGTGGTAAAACATTGATATCCACAACCATTAATAGATGATTTCTTTGACCATATATGAGGATCTAGGGTGTTTTCTAAGACTGTACTCAGATCAGGATATGATTAGGTGAAAGTCATACTTTCATACATACCTAGTATGACTTTTCATAGAAAGTATGGTTAGTATGAGTTTTTCATTTTGATCTGCAGTCTCACAAATGTTCCCATTGTCATCACGAATTTTATGAATAGGGCGTTCCACCTCTATCTGAATTCTTTTGTCATGGTATTTGTGGAAAATAGCTTGGTGTACTATCATACACATAGTGAAATGATAATCACCTTGAGATCATTTAGAGTACACTGAGAGAGAATCAGCTTTATGAGAATCTTGATAATTTCCACTTATTGATAGAAAAAGTTCACTTCTTAGGTTATATTATCTTAGAATCAAGAGTTTCTACTGATCTGAAGAGGGTGAGTGTTGTAGTTTCCTAGGAGAAACCTAATATTGTGTTTTATAAATAGAGTTTCATGAGGTGGGCTAGATATTATAGGAATTTTATATAGGACTTATCACACCTTGATTAACCCATTACCTGTCTTACAAAGAAAGGTTTTAAGTTCTTATGGTCAGAAGAGTGAGAGAAATACATTAAGGAGTTGTAATAGAGTTTTTTCTTAGCACTTATTCTGATTCTTCCAGATCCTAGAAGTGGATATAGAGTATTATGTGGTGCATCATGAATTAGACTAGGAGTTGTGATGATACAGGGGGACATAGTCGCTATGTACGAATCTCAACATTTGTGGCCTTATAAAATAAATTACTCGACCCATGACCTTGATCTAATAGAAGTTGTTCATGCCTTATGTTGCTGGGAAAATTATCTAATGGATGATAGATTGTTGGTATATACAAACCACAAGAGCCTAAATTATATCTTTACACAATATTACATGAATATTAGATAATTGATATTGGTTGAATATCTTTAGTCTTTAAGTTTTTATCTTGCCTTTATGTTTGACAAAGGTAATACAGTGATAGATTCACTGAGTTAGAAAACTCAGGCATAATCCTTATAGAAAGATAATGATGAATTTATACCGATGTACCTTTTTTTGAGCTACAAAAACTCTATGCTAAAAAATAGTGAAATAAAGTATATATAATAAATGAAGTGTAACTTAGGATGAAGCTACAAAAACATCAACTCCATCCATGATTGATGAATATAACCAAATTTAAATAGAAATAATTCCATTAGCATGATGTATCCACAGTTCAATATGAATTTCCCATCTAATGACCACGATCTATATCCTCACCACTATGTGAGAGTTCCTCAAGTAGTAAATGTATAATGTGAAGAGAGCGTTGTGTTACATGGAATCTAGGCCAAGCATTGTGAAAGTTCACACACTACATCTATCTCAGAGAATTGGGTTCTTATAGAAAAATTGAGGATTCACCTTTATCAATAAATAATTGACTAATGTGCTATAATTCATGAGTTACAACATTTACCAACTTGATTCACATGAATATATTAAACTCCCTCACATTACATCCCAAATAACAATTATTCATGACACCTTAGGTGTAATACATCACTCAATTGATAATAACTGTCATTTGGTTACATGAATCCTTAGAGGTAGTGGAATAAAATATACCTAATGATTTGAGAAGCAATCATTTAATTTGATGACATGGTTTGTATCATGAAATATAATTTCATACTATTATGAAATGACCGATCATAAAAGATGACATATTAGGCAATAACATGAATTACATAAAATAAAATAATATTCCCTTTTATGATATATCCCTATATTATGATATGATCCAACCATGAATGACATGTAGGTATTAACATAAATAGAATATTAATATTTACCTTATTCATAAAATATTAATTACTTATACATATCAAATGAAAAATGTGGATTAGAGAATATATCTCCTCCGGGTTGATCATAGACTATTTCTATTGGTAGATTTGATGAATTTATTTTTAAAGGATTTCAATTTCTTAAATACCAAAGGGGTTCATGTAATGAAATAAGAACTAACCTTATCACTCAATATTTTAATAGTTCTGTAATACCATGCATAATCACCTAAACACTTGGATAAACATTTTTATGACACTCCATGGTCGATGACCATTTTTAGTCTCAAAATGAGTACCCTTAAAATTTATTGAGGAAAAATGAGTAACTAATAACTGGATGAAATTTTCAAGTTAAAAAGTGATTTAATATTAATATAATAATAAATAAAATCCAATCAATTCCATTTAAACTTCCTTAAATAAACCCATAAGATTATTATCCCTTTATTGATACAAATCTATTAGTGGAAGATGGAAGTTGTTGTGTAAAGATGTAATTGAAAAATAGAAGACAAGAAAATAAAAAACACTCCACCATTGTATGAAGAATTTCACAATTTTGGTTGATAATAAATTCACACTTTGAGATAATAACTTTATCATTATATTTAAGAATAATAGAATAATTTAATAGGGAAATAGTGGGATTTCTAGATAATTGGGATATTAGGGTCTGTTTTGGCTTGGAGGCTGATCTCCTAAAATCCAGGCCAAGAACTCGTTGCAGATTCAACAGTTTTAGATTTTATCTGATTCGGCGGTCCTTCAATTTTCATATGAACCGCAATCACACCTCAATGGTGACCTTATTAAGTATTCCAAACCTTCCTCTACCATTCCAAAATCCATCTATTCTTCATATGATAGGGAATTTGATTGGTAGATACATGTGATCATATAGACACACAATGGCCCTTTGTCATCCTGTGAATTTGTGCATTTTTTGAAATGGATGTGTCGAGGGTGCCATTTGAATATGTGTGGATCATATTGGGTGAGAAGTACCACTGCAAAAAATTCATGGTTTATGAAACATGGACCGATTTTTCCTCTGAATGCAAGTGGCTAGAACATTTGAAGGAGTATGGTTGTAGGAGTGCTCAGATGAACATTTTGAAGATGGGATATGGAGGTGACAAAGAGGCTGAGGCACATCCTGAGGCCATGGAGAAGAGGCCTCCTGGGTTGGCTGATCAAAAATGATTTGGAAGTCTATACGCCCATCCTCTAAGGGTATACGATTGGTCAATTGAGACTGAAACTGGTAGGACACATCGAGCGTGTTTATCTTTGAAGAAGTTATTGGTGACTCATGAAAATATGAAAGTGTCTACTATATTTAATTGGATGAGGCAAGATCTCACTGAGACATCCTCTTAGAAAACTCTACTTCACAAGGACAGTGTGCGGGCAGAAGACTTGTTTCAGTAGGCTGTAGCTCATGAGGGGAAAATGATGTTTGGGAGTAAAATGGTCAGGGCGCAGACATAGGTATGTGGGGAGAAGGTTCCAGTGGAGGTGGATGGATTGGGTCATGGTTGATTGAGGAAGGGGAGTTCGTGGATGGATTTGGAGGTGGCACATCAAAAAACTTCTAAATAATCATGGGGACCTAAATTGAGGGGCTTAGCTTCACTCCCTTTAAGAAAGTGATTTTAAGCTATTGAAGAGGCATTTTTGAGCTCTGACCATTTTCCACCTGAAGTAGTTAGAGTATGCATGAATGTGAACAGTAGAGAGGAGAACAATTACTCAGCTAGTGAAAACACAAGTATGAGGAAATATATGAGCAATAAGAGAAGGAATGGGTGGAAGGAATATCCCTTTTTACCTCCCCCTTGGAAACTCGGTTTTCCAGGAAGGCAATCTCTAAAAAGGATATCATTGAGGATGTGAACATTCAACGTCCAAGTGATCAAGAGGATCAAGGACTTGACCCTTTGTTAAGATCTAAGGAAAAAGTGATTGAACATGTCTTTCTACTTAATTACTTTGAAGAGGAGGAAACTAAAATGATGGGGAGACCCTTAAGACTGACACTTAATGAGGAGCAATATTCTTTTATTGACAAAGAAGACATTATTATTGTTGGGGACTTCAACGGATGGATGATTGGCATTGATGAGTACATCCAGTATTAGGAATAATTGGCCACGAATATTCAAAATTTGATAATGGTGACTCCAAAAATTCATGTAACTAATATTTCATGAAATTTATTTAGGGAACTATCTTTGGTAATTATTAAATTACCATTTTATGTCTTGAGTTAAATTGGTGTTGTTTCATGGGTTGGATGTCTCTTGGGTTCATAGGGAATTCACTTGTGGATAAGTGTTTTGTGTGTCTTTGTAAAGGCCTGTAAATTTTTCAAGGGAAATTTTTTCTTAATTTCTTGGGATTTTTATGAGTACGCAGTTTCTGACGTCACCTGATTCTGAGGCCCGGTGTGCCCGGAATCAATTTCCGATGTTTAGCTCGCGTACGTTCAGTGAATGAACGAGCGGGTTTTCCTAACATTTGAACTGGTGATCGGAATCGAAATCTGAATGCACCAATGAAACCGCAGTGCTGGTAATTGCTTAGGAACACCTTTTCCGAATGTGCGTTTTCTCGGGAGGAGTTGTGAAAAATGTGAAGAATAAAAATATAGTTGTTTTACAATTATATTTTTATTACTCTACTAATGGTTTAAGTTTTATGGGATAGGATATTGTGAGGAAGTTGGGGTGGGTCCCCCAAAAGACCCCACCTCCTTCAATTTCCCTAACACCCCATTAAACCCCCCTCTAGAAATTAATTTTGTAGCTCATCCACTCTTCCACATTAATTGCATGCCAATTAAACGCCTAATTAATTTCACAACACATGTTAGTTAATTTGGTGAATTAAATTTGAATTTTTTTAAAAGATTGTAAAGAGTAATAAAATAAGGCAAAAAACATATTTTATTATTGTTGTATCGTTGTGTGGAGATTTTTGGAGAGGAGGGCTCTAGTCTTGAAGAACATCATCTTCCACGTTTAAGAACATGAAGAACATCGGAGCACCAAGGAGAGACAGCATGCCGATCATTCCTTTCTCTGCAGCCGGTGTGAGACGTCATCCTTTTATTTGACGTTCGCCAACACAGTCATCAAAACCACCCCCGCTACGCCGTTCTCCCACGATGATTATCGTTCGACAACTTCTTCGAGGTAGGGGATTTTTTTTTTGTTCGTGACTTATTTTGGAGTTCATGGTTGATTTTTCTTATCCTTCTGTTATCAAATTAATGGGAGGAGGTCGGACCGCACAAACAAAGCCAATCCTCCTCCCCTTTTTTGTTGTTCACCATTGGGGTTTGGAACGAAGGCAGTGCGGTGCAACGACACCGCGCGGGATCGAGGAGGAGTCGGGCCATGGCGGAGGGGCGCGGCACCGTCGCGCTGCGACGGAGAAACATGGAGGGTCACGGCCGGAGCGGGCCGCGGTGGAGGGGCGTGATGCCGTCACGCTGCGCCAATTAGACAAGGCCCGCGACGGTGTAGAGGGCGGCATTTGGAATCACCGGCTGCCGGTTCTACAGGGGGCAGGACTAACGGGTCTCGCACAGCACAACCGGCTGGCTGTTACGACCAGCCTGATCCGTGAAAACCAGGGGTTTGTACCCCTAGCCAGCGCAGCAGGGTGTACCCCCCGTGGGTATGCCGTTCGGTCCAAAGGGGGCAGCGGGTCCCCCCCTTTCGCATCCGCTCAGCACACGGGTGCCCAAACCGGGCCGAACCGGCTGGGCCGTGCCAGACCCCTCATGCCGGGTCGGGCCACCCGCACTAGGCCGAAACCCCGTGCTGGGCCGCGCCCAACCGCGCCGGACCCGGGTCGGGCCGACCCAGGGGGTATTTGGCCGGGTCGGACCGGGCCCAAATCCCCTGTTTTCGGACAGATTCATTCGAACGCCCATAACTTGGGATACATATCTCCGATCGACACATCATTACTAGCGAAGCGATCCTTGGATCGATATGGTCATTTTGGTATATTACAATCAAGGTTTTGGAGAACTTTGTGTATGACCAGGTTGGTTCGAACACGAAACCATTTGGGCCCTCGGAGCGGAAACACTTATAACTTGAGCTCCAGACGTCCGATTGATGTACCGTCGACTTTGTTAGATTTCTCTTCGTTATACGGTTCTTTTGGATTACTCCGATCAAGGTTTGGATGTAGTTGGAGTACAGTCGTGTTGGTTTTGACTTAAAAACCAACCAGGACCCTGGGATGAGAAAGTCATTAACTCTCAGACCGGGCGTCCGATTGACGCGTTGTCTGTCACATTGAGTTCCTTTTGACGAGACAGAACTTTGGGATACATCAGCTCCGAATGTCGTTTCAGTTTATGTATCGACCCCCTGGATCGTGGAGTATACCCTCCCGGAATCGAGCATGTTGTGTGTGGGAACCCTAGAGCGGGCTGCGACTGTGACGACGATGATGACTGTACTGGAATCTTCCGTGGGTTCGGCAGCGACAACGACCGTACTGAAATCCTCCATGGGTTCGATGGCGATGACTACTGTTCTTGTATCCTGTGTGGGTCTGGTAGTACGTGACTACTGTTCTTGTATCTTTTGTGGGTTCGGCAGTGTTTGACTCTGTACTTGTATCCTATGTGGGTCTGGCAGAGTTGTTGGTCTTGTATCCTATTTGGGTCTGACAGTTTAGCTGGTCTTGTATTCTGTGTGGGTCCGACAACTTAGATGAATCAGTGGATACATCTGACCATCTCTATCATCTTATGAAGAAGTATACCTGTGTGAGTTGAGTCTTGACTTTCAATCAATATCTTCGATATGATTGTTTTTCTATCCTATGTGGACTAGATCTAACTTGGGCTCAGATGTTGGAGCCGAACTGGAATTGATGACTTAGGTATATGTATGGGAATATACCTAAGTAGAGTTGGTTATTACTTCGTGATTGTATCATTCCATTGTGGTTTATCCTTCGTGGATTCTGGGAGACCTTCGGGGGTCTCGGGGTCCCTACTAAGTAGCGTATACTCACCCCTGCATGGGCTATGCCTGCACTACGTTGTGTTGGATGCAGACGAAAGAAAACGCTGATCGAGGTGGGAGCTCATGGAGGTGGACGGTACCTAGAGGTGGATCAGTATACAAGACATACATGGGGCGGATGGCTGGAGACGAGGAGCTAAGGAGACTATCTGTACCCACCATTCAGGTGGGATTTCCAAAGGAAAGCTTGGTGTTGCTGCTTTACTTTTCTGCTGCTCTACTCTCTTTTCAGTTGTACTTTACTTTCAGTTGGGTTTGTATACTGTCCCATTTAATTTCCAGCACTTACTATTGTACTGATTTTACTTTGTGTTTACTTCTTCTTGCTTACTCTGTGGTGTTTGATTTTCTTACATAAAGGAAATACCCTCCCTTATATCAGGATTTTTGCCTTTGGTTCTAGTCGCTAGCCCCTGGCCTATGGAAGGCAGGCTTGGGGTAGTCATAACACGGGTCCCGAGGATAGGTCATGATAGTCTTGATGTGAATATTGGGTGTTTCACTTCTAGCATTTTATATGGTTCTGCTTCAGATGGGGTTTAGAGCGTGAGGACTTCACTTCAACATGCCACTTGGAGTGGAAGACTAAGAGGGTATGGCATGGCCATCGGTTCTATGCCCGTGTATATTTTCACGAGACTATTTTATGGGTGGGAATTCTTAGGTGAGGGTACATAACATGATTTAGTTGCTAGGGATAGGCATAACCTATATTTTGATTTGGTTTTTTCTGTACTAGTTCTTTTGGTTGTTTTTCAAGATCTTGTGGTTTCTCACTTTTCCATTAAAAGTGATTTGATAATAAATTTAAAAAATAATTTTCAGTCACCATTCAACCTACCTCGATACAACTTGATTCCCTTCACTTGATATTCCAAAATGAAATTATAGATGAATTATCTTGGACATGATGTATGATAAGAAAATGTGGAATATTATGTCTTCAAATAATTGATAAATTATGATCAAAATTGTATTTATCATTTCCAAGTTATAATTAAAATAATGATATGTCATTCTAGGCCACATAATGTGGTATATAAATTTATATTCAACTTGGGTTACCTAGATAACCTTGGAAACCAAAGTATTATATTGGATAATATTTGAATAAACTTTCACTCATTATGGAACTATCTATAACTGAGATTTGAGCTTCATTGATTTTTTATCACGACTGATACATATATTTTTCTGGATTGGTGTCAAGTTCACTTCCCCCACAAAAAATTTATGGATTCACGGTTCAAAATGAATGTCTTCCCAAATAAATATGTCATTACTCTATAAGGATAATAAATCCCACATAACAAGAGGAACTGAATCTATTAATTTAAAATTTTAATCATGTTCAAAAGGTTTTTTATAATGCAATGATAAATTCCCCTTGTATTAGTGTATTTTAATCAATATCTGCAAACATGATGAGAAATGATGATTGAATTTCAAAATAAAAAAATATAAATGTTTATTAATATTCAATCACATTATTATTCTATAATAAATAATGAATATAAACATGTTGTAGTGGCTAATTAGATTATAATTTTTGAGGCATTCTACACAATTTTCTACTTCTTCCCAAAAATCCTTGGGAAACCCAGGATGTATCCCCATGATTTTGTATCTCTCACATAGATTCTAATTTATTCAGTATAATACAGAATTACATTCTAGTGTTTTGGGAATCATATTATTGTTATTTATATATTTATTCTATCCAAACATTCATAACTCTCCACTTTTGAAACCCCCATAATCATCTATCCTTAAGAAATTAATCTTTTAAATTGGCCTCTCTTTCTACAATAGCTCTTCATCTGATGAAGGATATGGAATCTTTAGACTTTTCTTGTGAAATAACAACAAATGTTTTTGTTTCACATCATTAATAAAGGTAAACAATTATAGTGAACCACCGTGAGACTGAACAATACATTACCCTAATATATCCTTATATATAAGCTCAAACTTCTTATTATTTTGGGATTTTCCTTTCATGTTCATGGACAACCTCTATGAATTCCCTTGGATACACTCTTCATATGTTCCATACTCCACATGAATAATTTTTAGTATTCTTTTTATTTCCAATATTTTTATCTTATTCTCACATATGTGACCTAGAAAACAATTCCACATCTTCATAGATCCATATGTTATTCTTCCAGAAAGTCTATCACCTTTTGATCTCATAGTAAGGTAGAACTTTCAATATTTCACACCATTTGCCACCACTATGGAACCACATGTTATCTTCTATACTCCTCCCATAATACCTATATATAAAACCATATCCTACATGTGAAAAATTATGATAAAATTACTCCTTAACTATTGTTTAGGGAGAAACCCTTGAAACAGTAGCAAGTATACACTCTCAGTTAAGATGCTGACATTAATTTTTCCAACTATCTCATTGGTTTCATCATCCTAAATATAAATATTTTCAAATATTATTGATACATAATTATTCAAAATACCCCTAATAGATTTCTATTGATATAAACCTAAAAAATTATTGATCCATGGATCTAACTGAATAGAGACACTTATAAGTGATGTTGTTTACTCATCTGCTGTGTTATTTTTAAAACAACATCCTAAAGAAGAATTTCTATAATCTTTCCTCATATATCTGAATGTTTCTTAAAATATTTCTCCCATAATTATATAATATGGGTCTAGGTACCACTGATTTACCAAGATCATCTCTCTTCTATCCTTCCCCTTTTCCTAACATTGGTTTTCCCTTTGAGAAGAACATCCCCTACCTTTTATACTAAAATATATTCTATAACATCCTAGAATTATTTTTTCCATATATTCTTCTTCATAAATAGATATCATGTTTCCTCATGCACGATGAAATTATTTCTTCCCTAATTACTTACACTAGTAACTATGGAATCCTAAGATTCAAAAAGTGGTCAAAGAAGTATCAATTCTCACACTACTCTAGAAAATGTCACTCCAACTAATAGTAGTTGACTCTAAATAACATTAAATTCAATGACATGATCTTTGACAAAATTTACTTGTTATATATATATATATATTCCTAATTGTCTAAACATCATAAACACTTTTTTATAATACTAGTATTTTCATAAATGTTGGAGAGTGTGGTCGTTAATACTATAGTTTTCCCCAACTCTCAGATGTCAAAGGACATGTTATAGAAAGACATAATTCAAAAATAATCTAAGATATTTCAGGTCAAGTATTTCACTTTCTACATCTTCCTTTTTCTTTTAGTTTAATACCATTCAATATAAACTAAATATCCTATGGCCCAAAAAATATTTATTCTATATCCTCAGGAATCTAAATTTTGACCCATTAAACTTGTCGATAAGATCAATTAATTATTTCAACACCATTTGTTTCAAAAGATTAATCTCCCATAGAAATAAAAAAACTGTGGATATAAAAACCTACATAATTATGCAATAAATCTCTAATACAAATTTTTATGATGAGAAACCTAAATTTAAGGAACATGAATTTCAACACCTTATCTCTCAAAATAAGGTTCTGATGTTACAAAACTTGTATCAATGCATGTCGATGTTTAAAAAAAGGATATGTGGTATGATTTCTCATAAAGATTTTCTTTATCCTCACAAGATCCTCTAGAATACACACAAAAGTACAAGAATAAAATAAATCACACTCACAATGAATAAAAAAATATTTACTTGTTTTAAACCTATTGTTACACCATGATATGAAAATACTAATTCTTAAATAATAAAATATGAAAAGACAATTATAGGTTTAAAAACAAGTGACAACACCAATTTTTTATAGAAACATATAGTTGGTTGATCCAGTGACACTTTCTCCAAACATCATGGGTGCCCCACTAATTTTTCAAATCCACTAGTAACAGTGTCACCTCAACATCTAATCCTAGGTTAATACCGAAGGAAATCCATTTTATTCTAAAATAGTCCTCAAAATAATCCTACACATCCCTTTGAGTAACATCAAGTTATTATTACATATTAAAAATATTTACTCATATGAAACTATACTACTTCTTCTGTACTTCCATTATCAATAGATAGTTTTCATTATTTGTTCTATATACATCCTTTTATATACTTATTTGGTTCCAATAAACTTCCATCATCTAGTTATAGTAAAAATCTTATAAAGAAATCATAATTTGGAAAATCCAATACAGTAGCCAACTTTTTTTCCAACTAATATAATAAGATTATCCAAATGGTATATATTTATATATTGGATTATGTTATGATATATTTTCTTTCTAGAGGTCCTTAACTTGGTTGAGGGTAATATTGGGATATATATTTTCACCATAGAGGTATTTTACTAGGTTGAAGGTAGTGAATGATATTGTTTATTTTGGAAAAGGTTTTCCTAAGTTAAGGGTAATTTTTATTTGGATATTTAGATAACTATATGAACCTAGAGTGTAGTATAATCATTTGAGACTCTATTGGAATGAGTTACACTACCTCTTGATCTGTATAATTTAGTGAATGATGGGTTATTAGGTGTCGCCTATTTAATTTTTGATGTTATTTTAGTGATGGGATAACTATTCACTAAACAACCACCACTTGAGCAAATTTTTCTTAGTAGTGATCCAATATCTAGATTTTCGTGAAGCCAAACGAGATAGTGAGTTTAGTATTCCCTCTCTCGACCATATGGTTTGTTTTTCTAGATGATTATTTCTTATATATATATAAGATTAGTTCTATATTTTTATTTAGATGTGGTGTGATTATGATAGTTGTAAAGGTAGGATGTTATACATTAGTGATGTGGGTACTAGCTGGTGGGATTTGGCATACAGGGGACCATTTATTCTAGGTTGGTGTTTTATACACTATACATACTTGCTATTTAGAGATATTGAATTATGGTAGGATTGGTTTTTTATTTATTTTGATTGAGTCACTATATTATGATTTATATAATCCTTGTATGAGGTTTCCCATAGTGGATAGTGGACATAGTTTATTAATATGTGATGAAGAATGGAAAGATAATGATTGTGTTACATAAATTAACTGCATTGATTATTTTTCATGCATGATATTGAAGTTTTCATTTAACCCCTTGTAGATGAACTATGATGTATGTGGGTATACCCACCCATACTTTTATATAAAAATACTCAATATCAATTAGGTGGTGGCGCTAAGAATAGTTAATTTAATTTATGGGTAACCATCAGAGCTTGATGTTAGAATTAGTAACCATATACCATTAAGGTATATTGAGTTATCAAATTTTATAATTTTGGGATCTATGGTTGTATTTTTTAGGGAAATACAATTTCTCTTTTCCATTTCATGACATTTATGAATTTTATCTTTTTACATATAAGTTAATTCTAGATTCCTTCTATTTTCATGGTTGATAGTTTTCATATTTCCATTATGGTATATCATCATGTTATTCATATTGAAATTATTCCATTTTGTTATATTTATGACCCTAACACTAGTTTCCAACCCATCTCTCACTGGAAGGGGGATTTAAGGGCCAATCTCATTCTAATACCCATCATAGATAATGGTTTCTGTGTGGATGAGTTATGAAATTTTGGCACCATAGCCTTTGGTTGTGGTATAGGTTGGAGTTTGGAGTTGTAATAGTTTTTTATTATGTTGGGTTGGTGGGATAGTGGTACCTATAAACTTAAGACAATAATTAAAATAATTAACCTAGTTGTGTATATAGAATACAATGCATATTGTTTTTTTATTTGTTTATATTTACTATGAATTATGATTTTGGAAACGGAGGCTTTCACCAGGTTAGATGAGGGAATATAAATTATGTATTCATATAAATTGATATCATTGGGATTATGTTGATTGAATATCACTAATGTTCTATGGGCATAAATCCAAGATATCATATTAGATTTGATATTGAGGATACATAGGCACCATTTGTACATTATTGGTTAGAGGAAGTGGTTTTGATAGAGAATAATACATAGGGTATCATATTATTGGATTTATTGTAGTGTAACTTTCTATGATTTATAAAAAATTTGAAGTATTTGATCAAGGTTGTTTGGATTATGTTTTATCTTATTTAGGAATTATTTGAGCATGATATACCACTGGTGATAATCTTATTATGGGGTTAAATTTTGCAGTGGTGAGTGATTTATCATATTGATAATGATGAGTCTATGATTTCAGGGGATTATTTTTGGGAATACTTTAAGGGGAATTTCTCTCACCATACATGAGTGTTGAGTATTAGTAAGTGTTGTTAACTGTTTATTTGGGGAGTTATAGAGTTTTTCCATTCATGGAACATTTCATGTGATTGATCCATAATTCTCCAAATAAGATATGAACATAGATGATGATGGAACACTTATTTATGATGGTATTATAAAAAGAGATACAATATTATATTATGACTTTGATGTTATGAACTGATGAATAAGTAATGTATAAAATAGTTATGGAATAGAGATTGATAACCAAAACCAATTCTATTTACTAAAGATTCTAGTAAATTCTTAGTTGAGGGGATGATGAGATTAACAAAATTATTTATCTAAGAGAATTAAGTTTACAATATGACAATGAATTTTAGTTCCTAACTTGACAAATTACCGTTAGGAGAGAGACCTATAAAGCCTTGTTTGTTTTTGTTATGGTAGTTGGGGAAATCCCTAGTTCATGAATCTATATATTAAGAGGGATGATATGAGGGATGAGTAGAGTTTGATAATAGACATTAATCCCCATCATGTTCTTATTCTTTCTTTGAGGTTTAATTATTATCAACCATTCCAGTAGTTTTTACAACCTCCTCATTAGTAGTAGTTTTAGATATTCTAGAAATAAAAACAACAAGATCAATGTCATGATGTAGGGTGGAGTTGTTCAGGTCCGACAAGAGTTTAGGTATCCACTATAATCCCAAACTCTTATCATTATATGAGGAGGAAAACACTAGTTTCATATAGGGGGATGATCTAGTTGAGAAATGGTTTTGGTAATAGAGGTAGTATAGGTGGAATAATCCAAGGTTGTGTGAGATATGATTTTTATTTAATCCATGATTTTATTCATATTACTATAAACATGGTAATTGAACTATTTTATGACAACCTATATAGTTTGATTGAAATGTATATTCATAAAAAAGTTTCAAAAATCATCAAGGTTATCAACCCCAACTGAAAGATATTCAAGGTTTCTAATGATATATCATGATTATGTGTTGGTGGTTGGGTATTATTAGATGTCATGGGAATCAACCGTATAAAAAACTTCATCCATGAAATATCATTTTTAGAATGAATTAATTTATTTTTGTGTAAAATTTTAGTGATTTTATTGAAAAATATTTATATTATTGGGTTTAAGTAGTTTTCAGCTTTTTTCATCAGAAAATTGGATAAAAAGTTGAATTACTAGAAGATTGAGCTTCAATAGTTTCTACCTAGTTGAAGGGATTAATGTTCCATGATATGGAGTGTAAGAGGAGGATATTATAAAAGTTTTTTTAGAGTTAACAATTTTTATCCTTGAGATTATGTGAGTCTACCTATATGGTGTGAGGGGAATTTACTATATAGTCTCGTAAAATTACAATAGAAACATATTTCAAATTTTACCAGATAATACCATTCACAGTCCTTGAGATTAAGATCCAAGTCAATAATATTTTCAATAAGGGATTTATTTGATCAAGTACATAACTATAGAGATGTTATGCTATAAATTTTAAATGCACGCTATAAAAAAGATCATTTATATAAGGATTGAATGTTATGAATTTAAACCATTATGATATCATCACATAGAATAGAAATTTTTGTAAATTTATAACCAATTTTCATTAACTCAGTCAGAAAAATTCGTTTCTTAATAATTTTTTTGATATTGTTTCCATTACCATAGAATGGAGTGACCTCAAATTTTTTGTTTCTTTCTTGTATTCACTTACTTTAATGAATACATTAATAGGATCTAATGAAAATAATTTGATAGATTTGGGGTGACTATGGCCCTATTCCATTTTGTTTATAGTGGTATAGGCCCCCCAATGTGACACATGCTTGAGGAGACCATAACATTCTATGTGATAAGATAGTTAAGAAATATTATTTGTGCTTTTATAGGTTTTTGTTATAGACACTTATATAAAGTCAATGATGATGATCAAACCATGATTTTTCTGGTACTTCTAACATAGGAAGAGATATTTAAAGTTAATAGGAGGATATTATGTATCTACAAGGATTAAAAAGTAGTATGGTATTTTATGACGATCAATATTTTAATCAATGTTAAAGTATAATTAGTTTCAATATTTTTCTATGATTTATTATACTAGGATATAAAATTTGTAATATCTTTAATTTTTAATGAATCTATAGATTAGTGTTTCTAATGAATAAAATATTGATCTAATACATCATAAGATTAGAAGTGGAAAGATGGAGATGGTGTATCTTGGAATAGTAGATACAAAAAGTAACTTCCTTGAGTTAATATATGAAATTTCTATTTTTTCCTTTATTAATAAATTAAAACTTCCATAATGTAACATCAGGAATGATTCACTAGACATTATTAGTCAATGACAGGGCAACTTGATTTAGAGAAATTTAATTATGTGAAGTAATTAGACATGGAGAATGGGTATATATAAATTCTACATTTAGAGGGGTTGTACACCAATATTTTACAACATTGTAGTATGTTTTTTGGGGATGAAATTGTTATCTTGAAAAAATGATAAATGGATTCCTGATCCTATCAATTCTATATATGAAATCTATTTTTAATGAAAGTACATTAAATGGGTAGTTTGTTGTGATATCAGGAAAGAGGAAGTGATGAAACAGTCTGAGTGATTTCTTTCTGATTTTCTAATTAATTGTTACTATATTTAATAAATGTAATATTCAATACTTTCTTATATAAATATTTATAAGCTTATGTGCCTAACATTATTTTCTATCGAGCAATAATGAAGGTTTTAATTTAAATGGGATAAAAAATATCATATATCATTTCAGAATGAATTTTCATTAACATATAAGATATATGAGAGGGTAAGGGATTAATTAATATTTTAATGATAGATAAATATAATTTTTAACTATTTTATTGTTATTTTATAAATTTATATAATGGGTTGTTTACTCAAAATGAAGGATGATTTTTAATGCCTCTTTATGTATATCCTATCCTTAATTATGCATGACTTATTTTATAGTATTTTTGTACATGGTTTTGGATGGAAAGGATTCTTTAAGTTAGGATAATAAGGTTGAATACAGATATATGAAGGGACATGTTCGATGTTGATGTTTGTTTTTATCCTATGTTGAAGTGAGGATTAGGAATGACAGGTAATTTTAATCTGGTTTGAAAGGATCTTTAAGATCCTAGATCTCATTAAATAATTGGTTCTCAATTTTATTGGGTGTATAAAATATTCCACATGTTATTTGTGGAAGTATCTACCTTATCATTATCATAATGTAGCAATGAATGAGTTTGAATTAGAGTGAGATGAAATATTCATGGTGTAATATGTAAGAATATAGATCTATCTGAAGCTAGTCTCAATGGAATTATTTTAAATTAATAATGTATTAGTCATGTGAGAGGTGTATGATTCCCTTTGTTAGTGTGAAATGGAGGAATATAGGTGCATAGGGGAGCACTTAGAAGAAAAATTCCTTGATTCATTATAGCCCTAATATTTTTTTAGTTTATTTCTAATTTTCATCTTGATATTATTCGATGTTGAGGTGGTGATTATTGGTAATTCAAATGTATTGGATACTATGGCCCCCTTTTTTTGTTGGTTTACTATGTTCGTTAAATTATTAATCATGTTCATTTTAAGGGTTTAACATTTATAATATTTAATATACTAGAGTAATTAGAGTCTTAAGAATTTATTTTGAGGTAGTAAGGATGGGATAATGAATTTTGAGGATGAAAAGTTTTGAAGTTGAATCCATTATAATTTTTTAAACATTTTTAGTTGAAATTAAGTGATGTTTTGTGGGGTATATTATCTATTTCAATCCTAAGAGAAGAAATAGTTATTTTAAAAATCCTTAGATACAATTTTTAATGTTTTCTTTGGGTTGAAGTATTGTATTTAACCAAGAGTGGACGTTTAATTAACATTTATAAAAGAAGTTTTAATTTTTAGAGTATTTATTTGAAAACTTATTTAATTATATAAATATCATATCCAAAGTGTTATAGTTTTGGGAGAAAAAATATATCATTACAAACATATCCTTGATTAAACATCTATAAATATAATATTTTTTTGAACATAAGGTATAATTTAACATGACATAGTAAATATTGGGCTCCATAACTGATCCAGACCCATATGTGTCTTTAAATAATTAAGTGGCAGGATCTAATCCTCATTATCATCCTTATCAAGGTAAACATAATCTTTTTATAATCCAAAAGAACTATAGTGAATGTTGTCACCCTTTGATGAAGGAAATCATATTAAAAAAATTTAATTTTAGATATTCATATATTAATTCCTTAACATTTAAATATATTTAGTTGTCTATTGAAGTTACAAATCATATTTATTAATTAATTATTATTTTAAAATTCATTATCCTTTATGTAGGGTTACTACTATCAATGTTACCCCCCATCCCTATCCCCATCATGGATTAGGCTATGAATTTGAATGATAAATAATGAAACTAATTTAACAACATCAATTTAATGAAATTTTTGATATGTATTTGTCCCGGGAGGAATGTAAGCTAGTGAGTGGTGTAAAAGGGTTATTTGGATATGGTTTTCATACATTGTTAAAGTAATTATGATTGAATGGGGTGTTGATGATGTGTTATTATAGTGATAATATGGTGATCTAAATAGTTTTGGATTAGGGTAGAGGTTGATGGGGTACAATGTGTGGCATTTTTATGAGTGGTGGCACATGGGTGCGCTGATTCTAGGGTTTTCAGTGGAAGAATATAGTAGGGGAGGAAAATTTATATGTTGTTTGAATAAGGGACACCCTTGGATCATAGGTCTAGATTTTTGTGGGTTAATCATCATGACCTAGTCATTTGTGTATGTAGTTCCACATCTCTAGGTTATTTGGTTTAATGAAGAGTGGAAAAGATTATATTTTGACCTATAGTCCCAAACATATTTTATGGGATTAATCAAGTGATCTATCCCTAGATAGTTAATATAGGGTTCTAAAACTAACCATCTAGTTTGATAGTCTACGTAGAAAACTGGATATTTGGCGTGGGCAATATTAACCTTTTAGAAAGAAGAATATTTGTGGAATATAACCACATGATATTAGACCCCTAGTCACTATTAAGAACTATTATAGTTGGGGTTCCATCACTGGAGAACATGTGACCCTTTAGATTTGACTAATAAAGGAAAATTACATTGTTTTTTGGGATGGAATCAAAATTTGATAATTATATAGTACATTTCAATAATTTTCTCACATATAATATAATAATGATATTATTTAGGGAAATATAGTTCTATTGGAAATTGTTTTTAGAATTTTAAATTATAAGCCCCCAGATTAATTGTGTCCCACACTAGAAAAAAAAATGGGAATTATTTTGTATGTTTAATAAATAGAATGAAATGGTCCCCTCTATTGACTGATTTGAAGCTCTTATGATTGAATAAAATATTTAAAAAAATTTGATGCAACTGTATATATATAGATTCTAACAATCAATGTGATGATTCCTATATATGAGTAACTCTTTTATGTGATATACTAGATGGGTAGTTATTTAAAATTATGTTATGAGATTTTGGGTGTAATTTTTAGATATAATTCAATGAAATTAGTTCATATAGTCTCTTTCCCTTAGAATAAATGTTATCTACCTTTATTTATTGTTTGTTTTTAATTGATATCATTTTATGTTAGTTTATATTTGTAACACCCCAGGTAAATAAAGAATATGGAATTTTCATATTTATCCATTTTTGTGAATAAAATATTAATATTACTTTAAAGGGGATGCTATGCACGATGGCGTACCCAATACGCAACAATGAGTTTCTTGGGAATCTTGCGTTGCACTCTAATAATAAAATAAAATTATTTTAAATGGTAGTTAACACCTAGCCGTTGTAATGGTGGGAATGAACAGAACTAACTAAAAAATGATTATATATGTTTGTCAAATATTTTTACTCTTTACAATAAATGTTATAGGATTAAAAATGTGAATGAATCCAATTTTAAGCGTAAACATTCCAATAATCTTTAAAAGGTCGATTAACCACCTTTTGATGGAGAACCTCTTTTAAATCCACTTTTTGAAAATTTTATGTGTTATATTTGACATAATATAATTCTTCTTTAGAATCAGGACATCAAAATTTACTTTGTGTAAATTTTTTGGTATTTTTCCGACAAAGTTCAATTTTTAATGAATAGTGAAAAATGATGTATTTTAATTCAAAACCTCTTTTTAATCTAATTTATTTATATGATTATATTATCTTTTTAATTGGTTTTAAAGTAAAATTAGAATATATTTTTACCATTTAATCCAATAGTGTTCGTTGGAATTAATTTCACTTTGAAATCGGACTTAAACTAGTGTCAATCTTTTGAAACATTTTGTTTCATAAAAACACGCTATTTGTTTTGACAGCGGGAATTAATTATTAAATTAATTAATGAAACTTATATGTTTTGAATTTTGTAAAATAGACATCATTTATGAATTCATAATATCAAATATATCTTAGGGTGAATTTTTGGTAATTTTCTGAAAAACTTCAATTTTTGATGTATAGTGAAACCACTAAATGGTACTTATAAAAATTGATTTTTTCGTTTAAATGAAATTTTTCCATCTTTGGGTTTTGAATTTAAAAAATCCAACATACATGGTTTTCATTAATAAGTAAAATGTGGTTCAATGGGATTAGAATAATTTTTTGGGGAATAGTAATTTATTAAGTTCTTAATCGTGATTAGAGGTAATTAGTGTAGTTTAAGGTAAGAATAATGTTTTAATAAAATGAAATGACCTAGAAACATGTCCTACCCTTATTGGATGTGTCATGGCCGACCAATAAAATCCATGGGTCAACTTGGGGACCCCATGGAACCACTTTGGTTGGAAAATGACATAAATACCTTTTTATTTAATGTTAAAGTAAAAATGACACAAGTATGAGATGTTTTACTAAAAAACATTTTACATGGGGTTATACAAGTCATATTTTTTACTATAAATAGACATTGGAAAGCTAAAAATCTTTCCTACATCATAGTAATTTTGTTTATAATTTTTAAACATTAAATAAATTATATTATTTATGACATCATGAGGATGCAGCGATGACCTCATTATTTAACGATTTAAATAAAATGGAAAGATAATGTAAAATATAAGACCTAAACATTTCCAAAACCTATTGTATGGGTGTATTTCGAACCCTTATCACCTTATCCTAGAAACAAATCAATTGGGGACCATTAAAATCCGAAACTCATTCTAAAATAAAGTAACATTTCTTTACTTTCCAAGAGTGCCCCTCCTCTCCTCTTATAAAAGGCCCCCACCTATACCTCCATACCCACACTTCCAAAGCCTTTGGATCTAGCAAACCCTGCCCATTTTGTCTCTACACATCCCTATATAACTCCTTGAAGCCTCACTTTGGGCATAAGTCTTCCCAAGGAAGCCTTTGAGCTCAAACCAAAGGGAGTTACCCGATTTTAAGGTAATGTCTTCACTTGTGTCCTTTTGTTTTATTTTTCTTATCCAACCCCCTAAACTCTTTTAATTCATTTATTTTGTAACAAATACAGTATCTTCAATATACTATTATGTTGTTATAAGAAGTATTCGAACTGCACTTACACACACCTACATCTAATGGTTAAAGAACATACTGTTTCTGTGGATGGCCAATTTCTGCCTCACGAAACGATGATTGTTCAACATTCTTCTAACTCCTTAAAAGGTGGCCATTAAGATGACACTATATTTATATATGATATATAATATTTTTATATTTTACTTAAGATTATGTATTTTTCATTAATGGCATACCTTTATGGTTTCCATTATGCGTAAACGTGATATCTTCATTTAAGGAAGTGTGGACTATCGCCCCCTCAAAGTGATTTGATTCGTTAATACCTTATGTGGTACATATAAAGGATATATTTAATGATATTATATATGATACCATACTGGAATTAAAATACTATTATGTATCATTATGTTTTAATTCCATTAAATATGAAATAGAAATGGAAGTAGCGTTCATGCGTACGTACGGCTTACCGTCTCCATGAACGGTACATTTCATTTCATATCTCAAAATGTTATGTAATATTATAAGTACATATATATAATGGATATATATGTAATATATTACATCTAAATGATGGATATCATTCTGGAATTATAACATATATATATATATCTCATTTTTTTTTAATTCCATTAATATGACAAAAAATGAAAGTAGCGTTCGTGCTTACATACGGCCTACCGTCTCCATGAACGGTGCTTTTAATTTTTATCTAAAAATGCTATGGAATAGTATAAAATGAATATATACTGGATATATATGATATTTAAAACATCAATATTATTCTGGATATTATTTACCTATAACTACATGGAAAATTATTTTCCAACAAGTTCAATTTTTGACTCATGTACCAAACATCGACAAAAACATCTGATATGAACTCATATTATTAACCAATTATTATAACATTAAAATATGTGATATGAATTGAATAATAATCTTTATAGGAGTTCCTTAAGAAATTATAAATTGACCAAAGTTTATTATTCAGGAATATAAAGAAACTAACAAGATAAGTTGGACTTGAGGTAAGAGATCCTACTCCTCCCTTTCTTTTTAAGTACACTATTTTATGTCATTCCTTTTAAGCTCATATTTCATGTGATTGGTATGTTATTTTATATTACTCTTACTGTAATTTTTATGTTCATATTAGGAGAGACCCTATACTCTCTCATCAATCCATTTTTGAAGTTTTGAGTGGTGCCGTTAGGCTTTCGAATTTTACCAAGGGAACTTTTTAACCCAATTTCGATTTCTTTGGGTTTATCATGTAGTTATTGAATATGTAATCCTTTGAATATGTTTGAATGAAATTTTATTGTTTTACACTTAATATCCACTTATATTGGGTGTATTTATATTTTCCACACATTATTTTGAGATTGATTTATCCTTAATTTAAGGATACCTTCTTTATAAGGGATTTCATCACAGTTTACATTTCTATTGAGACTTCATTGTTGTTATGCACCAATTCACTCTTATATGGTGTATATACTGTCCTTTGAAATATTATATCATGAATCCATTTATTCTCATGATATTATAAAGTTCTGAATAAATTTTATTCCTCAATTATTGTATTCAAGTGTCTCTAATTTTGGTAAAAACCCTTTAACCAAAATATCACTTTAAATGTTTTAATGATTTTTTCTTATCAATATCCATGTTTTAAAAATGGTTTTAAGAATTTATTTATATGGATATTAATGGTTTAAAATCTTAAAATCTTCAAGGTGGTATGGGACACTTTGATTCAAAAATCTCTTTATTAAATGTTTTAAATTGTTTTGAAAATGGTTTTTATAATTGATTCATTATTTCAATATATTAAAATGTTATATTGTTTTTGCAATGTGGGAATGTTATCTTTCCTTTATGCTTAAGTTATGTGCTATGATTATGTTATGCTTCTTGGGAATTGTTATGAAGACGGGTGGTTCCGTGATAAACTAAGGGTGGGTGAGCCCGATATAGCTCTCCAATGCATTGGGTAACGCGAAGGAGTGAAACGTTAAGGTTTCTCCAAAGAGATTTAGGGAATATACTGTGGTGGGTATTCCAAACGTAACCAATAGGGTTACTCCCTATGTAAAAATGTTATGAATGCCTCAATTTCCCTTTATGTTTTATGATTTCTATGATTTATTCATGATTTGATGAGGTATGTTAATGTTCTTATGTTTTATGAGTAAAGTATGATTTCATTGATTCTTATGTGTACATGTACTCATGTTTCCTTTCCATATACTTTTATATCCCTTACTGAGCTTTTTATGCTCATCCCAAGTTTTTGAAATGTTTTTTTCAGGTTAAGGGAAAGGTACATGATATTATTATAGTGTCAAAGAAGTGTCAAGAAATAATCCATGTTTTATTTTAAATATGTCTCCGTTGATGGGATAAATGAATACTATCTTTATGCAACCACTTTGTTTAAATGTGGAATGTAATGAAAGTTTTTGATCTAATTCTCTAAAACTCTAAACCTGAAAAGATCCTCAATGTGTAATCTTGTATTAACTCAAGATTAAGTAAGGTTTAAGGATGGGGCCTTATAGTTGGTATCAGAGGGAGGTTTAGATAACATTAGAGGTTAGGGTATCTTCTAAGCATAAGTGACATTACCATAATGGTTAGGATTTCAAAAAGAGTCCTAGTTTTAGATAAAGTGAATAAGTAAGTATATCTTAGTGGTTATCTTTCTCATTAGTACATGATGGTTTTGTTGATATACTCACACTGACATTTCTATTTTTAGTGAATGGATGGATCTAGCAGGCACCAAACTAACAATAGGTTTGAAGGAAACTGTGGTGGTTCTCTGATTAAGAGACTAGATGAAATGGGGTATTCAATGAGGAAACTAATGGTTGTTCTAAACCAAATGTCAAGGAGTCATGATAATCCACATGAACCTTGGTATGTTCTTTAATTCATCATGTATGAGATGACCAATCGATGTGGAAGTTCAGGTAATAATTATAAAGGTAACCATTAGGGTTTATATGATCCTTACTTTTGAAGTAATTATGGGTTATTATATGTTATGATGGAAAATGAAAGGCATGAGATAAACTTGAGGTTAAAATATTTTATGATTATTTTTATAAGATTTTATCTCGTTTTGTGGAATGTTTTAAGAATCATATAGTTTTGGAAAAAGGAAAACATGCAGACTGTGTGACAACCCGTCGCGCCAGACAAAGCTGCGGGAATCGAACCCACAACCAAAGTGCGACTGGTATTTATCGCCTACCACTGGACTACGTGAAGTCCCTGGTTAGTTTGACTAATTCTTTTTAGTTAGATGATTTTATGAATTAAGAGTAAGCTGATTTTGGGTTATCTATGTAAATTTATTAACCTATCATGGAGGATATGTGATTAGGTTAATTACTTTTCAATACGAGACTTTAGGAGAAATTGATGTTGTTTGGAGATAAACGTTACGATTTAACTTGGAAGACTATGTGACTAAATCCTTAAAATATTTGGGTTTCAATATTAGTTTGGTTTACTTTGAAGTATTTTATGGACAATTTGTTTATTGAATGGTCTTTGTTGAACTTTGGGTATTGTTTGATAAATTTTGGAGATTAAGAATTGATTTTGTTTTTTTAAAAGGATTATCATTTTTGGGTATTTTCTGATCTTGTACTAACCTTTTTAGTTTTGGTTTTGGTTAAGGTCTAAAGATATGGGAAGTATATAGTTCTGTTTCATGGATTAGTTGATCTTCTAGAAGTTGATTATAGTACTCTTAATGTGAACAAGCCTTCCTAAATACATGTCTTTTGGGGAAAGTATGAGTTTGTGTAATAAATCTAGTAAAATTTGAAAGTTAACATGACAAGTAAGTATGTTTCCTTAAGATCAAAAATAAATTCCTCAATGAAGAGTAACTTAAAAAAAAAATGTTCTCTGTTAACTTTTCCTACTGGGGAATTGAATACCGTTTAACCCATCACAAGTTTGTGATTTTCTTATGGTTAACTTTCTCCTTGACATGTTTACTATCACTCTCCATCAGAACATGACCCTTTGTTTTTTCTTCCATGTCCATATTTTCATACTTGGAATCCTAGTATGGGTTAACTCAGGTGACCTTTGTACTTATCTTTCTTTATTTTAAAGTGATAGTTTTACTGACTCTTGTTCCGATGTGGGATTTTCAATGAAGTTTCCAAGCCCAATTTTAAAAATTGCGAGGACACAATTCCCAAAAGGGGGGAAGGATGTAACACCCCAGGTAAATAAAGAATATGACATTTTCATATTTATCCATATTTGTGAATAAAATATTAATATTACTTTAAAGGGGACGCTATGCACGATGGCATACCCAATACACAACAATGAGTTTCCTGGGAATCTTGTGTTGCACTCGAATAATAAAATAATATTATTTTAAATAGTAGTTAACGCCTAGCCGTTGTAATGGAGGGAATGAACAGAACTAACTAGAAAATGATTATATATGTTTTTAAAATATTTTTACTCATTACAATAAATGTTGTAGGATTAAAAATGCGAATGAATCCAATTTTAAGCGTAAACATTCCAATATTCTTTAAAAGGTCGATTAACCGCCTTTTTATGGCAAACCTCTTTTAAATCCACTTTTTGGAAATTTTATGTGTTATATTGGAAAAAATAAAATTATTCTTTAGAATCGAGATATCAAAATTTATTTTGTGTAAATTTTTGGTATTTTTCTGAAACAGTTCAATTTTTAATGAATAATGAAAAATGTTGTATTTTAATTCAAAACCTCTTTTTAATATAATTAATTTATATGATTAGATTATCTTTTGAATTGGTTTTAAAGTGAAATTAGAATATATTTTTACCATTTAATTCAATATTGTTCGTTGGAATTAATTTCACTTTGAAATCAGACTTAAACTAGTGTCAATCTTTTGATACATTTTGTTTCACAAAAACATGCTATTTGTTTTGACAGTGGGAATTAATTATTAAATTAATTAATGCAACTTATATGTTTTGAATTTTGTAAAATAGACATAATTTTTTAATTTGGAATATCAAATATAGCTTAGGGTGAATTTTTGGTAATTTTCTGAAAAACTTCAATTTTTGATGAATAGTGAAACCACTAAGTGGTACTTATAAAAACTGATTTTTCCGTTAAAATGAAATTTTTCCATCTTTGTGTTTTGAATTTAAAAAATCCGAAATACATGGTTGTCATTAAGAAGTAAAATGTGGTTCAATGGGATTAGAATAATTTTTTGGTGAATAGTAACTTATTTAGTTTTTAATCGTGATTAGAGGTAATTATTGTAGTTTAAGGTAGGAATAATGTTTTAATAAAATTAAATGACCTACAAACATGTCCTAACCTCATTGGATGTGTCATGGCCGACCAATAAAATCCATGGGTAAACTTGGGGACCCCATGGAGCCACTTTGGTGGGAAAATGACATAAATACCTTTTTATTTAATGTTAAAGTAAAAAATGACTCAAACATGAGATGTTTTACTAAAACAATTTTTACATGGGGTTATACAAGTCCTATTTTTGACTATAAATATCCATTGGAAAGAAAAAAATATTTCCTAAATCATAGTATTTTTTTATAATTTTTAGACATTCAATAAATTAAATTATTTATGACATCATGATGATGCAGGGATGACCTCATTATTTAACGATTTAAATAAAATGGAATAATAATGTAAAATCTAAGACCTACACATGTCCAAAACCTATTGTATGGGTGGATTACGAACACTTATAACCTTATACTCGAAACACATCAATTTTGGACCATGAAAATCTGAAAATCATTCTAAAATAAAGTATCATTTCTTTACTTTCCAAGAGTGCCCCTCCTCTCCTCTTATAAAAGGCCCCCACATCTACCTCCTTACCCACACTTACAAAGCCTTTGGATCGGCCAAACCCTACCCATTTTGTCTCTCCACATCCCTCTATAACTCATTGATGCCTCACTTTGGGCAGAAGGCTTCCCAATGAAGCCTTTGATTTCAAACCAAAGGGAGTTAACCGATATTAATGTAATGTCTTCACTTGTGTCCTTTTGTTTTATTTTGCTTCTCCAACCCCCTAAACTCTTTTTGTTCATCAATTTTGTAAAAAATACACTATCCTAAATATACTATGATGTTGTTATAAGAATTATTAGAGCTAAACTTACACACACCTACATCTAATGGTTAAGGAACATACTGTTTCTGTGGATGGTGAATTTCTGCCTCACGAAACGATGATTGTTCAACATTCTTCTAACACCTTCAAAGGTGGCCATTAAGATGAAACTATATTTATATATGATATATAATATGTTTATGTTTTACTTAAGATTATTTATTTTTCATTTATGTCATACCTTTATGGTTTCCATTATGGGTAAACGTGATATCTTCATTTAAGGAAGTGCGGACTACAGCCCCCTCAAAGTGATTTGATTCGTTAATACCATATGTGGTACTTATAAAGGATATATTTAATGATATTATATATGATACCATAATGGAATTAAAATACTATTATGTATCATTATGTTTTAATTCCATTAAATATGAAATATAAATGGAAGTAGCGTTCATGCATACGTACGACTTACCGTCTCCATGAACGATACATTTCATTTCTTATCTCAAAATGTTATGTACTATTATATGTACATATATATAATGGATATATATGTAATATATTACATCTAAATGATGGATATAATTCTGGAATTATAACATATATATATATATATATCATTTTGTTTTAATTCCATTAATATGACAAAAAATGAAAGTAGCGTTCATGCGTACGTATGACCTACCGTCTCCATGAACGGTGCTTTTAATTTTTATCTCTAAATGCTATGGAATAGTATAAAATGAATATATACTGGATATATATGATATTATATCCATATCAATACTATTTTAGATATGATGTAGCTATAACTACATGGAAAATTATTTTCCAACAAGTTCAATTTTTGACTCATGTACTAAACATCGACAAAAACATCTGATATGAACTCATATTATTAACCAATTATTATAAAATTAAAATATGTGATATGAACTGAATAATAATATTTATATGAGGTCCTTAAGAAATTATAAATTGACCAAAGCTTATTATTCAGGAATATAAAGAAACGAACAAGACAAGTTGGACTTGAGGTAAGGGATCCTACTCCTCTCTTTCTTTTTAAGTACACTCTTTTATGTCATTCCTTTTAAGCTCATATTTCTTGTGATTGGGATGTTCTTTTACATTAATATTACTGTAATATTTATGTTCATATGATGAGAGACCCTATACTCTCTCATCAATCCATTTTGGATGTTTTGAGTGGCGTCGTTAGGCTGTCGAATTTTACCAAGAGAACTTTCTAACCCAATTTCGATTTCTTTGGGTTCAACATGTAGTTATTGAATATGTCATCATTTGAATATGTGTGAATGAAATTTTATTGTTTTACACTTAATATCCACTTATATTGGGTGTATTTATATTTTTCACACATAATTTTGAGATTGATTTATCCTTAATTTAAGGATACCTTCTTTATAAGGGATTTCATCGCATTTTACATTTCTATTGAGACTTCATTGTTGTTATGAACCAATTCACTCTTATATGGTGTATGGACTGTCCTTTGGAATATTATATAATGAATCAATTTATTCTTATGATATTATAAAGTTCTGATTCAATGTTATTCCTCAATTATTGTATTCAAGTGTCTCTAATTTTTGTAAAAACCCTTTAACCAAAATATCGCTTTAAATGTTTTAATGATTTGTTCTTATTAATATCCAAGTTTTCAAAATGGTTTTAATAATTTATTTATATGGATATTAATGGTTTAAAATATTAAAATATTCAAGGTGGTATGGGACACTTTGATTCAAAAATCTCTTTATTAAATGTTTTAAATGGTTTTGAAAATGGTTTTTAGAATGGATTCATTATTTCAATATCTTAAAATGTTATATTGTTTTTGCAATGTGGGAATGTTATATTTACTTTATGCTTTAGTTATGTGCTATGATTCTGTTATGGTTCTTGGGTATTGTTATGAAGACGGGTGGTTCCGTGATAAACTAAGGGCGGGTGAGCCCGATATAGCTCTCCATTGCATTGGGTAACACGAAGGAGTGAAATGTTATGGTTTCTCCGAAGAGATTTAGGGAATATACTGTTGTGGGTATTCCAAACGTAACCAAGAGGGTTACTCCCTACGTAAGAATGTTATGAATTCCTCAAGTTACCTTTATGTCTTATGATTTCTATGATTTATTCAGAATTTGATGAGGTGTGTTAAAGTGCTTATGTTTTATGAGTAAAGTATGATTTCATTGATTCTTATGTGCACATGTACTCATGTTTCCTTTCCATATATTTTTATATCACTTATTGAGCTTTTTATGCTCATCCCAAGTTTTTGAAATGTTTTTCACATGTCAAGGGAAAGGTACATGATATGATGATAGTGTCAAGGAAGTGTCAAGAAAGAATCCATGTTTTATTTTAAATATGTTTCCGTTGATGGGATAAATGAATACTATCTTTATGTAACCACTTTGTTTAATTGTGGAATGTAATGCAAGTTTATGATCTAATTCTCTAAAACTCTAAACCTGAAAATATCCTCAATGTGTAATCTTTTATTAACTCAAGATTAAGTAAGGTTTAAGGCTGGTGCCTTATAGTTGGTATCAGAGGGAGTGTTAGATAACTTTAGAGGTTAGGGTATCTTCTAAGCATAAGTGACATTACCATAATGGTTAGGATTTCAGAAAGAGTCCTAGTTTTAAATAAAGTGAATAAGTAAGTATATCTTAGTGGTTATCTTCCTCATTAGTACATGGTGGTTTTGTTAATATACTCACACTGACATTTCTGTTTTTAGTGAATGTATGGATCTGGAAGGCACCAAAGTGACAATAGGATTGAAGGAAATTGTGGTGGTTCTCTAATTAAGAGACTGGATGAAATGGGGTATTCATTGAGGAAACTCATGGTTGTTCTAAACCAACTATCAATGAGTCTTGATCATTCACTTGAACCTTGGTATGTTCTGTAATGAATCATGCACGAGATGACAAATCAATGTGGAGGTTCAGGTAATAATTATAAAGGTAACCATTAGGGTTTATATGATCCTTACTTTTGAGGTAATTATGGGTTATCATATGTTATGATGGAAAATTAAAGGCATGAGATAAAATTGAGGTTAAAATGTTTTATGATTATTTTTTTGAAGATTTTATCTCATTTTGGGGAATGCTTTAAGAATTATATAGTTTTGCAAAAATGAAAACACACAGACCGTGTGACAACCCGTCGTGCCAGACAAAGCTACGGGAATCGAACCCACAACCAAAGTGCGACTAGTATTTATCACCTACCACTGGACTACATGAAGTCCCTGGTTAGTTTGACTAATTCTTTTTAGTTTGATGATTTTATGAATTAAGAGTAAGCTGATTTTGGGTTATCTATGGAAATTTATTAACCTATCATGGAGGATATGTGATTAGGTTAATTACTTTTCAATACGAGACTTTAGGAGCAACTGATGTTGTTTGGAGATAAATTTTACGATTTAACTTGGAAGACTATGTGACTAAATCCTTCAAATATTTGGGTTTCAATCTTAGTTTGGTTTACTTTGAAGTATTTTATGGACAATTTGTTTATTTAATGGTCTTTGTTGAACTTTGGGTATTGTTTGATAAATATTGGATATTAGGAATAGATTTGTTTTTTTAAAAGGATTATGCTTTTTGGGCATTATCTGATCATGTACTAACCTTTTTGTTTTGGTTTTGGTAAAGGTCTAAAGATATGGGAAGTATATAGTTCTCTTTTGTGGATTAGGTGATCCTCTATAAGTTTATTATAGTACTCTTAATGTGAACAAGTCTTCTTAAATACTAGTCTTTTGGGGAAAGTATGAGTTTGTGTTAGAAATCTAGTAAAAGTTGAAAGTTAACATGACAAGTAAGTATGTTTCCTTAAGATCAAAAATAAATTCCTTAATGAAGAGTAACTTAAAACAAAAATGTTGTTTGTTAACTTTTCCTACTGGGGAATCGAATACCTTTTAACCCATCACAAGTTTGTGATTTTCTTATGGTTAACTTTCCACTACTGGAAATAAACTATTTCCCAACGGTTCAGAACCGTTGGGAAAGCCCCTCAAACCGTTGGGAAAGGTTTTCCCAACGGTTCTCATAACCGTTGGGAAGTAAGCCGTTGGGAAAGGTTTTCCCAACGGTTTACTTTCAACCGTTGCAATAGGCCCATAGAAGTTACCCTACCCCAACGGTTTGGGTGAACCGTTGGGATAGTTTTTCCCAACGGTTCTCCCAAACCGTTGGGAAAACCAAATGCCACACATTTTCCCAACGGTTCCAAACCGTTGGGATATACCATGTGGAACAGTTTCCCAACGGTTTTAAACCGTTGGGAATTGGTGAAGTCTTTCCCAACGGTTTAGAACCGTTGGGAAAAGACATGCTAAAAACTTATATACCAACGGTTTGAAACCGTTGGCATACCCTATGCTGCAAATTGCAGCACCCTGCAATTTGCACAGCCCCTGTCCCCTGTCTATCACCACCAGTCATCAGGCCTCATTTTCACCTCATTTTCACCTCATTTTCACCTCATTTTCGATCCAACTATTGTACCAGTAATAAAATAAAACATACATATTCAATTACGAACAAATTCATACACATTTAACATATAATGGATCCTGAAACTATACAAATCCATAATTAAATTACAATTCATAAACATACATAATTCATATAGAATTCAATTTAAAATTTAGATGACAATTATACGTGGAATCTGAAATTCAATTCATAATATGATCGGTTTTTTCTATACCATATATTTTTACCTCAAATGATGTCCATTTTAAACAAAATACATACACCTGAAGTGATACCGGCCACACCGCACCTCAGATTGAGGCGGGGTTAACTCGTACACGTCACATTTGACTCATGGATCGTTGTGCTAAAGTATCGACAGAATCCTAATGCGTTTGGTCGGTTTTCCGTATGCCAGTTGATGTTTTTCACTTAAAATGGCGTCCTTTTGAAACAAAAGAAGGACACTATGAGTGGTGCCGACCACACCGCGTCTCCAATTGAGGCGGGGTTGATTCGTACACGTCACATATGACTCATGGATCGTTCTCCTAAAGTTTAAATGGAAACCGAATGCGTTTGGTCGGTTTTCCGTATGTACCTAAAATGTTGTCCATTTTAAACAAAAGAGTGACACTTAGACTCATCCCGACCACACCGCGACTCAGATTCATCCCGGGTTGGCTCGTACATGTCACATATGACCCATGGATCATTGTGATAAATTATAAAAAGATTCCGAATGCGTTTGGTCGGTTTTGCGTATGCCAGTTGTTCTTTTCATTTATAATCATGTCCATTTTAAACAAAAGAGACATAGTTAGAGCGGTGTCGGCCACACCACATCTCAGATTAAGACGGGGTTGACTTGTACACGTCACATATGACCCATGGATCGTTGTGCTAAAGTATCGATAGAATCCGAATGCGTTTGGTCGGTCTTCCGTATGTCAGTTGATGTTTTTCACTTAAAATGACGTCCTTTTGAAACAAAAGACGGACACTTTGAGTGGTGTCAGCCGCACCGCATGTCGGATTGAGGCGGGATGATTCGTACACGTCACATAGGACCCATGGATCGTTCTCCTAAAGTTACAATGGAAACCGAATGCGTTTGGTCGGTTTTCCGTATGTACTTAAAATGGTGTACATTTTAAACAAAAGAGAGCCATTTAGACTGATCTCGGTCACACCGCGACTCGGATTGACCCGGGTTGGCTCGTACACGTCACATATGACCCATGGATCGTTGTGATAAATTATCAAAATATTCTGAATGCGTTTGGTCGGTTTTGCGTATGCCAGTTGTTCTTTTCACTTATAATCCTGTCCATTTTAAACAAAACAGACACAGTTAGAGCGGTGTCGGCCACACCGCGGCTCGGATTGAGGCGGGGATGATTCGTACACGTCACATATGACTCATGGATCGTTCTCCTAAAGTTTCAATGGAAACCGAATGCGTTTGGTCGGTTTTCCGTATGTACTTAAAATGGTGTCCATTTTAAACAAAAGAGAGCCACTTAGACTGATCTCGGCCACACCGCGACTCGGATTGAACCCGGGTTGCCTCGTACAGGTCACATATGACCCATGGATTGTTGTGATAAATGATCAAAAGATTCGGAATGCGTTTGGTCGGTTTTGCGTATGCCAGTTGTTCTTTTTCACTTATAATCATGCCCATTTTAAACAGAAGAGACATAGTTAGAGCGGTGTCGGCCACACCGCGTCTCGGATTGAGACGGGGATGATTGGTACACGTCACATATGACCCATGGATCGTTCTCCTAAAGTTTCAATGGAAACCGAATGCGTTTGGTCGGTTTTGCGTATGCCAGTTCTTTTCACTTATAATCCTACCCATTTTAAACAAAACAGACACAGTTAGAGCAGTGTTGACCACACCGCGCCTCGGATTGTGGCGGGGATGATTCGTACACCTCACATATGACCCATGAATCGTTCTCCTAAAGTTTCAATGGAAGCCGAATGCGTTTGGTCGGTTTTCCGTATGTACTTAAAATGATGTCCATTTTAAACAAAAGAGAGCCACGTCAGCTTCAAAATCAGGATGTCGAGCATCAAATCTCTTCCATGCAAATCCATCTGCAGGATGAACCAACTCATCATCAGTCTTCTTTCTCTCGGTATCATGCCATCTCATTTTTATTGATATGTCATCAGACATAAAAAGATTCTGGAGTCTGGGAATCAATGGAAAGTGCCACATTACTTTCTGTGGAACGCGGGATGGTGTTCCATCAGATTTTGACTTCCAGCGGGATGTGCCACATTTTATACAATCATTTCGTTCAGCGGTTTCCTCCCAGAATAAACTGCAATCTTTCGGGCAATCATGAATTTTGTTTCTTGAAAATCCAAGTTCCTCAACTAACTTCCATGCCATATAGTGGTTTGAGGGAATATCTGCATCATCTGGAAGTAAATCCTTCAAGAGGGTAAGAATGTAATCGATTGCTGTATTAGAAATCCCATACATAGTTTTCCCATGAAATAATCGGATTAAAAATTCCAGCTTTTTCATTTTATCGCATTGCCGATATACTGGAGTCGTGGCAGCATCATTCAATTTTTTCACCCTATCAATATCATCATTTTCACTAGATGCATCAGCTGTCCTCATATCGAAGTATTCTTGAGTCGAAATCCTTTCTTTTTCATGATGACGAATAAACGGAAACCGATCATCTAACAAATTCTCCATTCCAGTCTTTTCATTTCGATCATCACCAATTTGAGATTTCGTTTTCTCCCCATTGTGATACCACAGAAAGTAGTTTGCTTGAAACCCATTTTTGGTTATGTGGTAGCTGACTTCTTCACGGCTCAACCAAGGTCTACCAACACAATTGGAACATGGGCAGTGTATGCGACCACTATCTGAAGCATTGTCAAATGCAAAATCTATAAAGCTCTCCAAATTGTTTTGAAAATCATCTGAGATCCGATCGGTTTCATACATCCAACTTCTGTCCATTCTGTAAAAAGAATTAATATAAGTCATTTTGTCATAAACAATTCAATAGGCATTAACTATAATAGAATATACATTTAAGTAAACGATAAAGGAAGAAAATAATCAAGGTATCAACTACACATGTCAAAAAAACATACAAATGTGTTATTGAAAAAATGTAAAACCAACAAGAACTTAATGTGTTATATCACATAACAGCATGACTCATCCCATAACCATATTAGTAGGGTATCATGAACATGAATAACATCAACCTTGTGCCATCCTCCTACCCTACATAACCCCAACCACATGCCACATCTTATTATAGCCTTATCACATCACACCTCATCGAAAAACACTAGGGAAATCATAGTACATCTCACCTGAAGACACATGGACAATCACATCGCATCTTGCCTAAAAACACATGGTCAATCACTTTTGAAGGAAGAGTAGGGAATGTTGTACCCTACTCTCTTGGATTTTAATGATCACAATCACTCTCATAGTGATCTAATGTTGTTTCAAGTGTTCTTGTTAATAGGCATGATTTCAGGAGCAAGAAGTGGCAAAAAAAAGGAAAAGTGTACTTTTTTCAAGTCCACCGGCCAGCCGGTGTAGGACCACCGGCCAGCCGGTAAGGGCACCGGCCAGCCGGATCCAGCCCATCGGCCAGCCGGTGGACAAGGCAGAAGGGCTTGCCCTCTTCCAGGTGCCACCGGTCAGCCGGTGTCTGGCCACCGGCCAACCGGTGGGCCCAGACAGAATGGGATGTCTTCTGTCCAGACCACCGGCCAGCCGGTGGCCTCCTCACCGGCCAGCCGGTGGAACTCTTTGGAATAGTGAGACCTACTGTCTCACCACCGGCCAGCCGGTGGCCTTCCCACCGGCCAGCCGGTGGCTCCTGGGCAGAAGCTCTCTCCACCTTCCAAGGCACCGGCCAGCCGGTGGGCAAGCACCGGTCAGCCGGTAAGCAAAGTCAAACTAGCCGTTAGAGCTTGACCAGACTTGCCCACTTGATCCCCAACGGCTCCGAAAGCCCTCCAACGACCATATTGAAGTATTTGGGAGTATTTCTCCTATAAATAGACGTCCATGGATGCCGGGAAGACTACCGATCATATACCGAAGCATACCAAAGCTATTTTGATCATTTGAGGCTCCTACGACAATTCTCAAAGGCTACTTGAGATCCAATTGCCATCCTTGAAGCTTGGGCTGCCTCTACATCAACTACACTCACCACTTGGCGCTCAAGGCTTCCTCTAGTTTGTTCTAAATTATTTACTTCAATTGTTTAGTTCTTAATTGGTTTTGTATTAAAACAAACCACCCTTTTTCTTCCTTCTTTCAATTTGGGTTTCTTGCTACAACCATAATAAAAAAGCAAGCTGTAAGAAGGTGATCTAGCCTACCTTAAAACGGCTAGTGGGTTTCTTGCTATAACCATTAAAAAGCAAGCGGTCGTATAAATCTCCCAACGGTTGAGTTGGGAGCGGAGACGTAGGCTTGTGTTTAAAGCCGAACTCCGTTATCAATTGTGTCTTGCCATTTTACTTTCCGCTGCATTTAAATTTGTTTTAAATTGTTAATTAATTTTAAAAAGGCAATTCACCCCCCCCCCCCCCTCTTGCCATCACCTCCGACCCAACAGGGAAGACATGGTAGCTATCCAAACATATAACCACCATCCTAGATATTAGAAAAATTACCCATAACTCAAAACCTCTGATCGTTGGTAAGTTTATCCAACTCTGGTTGGGAATGTGTAGAAATAACATAAAAATACATGATATATAGATAGCACAAAATACTCAACCTATGGGTTCACATTAACTACATAAATGATATTAACACATAAATCATTTTGAATCAAATTTCTCCGGACATCCCCCCACTCACCCCAGACTCGGACAACTCCCCAATTACCTCGGACATCCCCCACCCCTCGGACAGTCCCCCACTCACCCCGGAAATCCCCCCACCCCTCGGACAGCCCCCCACTCACCCAGGACAACCCCCACCCCTCGGACAGCCCCCCACTCACCCCGGACAGCCCCCCACTCACCCCGGACAGCCCCCCCCCCCCACCCACCCCGGACAGCCCCCCCACCCCTCGGACAACCCCCCACTCACCCCGGATAGCCCCCCACACACCCCGGACATCCCCAACCCATCGGACAGCCCCCCACTCACCCCGGACTCACCCCGGACAGCCCCCACTCACCCCGGACAGCCCCCACCCCTCGGACCCCCCCCCCCCCACTCACCCCGGACATCCCCCACCCCTCGGACAACCACCTGGACAGCCCCTAGCAATACCAAGATTTCTAAGAACCGAAAATTTATAAATGATATTAACACATAAATCATTTTGAATCAAAACAAGTCATACACCCAAGATTCAATGTCCCAACACACACCCAAATAAAACACACACCCAAAACAAGTCATACACACCCAAAACAGTAGATGAAAAACATCAAAATGATAGATTAGAAGTGTAGAACTAATTAATTTAATGAAAACAGAAAACACAAAACAGAAAACAAATAAGATAAAGATATAGCCGTGTGGGCAAATCAAAATAGAAAATAAAAAATAGATTAACAGCATTAAAAATAACATATGACTTACAGATTTGGAGTTCTCACCTAAAAAATTGACTAATTGAAGATGGGGAAAGAGTTCTCCAACCTGGGTGAGAGCACCAGAGGGGATGAGAGCTTCGGCAGAGGGGATTTAGGGCTGCAGTCGCACGGGAAGGGAAAGAAACCGGGCTTCTGTTTATGAGGGAAACATTCCCAACGGTTTTAAAAAACCGTTGGGATATGAATTCTATACCAACGGTTTAAAAAAACCGTTGGTATACATCCTTCCCAGGAGGACTTTTACCAACGGTTTAACAAAACCGTTGGTAAAAGATGGCCTTTCCCAACGGTTTTCATAAACCGTTGGGGAAAGGCTTGGATCTCCTTCAAATACCAACGGTTGACAAGAACCGTTGGCAAAACCTCTCAAATACCAACGGTTATACTAAACCGTTGGTATGTAAGTGTTGGGAAAACTCCAGTTTCCAGTAGTGTTCTCCTAGACATGTTTACTATCACTCTCCATCAGAACATGACCCTTTGTTTTTTCCTCCATGTCCATATTTTCATACTTGGAATCCTAGTATGGGTTAACTCGGGTGACCTTTGTACTTATATTTCTTTATTTTAAAGTGATTGTTTTACTGACTCTTGTTCCGATGTGGGGTTTTTAATGAAGTTTCCAAACCCAATTTTAAAAATTGCGAGGACGCAATTCCCAAAAGGGGGGAAGGATGTAACACCCCAAGTAAATAAAGAATATGACATTTCCATATTTATCCATAATTGTGAATAAAATATTAATATTACTTTAAAGGGGACGCTATGCATGATGGCATACCCAATACGCAACAATGAGTTTCTTGGGAATCTTGCGTTGTACTCTAATAATAAAATAATATTATTTTAAATGGTAGTCAACGCCTAGCCATTGTAATGGTGAGAATGAATAGAAATAACTAAAAAATGATTATATATGTTTGTCAAATATTTTTACTCTTTACAATAAATGTTATAGGATTTAAAATGTGAATGAATCCAATTTTAAGCGTAAACATTCCAATATTCTTTAAAAGGTCGATTAACCACCTTTTGATGGAGAACCTCTTTTAAATCCACTTTTTGACAATTTTATGTGTTATATTTGACAAAATAAAATTCTTCTTTAGAATCAGGACATCAAAATTTACTTTGTGTAAATTTTTGGTATTTTTCTGAAAAAGTTCAATTTTTAATGAATAGTGAGAAATGTTGTATTTTAATTCAAAACATATTTTTAATCTAATTTATTTATATAATTATATTATCTTTTGAATTGGTTTTAAAGTGAAATTAGAATATATTTTTACCATTTAATCCAATAGTGTTCGTTGGAATTAATTTCACTTTGAAATCAGACTTAAACTAGTGTCAATCTTTTGATACACTTTGTTTCATAAAAACACGCTATTTGTTAGGATAGTGGGAATTAATTATTAAATTAATTAATGCAACCTATATGTTTTGAATTTTTTAAAATAGAAATCATTTTTGAATTTAGAATATGAAATGCAGCTTAGGGTGAATTTTTGGTAATTTTCTGAAAAACTTCAGTTTTTGATGAATTGTGAAACCACTAAGTGGTACTTATAAAAACTGATTTTTGCGTTTAAATGAACATTTTCCGTCTTTGTGTTTTAAATTTCAAAAATCCAACATAAATGGTTGTCATTAAGAAGTAAAATTTGGTTCAATGGGATTAGAATAATTTTTTGGTGAATAGTAACTTATTAAGTTTTTAATCGCGATTAGAGGTAATTAGTGTAGTTTAAGGTAAGAATAATATTTTAATAAAATGAAATGACCTATACACATGTCCTACCCTAATTGGATGTGTCATGGCCGACCAAGACAATCCATGGTTCAACTTGGGGACCCTATGGAGCCACTTTGGTTGGAAAATGACATTAATACCTTTTTATTTAAAGTTAAAGTAAAAATGACACAAACATGAGATTTTTTACTAAAACAATTTTTACATGGGGTTATACAAGTCAGATATTTGACTATAAATATCCATTAGAAAGAAAAAAATATTTTATACATCATAATATTTTTTTTATAATTTTTATACATTAAATAAATTAAATTATTTATGACATCTTGATGATGCAGTGATGACCTCATTATTTAACGATTTAAATAAAATGGAACGATAATGTAAAATATAAGACCTACACATGTCCAAAACCTATTGTATGGGTGGATTTCGAACCCTTATCAACTTATCCTCGCAACACATCAATGTGGGACCATTAAAATCCGAAAATCATTCTAAAATAAAGTCGCATTTCTTTACTTTCCAAGAGTACCCCTCCTCCCCTCTTATAAAAGACCCCCACCTCTACCTCCTTACCCACACTTCCAAAGCATTTGACTCGGCCAACCCCTGACAATTTTGTCTCTCCACATCCCTCTATAACTCCTTGAAGCCTCATATTTGGCAGAAGTCTTCCCAAGGAAGCCTTTGACCTCAAACCAAAGGGAGTTACCCGATTTTAAGGTAATATCTTCACTTGTGTCCTTTTGTATTATTTTTCTTCTCCAACCCCCTAAACTCTTTTTATTCATTTATTTTGTAAACAATACAGTATATTAAATATACTAGGATGTTTTTATAAGAATTATTCGAGCTAAAGTTACACACACCTACATCTAATGGTTAAAGAAAAAAAACCGTTTCTATAGATGGCGAATTTCTGCCTCACGAAACGATGATTGTTCAACATTCTTCTAACACCTTCAAAGGTGGCCATTAGGATGACACTATATTAATATATGATGAATAATATGTTTATGTTTTACTTAAGCTTATGTATTTTTCATTTATGGAATACCTTTATGGTTTCCATTATGGGTAAACGCGATATCTTCATTTAAGGAAGTGCGGACTACCGCCCCCTCAAAGTCATTTGATTCGTTAATACCATATGTGGTACGTATAAAGGATATATTTAATGATATTATATATGATACCATACTGGAATTAAAATACTATTATGTATCATTATGTTTTAATTCCATTAAATATGAAATAGAAATGGAAGTAGCGTTCATGCGTACGTACGGCTTACCATCTCCATGAACGATACATTTCATTTCTTATCTCAAAATGTTATGTACTATTATAAGTACATATATATTGGATATATATGTAATATATTAAATCTAAATTATGGATATCATTTTGGAATTATAACATATATATATCTCTCATTTTTTTTAATTCCATTAATATGACAAAAAATGAATGTAGTGTTCATGCGTACGTACGACCTACCGTCTCCATGAACGGTGCTTTTAATTTTTATCTCCAAATGCTATAAAATAGTATAAAATGAATATATAATGGATATATATGATATTTAAAACATCAATACTATTCTGGATATGATGTACCTATAACTACATGGAAAATTATTTTCCAACAAGTTCAATTTTTGACTCATGTACCAAACATCGACAAAAACGTCTGATATGAACTCATATTATTAACCAATTTTTATAACATTAAAATATGTGATATGAACTGAATAATAATCTTTATAGGAGGTCCTTAAGAAATAATAAATTGACCAAAGATTATTATTCAGGAATATAAAGAAACAAACAAGACAAGTTGGACTTGAGGTAAGGGATCCTACTCCTCTCTTTCTTTTTAAGTACACTCTTTTATGTCATTCCTTTTAAGCTCATCTTTCTTGTGATTGGGATGTTATTTTATATTACCCTAACTGTAATTTTTATGTTCATATGATGAGAGACCCTATACTCTCTCATCAATTCATTTTGGAAGTTTTGAGTGGCGTCGTTAGGCTGTCGAATTTTACCAAGGGAACTTTTTAACCCAATTTCGATTTCTTTGGGTTCAACATGTAGTTATTGAATATGTCATCCATTGAATATGTGTGAATTAACTTTTATTGTTTTACACTTAATATCCACTTATATTGGGTGTATTTATATTTGTCACACATAATTTTGAGATTGATTAATCCTTAATTTAAGGATACCTTCTTTATAAGGGATTTCATCGCATTTTACATTTCTATTGAGACTTCATTGTTGTTATGCACCAATTCACTCTTATATGGTGTATATACTGTCCTTCGGAATATTATATCATGAATCCATTTATTCTCATGATATTATAAAGTTCTGATTAAATGTTATTCCTCAATTATTGTATTCATTTGTCTCTAATTTTGGTAAAAACCGTATAACCAAAATATCGCTTTAAATGTTTTAATGATTTGTTCTTATTAATATCCATGTTTTCAAAATGGTTTTAAGAATTTATTTATATGGATATTAATGGTTTAAAATGTTAAAAGCATCAAGGTGGTATGGGACACTTTGATTCAAAAATCTCTTTATTAAATGTTTTAAATGGTTTTTAGAATGGATTCATTATTTCAATATCTTAAAATGTTATATTGTTTTTGCAATGTGGGAATGTTATATTTACTTTATTCTTAAGTTATGTGCTATGATTATGTTACGGTTCTTGGGCATTGTTATGAATACGGGTGGTTCCGTGATAAACTATGGGCGGGTGAGCCCGATATAGCTCTCCAATGCATTGGGTAATGTGAAGGAGTGAGACGTTAAGGTTTCTCCGAAGAGATTTAGGGAATATACTGTGGTGGGTATTCCAAACGTAACCAAGAGGGTTACTACCTACGTAAGAATTTTATGAATGCCTCAATTTACCTTTATCTCTTATGATTTCTATGATTTATTCATGATTTTATGAGGTATGTTAAAGTGCTTATGTTTTATGAGTAAAGTATGATTTCATTGATTCTTATGTGTACATGTACTCATGTTTCCTTTCCATATATTTTTATATCCCTTACTGATCTTTTTATTGCTCATCCCAAGTTTTTGAAATGTTTTTCACAGGTCAAGGGAAAGGTACATGATATGATGATAGTGTCAAGGAAGTTTCAAGAAAAAATCCATGTTTTATTTTAATTATGTTTCCATTGATGGGATAAATGAATACTATCTTTATGTAACCAATTTGTTTAAATGTAGAATTTAATGCATGTTTATGATCTAATTCTCTAAAACCCTAAACCTGAAAACATCCTCAATGTGTAATATTGTATTAACTCAAGATTAAGTAAGGTTTAAGGCTGGGGCCTTATAATATTTCCAAGATATAGTGAGTCATTTTTTTTCTAGAGGTATTTTTTTATGTAAGAGAATTTATTGTGATATAATTTCAACCTAAAGGTATATTTATTTATGGAGGATAAATTCATGATAAAAAATGTTTCCCTATAGTAATATTCTTTGATTATGGAACTCTTATATTACTTGATGGATTATTAATCATGGCTAATGATTTTACTCCTCAGCCCTCCCCTATCAGAAGAAATGGTGAATACTTTTCTCAATATTTCACCATCCTTTACTAGTCTGTATTTTGTTTTTCGCCCTGAATTCCCATCCATTCTTGTTGGTTTAATTGTTTTTGGTTAGTCAAAGGAAAACTATAATTTTAGATATCTCCAATAATTTTTTCTAAGGCTTCAAATATACTTTAATTTTGAATGATTTCTCAATTAGGTTGGTTTTAACCATTGGTACTCAATTTTATCAAACACGTCTATAAATAATTAGGTTTGAAACATCATGTAATGATTTTCTTCACTGAATTATTTTATATTACGATCCAATTATCTAGTGTAAATGATTTCACATAACTTAGTCTAGGACATATTTAATTTTCAAGTATTTTCATTTTCTCATTTTCGAATGGTCCTTTAATTTCCATATAAACAAATATACTACATTATTTAGTATATGGTTTCACCAACAATTTATTCCAACAACATTTTAAAATTCATCGATTTTTATGTTAATCAACCACTATTTTGGTCATTTCATTTTTATTTATTTTTTATGTGAATACTAATGTTTTAAGTAACTAGAATTTTTATTGATTAGATATATCAATACATCCACTACAATTAACATTTACTATGACAGATAGTTAATATCTAGTCTTGAAACCTCTCATTTATAAACTATATATAAGCTATTTTAATTTAAATTTCAATTAGGTCTATTAATTTCACCATAGTGTTTTGGGAAAGGATAGAGATGATATATCTCAGTAATATTCTATAATTATGTATTTTGTTAAATTTATTTATAATGGAGTGTCTGACTCTCTAATTAGTTTTAGGATTCAGTCAAATTCATCTCTTATAGGGATTCAAATCAATAAATCTTATCTTGTGGTGGATGATACCTTAGTGAATATAATAAGAAAATGTTATAATTATTTTGATGATGAATGTAACAATAATAGTACATTTTTTTGGATGATTGATCTTGAGTATCGTACAATAATTAATCATTTCAATAAGTATAGGTGGGTTTTTTGGGTGATAATAATCAAAGTAAAATGGTTCCTAATGAAAATTTATTAGTAGGAAAATTATAAAAAAATAAATTCAAAGAAAAAAGGAGTAATTATTTCTAATAAGAAAAAACAAGGTGTTTTAGGAAGTGGATAAGGTTTCTGAGAATGTGTTTTCATACATAATAAAAAATCAATCCCAATATTTTGATTTTAGTATGGTATCAAATTAGAGTTCTCCAAGGGATAGTGAAATTATAATTAAGTCTTTTGGTTTTGAAAAGGAAGAGGATAAATAATAAAATAATAAAAATAAATATCTAGGTGTTACTAGTCATCTAAATAATCAAAATTCATATTTTACTCCATTGATTTATTTCAAAGGGGCTTCATAATTTTTTAAAATTGGTCAATATCACTAAAAAATGGATGGTTGATCAGTGGTTAAAGAGAATAAATTTAATGTCCTCAAAACTCTTAGGGGATGAACCAATGTATGTTTGAAAAAACTTTAAGGGAATTAAATATTACCCATTTATTAATGAGTTTATTCAGGGAGTTTTTAATTTAGAATCACTTTCTCAGGATGTTCTTTAAAATTTCAATTCCCTGATCATCGTTAGAGATTTTTTTCTTGATTATTAAAAGAGAGGAAGAAGAAAAATCTTATGGATCTAATCAAAAAAATAAAAAATGAAAACCAATTTGACAATGAATGATGACTTTTTTTTACTTTGGAGATCATTTTTGACCTTTTCCCATAATTCAAAATAGGGTAATGACTATTTTGATGACTATGATGACTATGATATCATAGATATGGTTTATTATAGATCATATTAGTTACATTGGATGTTTGTTTAATTTATTTTCTCTCATTTTATTTCACCCCATCACGTGTGGATTAAAAAAATGAAATTGTTTTATGATATGGAAGTGTAATACCTAAGCATCAATTATAACAAGTAATATTTTCTTTTTAAATAAACAATAACATAATGAATATAAATTTAAAAAATAATATGTTTAAAACATAAATTATATGATTTTTAAAATTCAATTTGGTGAAATTAATTTCATTTTATAATCAATTACGTCATGATTATATTAGGATGATTTTTTAATATTTTTCAGAAAAAGTTTTTTTTGGGTTAAATACTAAAAATATTGATTTTACAAAAAAATGTCACTTTTATGACATTATAATGATATAGTAATCACACTAATGTTTATAAAAAATTTAATTGAAGAAATTCATATTTAATAAGTAATAAAATTAATATAAAAATATAACGTTGAACATATAAATCTATGCTCAACGGTTTGAAAATCTATGTAATGTATTTTTTTTAAAATGAATTATGACTTCTATATTATGAAAGTTTTTACATGGTTAAATTCATTTTTTATTTTAATTGAATGAAAAATAAGTATCCATTTATTTAAAATAATCTAATTAATTCCACTTTACTCATTATTGTAATCTATTTTTTAGAATATTTTTTATGCGTGAAACATTCATTTTACTAAAAAAATATTTTTGTTGCATTTTATGAACATATATATAAATTATTTTTTTCCAATTATTTAAATAAATATTTAAAAATTGATTATATATTTTTAATTATAATAACTATTTTCAGTTAATAACATCATGTTATTTTCTGTCTATATTGGATAGTAATAGGGGAAAATATTTATCACTTTGGTTAATGGTAAAATGAGTTTAAAGGGTTAAAATATAGGGTTATGAATTCAAGATATAAAAAAAACATGGTTAAACCTGAATTATTTGTTTTATTTTGACCTCAAATTTATCATGTTTAAATATATTAAAATTTAGATCCACCTAACATGATAAATACATATATTATATAATAAAGGTTCAATTGTTTTCATGTTTTCCACCCACCTCACTCATAAATTTGAACCCCTTATCATCTTTAATTTATACTACTTGAGACACTTTTATATAAAAATCTCTTATAAAATTGTTTCCAAATATCCGTACCCATATATTAATGGTATTTGTCTCACCAATATACCACTCCAAGAATAATTTATATGTAAGGCAAATGATGTTACCAAAAGAAGAGCTATATATTTTCGATGAGATTTTTCAGGTTCCATTCCTCTTAAGCCTAAAAAACTCAATAAACATATTAAAATAATTAATTTAATATAATAAAAATAATTAGTTCTTTTCTTGTTAATTTTATATCCATTATATATCTTCTTCCACCACTTAGAAAACAAAAACATTTCTCGTGTCTATGTGTTACCCACCGTATCCACATAGCAATGCAATTTATTTTTAATCACCTATTTAAATAGATGTCTGTAAATATTGAACTAATGAATATATGTTATATTTTTTAAAAAAATATTATTATTGATATATAATATATCTTATAACCTTTTACCCTTTCATTAATTAGAAAATAATAACGTCGCTCATGCATACGTGTGGACTACTACCAAAATGAAGCGATGTGATTTTTTTCAAATACCACCATACATAAATAATTATTAATGTATATATAATAAAAAATATATATTAACGAAATTATTAAAATTATTTATATGATTGAAACATTTCCTAACTCCTTTAATCAAGAAAACTATACTAAACTAATTTTGGAGAAATTCACCGAACAACCTTAAGTTGTCAAACGAAGAATGAAATATTTAATGAATGGTTCTAAGATGATTATTAAAGGAACATATAAAATGGAATATATATTCAAAAATGTTCTCATTAATTTTTTTTATTAAATATAAATTAATTATAAAAAAGGATAAAACTCATAAAACTATGTGGAAACCGAAGGTAAGGTATTTCTATTGCAATTTCATTTTATTTAGAGACTGTCATGTTCTTAATTCCTTTGGGAAAATTATATAATCCACATATCATAAAACTACTATATTATTTTATCCTCTTGTTATGTTCTGGGTTAATAAATTTATTTTCAATTTAATCACATGTTGGATCATGAATAATTATGTAAGTGACATGTAAGGGATATCAAAATTATTTTTTCTTTTCAGTCACTAACCGGTTCCTTACATATCCATGTTGTCAAAATTGTTGTATGGATGTTTTTAAATTTACATGAATTTTTTTAAAAGTTAATTTTACTTACCTTTTAATTTATTAATTCTTTATAAAAAAAATTATTCTTAAAAGTCATTGAAATATGTCAATTTATCAACTTATTACAAAAGTTTGAAAATAATGCTCTCTTTTAGTTTATATGGAATAAAACAATTTCTCCCAATATTGACCCTTATATAAATTGAATCTTCCATTTCATGTATCCATGTTTATTTTGAAATAAATTATTTTCTCAATATTCTAGGAATTTTTAGTATCTAAAGATACCAAAAAATGTTTATTTTTTAAAAAAAGGAATGATTTTTTAAAATTGTTTTATAAATTTATTCTTAATTTTTTTCAATGATGTTATTTTTAATATAGTTATATTTTATTTTAATTTTTTTTATAAATTCATGGTTTCACTACCAAACCTTAATTTTAGATGAATTTATGGTATTCTTACATCGTTTATTAATTCATGGTTTTATGGTCATTAACTTTATTATGATTACATTCCCTATCAATATCTACTGTTTCATTGGACATTATTTTCTTATCCATGTCCATATTTAAAGTAATGTGCATTTATAAGGTATGATTTTCACTACATTGATATTTTATTAATCATGCACCAGTTTAATATATAGTGTTAGTTGAATAATGATTACTATGAAAGTTATTTCATTGACTAGGGAATTATTCTATATTCTTGTTTCAATAAAGATGAATATTAAATTATAAGTAATTTTGACAGTGAATTGTACTGAGCATTCAATATATGAAAAATGAATATGATGTTAAAGTGATAGGTTGGTCCCAATAATATATAACCCATCGATGAATCTCTATGTATAATAAGGAAAAAAATTAGTCATTCTGTATTATATTGTATATATTATACACCAACACATTTATTATTAATGTTTTTTCCAATGCCTTTATAATATGATTCATGTTATACAGGCATAAACATTGATGGTATGATCATAAATATACAAAATTCATCATTTAATTTATTTAGAATTTATTTTCTATTATCCATGTGATTACTATGTTGAAATTATTCATGGGTATACTTTTAACCCAATTTATTTATTGAATGTCAATTTTTTTTGTTATCCACACTACCATATTGATTATGTAGTATTTTTATCACGGTAGTTTAAACTATATATAACTATCATTGAGATCTAAGACTATAATTTATTTATTTTTACTTCCTTTGGGATATTAATAAGGATCTAGTAAATGATTTTATGGATGAAAAAATGTTTCCTAGACTATGGTTTTTTATTTATAATTTAATAATGGAATCAAGTATGTATCTAGTTTTCAAAGACAGCTAAACCGATTAATCATATGTAGTGTGATTCCCTGTATCTTTTAACAATGTAATAAACTAAATACTGACTCTCAGTTATTACAGTCGAGGTTGTTAGAGTTTGTATTAGTGGAAGTTTAGTAGAAACATTGGGAAATAGTTTTTAAATAGACTTATCCAAAATGAGAATTATGATAACCCCTTTGGGTGTTTAAGAAAATATACTATTATAAGGATTTTAAATTTATAGATCAATATTCATGGTCATAATGGTCTCAATTAGTGTGTGACATTGTTTAGATACGGTTCCTAGTGGAAGGATTATAATCAACACCTATAGTTGATGTAGGGATTTCCCAACTTATCAAGACAATAAAGCTAGTGTTGGAGAAGTGAAGATCAAGGGAATATTAGGTCTGACGATTTAGGTTTTGATGAATAAAATATACCTTATAGATCAACCTATTGTTCCACAACAAGATTCACATATTTTGAGTCACTTATTATGATAAAGTCCTCTATATTTTAATGGAACAACTGATCTATTGGAAGATGAATAAATGATTAAGAACCTTGGGAAGATATTTCAACACTTAGAAAGTAATTAAAAGGAAAATTTTATTCTATAAGTATATTGGTTGAATGGATATATTGATCAATGGTGGTCATTGATCCATAACACTAAAGATGTTATTGAAATTGAAAGTATTGAATAGAGAAATTTTAAAGTGATATTCTTCAATAAATACATTCCTCAAGAGAAGAAAGTTAAAATAACTAGAAATTTCTTTACTTTAATGAAGGCTAAAGAAGAAAGTTCTATAGTGTATGAGGAGTAAATTTTAAAGAATAGTCATGCATGATATGGACTATATATGTAATCATGAAATTCAGATTGACCTTTTCTTTGATGAGATTAATAAGAGGCTCTGAATGAAACACCACTTTACTTGATGGAGTTTTATATTCTACGGAAATAGAGAAAATAAGGGGCTGGTTGAAAACCAATAAAAAATAAATATATCAATGAATAATAATGGGAAGAAGAGATTTACAACAAGTGATAATTGTGGATAGAAACACAACTATACTTGATTAATGGATACAATAGTCTATTTTAGATGCCTAGAAAAGGTTTATAAGGATCGTGAATGTAAGGTAATTAAGGAAATGTATACTCTCTTGTGATATATATTTAAAATGATAATACATTATTCAAACCAATTTCTCAAGAATAAAGGGAACCTCCCATAGAATAGGAAAACAGGAGAATACCAACCTTATGAAATTACTATATCTAATTTTGAATTTCCTAAATATTTAGTGGAAATTACTTTGATCATTAATTGAAATTTATATAATGTATTATTTGATTATAGGTCTTCAAAATCTTTTATATCTTCCATTTTTCCAAAAATAAAATAAAATATTTTACTATAAACTTAATAAGGGAGTTTTCAATCAGGACAATTAGTGGGAATATTATAGCAATAATGATATTTCAATTAGTCCCAATTATGATACATATAAATACACCATTAACAAAATTTATTATTAAACATATGGATTACTTTGATGTAATCTATTGTATGGATTGAATTTAAAATTAAAACATGAAAATTTATTTTCGATAGAAAGATATTTTGATTATTTATTGAGGTGTAGAATCCTTTGTCTCTATAGTGGATAATAAATCATCTATAAAAAGTCTGGATCCACCTCTAATATATCTCCACAAATTTTTTTGGATAAGAATAGAAGATGTTATTGATAAATAAGAAAGGAATTTCTAGAATTGATAATGTACCTATTGTGTTAAAAAACATTGATGTGTTTCCAGAAGAAATACCCATACATCCAACTAAACATGAAGTTGAATTTTTAATTAAACTCATATATAATAAAAAACATATACATAAGACTCCTTACATGAAAGACATATTTAAATGAGTGGAACTGATGAAATAAATACAAGATTTGTGTTATAAATGATTTATATTACCAAGTGTTTCACCATGAATATTCACTTTTCATATTATTAATAATAAATACGGTTATATGATTTTATATATAAATTATTGGAAAAAAAATTATATTACTATAAAAATGTATCCTCTAAACAGAATTTATGAATTAATTAATCCTTTTCAAAGAGATCAATATTTTTGAAAGATTTTTATTTGTTATGGGTATTATAAACAGTAAGTAATGAAGGAATATGTTTCAAATATGACATTTCATATGATATACAAGCATTAGCAATTTATAGTAATTCCATTTGTATTGACTAATTCACCCTATAATTTTATGGATTTGATGAATAGAGTATTAGAATATTATCTTGATAATTTTATTATTATATTTATTAAAGTTTTCATTGTATAATTTGAAATACATGATGATGATGATATTCATTTTTTAATCATTTATAATATTATTATAGAAAATAATTTATATTGAAAATTTAGAAAATTTGAATTCTAGGTTTATGAAGTGTTTTGGGACTTGTTGTCTCTATGGATGGAATATAATTTGATACATTATATGAAAAAGGAAATGATGGAATGGAAAATTACATTAAACATAACCATGATACATAATTTTATTATATTTTCATGTCACCACTAGTGAATTTTTTCAAATTGTTTTTTGATTAGATAACCAATTGAAGAATTTGATACTTAAAAGACTTACATTAAATTCATAGAACAATGAAATTTTTTTGAGGAAATAATTAGATGATTAGTCAACTAACTGATACTGTATTTACCATCCGAATGGATATATTTGTGATATATTCTGATGCATAAAAGAAGGGTCTCAAATTATTTCGTATATAGAATTATAAATTTATTTTTTCTGCATAATGATAGTTTATTATCCAGGAATATAATTATCAAACCAATGATTTTGAGTTGGTAACCATAATATTTTCAATAAATATATGAAGAAATTACCTTTATGTTGGAAGATTTGAAATATATATGGATCATTGAATTTGAGAAACATCATCTCATCAGAATTGATCAACATGAGGAAAAGGTTATAGATAAAACTAATCTAGTATTATGATTTCTTAGTACACTACAAACTTGGGAAGGAAAATATGGTGGTTAATTCATTAAGAATGAATGATCATGAGGATATGCAAAAAATAGTTTTGAAAAAGGTCCTATATTCATTGATTTAGTAATGTTGGATATGATAATCATTAAAGAAGGTGATACATCACATCTATTACAAATGATTGAAAATATATCATTATTATTGAAAATAAAAAATTCCAAGAATAATTATCATAATATTTTAATGAAAATCAAAGCTATGAATTATTGTAAGTTAGTATAATTTATCTTTAAAGATGGTATATTGAAATTTGTAAATAGGATATGTGTTCTATTGGTACTTGAGCTAAAAAGATAATTATTAGATGATTTTCACAACAAAAATTTCATTACACACCCATATAGTATAAAAAAATATTTGGATTTGAAGAAACATATTTAGTGGGATAATATGAAATAGTAAATTAGATACTATGTATCGAGATGCTTGCAATTTCATTTGGTAAATTATAAGATACAACATACTAAATGATTTATTCAAACCCTACCTATTCCTATAAATAAATTAGATGATTTCAATATATTATGTTCACTAGATTTACAAACACTCTAAAAAATTATGATTCTATAAGAGTTATTTTTTATTACCATACCAAATCTACACATTTCCTCACTATAAATAATGACTTACCTCTTGAGAGAATCATGTGGAACTATATTAATGATTTTTAAATACTTTATGGTACACCTAATATTATTGTATCTAATCATGAAGAGAAATTTACATCAATATAATAGAAAAGTGTTAAGAAGGATCTCAACACCGAGCTACTTTTTATCCCTTCTTATCATCCATAAGTATATGAACAGTCTAAATGGACTATTAAAACATTATAAAACTATTGAGGTCATGCTCAATTGACATTAAATGTATCTTGGATCAATATTTACATAAATTATAATTTTATTATAATAATATCTTTCATTGGAACTATAACATCCCATTACCTTGATAGGGTATGCTTTTTTCATCCTTCCATGTTCCATTTCTTTTTTGGAGTATTAATAAGTTTCTTTCTTGATTTCCTGGAGGATTCATGGGAATTTCACGACATGTAATTAGGTTACACGCTGTGTAATGAATGTTGGGTGCATTCCATTAGAAGGTTGTATACCAAGAAGGGTTACATGTTGTGATAAGTAGTTACACAATGTGAGTTATTTAAGGTTGTATTTTAATTAAAGGTCGTAGTTTTTACAGTGTATTTGAGGCTTAAGAATTGAAACATTGTGTAACTAGGTTACACATCATTTAATGAAACACGTACAATTTTTAAAATAAGTGTGCGGATACTTTTATTTTGGTTCATTCACTAGGATTCATTGCCCTCGACTGAGGGAAATTTTCTAGAAATTTTGGGAGACTCATCTCTTTCTTGATTGATCTGTTCGACGTTTAATTTCCATTATAGTAATGATGCATCCCTATGGGTAAGAGACCTTTCCACATCTTCATTTCCATTGATCATAGTAGAGACCTTTGGTTGCATTATTAGATACATTTATCTAAATTGTTGTTTCTTATTGTCTTCTTCCATGATTTTTTGTGCGATCTCATTCCAGAGGCCATTCCCTGGTTTTTTGTGGTGCGATGAGTCTTCCTTGTTGAGATATGTGTATTTTTATGTTCTTTGACGACCCCTTGTACCCCAAATTGGATCAATCTTGATATTTGGTTTGGATTCTATATCCTTCTTTGGCATCATTGGGTTGACATTTTTGGTGAATCCTATTGTGGGAGTGTGTGTGAAATAAGTTTTATGTAGGTGGCTCTATCTCTAGACAATTATTGATAAACTGTATGGTTCTGTTTTTAAAAATTGTTTTATAAATAAATTGGTATGAAATTGACATGATTTTTTTGTGGATTGGAATGATATTTTGAATCAAAGTGGTCATACAATGGTTTTTGGTAAATGGAAAAGGGTTATTTTTTATATAATGGGGAAGGATTTTGTATAATGGTTATGAAATGAATTTCCAAAAATTGAGATGATTTTAAAAATTATCACATGGGTTACCTTGGTTACTAGGTTTAAGGTTTAGTTTGGGGCCATCGTCTATTCTGGGGGTTCACATTCCCGATGTTCATCTTGTCCTATAGTGTGGATTATTGTCTCTAGGTGCACAAACAATGTTCGGGTTTCACATTATGAGGTGTCTCCTAGGTCATGGAGTGTAGATAATTGGATTTTGGTACCGTAGTACACTGTTCATATAATTTTGGGTATGAGTAGTCAGTTTTGTGACTAGTTGTACTCCTAGGTATTGTGGTCCCTATGATGCTCTGATTGTTTTGTTTTTCTTGGATATGTATTGTTTTATCCTTGATAAGAATGTTTATTCTTGTGAAAGATGATATGGAAAATTTTATTTGAATCTAATATACCTACATTTGGTTCATAACTATGATAAACATCAAACATTTTCCATTTTATCTATAATACTACATTACTAATTATCTGGACATATTTTATTTAAAATGAGATTATATGAATTGTTATGAAGAGACTTGCTTTGGAAGAAATGGGTGAGATCCTATTAATCCTATTCGATCATAAATTTCACACCCCTTCATTGGTTCATAGACCTTTTTATGTCTTCCAATGTTGGGAAAGTAAAGTAACTGTATTGAGGTGATGATGTTTAATGTCATCTGGAATGGGTAGAAGGTGGTGAGATGCTGGGAGTTCATCCACTCCATCCCATGAAGTAGCTATTTTCTTTTGGTCTATTTCAGTTAGACATTTCTTTTATAGTTTGTGGTTACTTTTACAGACATTTTTTTCATTGTCTTTATTTTATTTATGGAATATATTTATTGGATTTATGATATTATATATTTCTTTCTGTATATATATTCCATTTTATTATTTAGTTTGGGTGAAATAATTCCATTTTGTTTGTCATTTGATGCCTGGGTTCTTTTCACCAACCCATGGGGATCAAGAACACCCTTAAAGTATGTGATGGACTTGGTTAGCTTCCATGTTTGACTACTACTAGGGGTAGTTTATTATAATTTTTTATTAGAGTAGGTCTTTCCTCAAGGGTGATTTTCTTAGGACAACAATTAGATTTGATATAGGATTGTCTTGACTGAGAGTTATGTTGTAATAAGTTCCTAGACAACTATTTTCATGAAGAGATTTATGTTTCAATGGGAAGTTGGGATACATGTCTATAGTGCTGGGTTTGGATTTAAATAATAGTTCTGGATTATGGATTTTTTGGTTTAAATAGATATTTGTTCTATTTTATGATCATTATTATGTTTTAACATATATCAGTATTCATCTGAGGAATTTTTAAATATTTCTTAAAGAGGTTGAAAATGATACTCCTCATTGGAATCTGCCGATAGATCAGAATCTCATCGAAAAAAATCATATGGGAAGTTGGTGCTGTTGATTAGGATGTTCCAAATGTTTAGAATATAGTTTTTGAGGTATAGATAGGAATAGGAGGAGAGGGAGATCAATAGAAAGAATTATTATGTGAGAAGCGTAATGAATGAACCTCAAGAGGTGGAGGACTGGCTGGATAGGATTGACCAAATCTTTGACTTCTAGGAGAGGCCAGAAAATATCAAGGTTTAATGTGCAGCATATAGGATCAAGGGTTTGGGAAAGTGATGGTTGGATTCTATGGCCTAAGAAGACAGACACATGGACATGGATTGGAATTACTTCAAAACCGTGTTCTTACAAAAGTATTCTCTTGAGTTATTGATGTTATAAAAGTTTCTGGAGTTCCTATCATTGCAAAATAGAGAGGGTTTGGTGTCAGAATACCCCAATCGGGTTTCTAATCTTGTCTTTTTTTCTCTTTACATGGTAAAGAAGGGATAGATGAAGGCTTCTAAGTACCTATAGGGTTTGGGACCAAATATCATATTGTAGGTATTTATGTTGAAAGTTTCTACCTATACAGAGATGGTAGATATAAAAATGATGTAAGAGATTGAAATGGCATGAAATGTTGGATTTCCCAACCCTTCCCGTCCATCTAGTGGAAGTTTTAGTGATGTGCATGGGAAGAATAAAAATTTTCAAGATCATTGTAGATGTGGTGGAGGTGGGTCTCAGTAGCAAGCCTCCTCCAAAACATCTTATACAAATATAAGTGTGCCTCTAACTTGATATCATAGTGGGAAGGCCAGATACACCATACATTATTTCCTATGCCCATGAAGATGTGAAAAAAATGTGGAAATGTAGTTGATTTACAATGCTTCTATTATGATATGACTACGCCTCATTATGGTTAGGGTTTGTCAACTCCAAAGGATACTACAGTGCAATAAAAAGCATCAAAATCTATATGGATCTTGCCATTATCCTCAAGAGTGAAGCACTTTTTCATAGTAGATTAGTGTCTAGGGGAAGTCTATTCAGTTCTAGTAATAGGGAGAGGTACTATCCTGATTACATATTCTGCATAAATTGCTTTATTTAGCACTGGTACATTCCACTCTCTTATATCTGCAAGTTTTGTTGATATTATTATACTTTCAATGGAAGCTATTTCCTTTGTAATAGATTTAGTGACACCTCTTGGTAAGAGGAAACATCAGGGGTTTTGGTTTCCTTATTAATTGTTAATGATAACCGATATTGACTAGTACATGGATTTTCTCATTTTTGATTTGGATCTGTTTGACATCATCACCATTATGAATTCTCTTTTTTCTCATTAAGGTGAGGTTGATTGTTATCATTGGTGTGTTTTGTTACTTACTACCAATGGGATATCTTATGTGTTTTAGGGGGAGTGGAACCTAGGGTCTTGTTATGCAGGACCTTCCTACTTAGAGAACAAGAGTTTGTTGTCTACCATCGCAAGTGAGTTCGGTGACATCTATTATATTTTTGACCTTCCCATTTCTGTTCATTACTTTTCTGAAATTTTCCTAGAATAATTATCCAGTATTCATATTGAAAGATAGGTAGAGTTTACGATTGAACTGGTGCTTGGTACACTACAAAAATTTAGACCTTCTTGTCATTTGACAGTAGTAGAGATAAAAGAGATCAGGATTCAGTTGAATGGACTATTGGAAAATGGTTTCATTTGCAAAAGAGTTTTTCCCTAGTCAACCCTTTTACTCTTTTACAAGAACACATATGGTTCACTTCAATTAATGTGTGAAGACTATCATAATTTGAAATAGGAAAAAGTAAAGAACAAGTATCTTTTTCTTCGCGTGGATGATTTATTTGATCAGATAATAAGGAAAGTGGTTTTCAAATCTTGATATTCAATCAGGTTAGAACCATATCATAGTTCAAGAGTCTGATAAACTGAATATGGATTTCAGGAGTAGGTATAGACATTAAAAATATATTGTTATTCCTTTTGTGAAAACTAACCCTCTTGTGGTTTTTATGGATTTGAGGAATCAGATATTCCATCAATATCTTGAAATTTTATTGGTAGTGTTTATGGATGAAATTATTTTCTATTTGAAATCTGAATGTGAGCATGATCACCATATGAGTTTGGTTCTAGAAATTATGAGATTTCCCCATTTGTATGGAAATCTTTCAAAATGTAGTTTTTTTGATTTATCAATTGAAGTTATTAGAGAATAAGACTTTTGAACATGGATTATCATTTGATCCAGATAAGGTGAACATTGTTCGGTCATGGAAGTAACCACAGTATGTCTTTGAGATATGGTGCTTCCATGGTCTTAATGAATACTACCAATGGTTTTTTAAGAACTTATCTAAATTTTAATTACCTTTGGATGATCATACTAGAAATTTGATGAAATTCACATGGGATGAAAAGTGTCAATATTCTTTAGATGAACTAAAAAGACTTCTGACATCGACTCTTATTCTAATCATACCTGAGACCGGTAAGGGGTAAGTGGGGTTTTGTGATACTTCCAGTGCTAGTTTGCGTTGTATACTTATGAAAGATTACCATGTGGTAGCTTACATATCTCTTCATCTTTGACCACATGAGAAGAATTACTCCACTCAATATTCAAATATTTTTGTAGTTATTAATGAGATTAAATGTTGGTGGCACTATCATTTTTGGGAGAGGTTCATGGTGTTCTATAATAATAATATTTTGAGTTATATATTTTCTCAGAAATACTTGAACCTCATACAGAGATAAATCTTAGAATACCTTAAAACATTTGACTTAAATACTTCCTACACCTCCAGGGAAGGGAATGTCACGAACCGAGTTAGGCCGTCATCAACCCAATGTCCGACCCGGCCCGCGGCAAGGCCCAAAGGGCGTTCCCGATCCCCACAGGCTGGCACAAGTGCTCAGGTATCAAATTGAATATTTGGGAATGATTTGCCCATATAAACAACCAGGAATAATCACTAGTAAACTGAACTCAAAAACAAAAATGCAACCACAAGTCTTTAAACAACAAAATTGAGTCACAAAAACAAAAACAACTACAACCCAACCACAACTAACTCCAATAGGGGGACCAAAAACCAAATCTGCAATTGTCACCTGATGGAGGGATACCACCATCTGACCTTCACCACCAACTCCAAGTCAGAAGAAGAAGCTAACAACTCGAACCTCCACTCTCAAAACCATTGCCTTTCCCTACATCAGAAATAATCAGACCTACTTACACACTAGGGTGTAAGTAGGTTGTGAGAAATCGCTCAATTGGTTGGAACCAGTGAAAATATTCTGCATGTAAGGGTTAGGTGACCAAAATACTTTGCAAGTTTAAATTATAGAGAATTAATAAATGCACTAACAATTTTATGAAAACTGTTTTTTAAAGAAAGACAGTCTTAAATAAAGAACATGGTTTTTGGTACTAAAATAAAATGAAAACATTCTTACCTTTTTACACCACAAAAGTCACAAAATCAACCAGGTATGAGTATATAATCTCACGGGAGCAACAAAAGTTGGAGAGGCCCTTAAGGGACTAAATCTGTGTGGGGCCCTAGAACCTCACGTCTCAGTGTACCAAAGAATCCATATCATATGTTCCCGTGCACGAGCCACTAGTAGGGAAACACCTCCATAACCCAGTGGTCTCCAGTCATCATCCAAGGTTTAGTTAGTGTTTTAAGCATCAATCTAACAAAGTAAAACTGGGTCGGGGCCACTCTTGAATCACTAGCACGCTAGTCTTGTCCGCCCACCAAATACCCAGGCTTCCCCTTTTGTGCTCAATGTTCAAAGTTCACCCTACTCATCATGGTCAAGACACAACACACCTGGATGTCAACTAAGTCAAACAACATACACCTAGGATGTCAAATAAGTCATCCATCACACTTATACATTCAATTTAAATGAATAAACAAATAACCATTAAAGTTATAACACACAACATAGATCCTCAGAAACAGAACAAAATGTGAAATAACTACACAGTCTGATAAACCACACAATTCCAAGAACCAAACTAAAATTTATGAAACATTTGAAAAATTGGTTTAGTAGTTTTAGAGAAAATAAAACAACACAATCATCAGTACCAAAACTCACTTGAACACACACTAATATTATAATAGGAATCATATTTTAACTGTTGAATTTGTTCCAAAACCAAAGGCACAACACAGTAAAAACCAGACAACCTAAACATGCCGCTAATAAAAATAAAACACCAAATTCTACCAACCAAAACCAACAACTCACAGTAGCAAGTAAATAAAATACATATCAATTTAATTAATCTAGATAACTAATTGATCAAATAACCTAATCATGAGAATCCACCTTCCTCAATGTATGTACGAAAAAGTGATACAGTGCAACAATCCCACCGCGCAACGGTTGCACTACATGAATCCGTCAAAAAGGTCCTAAAATAGTAGACCAAGTAACCTCAATGCCAACCTAGTAAAACATCAGTGGTCCCCAAAAAAATAAACATCAATAATTAAATAACTCTTTTAACCATTAAAAAAGTTCAATAATAATTAAATATATTAATTAACAAGTAAACAAAAACCATTAAATAATCTGATTAACAACTAAACAGATTTAATTAATTAATTAATAGAAAAACAAACTCAATAATAATTAAATTAATTAATTAACCCTTACAAAAATAAATTAAATAAATTGATTAACAACTAAAAAAAATTACTGAATTAATTAACGATCAAATAGATCAAAATAAATAAATAAATTAAAACCAAACCCCAAACCATGGAAATCGTCAGAATGACGATCGAGGGGCAGCGCGACGGCTGTCCGGTGAGTGAGAATTGGGTTGCGGGGCTATTGTCAGGTGGGTGCGAGTTGGGGAGGAGAGGAATGGGGCGTAACAGATGAGGGGGAGAAGGAGGAAGGGGGCGCGACGGATGAGGGGGAGAACGAGGAAGGGGGATTGGTGGATGAGGGGAGAGGAGAAGGGGAAGTGCGGCCGATGGAGGGAGGAAGAGAAGGGGAGGAGTGGCCGAGCGGGGGAAGAGAGGAGGGGAAGAGGGAGGTCCGAACGAACGGAAGAAGAGAAGGGAACATGGGAGGTGGGTCACAGTGGGGAAGAGAGGAGAAGGGAGGGAGAGAAAGATAAAAATGAGATAAGGGAGAAGGGAGAGGCACGACCGAGCGGGGAAGAAAGGCGAAGGGAGGAGGGAGTCTTTGGTAGAGAAGAGAGAAGGAGACGAGGAAAACGTGGGGAGGAAGAAATGGTAGGAAAAGAAGAAAAGAAAAGGGGGGTGGGGTGGCGGTTATGGTAGATTTTAGGAGGGGGAGGAATAAAAAAAATTAAAAAATAAAATAAAATCAAAGTGATGTAAATAATTAAAGAAATCAAAATAAGAAAGTTGAATAAAAATAGAAAGATAATAAAATAAAAAAAATTGAATAAAATAAAAATATGAAGGTTTACTAATAATAATAATAACAATAATATAATAATAATAATACAATAATAACCAAGGAAACAATAATAAATTTTTATCCAGTTATTTAACGCCAGTGCATCGGGCACGTGCATGAACTGGAGAAGTCGCACGGCTTCGCCCATGCCTTACCCGCACGCCGATTGAGGTAAGGCCAACGTGCACTCACCGGTGCCACAACGGACAACCCAAATTGGGTTTAGCCCGCACTATAAACATCAAATGGAAGAAAACAAGAAATTAACTCATGTAATAAAAATTTAAAATTAAATTTGTACCTCGAGTCGAAGTCTGGGCGTGACAATTCTTCCCACCATGAAAACATTCCTCCCTTGGAAAGTCAATTCGAAGCCTGGTTAGAGAATAGAAATGGGTACTCCTACTAAACCCAATAATTTCTCTCCCAGGTCTTGTGCTCGTCATTCCTATGATACCATAGAATACAAACCAAAGGGATGGACTTTCCACGATGCACCTTCTCCTGAGAATCGACTACCCGCACTGGTCGCTCAAACACTAATAAGTCTAGATCAATCTCCAACTCCTCCCAATTAAACACATGCGACAGATCAGGATTATACTTTTTCAGTTGGGAGACATGAAATATGTCGTGAATCGACATCAATTGTGAAGGCAAATCTAACCTGTAAGCCACCATGCCAATCTACTCAGTAATCTGGAAAGGCCCAACATACCTCGGTGTCAGCTTCCCATGCTTCCCCAAACGGTGGTGACCTAAAAAAGGGGCTACCTTCAAGAACACTCTGTCCCCCACTGAAAACTAAAGATCCTGACACCTCTGGTCTGCATAAGATTTTTGGTGACTCTAAGCTATCAACAACCACTGCCTAATCATCTTGACCGTCTCAGATGTCTCCTGAACAAGGCTCGGTCCCAAGAGTGAGGTCTCACCTACCTCATCCCAACACAAAGGAGACTGAAAAGGATGACTGTAGAGTGCCTCAAAGGGTTCCATTCTAATAGAGGATTGGTAACTATTATTATAAGAAAACTCAACCAATCCCAAATGTCTATCTCATTAACCTCCGAAATCCAACACACATTCATAAAGCATGTCTTCCAGAATCTGATTCGCCCACTCCGTCTGGCCATCGCTCTGAGGATGTTATGTCGTGCTCATATTAATCTTCCACACCAAAGTCTTCTGGAGGCCTCCCCAAAACCAAGATGTAAAGCGGGGGTCCCTGTTAGAAGCAACTTGTGTCGGCACACCATGAAGTTTTACCACCTCCCTAACATACAAATGGCCAAGCTCCTCCACCTTCGTTGTATCTCTAATTGGGATAAAGTGAGAACACTCTGTCAATTGGTCAATCACTACCCAGATAGCATTCCTCCCTCGTGGTGTATGAGGAAATCCAATAATAATGTCCATGGTGACCTCATCCCACTTCCAGGTAGGAATGGGTTGTGGCTGAAGTAACCCAGATGGACACTGATGCTCTACTTTCACCTACTGACAAGTGTTGCACCTCGACACAAAATCAACTATGTCACATCTCATATCAGGCCACCAGAACTGACGGCAAACATCGTAAAACATCTTGGTGGTACCAGGATGGATGACCCACTGAGACTGGTGTCTATCCTGCATCACCACCTTCCGTAGAGACAACATCACCACATCACCGACTTTGAATCACAAGATCCTCTCGTGAGAAAATGACCAATCAGAAGGTGTCTCCCCACCATGAATAAACTGCATAGATTTCTGACACAGCTCATCTCTGGGCTGTTTCCGCTGAATCAACTCTAGAAGAGCAGAGTCAACTGAATGCTAGCCAAGAAAGTAACTCTGCTATTCTCCCTTCTCTACAAGTGCATCTGGGTGAAGAGAACCATCAAAGTCCACTCATCACTGGACATACTCAAGGCTTGCAATGGTACCTTCTTGCTCAAAGCGTCAACCACCAGATTACCCTTTCCAGGGGTATAGAAAATGTCAAAGTCAAAACCCTACAGGTACTCGATCCAGTAGTACTACCTCAGATTGAGATCCTTCTGAGAGAAAATGTTGGCTAGGCTCTTATGTTCAGAATAGATCACAAATTTCTCCCCAAAGAGATAGTGACTCCAAGTCTTCAGGGCGTGCATCACTACTTCCAACTCTATGTCATGAGTCAGATAATTCTTCTCATGCGGCCGGAGATGGCGAGAACCATAAGCCACCACATGGACATCCTGCATGAGAACACACCCAAGGCCTATACCTGAAGCATAAAAATAAACCACATAACCCTTTCCAGAATCCGGTAAGTTCAACACAGGTGCGGTGTTCACCCACCGCTTAAACTCCTCAAAGGATGCCTAACACTGTGGGATCCACTCAAACTTCACCCCTTTTCGGGTGAGTGCAATCATGGGGGAGGCGAGTCATGAGAAGTCCCGAATGAAGCGCCTGTAATAACCTGCAAGGCCAAGAAAACTCTTGATCTCAAACACATTCCTAGGCTGTTCCCATGACATCACCACACTGATCTTCTCAAGATCTATTGAATCCTCCTGTTCTATGATGACATGCCCTAGAAACTTCACTTCCCTGATCCAGAACGTGCACTTTGAGAGTTTTACATATAGGAAATGGTCCCTCAATGTGCTGAAAACAATCTACAGGTGATTCTCATGCTCCTCCTCAACTCCAGAATAAACTAGGATTTCGTCCACAAATACCATGAAAAAAGAGTTGAGATATTTGTAGAACACACTATTCATGTGTTCCATAAAAACTGCAGGAGCATTCATCAATCCGAAAGGCATGTCTAAGTACTCTAAGTGACTATACCTTCTTCAGAAATCTGGCTTCGGAATATCTACTTCTATCACCCTTAGCTGGTGGTATCCCGAATGCAAATCGATTTTGGAGAACCACTTTTCCCCCTTCAGTTGATCAAACAAATTTTCAATCTGAGGAAAATGGTATTTATTTTTGGTGGTCACCTTATTCAATTTTTGGTAATCAATGAACAACTGGAGGGTTCCATCGGCCTTCTTCATGAATAAAACTGGGGTGGCCCAAGGAGAGACGCTCGGGCAAATGAATCCTTTGGATTCCAAATCGTCTGGCTGTATCTTTAATTCCCTTAGTTTGGTGGGGGCCATGAGATATGAGGGAAGAGGTATAGGCTGTGTTCCTGGCGCCAACTCAATCGAGAACTCCATGTCTCACTCTGAGGGTAATACCAAGAAATCATCTGGGAAGACCTCTGGGATCTCATCCACTACATGAGGTAACCCGCCCTAAGAAACACCACCATCGTCCTCCAGTGTGAGCGACGACATCTGATAAGCAAGACTTCCCAACTCAAGGAGTGGAGTTCCCGCCCGACCCGACTGAGGGTCCCATTCTCCATTAAATAACTGAGGACTCCCATATGGTGCCATAAAGATGACTCGACACAGATAGAAGTCAATATGTGCTTGGAAGTGAACCAGCCAGTCCATGCCAAGGATAACATCTAACAGGTCCATATCAAGGAACAAGAAATCCCACACCATCTCGACTCCTGACACAGAGAGTGTTCATGATGGCCACCTAAGACCCATCTCCATTTTCTTACCCATCGGTGTTACTAACACCATTAAAACAGATAAAATCATGTTTGGAAAGCTCAACAAGTTCACAAGACGGGTAGATATAAAAGAAACTGAAGCACCAGTTTCAAATAAAACTACAGCTGTAGAAGATGCAATCAGAATGGTACCTCGAACAGTTGATGTCCCTGTGTCAGATCCCATTAGTGCATGATCCACAACATGCAGATGCCTAGTCCCTACCTGAGAATGACCGATTGCTTGTGGGTCTGCCCTAATATGGCTCTACCCTGAAGAAGATCTTGTCCTACCACCATGGCCACTGAACCGAGATCCCAGTGTCCTGGTCGGCACTGAATGCACTGATACTCCCCCGAAAGCCATAGATCAAGTCCCACTCTGGTGAGGGCACGCCACTCTACAAAAGAATTGTAAACACCCCATGATCCCACATCGGTAGCAAGGACTGGGAGGGGTGGGACATACAGATCGGATGTGCCCTGCCCTTTCGCACTGATGGCACACAACAGACCTCATATCAGAATCCCTAGATGAAGTCATCCCAGAGGGATGACCTGAGCTGCCACCACTCTTCTTTCACTGCTCATCATGCTTCCTCTTCTTCTCGGAAGAACTCCTACTCCCAAAACCTGACACTGATCCAGAAAACCCGGACTTTCCTCTCTGGTCAATCTCGACCATGCAAGAATGATCGACCACCTCGATATAAGTCCCCATATTGAATATGAAAACCTGAGAGTGGATTTCTAGTCTAAGTCCCTTATAGAACTTTCGATCTTTCAGGTATTCACATGAAACGATCTCAGGTGCAAACCTCACTAGCTTAGTGAAGCGGTTCGCATACTCCATCAATGTCTGACTCCCTTGTGAAAGATCCATGAACTCCTAGGATCTAGCATATGACAAGAATTCTGGACAGTATTGCTCATTGAAGATAACTTTTAAATATTTCCAACTCATATGATCATATCTCCTAGCCTGAATCACTGATTCCCACCATTTGCGACTGGAACCCTCTAGCTGGAAAGTGTCACACATTACCCTGACTTCCTTGGGAGTGTCAGGGAATTCAAACATGCGTTCTGTCTTTTCAATCCATTCCTCTACCTCCTGAGGTTATGAACTACCTTAGAAAGAAGGAGGTTTATTCTTCAGAAACTACTGAGATCTATCCTTCTTGGAGCCAAATTGATCCCCTCTAGCTAGAATAGGGGCCAGAGTAGGAGTTTCCCCTTGTGCTAAAGCCTGAACAGCTCAAACCATGGCCTCTACCAATCTATGATCAAGCGGTGCGGGAGAACTCTCTCTAGCTTCCTCCCGTGGGTGCGTGGAAGCTCTCTGGGGAGGAATCTTGCTACAAGGAGCAACAGTCATAAAAAAACACCATCAATATCTCATATCTCAAGGGAAAACAAATTTTCAGCAAGATAAATAATCATCAGTCAATCAAACATGCAAAAATAAAATTGTGTCAAAACTCTACTTTTCCTCCTGGTGTGCACACATAGTCTGCAGCCTGTAAATCCTACCTAGAAAATAAGTCAAACAAGCATCCTGACATCCCATGGTAACTCAGTGTCTATCACAAGGCGTGCTGGCCAGGCACCATACTCACAACCAGAATTTCGAGCCCTGATGGTTCTAACTCATGTCTATCAAGACTCATCCCAAATAACATAACCAAAGAGATAAACCTCTCTCTGATACCATTTTTTCAGGAATCGAGTCAGGTCACCATCAACTCGACACCTGACCCGGCCCGCGGCAAGGTCCAAAGGGCATTACCGATCTCAACGGGCTGGCATAAGTGCCCGGGTATGAAATTGAAAATTTGTGAATGATTTACCCGTATAAACAACCAAGAATAATCACAAGTAAACTGAACTAAAAAACAATGATGCAACCAGAAGTCTTTAGACAACAAAAGTGAATCACAAAAACAACTACAACCCAACCACAACTAATTCAAAAAGGGTGGGGGGGACCAAAAAACAAATCAGAAACCATCACCTGATGGAGGGATACCACCATCCGACCTTCACTACTAACGCAAAGTCAGAAGAAGTAGCTAACAACTAGGACCAGTGCTCTAAAAAACTTTGCCTTTCCCTACATCAGACATAATCAGATCTACTTACACCCAAGGGTGTAAGTAGGGTTTGAGAAATCGCTTAATAAGTTGGCATCAGAGAAAAGATTCCGCATGTAAAGGTTAGGTGACTAAAATAGTTTTCAAGTTTAAATTATAGAGAATAAATAAATCCACTAATAATTTAATGAAAACTGTTTTTTAAAGAATGACCTTCATAAATAGGGAATGAGGTTTTTGGTAGTAAAAAAAATGAAAAACATCTTACCTTTTTACACCACAAAAGTCACAAAATCAACCAGTGATGAGTATATAATTGCACAGGAGCAACAAAAGTGGGAGAGGCCCTAAAGGGACTAAAGCTGTGTTGAGCCCTAGAACCTCACGACTCGGTGTACCAAAGAATCCATATCATACGTTCCTGTGAACGATCCACTAGTAGGGAAACACCTCCATAACCTATTGGTCTCTAGTCATCATCCAAGGTTTAGTTAGTGTTATAAGCGTCAATCCATCTAAGTGAAATTGGGTCGGGGTCACTCCCGAATCACTAGCACGCTAGTCTAGTCCGCCCACCTTGCACCCAGGCTTCCCCTTTTGTGATCAACGTTCAAATTTCACCCAACTCATCAAGGTCAAGACACAACATACCTGGATGTCAAATAAGTCAAACACCATACACCAAGGATGTCAACTAAGTCAACCATCACACTTACACATTCAATGTAAATGAATAAACAAATAACCATTAATGGTATTACACACAACAGAGATCCTCAGAAACAGAACACAACTTGCAAGAACTACACAGTCTGATAAACCAGACAATTATGAGAACAAAACTAAAATTTATCAAACATTTGAAAAATTATTTTAGTAGTTTTAGAGAAAGTAAAACAACACAATCATCAGTGCAAAAACTCACTCGAACTCACACTAAGACTGTATTAGGAATCAAATTTTAACTACTGCATTTGTTCAAAAACCAAAGGCACAACAAAGTAAAAACCAGACAACCTAAACATACTGCTAATAAAAATAAAACACCAAATTCTAACAACCAAAACCAACAACTCACAGCAGAAAGTAAACAAAAGACATATAAATTTAATTAAGCCATCAGACCAATTGATCAAATATCCTAAGCATGTGAAACCACCTACCTCAAATTATGTACTAAAAAGAGATACAACAAAACACTCCCGCTACGCAATGGCCGCACCACATGAATCCATCAAAAAGGTCCTAAAATAGTAGACCAAGTTACCTCAATGCCAACCCAGTAAAACATCAGTGGTCTATAAAAAAATAAACATCAGCAATTAAATAACTTTTTTAACTGTTAAACAAGTTCAATAAAAATTAAATTAATTAATTAAAAATTAAACAAAATAAATTAAATAATTTGATTAATAACTAAACATATTTAATTAATTAATGAATAGATTAACAGATTCAATAATAATTAAATAAATTAATTAACACTTAAACTAAATCAATTAAATAAATTTATTAACAAATAAAATAAATTTTTTAAATTAATTAACGATCAAACAAATCAAAATAATTAAATAAATTAAAAACAACCCCCCAATCATGGAAATCATCGGAATGATGGCCGTGGGGCGGTGAGGCGGTTGTTTGGTGAGTGAAAATAGGGTTGTGAGGCTGCTGTCTGGTGGGAATGAGCTCGGGAGGAGAGGAAAGGGGTGCAGCGGATGAGGGGGAGAATAAGGAAGGGGGTGCGGCGGATGAGGGGGAGAAGGAGGAAGGGGTGAGGCAGATGAGGGGAGAGGAGAAGGGGAGGCACGAATGATAGAGGGAGGAAGAGAAGGGGAGGCGAGACTGAGCGAGGTAAGAGAGGAGTGGAAGAGGGAGGCATGGACGAGTGGGAGAATAGAAGGGAACATGGGAGGTGGGGTACATCGGGGAAGAGAAGATAAGGGAGGGAGAGAAGGAAAAAATGAGAGATGTGAGAAGGGAGAGGCGCGACCGAGCGGGGAAGAAAGGGGAAGGGAGGAGGAAGGCCGCGGGAGAGAAGAGAGAAGAAGGAGAGCAGGAAAATGTGGGGGAGAAGAAAGGGTAGGAAAAAAATAAAAGAAAAAGGGGGGGTGGCTGCTAGGGTAGAGACTAAGAGGGGGAGGAATAAAAAAATAAAAAAAATAAAAATAAAAGTGATTTAAATAAATAAATAAAACAAACTAAGAAATTTTAATAAAAATAGAAAGATAATAAAATAAAATCAAATAGAATAAAATAAAAATAAGAGGGTTTACTAATAATAATAATAAAAATAACAATAATAATAATAATACAATAATAAATAATGAAACCATAAAAAAAATTTATCTAGTTATTTAATGTTGGTGCATCGGGAACACACGTTAACCAGTGATGTCGCATGGCTTCGCCTATGCCTTACCCACGCACCGAGTGAGGTAAGGACAACGTGCACTCACCGGCGCCACGACGGACAACCCACATCGGGTTCAGCCCGCACTACAACCAAACAATGAAAGAAAACAAGAAATGAACACATGTAATAAAAATTTAAAATTAAATTCGTACCTCGAGTCAAAGTCCGGGCTTGACAGGGAGACACCATTCCATATTCACTTAATAGGAAAGTACCATCATAGGATGTTCTAGAATCAAAAGAGGAGTATAACCATAGGGTTATTTTCACTTAATTTCTTTTAGATGCTCAAGAGGGTGTTTCAGGTATGGTTATGACTAGTTTTTAGTTATCATCATCTCTACTAGATTCTATTTTTTGGATACAGTAGTAGGATGATGATTTTAGTAAAATTTGAGAAAGCCTTTATGGTGGGGATTCCATTTCTAGTTGGCCTCTATCTTTAGATTGATTTATCTACATTGGATTGTTGGTTGTCATCCCAACATCTGTGAGTAGTTTAGTATTGTCTAATTGTCCCAAATATTCATGGATCATTCACCCAGGAACTAATAAGATGTATTATGATATAGGATGATGATTCTGGTGTCTAGTTATAAAGTGTGACATTACAGATTATGTTTCCCCCTATTACACCTACGAACGGATAAAGGAAGGTCACTTGAAAAACTATAATTTGTTTCATCCTAATCCAATTCAATTCTAGAAATAGGATGAGGTATCACTGTATTTTGTTGTTGTATTACCTCAAACTACCTAAGGGAGAAATGTTATATAGGTGGTTGTTGATTGGTTAAACAATTCCACTCATTTCATTTCAATCAAGGATACCAATAAGTTTGATAATCTAGGAAAGTTTTATGCACATGAGAATATGATGTTACATGATTTTATAGTTGTTTTAGATTGGGATACTGGTTTTACCTTGATTTTATAGAGGATTCTACAAGATGAAATGTGAACTCATGTCATGTTAAGAACAACTTACCTTCCACAGACAGATGGTTAGAAAAAGAGAGTAATTTAGATTTGACTGGAGATGCTTCTTGCCTGTGTCTTCAATTTTAGTGGATCACGGGATAACCATCTGAGATTGTTTCAGTTTTTTTATTAAAAAATTTATAATTCTTCGATATGAATGCCTCCCTTTGATTCATTATATGGAGACCCATGCAAATCAATTCTTTTTTTGGGCTGAGGTATAAGTATCTTTGGTTAGGACTTGTTTGGTTTAGGAGATGTACACTAAGATTATATATGTACATTGATGTCTTGTTGTAGCCCAGAGTTGACAGAAATCATATATGGATCGAAAATTTCATCCTTTAGGATTTTTCCTTTGGTGACTGAGTTTTCTTGAAAGTTACCCCTCAATTGGGTCACCATCATCTTGGAAAACAAAGAAAGCAATCCCTGAGTTATGTAGGACCATTTGAGGTAAATGATTGTCTCATAAAAAATTATTATAGGTTAGTATTTCTAGTTCAATTGACATTTATTAATGATGTTTTCCACATGTCTCAACATAGGAAGTGTAATCTATAACCCACTCACGTTCTGAGTTGGGATGAAACTGAGTTAGAGGTGGGCATTTCTATTTTGGTGAATACAGTTAAGGCCATTAACTCTTAAGCAAAATTCTTTTGTGGGAAGTCGATTTCATTGGTAACATTTATATAGAAACACAGAGTAGATTCTCATGAGACACAGTAATTAGAGTCATTGGTAAGGGAGTAGTGGATTCATCTTTTTTCAGGGATTACATCTTAAATATGAATTCTCTAGGATGAAAATTCTTCATGGTGGTGGTTTTGAAACATCCCATTACCTTGATCGGGTACGTTTTTCCTTGTTTTTGAGTTCCCTTTTTAGTTTTGTGTTTTAAGATGTTTCATTAAGTATTTTTTTAGGTGGTAGGGGAATTTCAGGGCATGAAACTCGGACACATGTCATATAATGGATGATGGGTGAATGTCGTGATAAGTTTTCATGCCTTGAATGGTTACACATTGCGAAAAGTGGTTATATGTCATGTGTTTTTTAAGGTTAGATTTTAATCAAAGACTATTGTTTATCTGATTTATCTAAGTATTTGGAAGTTACACATCATGTAATCAGATTACACGTCATGTAACTCCCCGCATACAGTTTTTAAAATAGGCATGAAATGGTTCTTATTTTGGTTCATTCTCCCAAATTCTTTTCCCTTGACCCAGGGAAATTTTCAAGTGATTTTTTTGGGAATCCAATCCTTCAAAATCAATCCTTTTGTCATTTGATCTCTATTTCATCTGTGGTACCTCTCTCGCAGTAAGAGACCTTTCCCCTTATTCATTTCCATTAATCTTGGTAGCACCAATTGGTTTCATTATCTGATGCATTGATCTAAATTTTTGTTTCATATTATCATCTTCCTAGATCTATTGTGCGATCTCATTTTGGAGGTTTTTACCTTGTCGTGTGTGTTGTGGAGGGTGTTTGTTTTGAGTTATGTGGTGTTTCCACTTATCTACAAACCCTTTTTTCTAAATTAAATCAATCTTGGGATATGGATTGTAATCTAGGTTCTTCACTGAAGTCTTTGGGTTTTCGTTATTGGTTAATTCTATTGTGGGTGTGTGTGATCGTAGTTTTGAGGTAAGTGGTTTCATATCTAGACTATGTTTGAAAAATTTCATGGATTGATTTTTAAAAATTGTTATGAAATTGGCATGATTTTTCGTATGTTTTGGAATGAGATTTTGAATAAAAGTATCTTTACCTTCTTTTTTGATAAATAGAAAGAAAATGGGTATTTTCAAAGCATAGAAAATAATATTGAAAAATGGGTTTGAAATGATTTTAGAAACATTGAAATGACTGTGAAAACAAGAACATGGGTTACATTTGATACATGGTAAAAGGTTTAGCTTGAGGCCATCATTCATTATGGGGTGCACTTTCTGGGTATTCCTCTTGACCTAGAGTGTATATTATTGGATCTAGGAACATATATGATGTCAGAGTTTTACTTTATGAGGTGTCTCATTGGTCATGAAGTGTACATAATTGGCTTCTAGTGCCGTAGTTTACTGTTCAATTATTTTTGGGGCTGAGTAGTCTGCTTCTCGACCTATTGTACTGCTTGGTATTATGATTCCCGTGCTAGTATTTTTTTATTGATTAGAATTGTAATGTTTTATTCTTGATATTAATGTTGATTCATATGAAAGATGACATGGAAAATGCACATTGAAATTGAAACATCAACTTTTATTTCAGAACTGTGATAAAGAAGAATTTTTTACCATGTTTTCTATAAAACTGGTTTACTTCTTATCATGGAATGTTTTATTTAAAATGAGCATACCTAAAGTTTTATAGAAATACATTCTATAGAACACCTGGGTGGGATACTACTGATCTTGTTATCTCAGACCCTGTGCACCTCTTCAGTGGTGTGTAGACATTTGTATGTCTTTTAATATAGGGAAAGATGAGGCATTTTAGTAAGGTGGTGGGATTTCATGTCATAAGGTGAGGTAGCTGGTTGTGAGACTGTATGAGTTTGTCTATGCCATCACATGTAGTAGTTTTTTGGTTTTGGTCCATTGTAGCTGAACAAATCTCTTTTATTTTTTGGCTACTTTTATAGTCATTGGTTTACACTATCTTTCTTATTGTTAGGTCATATGTCCATTGGATTTACACAATTTCTTTTCTACTTCGTGTATATATATGCCATTATTTTTTTTAGGTTGAAAAAAAATGTTCCCTTTGGTTTATTATCCAATACCAAGGTTATTATCACTAGCCCATGGGGAATGAGAATTCCCTTTGAGAATGTGATGGATCTGATCAGGTTCCAGATTTGACAGCATCTAGATTTTGTTCATTACGTGAGCATTTAATGAAACTATTTGATGTGTTGTATGAGAAATTATTTCAGACACCAACTTCATGTGTTTAATTTTGTGAAAGGAAGCATTTAGACCCAAAATATGTTAAGGATACAACAATGAATGTAAATAATATTTAGAATCATATAAAAGATCCTCAAGGAGGGGATCATGTTTTCTTAAAGTAATATCTTTAGAAGGGGTTTATTAGGGTTGACATAAACTGGAAACTATGTCCTTGGTATATCATGATTTATGAAATTCTATAAATAATTCGATAGTGGCATACTTTTTTTCAATTCCACCAAGCCACTTTAAAGACCCTGATTTCCCATAAAAATTAATTGAGTAGCTAAATTCTAGACCCAATGCATGTTATCACCTTTGATGAAATATAAGTAGAACATGATTTATATTACCTTAATATTTCTATCAAGATTCTAGACACTATAGGACAAGTGTTGTGGAATCGGGCTACTCGATTGGTGAAGGTAATTTGGAGAAATCATAAAATAAAAGAGGAAGCATGGGGCCCTAATGAATTAATGAGGAAGCGGTACCCACATATATTTATTAAGCGACATTCTATAAATTCTGATTATGAAATTTTTTAAAATGGAAGAATAGAACACCCAAGTTTCAATTATAGTAAGTAAGTTTTTTATCTAAAGAAGCAATAAGACATTGCAAAATGTATTGTTGAAGAATATGGTTATAACAAAAATTCTAAAATTTTATTAATAGAATTTTATTAAATTAATTACATTTTTTAATTTAGTGAGAAAAAATATTCCTAGGGTGAGTTTTTTATAAATATGTGATTTTTTAGTGAATAGTGGTAAATATCAATTTAAAAAAACAGACACATTTATTAAACTATAATGGTAAAATAATAACTTAAAATATTATTAAATGTGTTTATAGAAAAAATAATATTTATTAGATTATATAATTTATATACAAATAAAATGTTGAAATTAGAAATCTATGCTTATCATTTTGAAAATCTAAGTAACATTTTTGTTCAAATAAAATTTGTTTTTAGTTCTTCTTTCTTAATCAAGTATTTATAAGCTTCATTACATTTTTGTATTGGTTTTAAAGAAAAATTAGTATCATTTTATTGAGAAAAAATCCTATTAATTTCATTTTAATTAATATGATACTATATTTTGTTGTGAAGGCATTGTTATGCTTGAAACATGCATTTTCCAAAAAAAAAATTCATTTAATTTTATGAACATATAATAAAAGTAAATTTTCCACTTCAGGAAATTGAATATTTTAAAATAGATTCCATATTTGGAATAATTATAATTAATATTATGTAATATGTTAAAATTAATATTTTTTCACAATGAATAGTAACCATGATAATTATTTTTCACTTTGGTAAAGGGTAAAGGGATTTAAAAGTGTTAAATTAAATGGATGATGCTTCAAAATATTATAAAAAAATATTATTAAACCTATTTTTTTGGTTGTATTTAAACCTTATCCTTATCATATTTTAATAAGTGATAATTTCTATTAACCTTACAAATGAAATGAAAATATTATATAATAAAGTTTCAAGTATTTATAATTATTTCACTCACATCACTTATGAAATGGAAATCCCTCTACTCAATTATAAACACTACTTGGGTAACTTATCTTGAACAATACATACACAAATAAATTCCAAACATCCCTCCTAATTTCATAGAGTCCTTGGTCTCAAAAATATTCCTTTATAATAAGGCTTAAGGGGAAATCCAAAGAAGGATACTCAAAGAAGAGGTATGTGTTTTTACAAATCTTTTTCTAGTACAGTTGTTAAAACTCCTCCATGTATTCAATAAAAATATTAAAATAATTAAATAATTATATTTACCATAATTATATGTTTTTAATTTAATTTTATATTAATTTTCTCTCTCATTTCCATCCAATGGAAAATGAAAACATTAATCACCCTTACATACGACCTATTGTCTCCACATAATGGTGTAATTAATTTCTCATGAACTATTTACTTGGATGGTTATAAAGAAATAATTATTGAGTATATATGATATTTAGGACATAATTTTTTTATTTAAATTTAATATATCATCTAACTTTTTACACTTCCATTTATTATAAAATGTTATAGTAGATTGGGTATAGGTGTCGGCTACCAACTCTACAATGTGATGTGATTTGTTTCTCTATTACCACCCTGAATAGATGATTATAAATTTTAAATAATAAATAAAAATTATGTTCATGAAATTAATAACACTATTTAGATGATGGAACCATTTTATAACTCATTTAACCATGGATAATATACCAAATAAACTTTGGAAAAATTGACCCAAAAACCTAATGTGGTCAACATAAGAAATAACTATTCTATTAATGGATTTTAAATTATTTTAAAAGGGAATTAAAAATTATAGTATATATGAAAATTTTTATTATAAATTTATTTAATAAATTTAGATTTATTAAATAGTAGGATCAAACATGTACGACTAAGAAGTCACCTAAGGTAAGAGATTTCTGTTATAATGTCATTTTATGTCATGATAGTTATATTCAGATTTACCCTGGGAAAATTATATAATACTAATATCATAAAAAACATATAATTTATTGTCATATATATATTTTTGGAATTTAAATGTTTATTTTTCATTTTTTATCTTGTTGGATCAAGAATCACAAAGTAAGTTAAATGTAAGGGATACCAAACTCATTTCTTCCTTTTAGTCAGGAATATTATTATTTCATATCCATTTTATTAAAATTATATTATGGAAGTTTTTAACTATACTTTTTTTATAAATATACATTTTCAATACAATCTATTTTATTTAAATTTTTCTAAAAGGAATCTTTTTAAAAGTTTTCAAAACTATTCATTTTCTTTACTTTTTACAGAAGTGTGAAAAGAGTGTTCTATTTTAATGTATATGCCATACAGAAATTTTACCATAATGATAAAAATTATATGATTTTAAATTTCAATTACAATATTCTATCATTATTTTCAAATAAAACCATTTTTCTCAATATTCTAGGAATTTTTTTTAAAGATAATGAAAGAAAATTGTATTATTTTCACAAAGAAATGATAATTATTTTCAGAAGATTTATAAATTCTATATTACACAATTTCAAAAGGGTTTTATTTTTTATTTTTTTATTCTATTTTATTTTTTATTTTTAAGGAATGGATTTACTAAAAATCTTTTTTTATATTGATTTTTTATCTTCTTTCATCTTTTAATGATTCATGGTTTTGTGTTCATTAACTTTCTAGTCAACACATTTCTTATAACTATTTATCATTTAATTTGACATTATTTCTTATACATGTCCATATTTTAGTTATCATTTATTTATATGGTAGGACTTACACTAAATTGATATTTTATTAACCAGGTAATATATTACTATAAGTTTCTAGTCTAAGAAATATTATTAAGAAGGTTATTTTATTCAATGGGGAAATATTCCATATTCTTGATTTAATACTGATAAATATTTATTTATAAGGCATTTTGAGAATGAATTTTATTGATTATTAAATATTTGAGGAATTAATATGATGTTAAATTGATGGGTGGGCCTAGGTTATAGACAACCCCTTGATGCATTGATGGGCCTAATGAGAAAAAAATAGCACACATGCCATATTATATGATCTTTTGGATTACACCTAACCATTTATTAACAATGTATTAAATAGGGAATTGGTGTTAATATTTATGATACCATGGACAAGGTGTTGTTGGTAAGTTCCTGAATGTATTTAAATATGAATTTATTTTATGGATAACTCAGTTACCATTATCCAAGTGATTTATATGTTGATATTATCCATGGTTTTAATTTTAACTCAATTTCTTAATTGAATGGAATGTGTTTTTATTATCCACCATGCCATATTGGGTATGCCTTATTAAGTTATAATTTTTTCCACTATATGTGACCCTTACTGATCATCTGATATCACTATTTATTTTTTTCCTTCCCTTAGGATATGAAGAAGGTTATTTTGATTGATTTACAAGATAAAAAAATGTTTCTTATATGATGTTTTTATATTTTCAATGTAATATGGGAATCAAGTATGCATCCTATTTTCTAATATTTTTAAATTTAATAATCCTATGTGTTGTGATCCATTGTATCTTGTACAAATGTAATAATGTAAACACTGGCTCTAGGTTATTGGAGTTGGGGTCATTACAGGAAGGTATTGTGTTATAAAGTTTCTCAATTGAGGTGTATACCATTGTAATGTGTAAATATTTAGTTAAATATTTGAATAATTTTGTAGACGTGTAGAAATAATATACTCATGTAAAACCCTATTGGAACATGTAGTATTATCGCGTGATCACGATGAGTTAGTATATGTTATGTGAGTAGATGATGATGATGATGATGTTGATATTGGTATAACAATGGTTTGTTCTTTAGTTCTATGTGGGTATGGGAACATGTGAGATAACCATCTTTTATATCTCATATGTTATTTTAGAAATGATAGTACCATCATAATGAAACCACCACCTAAGGTGATTTTTCATGGGCATGAAAAACATTCAAATTGGTGAGAGGACCTAACATAATAAAACCTTTCTCACCTCACTAGTTGGTTTGGATGGAAGTGAATTTGATACATATATATTAAGGATCAATTCTAGATATGTATGTGGATGTGGAATTATTTTTATAGTTGGTATGGAAATAAATCTTATTGAAGTGTATGAAACATTCTATATTTTTATGGTATACAATATAATCTATATAATTTTTATAATGGGAGATTGATCTATAATAAGATGGGATATTTGTTTTTTCAAGATTGACACTAGATTATATTCTTTGGAATTATATGATGATGTGGAAAACAGTTGAGAGTTAACATAGTTTATCAATAAGGGAAATATAAGGATGAGATCATGAAAAAGATTGTATAAATTCCCTAAATTTATTATTATACATGCATGATATTGATTTTTTATTAATCCTATAGAAAAAAAACAACTGAATTTGTGGATATTCTCACCCAGACACACACATATATATAATAAAAATCAATTGGGTGGTAAAACTATGTAGCTTCAGTTCAATTCATATGTGTTCATTGGATTTTGAAGTTTGAATTTTCTTGGATATACGAATGAGTTGTATTGGATTTTAAGTTTTCTGAAATATTTTGTGGTTTTTTTATAATGGGGAGAATAGTTATACTTTTTCCTGCAATTCATAAATTTTACCATGTTATTATATTGTTTTATCTTGTTTTGTTATTTTTATTAGTCATTTCAAGTTTTCATATTTTATTTCATATATTTCACAATGTTCTTTTAGGGGTAGTAACTCTGAATTGTGTGATTTATGTCCCCTGATTCAAAATCTAAACCATGGACTATTAATGGTGGAATATTGTTTTTTTTAATATTATCATTATGGACCCTGTTTGGGGGTGGTTATTTATTGGAATGGATCACGAATACCAATTGAAAACAGGATAAAAAAATCAGATATACCCATTATAAACATATTAACAAAAATAAATTTACTAAAGAGAAAATTTAGTAGTATTATTAATAATATATATAATATATTCCTAATGTGGTGTATGTAACTTGGTTAAAAAAATATAAATACTCATCACAAGAAATAAAATCACCCCATGATAGATGAGAAAGTAAATACAGGTGAGGAAAATATAAAATTTTTGAATCATGAAATTCCATGAGAAATGTGTTTACCTGAATTTAATGTTCATAAATTGAAGGAAATTAAAATTAATTAATCTTAAAATATGTATGAGATTATTAGAGACCATTTTTTTGAATTGTTTTTTTCATATAATGCTACACCTTAATCTTTCATGAGGATCAAAACCAAAAATTAGTTGTTGAATGTCATGATAAAATTAAATGGGAAAATAGTAATGTTTTAATACAATTCTATTTATAACCACATACTAATAATAAGGGTTTTATTCGATTATGAAAACTCTAGAAGGTGTTAAACATGCTTATTATATTTTTTTGAATGAAAAAATTTAAAAATAATTTTCCGAATAAAAAGAATGAATAGTTGATCAAGAGTTTTTATAAAGACCTGAAATTTATTATCATGAAACTTATTCTCATGTAAGTATTTCTATCACTTTTGGGTATCTCATGAAATCATTTATATAAATAACACTTTAATTAAGTATGATGAGTGCTATAACTTTGTACCTATATGGTAACATTCGTAATGATATTTTTATGAAAATACATAATGTATTAAAGTTATTTTTAGAAAGTTCACGAGTTTTAGATATTTATTCCATTAAAATTGAAAATTAATTATATGCATTAAAGTATTAATAACATATTTTTATAATATTTATAGTGATTTTTTGATGAAAATGGTTAAAAATTGATTTAATTTTCAATGTATTCTCATCTAGTCAAAAAATATACTTCTATAATCATTACAATATATGTCAGTGACCGGAATATTATTGGTGTTTTCAATGATAATTTGAATTAAATAAAATTATATAATATAAAATATTATATTAAATAAATAAAAAATAAAAAATTCTTCCTTTTTTACTAATTGATTATGTGGAATATAAAATTATTGTTCATTAATCAAGATATATTCCAAATTTTTTTAAAAATGTTATATAGTGATAAGTCACTTTTAGAAAGAATATATAAGATTTAAAAATATATTAAATGATGTAAATATCTTTTTTAGCTGTTATTGGTTAGTGAATAACTTCCTTACCATAAAGTGTCATATCTTAGTTTTATAAGGGCATTAATACACGTTGTAAATAACATAATATTAGACATATTTTATTCCATGAATTTATTTTAATTATATAATATTATCATACATAAAGATATTAGAATGGTATAAAACATATATTATAAGAAATTAAATGATAAAACCATATATTTATGCTAATACTGAATATTTTTCTGAAACAGACAAATATCTATTTCAAACTAGATATTTATTCTCATAGTGGAATTGTCATTTTTTTATGTTCTAAGAAAAACAATATTTTTTTGATTAGTCTATAATCAAAATTAGTTGACTGTGATTCTTAAATAAAGTCAATAATATTTTTTGAAAATGATTAATTATTCATGATATGAAAAATAGTTTTAGATTTTCTATGAATAATGACATTTACACTACTTTTTTAAAAGTCATTTTTTTTTCTGAAAATAATTAATGAAATTTTATTTTTTTTAATTTATAAATAACAAGAATAAATTATTTAAAATTATTTCATATCAATAACACTGATTAAATAAATTTAGAAATAATGAATTTCTAGGTTGAGTTCAGTATAAGATTATATTGTGGTCTTTCAGGAGGTATCTTAGTGGTTTCAATTATTTAAATGAAATTTTGAAGGGATACTGTAAGAGAAATTTTTTTAACATAATTTATTTAAAATAAATTAGATTAATGATGGTATTATAGTGTACAGGATATATTCAATTGAATTAAAATATAATAACCCTTCATTTCTTCAATCAATGGATTTATGTTAAATAATAAACCACTTTTTCTTCCTCCTTATTTCTCACATTATTGTTGATCGAGATTGGTCCTTGGGTGAAATTTATGGAGATTTAATTTTTTTTTGAAAATGTTTTATATAAATTCTCAACCTTTTAATTGTATATTTTAAGAACTCATGAATTTTTTATTCAAAATTTAAAAACGGTTTCATATAAATTCTGTATTTGTTTTGAACTTTGATCATCAGATAATAAAAAAATTCAAGTTTTCTCTTTTTTAAGTTGAGTTTATCTAGTCTCTGGTGATGGAAGAAGGTGTCCTCAATATTATTTAATTTTTAGAATGATAGTGTATTTATATTTAATGGAATTTTAATTTTTAGTATTTCTTAAATTTTCAATTTTTAAAATAGAATTATAATATGAGGTAGTAATATTTTTAATTTCCATGGTTGGGATGGCAATTAGGAGTTGGGGGGGGAGGTAAATCATTGGTATTTTTATAATTAATTGAATCCCTTTTTTATTCACATGATCCTATTAGTGTTCTCAATCAAAAAAATTTATCTCTGAGTCTCACTTTGTCTGTAGTAATAACAATACAGAACACAACACTAGATATTTAAAAGTATTGGAATAAAATAATTACTCTTCCCATGTTGGTCATACACCCCAATATGGATTTTCTAATAAATATAAACATGGATACAATATTAACTAGTTAGACACCACAATCACGTAATAATAATAGTTGGTTTTACAACCCAACTACAATTATACAAAAATTTCTTATACCGCCCAATTACAACCTCCTTTAGTATTGATCTAGTGATAGAAAGAAATTAATAAGTGTTTCGTGTCTTCTACACCAATTATCATTTGATCTTCCTCCACATGTAAGCTTTTTCCACAAGCCAGATCATATACAATCTTCAAGAACATCAACTTCAATGTCACCCTCAAAAAACTTCAAAAATTCTTGAGTAATCTTGGATCTTCCTTTCCAACATTATCTTCTATGAAAATGTTATATCAAATATCAATTTTATCATAATGTTCTTGGTGATACATCTCAAAAAATTATTAAAAATATAAAACAACATGTTTTCATTACATTTATCAACATAAACATAATAAATATCATGTATATAAATTCACATTAATTATCATTTTTGAAAGAAGGGGCTTTTCCTTATTTTTAATTTGGGTAATAGATCTCGAATAAATCATCATTTATTATGAATATTATTTTGATGTATAATATCATATAATAATTTTTCATTTATTAACCATGCTATTTGAGAATAATTCATTCATTATTCTCTCATTAAAATGATTATTTGAAATCTTTATTAAAAATGTGTTTTGACTAACACATTTTATTCCTCATTTAAATACCCACATATTATTTATGATTATTCAAGTAGAATTAATATTCCCATGGGATGGAAAATACCCATGACTAATTTACTTTTTTCAATTCAATAAAACCAAATCATTTACTCTACATGTATGGAACTGGATGAATATATCCTATAATATGATATTTTGGCATTTAATATGTGCATGATTTCCATGTTTATGTGCCCCAATTTCTAATGTTTCTACATTCATCACATAAATTAATTTAGAATACCTGAATTCAACCCATTTCATGGATCCATGCATGGTAATAAATGAATAAAATTCATGAAATCAATCCTTATAACTTTTATATATAATAAATAGCATCTGATGAGCCTAAAAATGATGGATTTATTATTCTAAAATGGATTATATACATAAAAGGTAAATTGTAAGTATATCTCAAAAATTTTGATCTCATCCATGTGAAAATCAAGCTTCATAATTGAAAAAAAAATCATAGCTTCAAGCTTCTATAAAATTTTCATGGTAGTACGTATCACATGAATGAAACTCAGTCCCCCTTGATTCATGTATCAAGATAATAATGACCGAATCTCATGGAAAATGTAATCTTTAAGATAAATTTATCTTAGTGGGATGAATAAGATTTATTTTTTTCTTTCCAAGTACGATCTTTGTAAACCACACAAAAGCATTAATTTCATGCTAAAGTAAAACACACATGGAAGAACTGTGATATTCATCATAAAAATAACATATAAACATCACATATGATATTTAGTATTCATTTAACTAAAGGATATTATGGAAGATAATCTCAAAAAATTTTGATCTTATTCATAGAATATTTCCTTCATATGGAATATCCATTCCCTATATTTATAGAATACCAGAGATCATTCATGTGGTTGATTAAATGACTATGAAGTGAACTCATTATCATTGAAGATCTTGTGCACAACAAAACCTCACACATAATAACTTGAAGATGGATATGTAGAAGCTCGAGTGGTGTTAGATCATTCATGATTGGATAACTCATGTTATATCTGCATCATATTAATGTGGTTATAGTCACATGAATTATGTTTTTCCATATTATAGTTTTACCTGTTTATAATCCCCATAACAACTAGATCCATGTAGGGACCTGACCCCAGATGCTTGGAACCAGTGAATTATTGTAATACATTAACACGATTACAAGGAATAAAATCCTGAAGGATATATCAGTGTAGTAGTTTTAGAAAATATATTACATACTTGAACATTATATTATAATTAAAAACATAAAATACAATATAGAGAATCTTTTGATAACTCCATTATTATCCTAGAATAACCCTAAATATTATCTTTAAAACTCTTCTTAGAATCCTAGGAAATTAAAACCTAATATATGGATGATCTCAAATACTCAGTAAGGTTAAAAAATACTGGAAAAGCTTTCATAAATATTCTAGAAAATTGTAGTATAGTATAAAATTAAAATAGAAGCATTTTTAACATAAAATTGAACATTATATGGTTATAAAAAATCAAATAATTCCATTTAAAAATTCACATTGATATTCTACTAGCCTAATAATCACAAGTAATATCAGTAACTAATCTCATAATGAATGAATTCATAATCTTGGACAACATAACCATACTCTCAAGGAATTGTACTAAGACCATACATAACCGTACTCTCAAGGAATCATGCGAAGGCACTAGATTGTATCTTGACACATTTTGATAAATCAAGGGGCTATAGGGGGCCCTTCCTGTCACATACTAAGACCAATCATTCCTCTTATGAAAGGGGTAAAACAGAACATAAACATTCATATTAAAACTAGCGTATGAAATGTTGATACGATAACCATAATACATGAATGGTATTAAAATATCACATCCAAAATCAATCATTACATACAACCATTGATACAATATGGTATATTTTATCATAATAAATTGGCTCAATTAAGCATAAAATACAACAATGGATGTTGACATAGATGAAAATAATATAATATCATCATTAAAAAGTTATTTTGAGGAAAACCCATTTTTTATTGAAACTAGTTATTTAAAATACTTTACAGTTTAAAAATAAAATATTTTAATTGAAAATAATCATGTTATCTTGCAAAGGAATCTTTAAAATGTTAAGGAATCATGACAGTTGAAATAGTTAATTTCACCGTATATGTTAAAAGAAATATTTTTTCATTAATTTATCTAAAATTTCATAAAGTACCTCATTTAGAAAATGATGGAAAGATACCTTTCAAAAAGTTTAAAAAAAAATTCAAATATGGGTTAAAATTACTTTAAACCATTGTTGATAATATTTTGAAATGCATTTTTAAGAAACATGGACAAACATGAAAAATACATCTTAGTAGATACATACATATAAGCAGTCTCAGATAATAATGAGATTGTGAAATTAACCCTTAAGTAAAAACCATTAAATATTTATTTTAAAAAAAAATTAATGAACTTAAAAATAGAAATAAAATTTTCTTTATAATCCTTTATATACATATAAATAAATTTGTATGATAATATCAAGAATATTGAAATGGAGAAAGGATTAATCCTATAAACATTCACACCATACAAGACCACTTTGACCATTTAAATAATAATTCCAATATATTCACATGAATATTAAAATATCATGAATATAAATTTATTCATGATATCATATATAATAGGGGATTTACATAAACCAAAAACAAGAAATAGGTGGTGAATGTGGCTTATATCTCACAAAAATTAAAAGTGAGATGGAAATTCCCTTACATTAGGTCTGAGACATATGTGGATGAAGCTTCTGTATAATTTTTATAAACCTATTATAAACTTATACCATAATCATAATAATATTGATGATATCATATATGAATATTTTATGAGTTTATATTACCTTTTTATTGATAATTCCTAGTTATAGCAACATTTCATGTAATAATTGTGTTGTTTATCATATGTTTTTTAACAAGTTCTTCTTGATCATATTAATTATATCATGATTTAATTACATAAATACTGTAAAAAATGATTTACATATCATATATATTCATTATATGAATATATATAATAGATAGATAAATGAATTGGAAGACACTATTCTTGGAGATGGTAGGTCATACGTACACATAAAGGTTGTTTATGTTATCTTATTGTATTGAATAGAATCAATTACATGATATATATATATATATGTATATATATATATTTTATTATAGTACCATTATTATGTTATTTATTTCATATTTATTCATTATATATATTTTTTATAATCACTCTAAAATGGTTGTAATAGAGGATGAATCTCATCACTTGGTGGAGAAGGTAAGTCGTACGTTTGTACGAGTGACCATACCATTTCATTAATGGTTGAATAGAATAGAATTGGATGGTATATTAATTATAAAGAAACAATATCATGACATAATAATTATTTAAACCATTTTTATTCATCTTTATATCCATATAAAGAAACTGTATATGAAAGAAAATTACACCACAATGTGGAGATGAAAAGACGTACGTATGCACGCATGGTGATATTGTTTTCCATAGGATGGGTAAAAGGAGGAATATTGTAACCCTGTAATAATTAAAACATATAAAAATGTAGTATATGCTGGGGTTATTTATTTATTACAGAAAGAACTTAGGAAAATGATGTAGAATAAGAAAAGAACATTGAAAGGGTTGGTAAAAATATTACCTCTTCTTCAAGTGCCGCCTTTTGATTTTCACAGAAGGACTCCTTAGGTTTGCTTTCTGACCAAATTATAGCCTCTAGGATGAAGTGAGTGAATTTAGGAGTATAATTAGATAGGTTTTTTATAATCTAAAATTCATTAGATGTGCGAATAAAAGATAAGGTGATGTGCCCTTTTATAAGAGAGGGGAGGGGTACTTTCAAAAAATCCAAAACAATTAATTTATTATAAATGGATTTTCGAAATAAAATAGCTCTAAAGTTATTTATTTTTAGGATAATAAGTGTATAGTAAGAAATGATCATAACCAATTAATTTTAAATATTTATAGGTCCCAAAATTAATATTAAATTTTGGATTTAATCCATAGTTAATTAATTTATCTTTTTCCCTATCTACTTGTTTTTAATACTATAAGGTTCATATTGTCACTATAAAATGAAAAAATAATAAATATTGGGTTATTTATGATATCATCAACAATATCCTAGTTATGTGGGTGAATATAATATTTTTATGACTTTTATATCATTTAATAAAATACTATATTTTTTAAAGTTTTCATTATGTAAATTTTGATACTATTCAATTTTTTCATTTTTAAAAACATCAAACCAACATGATAATAATGAACCAATAATTAAAATATTTTACCAAAATATCTAATATATCTATAAAATTAGTTGATTTATTTAATTAATTAAAATTATATTTATTTTAATATTATTAATATCTTTTAATATATTT